>CM077148.1:182287339-182874122 GCA_039583875.1 Platanthera guangdongensis
GGCCCCCCTTAGATCCGCCCAGCGACCGAAGCCCAAAACTTTTTTTGGGGGGGGGGGGCACAAAATTTTACTGAAGTTTAAAACGATAGCATGATAAGAAATACAATTTAAAACATAAATATTAAAATAAAATAACACGTGTAAACAAAATACCAATCAGATTAAAAGCAGAACCACACTACCACAGGTCCACAACAATCATTTGGAAAACACTTCACAAATCTATCCATGAAGTAACTCAGGCAATTTGAAAGTTTTTGAAGAATTTACACATGATAACTCATGAATTTCAACAACCAAGGAAAATTTTAAGAGGAGGTGCATTCAAGTATTCAACCACTAATCCACTATGAAACATATTTTCAAAGCCTAAGCCACGAGAAAAAGTTCTACATGTTAAACACATAAAGGGACATCAAAACGTACTGATAATCTGATATCATTCATTGGTGGAGAGTCATGGTTTTATTTGGCCCTAATTCAAGAGAAAACATAGAAATAGATGAAACATATTTTCAAAAACAGTAAAATGTAAATGAGTAAGCCTTCAATCTCATGGAAATAGGATGGAGAAACACATAACTTCCCAAAATGAATGAGGGGAAATAGGGTTCAGTTTTTCACCTTCAACCTCACAGAAATAGGCTTCCAACTTCCAAGTTACAATAGCTGGTGAGGAATGACTGAATGAGGATCAAGAACTACTGGAAGCCAGTCAAGCGCATGCCGGAGAAAAATAGTTGGGGCCAGCACGGCGGCACACCGCACATGCCTGGAATTCTGGAAATCTGGAATGGCCGCCTGGCGCCTGGCCGGAGAAACAAGTGGGGAGTAGATAGACGGAGAAGGAGAGAGACGGGAACGACGAGATTAGGATTTTCGCCGGAGATCAAGCGCCGACGCGACGCGCCGACGACTCCTGACAGAGAAGCGAGAGAACTGGAGAAGGATAGCAGAAGGTTAGGGCTTTTTCTTTAATTCCCGAAATCCGGCTCTGTTGTTGCCTATCGGGAATTTAAAAAGGCAGAATAAATATTTTTGTCTTAAATTTCAGGGGGGGGGGGGGCACGAGCCCCCCCGGCCCATATGTAAATTCGTACATGGATCCGCCCATGTTGACAACTAACTTGAGGAAGAAGTGTTGGGAAAGTGAGCGAATAATCCCGACCAGAGCACTTGTTGCAAATTTGAGCGAGCACCTGTGCGACCGCGTTCAGCGGTATGCAAGCGGAAATAACAGTACAATACGAAAATAAAAGCACAGAAAAGCACACTGAAAATTTTTAACGTGGAAAACCCAAATCGGGTGAAAAACCACGGGACGATCGGAGCCCAACCCGAAAAGCATCCGCTAAAAGTGTGTGAAAAAATCACACGCACGGATTACAGACTTTCCCTCCACAGATCCACAAAAGATCTTCACCGGCTTCACACTACACAATACAATAAATAGCAACAAAAAAACTGCAAGTTACCGACAGCGGCGGATGAGACGGATTACACAAATCCTCTCCAAGATGTCTCTTCGAATCCTTGCCAATATCTGCTCCAGATCCAATCCGTGTAGGCGAAGTACTCCTTGCCAACGTCGTACAATGACGTCGGAAAGCTCTCCCAAACTAAGACGATTGCCGCAAAGGCCTCTCTATATCTTTCAATGCTTGAGTTTGGAGAGAAGTGGATGCCTTACCCCTCCTCCTTCATCCCTATTTATAGGTCCAAAATCAAGGAAGTAGGTGTGGTAGATGAAATGTTGATGAAGCTTCCATGAAGCTTCCCTTGGTCAAAAACACATGTCATTTGACATGAAACTTCCTTTGGACAATTTCCTAGAAGCTTCTTTAAGAGCACATGTTGAATTCCTGGTCAAAGATGACTAATCCTTTTCATACATGTCATGAAACACATGCTTGAAAATCATGATCAAAGTTAGCTAGCCTCTTTCACACTTAGGAGAAAAATTATCTTAACAAGAAGAAGACCGCCGAGTGCTATCACGATCATGAAGCGAAGACGACAACTGGAATCCGCACAACCGTGATTGAGACTGGTAACTAACAGATGTTTTGTAGAGTATCCTTTCGGCACATCAAATGCCATAACAATACTAAAATATTGGTAGGTGTCCCCTTGACAATTGTACATATTCGCCCTGCAAACAAGATTACTTTGCACAGAATACATGGAGCTACCCTCTTGTATAAAACATGTTTTGGATTTCTGGAATTCTTGAATAGCTCTGTAAACTCATAAATTCAGTCCTTGTTACCCAGTTTCCACCGATCGTGGGATGGGATGGAATGGTTGTTTGGGGCGGCGGTGGCAGTGGGAAAAACTCTACTCTCATGATCACCGCCTTTTTTATGTTGTTTGGATAAGGTGTTTTTTAAAGATAGTTTTTTCAATAAAGATATTTTGGGGCCTTTTTGTGAAGCGGGTCAATAGGGTTTTATAAAAAAACAAATTTTATGCTTTCATTTTTTCTTCTTTTATTCGAGGATTAATTTACCAAAGCCACGCTCCGCTATCATTCGCGATCCTATTTTCTTCCTTCTAGCCACTGCAAAGATTTTATTCTCCCATTCACGATTCTTCGCCCACACGGTCGACAACTTGAATATAGATTTTTCAAATAATTTTCTAGTCGGGCATGCAGCTTTAAAGTCACCACTGTTTATTCCACCGTCACCTCAAACAGAGCCTTAGTCGGACCGGTGATTTTTCTACCGCGTCGACCTGCTTTTTGAACCTGAATCCGTGCCAACAACGGTAGAAACCGGAGCGGAGCTCCGCCGACACCCCAAACATGACCTGAATCTCTCCTCTAGCAATTCAAAGGTATTGCAAATTGAAATAAAAACAGACTTTGTGTATGATAGAGCAATCTTTTTAATTGTGATCCGCTGCATCCTATAGAGTTCACATTCATTGTTATGCACTCTGCCATATCCATTGCTATCCTTCGTTGAACATAGAGCCACCAAAGTTTCTCTCTTATCCCTAATCACTCCTCAGAGCAGTCACTATGTATGTGGCTGCTTTGGGTGAATCCATAGAGAGGCCAACAGCAAATCCATCACTTCTCGCTCTTTTTGGTTCTGGGCGACGCAAATATATTATTATCGCGGTTAATTGACTGCACGATTTCATGCACAATTATGCACCCCCTCCTCCCCAATGCACTTCCAAGTAAATAGTATGATCCCCACGAAGCTCACGCATTGTGATTGGCTGTGAATTGCAAGCGCCCGGACAGAATAATATCTCCATGCTAGGTACATTGCACATCTTTTTGCTAGTAATCTATAAACATGCATGTGAACTAGGATTGTGTTTTTTTTTTACATAATTAAGTTTAAGAAATTGACATATTCCTCTCAAAAACATTTGTTTAAATTAACAAAAAATGTTCTACAATAGTATTAATAAAGCATACATAGTAACAAATTATATTATATATATATATATATATATATATATATATATATATAATATATATATATATATATATATATATATATATATATATATATATATATATATATATATATATATAATTAATTGCGGCATGGACAGGAAGGGCTTGAGATCTGGACTCAGCAGGAATTGCGGCGTGAGGGGGAGCGGGATCGAGAGAGTAGGGGCTTCAAATTGGTCGGCTAGTGAGCAATCGAGGAAGATGAGCGGGGAGTCGAGGGAGGGATGCCGCGTGAAAGAGTTCAAGAATATATATAATTGATCGGTGTTTAAATGGGTGCTCAGAATTTTCCTAATGTCTTATTTAGCTACGCAAGTACTCAATGATGATAAATCTTTTTAATATAGTATAGATATATAGATACACGTGGTCTACACGCGGTTATGACGTGAAGGATATTTCATTACGTACACTCAATTTTGCATTTAAATATGGGTTATGGTAAAACTATTTGTGTACAAATTGTTGGGGTGAATCCGTGAATTCATGACGGGGACGTATTCGCTTTAGTCGAAACATCGAGATGAAAACATGAGCGGAAGCAAACTTGAATACATGGAGATGGATTTATGTGGTTACATTACGAATCTTGCAAGTCTACAAGATCTTGATGAAGAATATGACGACTTATCCTCCTTAGGCTCTCTAGCGATGGGTTGCTAGAACTAAATGAGAGTATATTGTTGGGTACATTAGAAAATGTGTACCAGATTTGAAGAAGTCTCACCTTACTCAATGATATACATCAAGGTGTATTTGATATTGTTTTGAGTTTATATGTGCAGGTAAAGAAAATGCAGGAATGCAGAAAAAATTTCTAAGTCCATGTGTCGACACCAGGACAAGCTGTGTCGACACCAGGAGAAGCTGTGTCGACACTTATGAAGGCCTGTGTCGACACTGGAGAAAAGCTGTGCCGACACTTGGAGTTAATTGTGTCGACACTTGGAAAGGCTGTGTCGACACCAGAAGAAACTATGTCGACATGCAGAGGCAGTGTCGACACACAGTGAAGCATTGTCGACATCAACTGTGTCGACACCAAGAGGCAGTGTCGACACACAGGAATACTTAGTCGACATCAATTGTGTCGACACTAAGAGGCAGTGTCGACACACTGAAGACTTTGTCGACATCAACTGTGTCGACACACAGGACTTGTGTCGACACACACAGCAGAGATTCAACAAAGTTAAAGAGAAGTGTTTGTGTCGACACATAGAATCAGTGTCGACACATTCTACAGAAGGCTGTGTCGAGAAGCATTAACAACAACAAAAGAGATGTGTCGACACCACCAAGGCTTGTGTCGACACTTAGTTCACTTGTGTCGACACTTAGTCTACTTGTGTTGACACATGATGAAGTTCAGTCTCGACATTTTGCTGACAGAGACAGAGTTCAAGAAGTGACTGGATGACTTGACAGCTGTCATTTCTAACCGGTCTACTGCAACTGTCAAAGCTGTCAGAAGTTTGTTAGAAACTGGATCAGCCGGTTACCATGGAGGAAGACTATATAAAGGCTTTCTCCTTCAACAGAAGATGAAGAACTAATACAGAAGAGTTATTGATGACCAATCAATACAGAATACTAAAGAAAGAGAAACAAAAGAATTTGGAGAGAGAGAGAGAGAGAGAGAGATCCAAAGAAGAAAGGGGCTTTCATCATCAAGTCCCTCAAGTGCAGATCTTGAACCAATCTGCTAAGAAGGATTCAGATTGAGATCTGAATTTCAAGAAAGGAGCTGATTGAAGATCAACTTCACAGGAGTTCAACCCTACTGAGTTCAGATTCAAGAAACTTTGAAGAAAGCTAAGAGTGGTTGTTCTCTGCCATCAGATTCTTCCAAGAACTGATCAAGAAACCATCCATCCCTTCTCTCTCTATCTGGGTGGTGGTTAATTACAAACTTAAATATATTTTCTCTAGGATCTTTTTAAGATCTGAGCTGTAAGTCTAATTTATAAAAGCTGAGTTGTAGGAGATTTAGGTCTCTGAGTGGTAGGCCTTGTTGAAGTCTGAGGTAGGGCTGTGAGCCTGAGTTGTAGGAGATTGTTATCTCTGAGGTGTAGGCCTTGTTGAAGGCTGAGGTAGGTCTGTGTGTCTGAGCTGTAGGAGTATGTATTCACTCTGAGTTGTAAGAACCTTGATTGGGTTCTGAGCTGTAAGATCTGCGGATCTGAGGTAAAGAGAAGAAGTTAGGCCGAATCTAGCACACTGCTAGATAGACGAAGGGGGAAAGTGGATGTACCCAATACTTGGGGAACCACTATAAATCCTGTGCACTCTGTGATTGGATATATTTATGTGATGTGTTTGCTGTGTTAATAGTATAACCAACAGAAAACTAGAGTTTATTATCTGCCTTATAATAAAAAGGATTTGAACCTATTCACCCCCCCTCTAGGTGTATTAGGTTATCTTGAAACCAATTCTTTCATATATGTTATGATATCTTGTGACCCGTGGACCATAACTATTTACAACAAATTCTAATGCGATCATTTTACATTTAAGCAATCATATAAACGTAAACAATGTCTGGTATATATCCAAACATAATATGAACCGTCCATTCAATATGAAACGTATTCGATCCGATTAATTAGATCACCAAAATTGTGTCGGAGTTAATGATAGCGCGCTCAGTAACACACATAATCAACATGTTTGGTCCACATAATTATTATTTTTAGCAATCTTCCACTTGGGCTAACATATGTTATATTCTTAACTGCACATTACATGATAACTTTATGAGCTCAAAAATTACAGTCATTACCGAAAATATTTTCATCCAATCCGGCTCATGATTATACTCACAAATCACAATATATCAAAGAGATCTTTTCAATTGCTACAATAATCATAGTTAGACCCATCAATGGTCACATATGTGTGCACAACCAATAACATAGATTAAGTAAGGAAGTGCGGAATGGAAATTACATGTAATTTGATCTAGACATGCATATTTCATGTTGGTCCTACTTTAACTTTAGTTAGATCAGAACAATTAGGTTCAAAGTGCAATAATAAATACTTCATTCTACATAACAATAATCATAAAAAATGTCTAAAATAAATAAACAAAAAATACAAACTCCACTAATACAACATATGTTCTAATGGCTTGACACTCATATGAGTAGCGTGCTCGTGAAAGACCTATAGTGTCAACACCTTAGTAAGTGGATCGTATCTGCTAACATGAAGTTTGTCCCAATATGCTCTATAGATATCTGACAACTCTGAACTCTTTCTTTAATAATCAAAAACTTAATATCTATGTGCTTAGATTTAGAGGTACTCCTATTGTTAGTGGAATACATTACTGCAACCTTATGATCATAAAATAACTTGAGTGACCTTTCAACACCATCTAAAATGTGCAGCAGAGTGACAAAATTTTGTAGCCATATCCCATAATTAGATGTCTCTCGCAACACACTATGAACTCTGCCGCCATGATTGAAGAAGCTCTGAGTGTCTGTTTGGCACTTTTTCATGATATTGCTCCACCAGCCAAAACATATGCATAGCCTGAAGTGAATCTTCTACTGTCTTGATATCCAGCAAAGTCTGAATCAGAATACTCAATGATCTCTAATTGCTCTGATCTTCTATAAGTGAGTATGAAAGCTTTTGTCCTTTTTAGATATTGTATGACATGTTTGGCTGCTTTTCAATAATCCAATCCTGGATTATTCAGATATCTGCCCAACATTCCAACTAAGAACACAATATCTGGACATGTACACACTAAAGCATACATGAGACTTCCTACAACTGATGCATAAGGAAGCTTTTGCATCTCCAATTCCTCGGCACTAGTTTTAGGGTATTGAGTGAGAGAAGATTTATCTTCCTTAGCAACAGGAGTGTCTCCTAGCTTATAGTCTTATATGTCAACCCTTTTAAGAACCTTATTGATATAAATTTCCTACAATATCCCAAGTATTCCTCTAATGTGATATTAGTGTATTTGTATGCTTAGTACAAAAGAGGCAACACCAAGATCTTTCATTTCAAATTTATTTGAAAAAAATGTCTTGGTCTCATGTAATATATTTATATCATTACTGACAAGCAAGATGTCATCCACGTATAAGACTAGGAAAATATATTTACTCCTACTGAAGTTATGGTATATACAATCATCATCAATATTCATCACAAGATTGAAAATTTTTGAAATACCACTATCGAGATGCTTGTTTGAGCCCATAAATGGATTTTTTTAATTTACAACCCATTTGTTTTGGGTCTCCAGACTCATAGTAATTTGGTTGTACTATATAGATCATCTCATCAATATCATCATTAAGAAACACTGTCCTAACATCATTCTGATGTAGCTCAAGGTCAAAATGTGATATTAACATCATAATAGTCTTAAAAGAGTCATTCGATGAAACTGGAGAGAATGTCTTTTTTTATTCAGTGACTTCCTTTTGAGTGAACCCTTTAGCGACAAGACGTGTGACAAGATCGCAAACGCCATTGTCCTTTATGGACTCTATCGCTTCCCTCAAAACATCAATCCATTGTTGAGAATTAGAATTCTGAATAGCCTGATTGAGATTGACCGGAGCATCATTTAACATCTCGTAGCCATTCCCATATTTTTGGAGAAAGAGGATATAATCATCTGGTATCGCTCTTCTCCTTTCTCTAATGAATCTACTTAATGACAAATGTTCTTGAGGTTGATGAGTTTATTCATTTGGGACTGTATGAGGAAGCTCATCAATAATATCTTGATCTGAATTTATTACTAGAGCAATATAGTGAATGATATTCTCAGAATTATCAGTAACAACGATAGAAAGAGAAATAAATTCCTCTTCAAAGATAATCTAAAGTCAAAGTCTCCAACCCTCATCTTCAAAGAACCAAACATTTCTAGTCTCAAAGAAACCGTAGCAGTAGGATCATAAAATTTTATATCCCCTGGATTTTTCAGGATACCCAATAAAATAGCAGCTCACCATTTTGGAGTCTAGTTTCTTTTCATTTGGCCTCTATGGTCTAGCCTTAGCTAGACAACTTCAAACCTAAAGATGCTTGAGGCTAGGCTTTTGACTAGTCCAAAGCTCAAAAAGGGTTTTTGATAATGCTTTAGTATGACTTTATTAAGGACATAAGCTACAGTCTTAATTTCTTCACCCCGGAGATATTGATGTAAGAAAGAATGAGCAATTATACTTCTCACTATATCCTTCAACGTTCTATTTCGTCTCTCAGTAACACCATTCATGGTAGGGGTATCAGGTATGGTGTACAGTAGGACGATACCACACTCCTCTAGGAATTTAGCAAAAGGACTTGAACGTTGTTCTCCTAATCTGTCATATTAACTGTAGTAGTCGCAACCACAATCAAATTTGATGGCTTTAGGCTCCATTTGGGGGACTTATTTTCACTGATCAAGCAGTTACGATTGCATGAATTAGACCCATAATAAGGTCTGATTCATTCGATCGTAACCGCTTGACCAGTGAAAATAAGCCCCCCCCCCCAAAAAAAAAAACAAAGCATTAATCTATTTGCCAAGTTAGTTTCTACCTCAGCTTTATAGGATTTAAATACATCTAGTGATTGTGACTTCTCAAGAATAAGATAGATGCATTCATAGTGAGAGTAATCATTTATGAACGTGATATAATATTGTTGACCATTCCATGAGGCTATAGGGAAAGATCCATAAATATCAGTATGTATCAGTTCTAAGACTTTCGGAGCTCTGTTGGTACATATCTTCCTTATGTTCATTTGTTTCCCTTTATACAGTCTATGAAAACCTTAAAGTCTGTAAAATCAAGGGAATCAAGAATTCCGTCCAACATAAGTCTCTTATTCTCCGTTTGAGGATGTGTCCTAAGCACTTATGTTATAAAAAAGAGGATTTATGCTCAATTAATTTACGTTTAGTACCTTTTGAAACAATATTCAATGTTTCAACATACAAAGCTATTGTATTAAGAAAATATAAGTTATAATTATTAGATAAATAACTAATGTCAATAAGATTGAATTCAAAAGAAGACTAAATTTATTATTTCTAAAAGAATATATTGACCAAATTTCTCCAATATAGAAATAAAAATCAAATTCTGTCTTGTCTAATATATAATACAATAAAGTCTCAATCAAATCAAGACAATGATTGAACTCTAATAATAATCAAAAAGTGTTTATAGATTTAACTCCAGTTGATTTGTCATTACCCACAAAGATGTATCTTTCACCATCACTTGGCTTTCGACATCTCAGGCAACCCTGCATAGACACACTTATGTGAGTAGTAGCACTTGAATCTATCTACCAAGTGTGTTTAAGTACAAAAGTTAAATTAATTTCATAACAAACTAAAGTGAGAAGTATACTCTTCTTAGCATATTACGCATGGTATTTGACACAGTCTTTCTTCACGTGTCCATCACCCTGATAAAAGAAACAAGTAGAACTGTTGGGTACATTGGTTTAAATGTACCTGATTTGAAGAAGCCTCACCCAACTCAATGATATACATCAAAATGTATTTGATGTATTTTGAGTTACATGTGCAGGTTAAGTATTTGCAGGAAATGATGAAAAAGTTTCTAAGTCCATGTGTCGACACCCAGAGGGAAAGTGTCGACACTTGAGAAGACTTGTGTCGACACCCAGGCAAGCAGTGTCGACACTTGGAGTCATTGTGTCGACACCAGGGATGCTGAGTCGACACCAGACAGAAAGTGTCGACACAAGGAGCTGTGTCGACACTCAATGAAGAAAAGCCAGTAAAGCTGTGTCGACACTTAACAGTTGGGTCGACACCCAGTGAAGTTGTGTCTACATCAGAAAGTGTCGACACTTGGAGCTGTGTCGACACTCAGCAAAAGCTAGCAGAGACTAAGTACAAGTGTCGACACCCAGAACAATGTGTCGACACTCAACAGAAGAGTCAACACTTGAAGTAAGTGTCGACACTCAGAACAATGTGTCGACACTTAGCAGATGAGTCAACACTGGAAGTAAGTGTCGACACCAAGAACAATGTGTCGACACTTAGCTGAAGACTCAACACTTGAATAAAGTGTTGACACAAGGAGCTGTGTCGACACTTAGCAAAGAACAGCAAAGTTCAAGAATATTCTAAGTACAAGTGTCGACACTAAGGGAATGTGTCGACACTCAGCCAGAGTCTCGACTGAAGATGTAAGTGTCGACACCCAAAGCAATGTGTCGACACTCAACAAGTATCAACAATAAAGATATGTGTCGACACCAAGAAGCAGTGTCGACACTTGACAGATACAACACATGAAGATGTGTCGACACAAAGGTGTTGTGTCGACACTTAGAAGAATTCAGCAAAATTCTGAAGAACAAGTACTTGTGTCGACACTCAATTTCAGTGTCGACACATGAAGAAGAAGCAGTGTCGAGATAGAGAATCAACAATACAAGGAGTTGTGTCGACACCTTGTAGACTAGTGTCGACACTTAGACAACATGTGTCGACACTTGGTTTATAAGTGTCGACACTTAAAGACAGAAAGTCTCGACACTTATAAACAGTTACAGTTATTTCAAGAACTGACTGGATGACTTGACAGCTGCCATTCCAACCGGTCTACAGCACCTGTCAGAGTTGTCAGAATTCAGTTATGGACCGGACCAGCCGGTTACCATGAAGAAGGCCTATAAATAGGCTTATACTGTCTACAGAAGAGATTGATCAACAAGTTGTTGAAGAGATTGAACACAAGTCCAAGTTCAGATTTAAAGAAGATCTAGCTATCAAGTGAAGATCTAAGAAGTTGGAGAGAGAGAGCTCCATCCAAGAAATCAGCCATTGGAACTAGGCTGAGAAGAAGGGTTCAGATTTATTCTGGATCTTAAGAAGCAGAGATCAAGGATCAAGTGCAGAAGGAGTCAGTCTTATTGAGTTCTACTTTCAAGAAGCTTTGAAGAAAGCTAAGTCAGATTGATTCCAGCTGAGTTCTTCCAAGAACTCATCAAGAAACTCACAACTCCCTCTCTTGTCTTTGGGTTGCTGAGTTAACAATTGTATAATCATTTTTATCTTGTAGGATCCTTTGGATCTGAGTTTTGTAAGCCTATAATTATAAAGGCTGAGTGTAAGGCTTGAGAGCCTGAGTGTAGGAGATTGAAATCTCTGAGTGTAGGCCTTGGTGGCTGAGTGTAGGCCTTTGTGGCTGAGTGTAGGCCTTTGTGGCTGAGTGTAGGCTTTGTGGAAAAGCTGAGTTGTAGGGCTTTGGGCCTGAGGTGTAGGAACCAGTTTGGGTTCTGAGATAGTGAAGGAGTTTGGCCGAATCTAGTACACTGCTAGATAGGCGAAGGGGGAAAGTGGATGTACCCAAAGCTTGGGGAACCACTATAAAACTCTGTGTCTACTGTGTGTTTGTGGATTGCTGTGAATGCTGTATGATTGCTGTGTAATAGTAGATAGAAATCTGTGTTAAATACTGATTGCTGCCATAAAAAGTCAAAAAGAATTTGGTCACCTATTCACCCCCCCTCTAGGTGATTAGGTACTATATCTTTCAAGTGGTATCAAAGCGAGGTTCCTCAAAAAGGACTAACAGTCTGAGGAGATCCTGATTGGCAGATTCAGTCTAAGTCAAATTACAGATTCAAGAAAATCAAGAACCATGGGTTCCTCTGAGAATCACAAGGAATTGGGATCCATGAAATTACCTATATGTAGGAAAGAGATATTTGGGATCTGGAAGGAAAGGGTAAGGCTGTTTATGGAAGCCTCAGACCCTAGGATTTACATCACAGTCAAAGAGGGGCCATATGTGCCCATGAAGATATCAGTTCTAGATGCAAATCAGAGAACCCCAAAGGATTTCTCTGAAATGACAAAGGATGAGATTGTCTTAGCCACCATGGACAAAAGGGCTCAAAACATTATAGTGAGTGTCATAGATGATGCAATTTTTCAGAATCTTATACACTGTAAGACAGCTAAAGAGATGTGGGATACCCTTATTGTGTATATGGAAGGATCTGAAGAAGTTAGGCAAGACAGAAAATCCTTGCTAAATCAAGAGTATGAAAGTTTTAGACAAGGAAAGGGTGATAGCATAACTGAGTGCTATAAGAAGTTTTACAGGATAGTGAATGAACTCATGTCTTATGGAAGAGAGTTCAGTAATTATGAACTAAATGACAAGTTCCTAAGGTCTCTAACTAAAGATTAGGACACCAAGATCTGTGCCATTAGAGAAATAGCTAAGTTGGGAGAAATTCCTCCACCTACACTGTTTGGCAAATTATTGTCATATGAAATGCAGTTGACAGTGAGGAAAGAGGAGGAGAAATCAACAAGAAATGAACATAAGGAAAGAACTGTAGCTTTCAAGACAGAAGCCCCCAGAAAGTACAGGAATAAGTCACCAACTCCACCTCCAAAGGTAGTTGAATCAGAGTCAGATGAGTCTGGCAGCACAAAGTCTGAAAGCAGTGAAAGTGATGAAGACTTTGCTGTCTTCACTAGACATTTTCAGAAGTTCTTGAAGAAGAAATAGTGGAGGACAAGGCCTTCTACTTCACAGGGAAAAGAAGACTTCTATCAGAACAAAAAGGCTTCAAAGAAGGACAGGAAGAGGACTAAATCTAGCAAGACAACTGTTTCAAAAATAGTGTGTTATTGCTGCAACAGACAAGACCATGTTGTTGCAGATTGTCCAGAAAAGAGAAAGAGTCTAGTGACAGGAAGAAGACTCATTTTAAAGGCAAGAAAGAAAAGTCATTTGTTGCCAAAAAGGAGAAGACCCTGTCAGATATCTCTTCTTCAGAAACTGAGTCAGATGCTGAGGCATACATATGGCTGTTTGCTGAAGAAGAAGAAGAAGAATTCATGCAGATTATGGATTCTATATATGAGCAAGAAGACTGTCAGTGCCAAGAACTGATGGCATTGACTGACAATGACAAAATCCTGGAGCAGCCAGGACCCAGTAAGGTACAAAGTTCAACTTTAAGTCCAGTTTCTTGTTCCAGTACAGAATCAGATTCATCATCATCTAGTGATGAGAGTGTATCTGAGTCTGAGGAAGATATTCATCAGCTGATAGATGAATATAAAGTACTGTTGCAAGCTTATAAGAAGAGCAAATCCCTAGCCAAAAGTCAGGCAAAGGAAATTGCTGATCTCAAAGCTGCTGCAACAGATTCTGAGAAGTTATTTGATCAAAAGCTTAATGAGATAGCCAGGCTAAAGCACATAACAGTGATTCAGATGGGTACTATATCATTTAAAAATGATCAAATCAAGAGTCTGGAGATTAATCTTCAGAAGGAGAGAGAGCTTGTTGCTAGGTTTTCTAAACCTAAGTCAGTCCTACCTCTAATTGACGAATTTGTTCATCACAAAGGCAAGACTGGACTGGGTTTTATTAAACATGCAAGGACTGTCAAGTCCAAGTCCAAGGGCAAAGCCCCAACATTCAACAAGTCAGCTGTAGATAAGACAGCAAAGACAGTACCTAAGCAAAGGTACAATAAGTTTGAATGTTGGTGTTGTGGCAAAGTTGGCCATTTTGCAATGGATTGTTGGCACAATGCTAGTGCCAAAGTGAGTAGCAAACTGCCCATTGGAAAACCAGTAGGTAGCTTTGTCAAGTTGCAGACTAACAAGTACCAAGGACCCAAGAATTCTTTGGGTTCTAAGGTTCATTAATCTGTTTTGCAGGTGAGTCCAAGTGGCCATGCCCCAACATGGTACTTGGACAGTGGATGTTCCAGACATATGACTGGAACTAGAGGATTACTAAGGGACTACATTCCAATAAAAGATGGTCCTAAAGTCACCTTTGGTGGTTCTGAAAAAGGAATCATCAAAGGATTTGGTAACATTTCTAGTAACTTGGTTACCATTACTCAAGTGGCTTATGTTAAAGGGTTGAAACACAACCTAATAAGTATAAGTCAATTAAGTGATGTAGGTATGACATCTCATTTGTTAAGAATGGTTGTCATATCAAGAGGTCAACTGATCAAGAGATCATTTTGACAGGTTATAGAAAGAGGAATGTCTACTGCCTAGACATTATGTGTGAGACCAATGGTTCTCAAGTGTGTCTTGTAGCTGATGAGACAGTCTCTCATTGTGTCAAATGGCACAAGAGGCTTGCCCATCTTAACTACAAGACAATTGGCAAACTCTTTAGCAAAGAGTTAGTGAGGAATGGTCCTCAAGTTAAGTGTGTTAAAGATGGTATTTGCTCAGCTTGTCAAAAGGGCAAGCAGACTAGATCCATCTTTAGAAGCATAGAAAACAAAGATGCTGTGAGGTGTTTATACCTCTTGCATATGGATCTCTTTGGTCCAATGCCAGTTCACAGCCTAGGTAGGAAGGTCTATACCTTTGTAGTTGTAGATGACTACTCAAGGTTTTCCTGGGTGTTCTTCTTAAGACAGAAATCTGAAACACCAATGTCTTCTATAGGTTTGTTAGACAAATTCAGAATGAACTAAATAGTACAGTGGTCAAATAAGAAGTGACCATGGTACTGAGTTTCAATGATAGCATGACAAAACTATGTGAAGACTTTGAGATATTTCAAGAGTTTCTTTCACCTAGAACACCTCAGCAAAATGACATTGCTGAAGGAAGAATAGGACCTTGATTGAGGCTGGTAGAACCCTATTAAGTGATACATCACTACCAGAATATTTCTGGGCTGAAGTAGTAATACTGCATGCCATGTTATTAATAGGGCTACCATAACTAAAGGCCTCAACAAGACCCCCTATGAGATTGTGAAAGGCAGGAAACCAAACCTATCCTACTTCAGGATCTTTGGTTGTAAGTGCTTCATACTTAACAATGGAAAGTCTTACTTGACTAAGTTTGCTGCCAAGTCCCAAGAGGGAATTTTTGTTGGGTACATCAACAATAGTAAGGCTTATAGAGTCTACAACTTGTCTACTCAAGTTGTAGAAGAAACTGTACATGTAGTATTTGATGAGACTAAACTTATTAACAATGAGTTGTCTAGTAGTGTATGCAGCCCACAGGTTTAACAAAGAAGATGGACAAGCTCACTTTAGAAGAAGAATCTACTGCAAGACAGCAAGTAGAAGACAGTGGCTGTTGTCCAGGGGGAGAACTACATGTACCAAATGCAGAAGAAGTACAAGGAGTACAGCAAGATGATGAAACTGAAGAGGTTCAACCAGAAGTCAGGATGCCTCCAGCCAATAGGCATCTTAGAGATCATCCAGTAGAGCAGATTATTGGAGATCCAAGACAAGGGGTACAAACAAGGAGCAGAAACCTGAATGCAGCAGTCTACTCCAGCTTTCTATCCCAAGTTGAACCTAAGAAGTTTGAAGAAGCCATACTAGATCCACAATGGACTGAAGCAATGCAAGAAGAGCTTAATCAGTTCAAGAGGTGCAAGGTCTGGGAACTTGTTCCTAAACCTAAAGACCACAATATAATAGGAACCAAGTGGATCTACAGGAATAAGATGGATGAACAAGGGGTCATCATTAAGAATAAAGCAAGACTGGTTGCTAAAGGATATAGGCAAGAAGAAGGTATTGACTTTGATCAAACCTTTGCTCCAGTAGCCAGACTGGAAGCCATAAGGATGTTTCTTGCCTATGCAACCTATCAAGGATTCAAAGTTTACCAAATGGATGTCAAGTCAGCATTTCTGAATGGTAATCTTAAAGAAGAAGTCTATGTGGAACAGCCTTCAGGTTTTGTTGATTCAACTCTACCTCATCATGTCTATAGACTTAGGAAAGCTTTATATGGGTTAAAGCAAGCCCCTAGGGCTTGGTATGAAACCCTATCTAGTTTTCTCATTGAGAACAAGTTCTCAAGGGGGAAAATAGATAAGACTCTATTCCTTAGGGAATCTAGAGGCAAAGTTATACTAGTCCAAATATATGTAGATGACATATATTTGGGTCTACTGAAAGCAGCCTTTGCAAAAAGTTTGCAAAACTTATGCAAGGTCAATTTGAGATGAGTAGTATAGCAGAGCTGAAGTTTTTCTTGGGTCTCCAAGTTAAACAGACTGAGAATGGTTTATCCATATGTCAGTCCAAGTTCACCCTAGAACTCATAAGGAAGTATGGTATGGATTAATCCAGCACCATGAAGACTCCTATGGGGTCAAGTATGTCTCTTAACAAGGATGATGCAGGGAAACCTGTAGATGAAACCTGTAGATGAAACCTTGTATAGAGGGATAGTTGGCTCCCTATTATACTTGACTGCAAGTAGACCAGATATCATGTATGCTACATGTGTCTGTGCAAGGTATCAAGCCTGCCCTAAAGAGTCTCATTTGACAGCAGTCAAAAGAATATTGAGATATCTAAAGGGCACTCCCTATCTAGGCCTCTGGTACCCTAGGAATGAGGATTTTGAACTAATAGGTTATTCAGATGCAGACTTTGCAGGATACAAAGAAGATAGAAAAAGCACTACTGGAACCTGTCAATTCCTAGTGGGAGACTAATTTCATGGAGTAGCAAAAAGCAAACAAGTGTGGCTATCTCCACTGCAGAGTCAGAGTATGTTGCTGCAGGAAGTTGCTGTGCTCAACTTCTGTGGATAGAACATCAGCTAGAGGACTATGGAATTCAGGTAAGTAGAACTCCACTCTTTTGTGATTCTACTAGTGCTATTTCAATAGCTAATAATCCTGTATCCCATAGTAGAACAAAACATATTGAAATTAAATATCATTTTCTTAGGGAGCATGTAGAAAGAGAAGATATTTTACTTGAATATGTTAAAACAGATGAACAACTAGCTGATATGTATACTAAGCCCCTATAAGAAGCTAAGTTCAATAAGTTTAAGATTGAACTAGGAATGATAAACTTAGAGTAAATTTATAGAATTGAAATTGGCTAAGTAAAAAGGTGTCGACACATAGAGATTTCTGTGTCGACACAGAATAGTGGTGTCGACACTTCAGGAAAAAAGTGTCGACACATCTAGGAAGTTGGTGTCGACACTTCAGAATATTAGTGTCGACACATGTCAAGTCGGTGTCGACACATCCAAAGTGGTGTCGACACTTAAGTTTTACTCAGAAATTTCTCAGTAAAGTCTCGACTATGTGTCGAGTTGTGTGGTGTCGACACATAAACAAGTGTCGACACATAAAAACTGTTGACTAAACTTGTGTTGACACATATGTGTCGAGACATTATAAGTCAGTGTCGACACTTATTGCCAGTGACGACACAATTTAAGTTAGCTGTCCCGCCTGTTCATCTTCAAAATTAGAAAGGTATAAATAGGGTTTTGCCTTAGTTTGTCGACACGCTTTCAAAGTTTCGAGACCAAACTTCTGTGTCGACACCTCTCTTCTCTCAAGACAAATTCTACAAACCCTAATGGCGCCAAAGCTTGAGGAGAATGTCAATGAAGGATACGAGCTGGTGCGCGGTGCTTTTGAGGATGCCGATCAAGAAATTAAGGCTGTCGTAACCCTAGTAGTCGATTCAGGATTAGAATATCTTGTTTCTGAACCTACTAAAATCTGGAAGAAAGAGGTACTAGAATTCTCAGTGGAGCTAAGATAGACGAAACTGGATTCAAAATCAAATCCAGGGTTCATGGTGAGAAGGTGAAGGTGTCACCTAAAAGTCTGAGGAAGATTCTACAGCTACCAAGAATTAAAGAGGAAGATGAGGTTACAGCTACAAAGACCAGGGAAGCTCTAACCTGGTGTGGACTGGATCCTAAGATGAAGCTTGGATCAGTGTTTCTTAGAAAAGGCATGAACAATCAAGGGAAATTCCTCTCTGAGATTGTTGGCAAAGTCATACTCAGCAAGCCAGGAGGGCATGACAGAGTGTCTGCCCATATGTTTAGTATAATGACAAGGATAATCTTCACTCTAAAAACTGACTGGTCTATGGTAGTTTATGAGAAGATTAAAGAAAGCTTGAAGAAGCCCAACCTGGGCAGGATTTTAAGTCTTTACCTTGCTGGTGTAATACCTGAAGTTATGAGTACAGCTGCTGGAAGCAAAATAAATCACATGAGAAAAATGGACATGAGGTTGTTCTCTAGATGGGACAGGGTGTTGACTAAGGAGATGCCAACCCCTGAGAAGATAGTTTCTGAGAAGGAGATTCCATTAAAGAAGAAAAGGAAAATTGCCCAGTGGCTCAAGAGTCCACTAGCAGCTCAGACAGTGAAGAACAAGTTGTCTTCACTCCAGATGAAAATGAGGAAGAGCCTGCTGTGAAATCTCCTGCTCCTCAAGATGATGCTGAGATCCAGGGGGAGCTACCTCAAGCTGCCCCATACACAAGGATCAAAGCCAGGGGAGCTTCCAGTTGTAGATGAACCCACTACACTGGAAAGTGAACAAGCAACCAGCATTATTCTAGAGGTAATCACTGAACTCAATACTTTAGAATTTCTATGGAAGATACTGATTTGTCTGATGTTCATCAGCAAACTCAGCTGGATAACCAAGTCCCAGATGCTGTCTTGGAAGACACATCTGTTGCAGCTCTAATAGTTCCTGATTCAGTGGTTGAAGAGCCAAGACTTCTCCAGCTCATTCACCCCAAGAATTTACCATGGAAGATTTATTTCTAAATCTGGATCAAGAGGATTTTGACAAGGAAACTGCTGCTGCTAGGGAGAGAATGCTCCAATTGAGGGGGAGCAGTACCATTGATGAAGAGCCTGCAAGCATGAGACTGACAAGCCCAAGCTGCTGAAGAACCACCAAAGGAAAGGGTAGATATAGCCAGCTCCTCAGCTTCTGAAGATGAGGAAGAAGCAAGGCAAGGAAAAAGAAAATTTATGTCTTCAAAAGAAGGAGCCAGAGTTATAAGAAGGCTCTCCAACTATTGCTCCACAGCCTATAGCACAGCCAGCTCCACTGTGGATTATAGTGCTTTAATGGTTGCAATGCAAGTCAAGTGGATGAGCAAAGGCAGGCCATTGAAAAGTATGTGATGAAGGGCAGAAATCACTACAATTTGATCTAGCCCAGGACATAAAGTCAATAAGATTTGAAATGAATCTTAACAAGAAGGAGATGACAGACTGCTTCCACAAAGGTGGAAATGCAGTGGTGTACTTGGCCACACACCAGGAGAAGATAAAAGCACAAAGGATGACATAGCTGTGAAGCAAGGTTATGTTCTTGAAAATCAGCTAAGAATGAATGACAACCTTACTGAATCCCACAATGCAATAGTCACAGAACTGAAGAATCTAGCTGCAGGATAGACTCCAGCTATAGCAAAGGCAGATTTTGACAAAGTATTTCTAGAAGAAATCACTGCTCTTAAGACTGCCATTCAAGATTCACAAAAGCTAATCACTGACAAACTCCAAAGGTTAAAACCTTTCTTTAAAGATGGAGTCAATTACTTGGATAGTCAAGTGAGATTTCAAAGATGATGTGAGAGATCAAAAAAGAGAAGTCATAAAGGGGGAGAGGGTTTTAGTCAAAGCTAGCTCTGATCATGCCAAATGGATATCAAATTCTATCAGAGCTACACTGGGTTATCCTCCTCTTTGTGATGATGACAATGTTGCTGAATCTGGAATTCATCCTGCATATTTAGGAGGGGAGCAAGCTGAAGTGGCTCAAGTCATCTACTCTCCTCCAGATTTTGACATGATACATGCTGATGTACAGTCTATGTATAGCCCACCTGGGGGCAAGGACAATGTTATTATTGAAAAAGTTGTTCAGCCTATTTCTGAAGTTATGCAAGCAGCTCTTCAGAAAGAAGAAGAAGTTCTACAGAAAGAAGAAGAGACAAGATTGTCTAAGAAGAGGTTTAGGGAACAAGCTGAACAAAGGCCAGACTTTGAACAGTAGAGCCCTACCTCAAGAAATATCATTTTGACTGCCTGGAAAGCTGCCAAGATAACATTCAAGACAGGAATAAGTGGTTCTCTGAAATTGAATGGAGGAAAACATGAATCAAGGCAGGAGGCCATAGTTCAACATAGAAGAAGGCCAAGATGGAAAGCTACCTCCTACTGCTCTGGAGCCTAGCAAGTACTTTCCCAAGCCTTACCATTATTTTGAAAGGCAGAAGATTAAAGCAGAAGAGCTTAAGAAGAAAGATCTGAAAGGCAAGAAGCCTGCTGATGCTGAAGTTGTTGATGCTCCTATTCAAGCTAAAGTTCAAGCTGGAAAAGGCATAGTGATTAAGGAGCCAGAACAGAAATAGAATTAGAATTTTCTTGAAGTTTACTTTGTAATCTTTTGATGTAAAACATTTTGTGAACTTCTGAAAATGAATATGACAGATATTAGAACAATATGTTATATGTTAAATCTATTCATATTGTTCTGTGATGATGTCTATGTCTATTTCATATTTGTTCTGTGATGATATATTTGTATACATGTGTGATTAATACATGTTTATGTTAACCTGCTGTATATAATCCTGCTTTACATCATTTTGTAATTTAATTATGAATGGTGTATATCATTGACTAAGGGTTATGACTTCTCCAAATAGGGGGAGATTGTTGGGTACATTGGTTTAAATGTACCTGATTTGAAGAAGCCTCACCCAACTCAATGATATACATCAAAATGTATTTGATGTATTTTGAGTTACATGTGCAGGTTAAGTATTTGCAGGAATGATGAAAAAGTTTCTAAGTCCATGTGTCGACACCCAGAGGGAAAGTGTCGACACTTAAGAAGACTTGTGTCGACACCCAGGCAAGCAGTGTCGACACTTGGAGTCATTGTGTCGACACCAGGGATGCTGAGTCGACACCAGACAGAAAGTGTC
Organism: Platanthera guangdongensis; assembly: GCA_039583875.1. Classification (NCBI taxonomy): domain Eukaryota; kingdom Viridiplantae; phylum Streptophyta; class Magnoliopsida; order Asparagales; family Orchidaceae; genus Platanthera; species Platanthera guangdongensis. The sequence goes on from CM077148.1 coordinate 182,308,608, forward strand.
GACACAAGGAGCTGTGTCGACACTCAATGAAGAAAAGCCAGTAAAGCTGTGTCGACACTTAACAGTTGTGTCGACACCCAGTGAAGCTGTGTCTACATCAGAAAGTGTCGACACTTGGAGCTGTGTCGACACTCAGCAAAAGCTAGCAGAGACTAAGTACAAGTGTCGACACCAGAACAATGTGTCGACACTCAATAGAAGAGTCAACACTTGAAGTAAGTGTCGACACTCAGAACAATGTGTCGACACTCAAAAGAGTAACACTTGAAGCAGTTCGACACTCAGACAATGTGTCAACACAACCAGAAGAGTCAACACTTGAAGTAAGTGTCGACACCAAGAACAATGTGTCGACACTTAGCTGAAGACTCAACACTTGAAGAAAGTGTCGACACAAGGAGCTGTGTCGACACTTAGCAAAGAACAGCAAAGTTTACAAGAATATTCTAAGTACAAGTGTCGACACTAAGGGAATGTGTCGACACTCAGCCAGAGTCTCGACTGAAGATGTAAGTGTCGACACGCAAACAATGTGTCGACACTCAACAAGTATCAACAATAAAGACATGTGTTGACACCAAGAAGCAGTGTCGACACTTGACAGATACAACACATGAAGATGTGTCGACACAAAGGTGTTGTGTCGACACTTAGAAGAATTCAGCAAAATTCTGAAGAACAAGTACTTGTGTCGACACTCAATTTCAGTGTCGACACATGAAGAAGAAGCAGTGTCGAGATAGAGAATCAACAACACAAGAAGTTGTGTCGACACCTTGTAGACTAGTGTCGACACTTAGACAACATGTGTCGACACTTGGTCTATAAGTGTCGACACTTAAAGACAGAAAGTCTCGACACTTACAGACAGTTACAGTTATTTCAAGAACTGACTGGATGACTTGACAGCTGTCATTCCAACCGGTCTACAGCACCTGTCAGAGTTGTCAGAATTCAGTTATGGACCGGACCAGACGGTTACCATAAAGAAGGCCTATAAATAGGCTTATACTGTCTACAGAAGAGATTGATCAACAAGTTGTTGAAGAGATTGAACACAAGTCCAAGTTCAGATTTAAAGAAGATCTAGCTATCAAGTGAAGATCTAAGAAGTTGGAGAGAGAGAGCTCCATCCAAGAAATCAGTCATTGGAACTAGGCTGAGAAGAAGGGTTCAGATTTATTCTGGATCTTAAGATGCAGAGATCAAAGATCAACTGCAGAAGGAGTCAGTCTTATTGAGTTCTACTTTCAAGAAGCTTTGAAGAAAGCTAAGTCAGATTGATTCCAGCTGAGTTCTTCCAAGAACTCATCAAGAAACTCACAACTCCCCTCTCTTGTCTTTGGGTTGCTGAGTTAACAATTGTATAATCATTTTTATCTTGTAGGATCCTTTGGATCTGAGTTTTGTAAGCCTATAATTATAAAGGCTGAGTGTAGGGCTTGAGAGCCTGAGTGTAGGAGATTGAAATCTCTAAGTGTAGGCCTTGGTGGCTGAGTGTAGGCCTTTGTGGCTGAGTGTAGGCCTTTGTGGCTGAGTGTAGGCTTTATGGAAAAGCTGAGTTGTAGGGCTTTGGGCCTGAGGTGTAGGAACCAGTTTGGGTTCTGAGATAGTGAAGGAGTTTGACAGAATCTAGTACACTGCTAGATAGGCGAATGGGGAAAGTGGATGTACCCAAAGCTTGGGGAACCACTATAAAACTCTGTGTCTACTGTGTGTTTGTGGATTGCTGTGAATGCTGTATGATTGCTGTGTAATAGTAGATAGAAATCTGTGTTAAATACTGATTGCTACCATAAAAAATCAAAAAGAATTTTGTCACCTATTCATCCCCCCTCTAGGTGATTAGGTACTATATCTTTCTAAGAATCTTTCAAGATTACATTTATGTCATTATTGTGGTTCTTTTGTCAGTTGTGGAGCAGCTTGCATTCTTGTCTTTTTTTCTGGCTTTGTTCATGGGACCAGTGCCATATGAGTACTCAACTCCTTTGCATAGTAATCCATCTTCTGCCCATCACCCTTTCCTTTATCATATTCTTTTTCTGCCCTTGCAGCTTGCATTCCCTTCTTCTTTTTCTGGCCCTTGTCAAAGGGACCAACTGCCATATGTTACTCCTAGTCCTTTTTGAGCATAATATAAAATGAGCTCATTAAGAAATCATTTCTCCTCATAATAATTTTAAATGACCATGAATTTACTAAATCGTGCATGAAGAGAAATCAAAACAAAATGCATGAACATGTCTTACTATAGTTCTAACTTTAGTGCTTTTAGTTTTGAAGTAAAATGGATAATTCCATAATGTACTCATGTATATTCCTTTTATCTGTGTACTTTAAGGAAATAAGCTTCGCAAGAAGTATGCTTGTCTTTCATCTTATCATTTTGTGCAAAACTTTTTCAAGATTGTCAAGAAATTCTAAGACAGAGTGTCCTCCTGAGTGCCCCTAAAGTCTTCTGAAATGCTCCCCTTCATGATCATTAGATATATGCGATCTGAATGCTACCACCATTCATAATTTCGTTTAACCTCAGTAAAATTATCATCTGAAGGAAACATAAGAGGTTCAGTGTTAAGCGCAAGATCTAGTTCCATGCAACCGAGCACGACCATGATGTTTTTTTTCTAGTCTTTAAAATTAGTCTCATTGAGCATTTAAATTAAGTTAATATCAGCAGAAATTGTAATAACAGAGTTTAGAGCTGAGAGAAAATAAAAGTACAAAAATTAATTTTGTGCAAACAAAAATAAATAATACATCATAATGCGCAAATTAAATTCAATATTTAATGATGGGACCCATCATAAGGGACCTAGCGAAACACCGACATTTAATCTTTGGACAGAAATGCTGATTCCAAGTGATCCTCTTGGTGTAGTAATCAAACACTGACGATAAGTCTTGTCATGTAATAGGCCTTTCTTTGGACCGACACACCGCTCACTTGGAGAATAAAATAATCGCCATGTATTTATTATCAAATGTGTGCGTCCAATTTGGCAAAATATTAATCTTTATTTGGGCTGATCAATATTTGCATAAATTACACACCCACTAAAATCTTAATAATGTTGAATTAAATTAAACTACACGAGAGAGCTCACTTTGACAGGATGTCGTTACAATTAATTTATTTGATAAAATAAGATGTTTAATAATTTCTGAATCACTATTTAATGAATTTAATTTTAAAGTTCAAATTTAATTAATTGGCGCAGAGCGAGTACATGATTATAAAAATGACTCGACGATTAAATTTTAAATTTAATTATTCCATTTTAAGTAGAGCATAAATGTGCACAAATATAATTTCTCAAAATCAGAGCCTCATTAATTTTAACAAAAAAATATTTTAAATATCCAAATAAAATATTATTTTATTTGAATATTAAAATTAATTTGCTCACAAAAATAGACCGAGCGTAATATATTAATTACTAAATAATAATAATATTATAATTTCATGACTAATTTTACGTCGATCTAATCGTCAAATTGTGCATAAAATGACGAAGTTCATGTCGGGTTAAAGATTTATATGAGTTACATATTTAGATCGTTACAATTTTATAATTATAATTTGCGCTAAATTATAATAATAATATCTTTATTGAGCTTCATGGAGTAATTTGATATTTATTACCAAAATAATGAGGGTTGTGTTATATGGATGACTAGTGTAAAATTTAGCCACTCTTATGAATATAAATCGTTTGAGAAATTTAGGAGACCTCGCTATGATTGGATAAAATTGGCTTGCGTGTTGTTGTAAATAAAAATTGAATGATCTGATGTAAACCGCATGGTTTTAATATGATGATACATAATGTAAATTGATATATACCTTAAGGACTAGATGGCGGCGGAAAGGGATATGCCAGATATGGAATTGAAGTTGGGGAGCTGCGACAACACAAAATGAATGGATGTGAAAATCATTATAAAATAGATGAGCTTAATGTTCTTGCACCCCTGAACTGCTTTAGGGATTTTCCCCCGGTGACCGTATACGTGATGCACACTCCCACTTCCCATATAAGTTGTTGAGGCACCACAATGTATAGACCCAGCCGCTCGCCAAAAGCGTACTAACCGAGCTCGTGGTAGCGATCGAACCGCTTCCCCGAAACCATCTCGTGCATCTCAACCATCTGCCAGAGTGTGTACAGCGTGATGATCCACGACAAAATTAGTATTGCTACCCTGGGGCCCCTGTCAATCAATAGCGACCAATGTAAATGTCACGCACTTTTATACGAAATGTCATCTACTTTAATTCATTTGTGATCACCGCCCTAGCTCTGATAATGCATAAATAATTAAATGCCATTGATGAATGTTCGGCTCCCCACCACAGATCTAGAAATGCAAAATGGTGGTACTCTGCCTTCCACAATGCCACAGTCATGGTTAGGGCTGGTGTGCTCAGCTTTCCATATGCCTTATCATAGCTAGGGCTGTGAGCCCAAATAAATTAAAGTAAAAGGCATTTCGTATAAAAGTGTGTGACATTTACATTGGTCGCTAATGATTGACAGGGGCCCCATGCATGGTAGCAATACTGATTAATTTTGTCATGGATTATCACGCTGTACTCGCTCCGGCAGATGGTCGAGAGGCACGAGATGGTTCTAGGGAGGCGGTTCGATCGCTACCACAAGCTCGGTCAACATGCTTTCGGCGAGCGGCTGGGTCTGTTCATTATGGGGACTCAAAAACTTTTATGGGAAGTCGGAGTGTGCATCATGTATATGGTCACTAGGGGAAAATCCCTCAAGAAGTTTCACGACACCGTCTGCCTCGACTGCAAGAACATTAAGCTCACTTATTTTATAATGATATTTGCATCCATTCATTTTGTGTTGTTGCGGCTCCCCAACTTCAATTCCATATCCGCCATATATCACTTGTCGTCGTCATGTACTTAAGGTAAATATCAATTTACATTATGTATCATCACAGTAAATATCATACTATTTTTCTTCAACACAGTCATTAGATTCATTCTTCAAGTATGGGCATCATGAAATTTTCATTAAACATTGGCTCTTGAAAAACTGTCACACACTTGCCCTTGTGTCCCACATGAGCCTTTTCCATTCATTTTGATGATTGTGCTAATGTAAGGACCACAAACACGCATCATGCTTTTGTAAGTCTAAGAACAATTTTGAAAGAAATTATTTTTAATGCCAAAAAAAAGAATTTCTATATAAAAAGGTGATTATTTTGATCATTTTATCTCTATCTTTTTCATCTATTGTGTTTGATTTAAATGCAAATTCACATATTAAAACCATGTGGTTTTCATCACATCATTCAATTTGAATTTACAACAATACTCAGGCCTTTATCCAATCATAGCGGGCTCTGCTAAATTTTTCAAACGATTTATATACATACGTACAACTAAATTTTACGCTAGCCGTTTAACTAACACAACATTCACTATTTTTCATCTATGCTTGGGGCCGACATAGGCATGTTTACTGAATACATATGATCTTTTTTTGTTACCAGCTAATCCACTATTGCATGGGGAACATCTGCGCATAAGGGGAAACAAGATGGAATAAAGTATAGCTATAGGGCGCACATCATTTCAGGCACGATGTTCAACTTCTTCAATTCAGTGCCCTGGGAGATATCACCTCCTCCTATGTCGGACACAATGTAATCCTCGACCAGCGACCATCCCTTCCACTCCCAAAAATACCTAAAAAAGCCATGTGGAAGTGCTTCGTCGTTGTCTACATCGACATTGCCCTCCGCTACATTCTGGTAGCAATCATGGGCTATTGGGCATTTCAGCAATACGGTCGAGGATAACATTCTCATCAGTCTGCAAAAACCGCGTTGGTTGATCGCCATGGCTAACATGTTTGTCTTCATCCACGTCATTGGAATCTATCATGTGCCGGTTTACATTAGAATGCAACATTTTTCTTAATTTATGGCTACCGGGGTATTCATTTAGTCCCACATAGGATAAATAATTTTGTGTTTGAGACGCAACTAAACTCGACTCCCCTTTAGTTTCTGCTTCCTAATATTTTTCTTAAGTAGATTTATGTCATGCTGGTGCTCGACATGATTGAAACCGTGCTTGTGAAGAAGCTCAACTTCCCGCCCGGCCCCCTCTTCACTTGATTGCTCGAAGTAGCTATGTTGGTGATGACACCACGCACTCGAACATTTTTGTTTTTGAAGTTGACACTTATGTTGTTCTTTTTCACACAATAACCATCTTTCGTTGTGGCTATAACCATGTTCATCGCTATAACATTCCCGTTCTTCAGAGCCCTCCTCGGCTTTTTTGGAGGTTTCGCATTTACACCGACAACATACTTTGTAAGATTGTGAATCCCTCGAACAATCTATGATCATATCTTTCTAAGTTTTCTTGTAGTACATTACAATATTTTTTTTTGGACACGGTTTTTCCTTGTGTCTTGTGGCTTGCTATCTACAAGCCTAAAAGGTTTAAAAATCTTAATTTAGTTTATCAGGGATAACCAATTGGGTATGATTTCTTCATTATTTTACATTTAATCATACTTGGTTTCAAAATCTTAATCCTCAAATATTTTATATTTTTTCATCTTATGTTTAGATGTGCATTTTACTCGGACTTATGCTAATTATTTTGTCACTAATTGACGGTTTAAGGCAGATCATTCTCAGGCGAAGACATACATGTTCTACAATTAGAATATGGTTTGAAATTTTAAGACACGCGCTAAGATGAGGCACATTCAAATCTATAAATTTGACCCAAGTTTGAAAGTATTTTGTTAAATGTTTACATTTTCCGTCCGTCCTGACATGGCTAAAAGTTTGAATAAATTTCTACGAGGAATTCCTCAGGCCTCCATCATCCATCATATCGCACACACTAATCTTAAAGCATGATAGATGATGATGATGGAGGGGCTACTTGCGTTAGAAATTTGTCATGAAAATTGTGTTTGTTTGCTTGCTTGTGAAGTAGGTTTTGTTAATATGCTTGCTTGGGAGAATGATGCGGTTATGTTTTACATATTCATAATGTAATCAAAAATATATATGTAGCATTTAAATCTAATGAAATTCCATGGCAGTCATGTTTAATTTTTTGGACAAAGTTTACTATATAGCGTGTATCCATTCTATTTACTCAGTATTATGTATCCTCCATAGCACCACGTACATTCGTGTCACTCGTCATTGCATGCTCGCAAGCTTAGCAATCTGCACACGACGCTTATTCAAGATATTCGTGTCAAACTAACAATTTAATTTATGATTTGATTTGATCAGATTTTGTAGTCATTGATTATACATTAACATGCTAGTTTGCTTACTAATTTGTAAGAAGTAGGGGAAGAGAAGCAGTAATGGCCTTTATGATTTGATTTGATCACCGTGCCAAACGAGGCCTAAAACTCCACTTGGTATTAAAGCCAAAGAAGCTATAGAAGGTATTCATTTTGTATGTAATAAGGTTGGTTTCATACTTTCATCAATAAGAAGAAGAAATGCCAAAGGAATGGACATAAATCTTCTCAACCAATTCTGATTTTATGGTAGTATAATAAAGGGTACCCAATCACCAATTCTCAGGTTGCTCCTGATAGATATAATCTTGAAGGTGGCATCCCTTCAACCTTGGGACAAGTGGAATTTCTTGAAGTTGTGTAAGGATCCTCATGAATTTGAAAGATTGTGGCTCCGTTTGTGTGGTGGTGGCGGTTGTGAACGCGGTGTTATGAACCGACGACATTCATGATCTCCACTAGTAGTCGCCTCGATGGGAATTCATTGATCACTGGGTCAGTTCCAACTATCTCAACAGCCTCACAAATGTAGTATAATTGTGAGTGAACTTATTTTTATTTTCTTCAAGTGATTAGAGTACTTAATATTTTAGGTTTTTTCCCCTATTGATGGTTCCATTGCAGATATCTTTCCAACAACAATTTTGGGGGGACCTTTGCCAAACCTAACTGGAATGAATGTTTTTTGTTACTTGCAAGTGTTATATCTGCAATGGACTTTAGTAACGACTTTGTGTCGTAATAAATTTGATCACAAAATATAATTAGCAACCAAAAATCCAACTTTTAGTGATGAAAATTTCCATCACTAAAAGTGAATTTTTTGTAGTGCGACTCATTTCTCCCGATGATCTCCCTCGCTTCTCCAATCTCCTCAACCGCCTTGAAAACCTTCGTCGTCTTCCCTCGAACCGCAAACAAGAATCACTTCCTCAAGTTCGTCGCGGCGGTCAATGCATCTCTGACGTTGATTGTTGATATGGATAAATTTGAAATGACTCCCTCCAAATCGGCTCTCCAGACCAATCCTGAATCAGATCCGATCACGAAGACTAATCCATTGGCAGAACCGACGACAATCCCTCTCTTGGGGAGGACGGGAGATGATGAAGATATGTGAGGCATTGTCTGTGTAGCATGCGAGGATATTTGCAAGAGGCAGTGGGTGAGCGTGAGTTGTGCTGGTAGTAATTTTAGGAGGGAATTTTTAATGAAATTAGGAGTCATTTTGGTGTGTGAATAGCCAACATTAGGGTGTTGTTAACAATACCATATGTGCATTATATTGCTCATTGTTGTTTATTATTCTTTATGGTTCATTTGTCATGACGTTCACGAAAGGCAATTCATAACCACTATGTTCAGACTATCATCGTCGTGTCAAATGGACCCCTACTCTCACACTGCAGATTAACCTTTTATGTTAATCATCATTATCCTTTCACGCCACTTTTTGAGACGAAATCTTTTTCATTCTAGGGTGGTATCAAAGTTACGACAATTTGAAACTGTTTTGGTGTTAGAAATTTTACTAATATATTCAAAATATGTTTTTAATTATTTTTTAAATAAATAAATAAAATATTTAAAACAATTTTTTGTAATGAAAAATAACAATTTAGTAAATCATGAAATAAAATGCTATAAAAAATAAAGTAAAAATTCAGTCTAGGTAAGACGTCTGATAACTGCCCTAAAGAAGTATCATTCTCCGACAGAGCTTTCAACTTATGTTCATTTCTTCAAGGAACACCACTGGACTAGATCCCAAAACTTTGATGTGTATGATCACCAAAGAAACATAGAACACCCGAACTTTCATTGGATGAAACAAACATATAATAGCAAGAAACACTATTGAATGATATGAAAATTTAAGGGGAGAAAGATTAGAGAAATTTTATGTCTTATTTACTCACATGCTTAGAGAGTATTTATAAGACAAAAAAAAATTATTTCATATTTATTAAAATATTTTAACATTTAATATATAATAATATAAAATATTAATTATATGTTAACATAAATAATTTTAATATTATGTAATTAATATTTAAATACTAAATATTTATTATTATATAACAAATATGTTTTTAGTATATAAGGCTATATATATTTAATGTTATATAACGTTAATATCATTAATAAATATCATTTTATTCATTAAGTTAATAAATGTATAATATATATTATATCTATAATTATTAAAATATTATCATTATTATTATTAAATAATATATAATGTTTGTTGTGTTGAAATTTGTGAAGTGGAAGTGGGTGATGGGCAGGCCGGGCGGACTGTGCGGCTTAGCGGCCTAAGTCCGCGGCATGGCGCGGACTGCTGGTTGCGGCCTGGGTACCATGGCTTGCTGTTCTTGAGGAGCGGCCTGTGCTGCCTGCAGTGCGGCCTGGTTGGTCTATGGCCAAGGATGGTGGGCTTCTTGTGAAGCGGCCTGAGCGGACTGCTGTTCGCGGGCTGTAGGCAGTGCTTGGTTTGATCTGCGGCCTTGTAGTTTTGCAAGCTTGTGTTAACCGGCGGATTGGGTGGTCTATCCGCGGGAGGCTTTGCGGACTGGCGAGTCCGTGGTGTCCGCTGTTGTGGACTGGCCTTGGAGTTCGATTGTGGCCTTTGCCGAGCTTTGGTGGTGCAGCAGGTGTTAGCTGCTGTGAAGGACTGCGTGGACTGGTGTTGAAGTCCGACGGGTGGCCGATGTATTGGCAGCTATGCGAGTAGGGCTTGCGAGATCTGCCTTCTGATGGTATGGTTGGCGATCTGCTTTGGGGCAAGCGGACTGGCCTTGTCCGCCTAGCTCGCGCTTGCTCTTGTTGGTTTTCTGGACTTGGTCACATTCAGTGACAATCAGTGTGTCCGCGGTTTCCGCCGAGTCTGTTGTTGACCGGGCGGACTGCCTGTTGGTCGTGAACTTGTGGCGGATGGAGGCTTGGCTTTCGAGCTGTGTGGACTGCCTCCTTGTCCGTACATATAGTGTGCGGACTGTCGCAGTGGGGGTTGTCCTGATATGTCGCTCGAAGCATCCGGATGGGAATCAAAGTGGAATCCCCTACCCGTTGCCCCTAGGTGGGTATAAATAGGCAAACCCTTAGGAGTTACTACGGGTATGGGTTAACCGTGTACCCTAACTGACCCGTTAAGCCTCTGAACCGTTATTCGTCCAAATATACACTAACAATCTCCTCCTATATTTGTGACAATAACGTGTACGTTTTCGGAGTGCAGAAAGTGGAGAATATCAAATAAATTTCCGACTTTACACATTACATAAGAGTTAGCACATTTTTTAACATAAAACATGAACATAAGTTTTAAACAATAATATAAAACATCATAAAAATATAAATGTGCTACTCATAACAAATAAGTCTGGAAAATAAAAATGACTACAGATAAACGTGTAACAATTCTACTCAGAGAGTAGATCATCATCATCTATGTAAAATCCACTTTCTCTCCTCCATCTTCACCATTGCCTGAAAGGATTTTCATGAGTCAGACTCTATGAATTCATAAACCCTATGCAGTGACGTATCAAAGTAACTAGCTCTACCTAAATGATCTTAGCTTGTAGCAGTAGTGAAGTAACACTGTCAGCATCTCTATCCAGTTTAGCTAGGACCAGTCAATTTTGATTTATAAATAAAACGTTGTGTTATCTTACGCATTAGTGACCACTATGTACCTCATCATATGATTTGGCACACCGTCATTTGCAACATTATCAAACGTGGAATAATGTGCTATGATCACTAATGTTAGATTAACACATACAACGACTTTCTATTCCCAGATGAATAATTCTCAAATCAGCTTGCAACGAGAAAGATGTTAAGTCATCAGGTGTGGAATGACTAGCATCTGACCATCTTGGGTTTTCATCAAGAAATTATTTGGGGTTTTCAGTCTGTTATTAGATGCTTGAATGTTGCAGCTATAGGTTCCTACTATGAAAACATAAACATAAGAGGAAGTTTCATATTTCTATGAACTTTAATCTCATCTCCTCCGATGTTTTAATTGTGAGAACTCTATTTAAGCACTTTGTCAAGGCGTCTGCAACATTATCTTTTGACCTCACATCAACGAGGTTCACAATCCCTTGACTCGTAAGGGATGTCAACCAGGCTTGTTTCATTCGTAGTTGCCTTCTTTTGCTATTGAACAACGTGTTCGTAGCAATCATTTTAGTAGCTTGATTGTCGCAGTAAACTGCAATAGAACTCAACTTCATGCTCGACAGTGGAATGTCCATCACCAAATCTCTTATCCACTCTGCTTCTTCTCCTGCTGAAGCTAGAGCGTAGAGTTCGGATTCCATAGAACCAATGCAATACAGGATTGCCTCTTGGACTTCCAGGCTACAGCTACTCCTCCTAGTGTGAATATAAATCCACTAGTGACTTGCTGTTTTTATTCTGAGCACCATGATGCATCAGAATATCCTTCCAAAATTAGAGGATGACCATGGTAACATAAAGCATACTTTTGGGTGTGCTTTAGGTATCACATCAGCCTATCGAGGGCATCTCAATGGTCTTGGCTAGGATTACTAGTGAATCTGCTTAACATGCCGATCATAAAGGCTATGTCAGGTCTTGTGCAGACCATAGCATACATGAGACTACCAATCAGTTTAGCATAATCTAACTATCTAACCGCAGCTCCATCATTGGGCTTCAAGCGATTATTAATCGAAGGTGTCTCCACTGCTCTACGTTCACTGTATCCCCACGTGTCCAACAAGGACTTTATGTAGTGGCTTGACTTATAGGAAATGTCATTTTCCCAAAGCTCACTTGCTGCCTAGTATAGTCTCAGCTACACCTAGGTCTTAATGTTAAACGTCCGCATTAGTTCTGACTTAACGTCATCCACCACAGATTGATCAGAACCAAGAATCAGCATATCATCCACATACAAGTATAATATAGCAACTTTGTTTGATCTATGACGTATGTAAAGACATTTATCCGAGAGACTTGACATGAATCCCATGTTCCTTACATTATAGTCAAACTTCTCATGCCATAATTTTGGTGCTTGTTTGAGTCTGTATAGCGACTTGATCAACTTACAGACCTTACTTTTGTGACTGTGAACTATGAAACCTTCAAAATACGATACCTGAGGGAGAATCGTCTTCTCCTCGTCGAACATGAAGGAGTGGAATTTGTCCACGAGGTGTGTCTTGGACAGATCCTCCTCTTGTCTGAAGTGCTCCTCCAGTGCCTCCCAGATTTCCTTGGCGGTCTTCATTTTGATGTACGTCTTCGCCAGGCTGGAGGACAAGCAGTTCAGCAGGTAGTCGCGGTAGAAGTCCTCATCAGCAATCTACTGGGCTTCCTCTTCAGTTCCCATAACGTCAGGACGATCAAACTGAACTGTGTAGAACACGTTCAGGTACTTCATCCCAAATTGGGTATTCAATTTCCAATCGTTGAACTCGGTCGCCGTGAACTTCTCCAGTTTGTTCATCGGAACTAGGGAAGAGAAACTGTTGTTCCCTTTCATCATCTTGCACAACACGGAACATCTCTCCCAAACTTGGGACAATAAGACAATCAGAAACCCACGGGTAGAAGGGTCTCCCCTCTCTGCTGAAACCGATGTTATCTGAGGAGAATGTCAGTTGGTGTAGATCCTCCGATGAAAGCTTTCTCTATATGACCAACTCAACAATGGAGGACCGATTGTTTATTTACTGCAGCGTGAGAGAACTTGAGATCTTCCTCCTTCAATGGGTAGCAAGGCCAATATGAAAAACACCTTCAGGCGTTTTGCTGTGTTCCTATTTCTCCTTACTTATCGAGACCGACGACGGTGGATAATTGCAAGGCAGGGGGCGGTTAGAACTTGCTTTTCACGATCGAAAACAGCAGAGCATCTTCTAGATCCAGGCGGCGAAGAAGAACTGGGAGCACATGCTGAACTCCTCTAAATACCGATGTCTTTACTGTTTTCTTTTCCCAATCTGGAGCAGCGGCGGCGGAGAAGAACTGGGAGCAGTTACGAGAGAGACGGGCGACGGAACGATGCCCGATAACTTCCCACGGCAGAAGGTCTTCTCCCCTTCTCCAGACGACAGCTATCCCTTTCTTCTCGACCAGAGCACCGGCAGAAATGACGATTTTTTTTTTGTTTCGTTCGATCGCCGGACGGGGAAAAAAAACTTTTTTTTGGCGACGAGATTTCTTCCACGAAGGAGCGCCGACGAGTTCCTCTTCCCGATCACAACTGGCGATGTGAGAAAATGCAGGCGGAGGCGGTTCTCGCGTGAACGGTGGCGACGGAAGAGGGAAAACGAGGGCAACTGCTTCGGCGGCTTCCCGATCCCGGCGGAATTAATTCCTGTAGACGCGATTTGAGCGGTTACCGGATGCACGAACGTGAGCGACGGGGGAAGTGCTTCGAGAATGATATGTCGCTCGAAGCATCCGGATGGGAATCAAAGTGGAATCCCCTACCCGTTGCCCCTAGGTGGGTATAAATAGGCAAACCCTTAGGAGTTACTACGGGTATGGGTTAACTGTGTACCCTAACTGACCTGTTAAGCCTCCGAACCCGTTATTCGTCCAAATATACATTAACATGTCCTTGTGAGGTGTTTGCGGGCTATGCGGACTGGTGCCTTGTCCGCATAGTATGGGCGGACTGATGTGAGTTTGTCTGTTGGTGAACATCTTCGTTATTGCTCCTGGCGGGTTTTCTTGGAATACGGCTAAATCCATGCAGACTCAGCGGACGAGTCTTTGCTAGTGCGCGAGCTGGGGGTGACTCTATTCACTAGGGTGGTGATCACACTCCTCACCTCGCCTATAATAGACCCCCCCCCCCCCCCCGGCACGTCTAAGCAACTGAGTGAACAGTAAGTGGGGCTTGGGCAATTGTTGCGGTCTGAATTTTCCTGTCCGCGCGGGTTGAGTAGAGCTGACAGTTTGCTGTGTGCAGGTCACGCGGACTCAGCGGACGAGTCTTTGCTAGTGCGCGAGCTGGGGTGGTGACTCTATTCACTAGGGTGGTGATCACACTCCTCACCTCGCCTATAAATAGACCCCCCCCCCCCCCCGGCACGTCTACAGCAACTGAGTGAACAGTAAGTGGGGCTTGGGCAATTGTTGCGGTCTGGATTTTCCTGTCCTCGCGGGTTGAGTAGAGCTGACGGTTTGTTGTGTGCAGGTCACGCGGCTAGCTTCAAGGAGACAGGAGTTTGGCCTTGACTTCGGTCAAGTACATTGAAGTGTGTGGTCTCTGCGGTCTCAGATGGTCGCTTCTGTGGCTTGTCAGTGGTTCTCTGTTTCAGCGTTTTCAAGTGCCAATAACATGTCCATCAGTCTCAAGCAGGTAGGCGGTCTGTTCTTCAGTTCATCAGCAGTCAGCGAATAACGGTGTGTCTGCACGACCTCACGGTCTCGACGGACTCCGTGCTTTATTCGGTGTGTATCAGCTTCAGCTCGGGCGGCTTCGGCGACCTTGTCGGACTGGGCGGTCTCGGCGGTCTCCAGTGTTGTCCGCCCGGCTTGTTTTGTGCTTTCTGTTGTAGCTTGTGTACTAGCGAAATCATGTCTCACTATGTATATCTCGCCTTGTAAAGAAGTGTTAATGAATATAAGATCTGTTTGTTCTTCCATTTGCATTTGGTGTTAAGCTTGCTCTTTGGGCTTCCGCATGATTAAGGTGTTAACTGGATAGTTCTGAGAATATTAATTTGGCTTTAGGCTATCTTGCTGACCACTTTGAGAAAATTCAACATGGTATCAGAGCCAGGTTCAGTTGCTTGAGCAGTGATCAACAGTTGCTGTTGCTCTATTGTTGCTCTGT
This sequence comes from Platanthera guangdongensis, assembly GCA_039583875.1. Lineage (NCBI taxonomy): Eukaryota > Viridiplantae > Streptophyta > Magnoliopsida > Asparagales > Orchidaceae > Platanthera > Platanthera guangdongensis. The sequence goes on from CM077148.1 coordinate 182,323,764, forward strand.
GCTTCTGGAAGCTTAGCCAAAGGTTGTTGGAATGGAAGTAAGCTACACAAGAGGTCTTGGTATTGAACTCTTAACGACGACTAACTTTAAGAAGTGGAAGTCGTGCATGAAGAGTTACCTTCTGGGTGAGGAGCTATGGGAGGTCATCGGTGGTGACGATAGACAGGAAGTTACTGTTGCATTTGGTACAGCTGAGCGGGTGAGGCTCTGGAGAAAAACAAATGCAAAGGCGGAGTTTGTTCTCAAAAGAGCTGTGTCACCAGAACTGTTTGATCACATCATTTGATATGAGTCTGCTGCTGATATTTAGACAACTATTGATGAGTTGTTCAATCGGAAGAATGTAGCAAGACTTCAGTTTCTATAGAATGAGTTGGCTAGGACAACTCAAGGAGACCTGATCATCTCAAAATTCTTTCTGAAGATGAAGAGCTTGTGTGCTGAGCTGTCAGCACTTGATCCTGATGAGCCTATCTCTGAGACTAAGATGAAAAGGCATATAATCCGCGGCTTGCGGAAGGAGTATGTTGCCTTTGTGACATATATTTAAGGCTGGGCTACTCAGCCATCTCTGCTGGAGCTTGAGAACCTGCTTGCTTCGCAGGAAAGTTTGGCAAGGCAGATGGCTGGAGTCAATGTTAATCAGGAAGGCAGTGAAGCTCTCTTCTCAGGCAAGAAGAAGAAGAGATGATAAGGGAAGAAGAAGAAGACTGCTGCTGAAAATGAGCCTTCAACTTCTTATCAACCAGAGAGGAGCGCTGCTCCTAAGAAGGATTGGAAGAAGACTTGAAGTGCTACATGTGTCATCAGCGGGGACACTTTAAGCGTGACTGCAAGGTCAAACTGCAGCCTGGGCATGCTGCAGGTAAGGAGGAAGCTTGCTCTAAGAGTGAGGAAGCTGGATGGGGGGAGCTTTCATGACGGGCACTTGTGTCCGTGCTTTGTCCGATGTTAACTTCAACGATGATTGGATCGTGGACTCCGGGTGTGGTCATCACCTCACCGAAGACAAGTCGAAGTTCTCTTCCTTACAATCTTACTCAGGTAACGAAGCTATCATAACTGCTGATAATACTGTTTTTGCAGTAGAGAAGGAGGGGGTTGTGTCTTTGGGTAGTGATAAGGGGTCACTCACATTAAGGAGTGTGTATCACGTGTCGGGCATGAAGAAGAACCTCTTCTCTGTGACCAATGTGGTCGACGTGGGTTATCACGTTCTGTTTGGGCCAACAGAAGTGAAGTTCCTTCGCAACGTATCAGCGGTTAAGACTGATGTTGCTCATGTTGGGAGGAGAGTGAAGAATTTGTGTGTTCTTGCAACTAACTCTTATGTTGATCGGATGAGAGCAAATGATAGCATTGTTATATGGCATGAAAGGCTAGGGCATGTAGGAATGGATAAGCTGAAGGCTATGGCTAACAGCAGCTTTGTAAGAGAATTGCCTAAGCTATCTTCATTTGGCGACGATCACATTTGCGCGGGATGTCAGTACGGTAAGGCTTTCCGTTTGATAAATCGCAAACGAGTAGCAAGAGACCATTAGAGTGCATCTATGGAGACTTGATGGGACCAACTATCACTACAAGCCTTGGTGGGAGCAGATACATGCTTGTTCTGATTGATGACTACTCAAGATACACTTGGGTATATTTTTTGAAGGAGATGTCTGAAGCCTTCCGATTGTTTGTAGAGTTCAAGGAGTTGATGGAGGGCCGGCTTGGCTTGCGAATCAAGAAGCTTAGAACAGACAACGGTGGTGAGTTTGTCTCCTCCGAGTTTTCTAACTTCTGCAGGAAGCACGGGATCCAACGAGAGCTCACTTGTGCTCATACTCCACAACAAAACGGAGTAGCGGAGCGGAAGATTCGTCATCTGACGGAGACTTGCAAATGTCGGCTTCATGCAAAAGACATTCCTAGGTCCTTCTAGGCGGAGGGGATGTCTTGTGCTTCTTATGTCATCAATCGGATGCCACTCAGCCCGATCAACATGAAGACTCCTTTTGATATGTTGCTGAAGGAGAAGCCCAATGTGGAGCACCTTCGGGTGTTCAGATCAACTTGCTATGTGCATGTCCCGGATGCTTCAAGGACAAAGCTTGATGCAAAGGCAAGGAAGCTTGTCTTTGTTGGCTATGATGAGCGGAAGAAAGGATGGAAATGCATGGATCTTGCGATGAAGAAGTTTGTTGTATCAAGAGACGTGGTCTTTGACGAACTGACGTCGTTTGGAGGTTGCTCGGTAGAGCTAACAGAAAGCAAGGTTGATGGAGAGCAGAAGGTGGCTGCTGAAGTTCTTGAAGAGGAGCTTGTTATTTCACCAGCAGCTCCTATTTCTTCAAGTTCTGGTGCTGAGGCTTCTGGCTCAGGAAGCAGGGGGAACATTGCTCAAAGCTTGCCTGAAGGTGGAGTTGAGCCTGAAGAAGCAATAGAGGTAGTGAGCAAGGAAAAGCACCTTCGGAGATCAAAGAGGGTTATTAAGCCACCAGCTCGGTACTGTGATGGGAATGCAGTGATTTTTGTCTCATGCTTCTTTGCAGGTCCTCTGGATGAGCGATAGCCTGCAAACTTCAATGAGGCTACTGGAGTCAAGGAGTGGGATGATGACATGAAGGAATAGATTACTACTCTCAAGAAGAATGAAACCTGAGATCTTATGTCTAAGGTTGATGGCATTACTCCGGTGACTTGCAAGTGGGTGTTTAAGTTGAAGAAGAAGGCTGATGGGAGCATTGATAGACACAAGGCTCGCCTAGTTGCTCGAGGATTCTCACAGCAGTATGGAGAAGACTATGAGGGGACATTTAGTCCAGTTGCAAAGATGACTTCGGTTCGGGTGGTGATCGTCTTGGATGCTTGCAAGGGATGTAGGATGTGGCAGTTTGATGTCAAGAATGCTTTTCTTTATGGAGAAATTGATAAGGACATCTTCATGGATCAGCCACTTGGATTTGTTTCTAAAGTTCATCCGGACTATGTCTGCAAACACAGGAAGGCTCTCTACGGGTTGAAGCAAGCTCCTAGAGCTTGGTATGGAAAGATAGCAGAGTATCTTCAATTCTGCGGTTATCTTGCTTCCAACTCAGATTCTAGCTTGTTCGTCAAGAAGAAGGGGGAGCTTCAAGTCTTGGTCCTGCTGTATGTGGATGATATGATCATCGCAGGGAATTCGGAGGAGGAAGTAGCGAGGCTCAGGGCTGAGCTTGCTATACGCTTCGAGATGAAAGACTTGAGAGAGCTTCATCACTCTCTCGGTCTTGAAGTGGAGAGGAAGGAGAGCGGGATTCTCATTTGCCAGAAGGGATATGCGGATCGCATTGTGAGTCATTTTGGCATGGGCGAAGGGAAGAGTTGCTCCACTCCACTGGAACATGGGCTGAAGCTTCGACATGATGAAGGAAGGATTCTTCCGGATCCCTTGGTGTTCAGGGCTCTTGTAGGGAGTTTGATCTACCTGACGATTACAAGGTCAAACATTGCTTATGTTGTTGGCCGAGTAAGTCGGTTTATGGCTGAATCAAGGAAGTCTCATCTAGTGGCGGCAAAGAACATTTTGAAGTATGTCAAGACAACTTCTGATATGGGACTCCTCTATAGTAGAGATGCGGACTTTGCTTTGCTTAGGTATACGAATGCTGATTATGGTGGTGACTCGGATGATCGGAGATCAACTTCGGGTTATGTGTTCACTTGTGGATCAGCTTGCATTTCATGGTGTAGCAAGAAGCAGGACCCTGTGTCCGTATCTACTACATAAGCTGAGTATAAGGCTTCGGCCTTGGCTGCTCGGGAAGCCATCTGGTTGCGGAGGCTTGTCGAGGATTTTCATGAAGAAGTACAAGGGCCTACTTTGCTCCGGGGTGACAATGAGAGTGCTCTCAAACTGGTAAACAATCCAGTGTGTCACGTAAGGACCAAGCATATTGAGATCGAACACCACTTCATAAGGGAAAAGATGTTGGAGGGGTCTCTTTTGGTCGGGCATGTTGGGAGTGAAGATAATCTTGATGACATCTTCACGAAGCCGTTGTCGAAGGGGCCATTTCAGCGGTTACGAAGCTTGCTGGGTTTGATCACCACTTCTCACTTCAAGGGGAAGTGTTGAAATTTGTGAAGTGGAAGTGGGTGATGGGCAGGCCGGGAGGACTGTGCGGCCTAAGCGGCCTAAGTCCGCGGCCTGGGCAGACTGCTGGTTATGGCCTGGGTACCATGGCTTGGCTGTTCTTGAGGAGCGGCCTGTGCAGCCTACTGTGCTGCCTGAGCGGTCTGCTGTGCGGTCTGGTTGGTTTATGACCAAGGATGGTGGGCTTCTTGTGAAGCGGCCTGAGCGGACTGCTGTTCGTGGGCTATAGGCAGTGCTTGGTTTGATCTGCGGCCTTGTAGTTTTGCAAGCTTATGTTAACCGGCGGATTGGCTGGTCTATCCGCGGGAGGCTTTGCGGACTGGTGAGCCCGCGGTGTCCGTTGTTGCGGACTGGCCTTGGAGTTCAGCTGTGGCCTTTGCCGAGCTCTGGAGGTGCAGCAGGTGTTAGCTGCTGTGGAGGACTGCGCGGACTGGTGTTGAAGTCCGGCAGGTGGCCGATGTCTTGGCAGCTATGCGAGTAGGGCTTGCGAGATCTGCCTTCTGATGGTATGGTTGGTGATCTACTTTGGGTCAGGCGGACTGGGCCTTATCCGCCGAGCTCGCGCTTGTTCTTGGTGGTTTTCTGGACTTGGTCACATTCAGTGACAAGTTCAGTGTGTCCGCGGTTTCCGCCGAGTCCGCTGTTGACCGGGTGGACTGCCTGTTGGTCGTGGACTTGTGGCGGATGAAGGCTTGGCTTTCGAGCTGTGCGTACTGCCTCCTTGTCCGCACATATAGTGTGCGGACTGTCGTAGTGGTGGCTGTCCTTGTGAGGTGTTTGCGGGCTATGCGGACTGGGGCCTTGTCCGCATAGTATGGGCGGACTGATGCAAGTTTGCCTGTTGGTGAACATCTTCATTATTGCTCCTGACGGGTTTTCTTGGAATCCGACTAAGTACATGCGGACTCAGCGGATGAGTCTTTGCTAGTGCGCGAGCTGGGGTGGTGACTCTATTCACTAGGGTGGTGATCACACTTCTCACCTTGCCTATAAATAGACCCCCTCACCCCTCGACACGTCTACAGTAATTGAGTGAACAGTAAGTGGGGCTTAGGCAATTGTTGCAGTCTGGATTTTCCTGTCCGCGCGGGTTGAGTAGAGCTGACGGTTTGCTGTGAGCAGGTCGCGCGGCTAGCTTCAAGGAGCTAGGAGTTTGGCCTTGACTTCGGTCAAGTACATTGAAGTGTGCGGTCTCAGCTGGTCGCTTCTGCGACTTGTTAGTGGTTCTCTGCTTCAGCGTTTTCAAGTGCCAATAACCTGTCCGTCGGTCTCAAGCAGGTAGGCGGTCTGTTCTTCAGTTCATCAGCAGTCAGCAAATAACGGCGTGTCCGCGCGACCTCGCTGTCTCGGTGGACTCTGTGCTTTATTCGGCGTGTAGCAGCTTCAGCTCGGGCGGCTTCGGCGACCTTGGCGGACTGGGCGGTCTCGGCGGTCTCCAGTGCTGTCCGCCCGACTTGTTTTGGGCTTTCTGTTGTAGTTTATGTACTAGCGAAATCATGTCTCGCTATGTATACCTTGCCTTGTAAAGAAGTGTTAATGAATATAAGATCTGCTTGTTCTTACATTTGTATTTGGTGTTAAGCTTGCTCTTTGGGCTTCCGAATGATCAAGATGTTAACTGGATAGTTCTGAGAATATTAATTTGGCTTCTGGCTATCTTGCTGACCAATTTGAGAAAATTCAACATGTTGATTGAAATTAAAAGTTTCATGTGCAAGACATGCTCACACGTTTAATTATTTTGAGTCTTTTCACTTTAACAATTTCAACAATTTGCACTTTCGAACTGTCGTTTGACTCTTAGCCAACAATGAACTTCTGGCCTCGCTACTTCTCTACTCAGTCAGCGGAAGCTCGTGCCTCCCAATCTCGCTCTCACACAATCATCTCGCTCTCGCAATATCATCTCGATAATTAGCTCTCGACTAGAAGCTTTTCTCATTGATCAGCTCCCAATTCTCAAAAGCATCCCCCATACCTTGCGCAAGCTGAAGATCTCATGCCTTTCGCACCTCGCGCAATCCATCACTCTCACATCATTCACATCATTCATGTTCTCGCCGAAATGTTAGGGTAGCCACAGCCGAGATTGAGATGCAGTGCACACTCTTGCCGGACCGGGATCGTCTCCATTTGGGGCGAACTGGGGGGGTCCAGTTCGCGGCCCAGATTTCGGCTCCAAAATCGGACGACGGAGAAGGATTTTACTGTACTCGCGGGGCCCGCTCGTCATATCAGCTACGAGCCATGTTTTAAAAATCGGACCGGACCGGTTAACTGGGCGGTCCAGTCTGGTTTTTTAAAAACGCCTCAGTCAAGAACCGACCAGGAACCAGTTAACCGAGCGGTTGGACCGGTTAACCGGAAACCGGGCCGATTATTTGGCAACCGGGCGGGCCAATCACAGAAAATTTTCGGATTTTTTTTCTTATAAAAATGAAAGGGCTTTGCGAGGATTTGAACCCAAGACCTATCCTATTAAAGAAATGATCATAACCACTCCAACGACTGTTTCTTGTTGTTTAAAACAAAATTATTATATATATATATATCTTTTTATAAAAAAATATACATTTATAATATAAATATAAATATATATTATTAAATTAAATATAAATTTATATTGTTATTAATTAATTAAAACTTAGTTACAATATTATTTAGGTTAGATAAAAATATAACTTTTTAAAAAAATATTTAATATCATTAGATCATCGTTACAACATTTATTATTACATATCATTTTTCATTTTATTTATATTATAATTATATTATTTAGTAATATTTGTAATCAATTTGATATTTAGATGATATGTAATATGTTATGAATTTATGACTAATATTACATAACAGGTTATTATCTAACATCACAGTTCAACCCCGGTCCGGCCGGTCCAACCGATCGAATCTTGAACCTTTGAACTTATTGGTTCGTTCTCCGGTCCGGTTCTTAAAACCTTGGCTACGAGTGGAGTTCCGTCGTCCGATTTCCCAAGTAAAATCAGGACAGCGAACTGGATCCCCTCCAATTCGCCCCAACGGGAGAGGATCCGCGTCCACTCTTGCCACGGCTGACTAGCGCCTTCATGTTACAATAGAGGGACTATACTATTGTTGAGATTTGTTGGTTCGGATCCGGACCGGATCCCAATCGGATCCCAATCGATTTTTGGAAGTATTTTTCCAAACGGTGGCCCCCTAAATATAAAAAAGGAATGAAATTGTTTTTAATTTTTTATGAGGGTCTGTACGGATTGATCACACCCCCTCATTATGGATTCATATATGAGAGTTATTACTGGTTCACGTTGAGAACATAACAGCCGTCTGGAATAAAGAAGAAGCCGCCCTGTTCACGAAAAGGAGCCTCTACGTGAAGGAGTTTAAGTAGCATACATGATATCTGGTCTACTTGACTCCATAGGAGTCTTCATGGTGCTGGATGAATCCATACCATACTGCTCACTTGGAGAATAAAATAATCACCATGTATTTATTATCAAATGTGTGCGTCCAATTTGGCAAAATATTAATCTTTATTTGGGCCGATCAATATTTGCATAAATTACACACCCACTAAAATCTTAATAATGTTGAATTAAATTAAACTACACGAGAGAGCTCACATTGACGGGATGTCGTTACAATTAATTTATTTGATAAAATAAGATATTTAATAATTTCTGAATCACTATTTAATGAATTTAATTTTAAAGTTCAAATTTAATTAATTGGCGCAGAGCGAGTACATGATTATAAAAGTGACTTGACGATTAAATTTTAAATTTAATTATTCCATTGTAGGTACAGCATAAATTTGCACAAATATAATTTCTCAAAATCAGAGCCTCATTAATTTTAATAAAAAAATATTTTAAATATCCAAATAAAATATTATTTTATCTGAATATTAAAATTAATTTGCTCACAAAAATAGATCGAGCGTAATATATTAATTACTAAATAATACTAATATTAATATTTCATGACTAATTTTACGTCGATTTAATCGCCAAATTATTCACAAAATGACGAAGTTCATGTCGGTTAAAGATTTATATGAGTTACATATTTAGATCGTTACAATTTTATAATTATAATTTGCGCTAAATAATAATAATATCTTTATTGAGCTACATGGAGTAATTTGATATTTATTACCAAAATAATGAGGGTTGTGTTATATGGATGACTAGTGTAAAATTTAGTCACTCTTATAAATATAAATCGTTTGAGAAATTTAGGAGACCTCGCTATGATTGGATAAAATTGGCTAGAGTGTTGTTGTAAATAAAAATTGAATGATCTGATGTAAACCGCATGGTTTTACATAATGTAAATTGATATATATATATATATATATATATATATATATATATATATATATATATATATATATATACCTTAAGGACAAGGCGGCGGCGGAAAGGGATATGCCACATATGGAATTGAAGTTGGGGAGCTGCGACAACACAAAATGAATGGATGCGAAAATCATTATAAAATAGGTGAGCTTAATTTTCTTGCACCCCTGAACTTCTTTAGGGATTTTCCCCGGTGACCATATACACGATGCATGCTCTGACTTCCCATATATGTTGTTGAGGCGCCACAATGTATAGACCCAGCCGCTCGCCAAAAGCGTACTAACCGAGCTCGTGGTAGCGATCGAACCGCTTCCCCGAAACAATCTCGTGCATCTCAACCATCTGCCAGAGCGTGTATAGCGTGATGATCCACGACAAAATCAGTATTGCTACCCTGGGGCCCCTGTCAATCAATAGCGACCAATGTAAATGTCACGCACTTTTATACGAAATGTCATCTACTTTAATTCATTTGTGCTCACTGCCGTAGCTCTGATAATGCATTAATAATTAAATGCCATTGATGAATGGCCGGCTCCCCATCACAGATCTAGAAATGCAAAATGGTAGTACTCTGCCTTCCACAATGTCATAGCCATGGTTAGGGCTGGTGTGCTCAGCGTTCCATATGCCTTATCAGAGCTAGGGCGGTGAGCCCAAATTAATTAAAGTAAAAGGCATTTCGTATAAAAATGCGTGACATTTACATTGGTCATTATTGATTGACAGGGGCCCAGGGTAGCAATACTGATTTTGTCATGTATTATCACACTGTACTCGCTCTGGCAGATGGTCGAGAAGCACGAGATGGTTCTGGGGAGGCGGTTCGATCGCTACCACGAGCTCGGTCAACATGCTTTCGGCGAGCGGCTGGGTCTGTTCATTGTGGTGCCTCAACAAGTTATATGGGAAGTCGGTGTGTGCATCATGTATATGGTCACTAGGGGAAAATCCCTCAAGAAGTTTCACGACACCGTCTGCCTCGACAGCAAGAACATTAGCACACCTATTTTATAATGATATTCACATCCATTCATTTCGTGTTGTTGCGGCTCCCCAACTTCAACTCCATATCTGCCATATATCCGTTGTCGTCGTCATGCCCTTAAGGTATATATCAATTTACATTATGTATCATCACAGTAAATATCATCCTATTTTTCTTCAATATAGTCATTAAATTCATTCTTCAAGCATGGGCATCATGAAATTTTCATTAAACATTGGCTCTTGAAAAACTGTCACACATTTGCCCTTGTGTCACACATGAGCCTTTTCCATTCATTTTGGTGATTGTGCTAATGTAAGGACCACAAACACGCATCATGTTTGAGTAAGTCTAAGAACAATTTTGAAAGAAATTATTTTTAATGCCAAAATAAAGAATTTCTATATAAAAAGGTGATTATTTTGATCATTTTATCTCTATCTTTTTCATCTATTGTGTTTGATTTAAATGCAAATTCACATATTAAAACCATGTGGTTTTCATCACACCATTCAATTTGAATTTACAACAATACTCAGGCCTTTATCCAATCATAGCAGGGTCTGCTAAATTTCTCAAACGATTTATATTCATACACACAACTAAAGTTTGCATTGGTCATTTAACTGATCAGCTGGTAATTCTGGTAGTTCTGGTGACGCTAGCACTGTGAACTATTGCATGGGGAACATCTGCGCATAAGGGAAAACTAGATGGAATAAAGTATAGCTATAGGGCGCACATCACTTCAGGCACGATGTTCAACTTCTTCAATTCAGTGCCCTGGGAGATATCACCTCCTCCTATGTCGGACACAATGTAATCCTCGAGATCCAGGCGACCATCCCTTCCACTCCAAAAAATACCTCAAAAAAAGCCAATGTGGAAGTGCTTCGTCGTCGTCTACATCGTCATTGCCCTCCGCTACATTCCGGTAGCAATCATTGGCTATTGGGCATTTCAGCAATACGGTCGAGGATAACATTCTCATCAGTCTGCAAAATCCGCGTTGGATGATCGTCATGGCTAACATGTTTGTCGTCATCCACGTCATTGGAAGCTATCATGTGCCGGTTTACATTAGAATGCAATATTTTTCTTAATTTATGGCTAGCGGGGTATTCGTTTAGTCCCACATAGGATAAATAATTTTGTGTTTGAGACGCAACTAAACTCGACTCCCCTTTAGTTTCGGTTTCCTAATATTTTTCTTAAGTAGATTTATGTCATGCTGGTGCTCGACATGATTGAAATCGTGCTTGTGAAGAACCTCAACTTCCTGCCCGGCCTCCCTCTTCGCTTGATTGCTCGAAGTACCTGTGTTGGTGATGACACCGCGCACTCGAACATTTTGTTTTTGAATTTGACACTTATGTTCTTCTTTTTCTCACATTAACCATCTTTCGTTGCGGCTATAACCATGTTCGTCACTATAACATTTCCGTTCTTCGGAGCCCTACTCGGCTTTTTCGGAGGCTTCGCATTTGCACCAACAACATACTTTGTAAGATTGTGAATCCCTCGAACAATTCTATGATCATATCTTTCTAAGTTTTCTTGTAGTACATTACAATATTTTTTGTGACACAGCTTTTCCTTGTGTCTTGTGGCTTGCTATCTGCAAGCTTAAAAGTTTTATATTATCAGGTATAACAAATTGGGTATGATTTCTTCATTATTATTTACAATTAATCATACTTGCTTTCAAAATCTTATTTCTCAAATATTTTACATTTTTTGATCTTATGTTTAGATGTGCGTTTTACTCGGACTTATGCTAATTATTTTGTCACTAATTGACGGTTTAAGGCAGATCACTCTCCAGGCGAAGACATACATGTTCTACAATTAGAATATGGTTTGAAATTTTAAGACACACGTTAAGATGAGGCACATTGAAATCTATAAATTTGACCCAAGTTTGAAACTATTTTGTTAAATGTTTACATTTTCTGTCTTACATGGCTAAAAGTTTGAATAAATTTCTATGAGGAATTCCTCAGGCCTCCTTCATCATCCATCATATCGCACACACTAATCTTAAAGCATGATAGATGATGATGATGGAGGGGCTACTTGCGTTAGAAATTTGTCATGAAAATTGTGTTTGTTTGCTTGCTTGTGAAGTAGGTTTTGTTAATATGCTTGCTTGGGAGAATGATGCGGTTATGTTTTACATATTCATAATGTAATCAAAAATATATATGTAGCATTTAAATCTAATGAAATTCCATGGCAGTCATGTTTAATTTTTGGACAAAGTTTACTATATAGCGTGTATCCATTCTATTTACTCAGTATTATGTATCCTCCATAGCACCACGTACATTCGTGTCACTCGTCATTGCATGCTCGCAAGCTTAGCAATCCGCACACGACGCTTATTCAAGATATTCGTGTCAAACTAACAATTTAATTTATGATTTGATTTGATCAGATTTTGTAGTCATTGATTAATACATTAACATGCTAGTTTGCTTACTAATTTGTAAGAAGTAGGGGAAGAGAAGCAGTAATGGCCTTTATGATTTGATTTGATCACCGTGCCAAACGAGGCCCAAAACTCCACTTGGTATTAAAGCCAAAGAAGCTATTTAGAAGGTATTCATTATGTATAATAAGGTTGGTTTCATACTTTCATCAATAAGAAGAAGAAATGCCAAAGGAATGGACATAAATCTTCTCAACCAATTCTTGATTTTATGGTAGTATAATAAAGGGTACCCAATCACCAATTCTCAGGTTGCTTGATAGAAATAATCTTGAAGGTGGCATCCCTTCAACCTTGGGACAAGTGGAATTTCTTGAAGTTGTGTAAGGATCCTCATGAATTTGAAAGATTGTGGCTCCGTTTGGTGTGGTGGTGGCGGTTGTGAACGCGGTAGTTATGAACCGATCAACATTCATGATCTCCACTAGTAGTCGCCTCGATGGGAATTCATTGATCACTGGGTCAGTTCCAACTAATCTCAACAGCCTCACAAATGTAGTAGAATTGTGAGTGAACATATTTTCATTTTCGTCAAGTGATTATAGTACTTAATATTTTAGGTTTATTTTCCCTATTGATGGTTCCATTGCAGATATCTTTCCAACAACAATTTTGGGGAACCTTTGCCAAACCTAACTGGAATGAATGTTCTTTGTTACTTGCAAGTGTTATATCTGCAATGGACTTTAGTAACGACTTTGTGCCGTAATAAATTTGATCACAAAATATAATTAGCAACCAAAAATCCAACTTTTAGTGACGAAAATTTTCATCACTAAAAGTGAATTTTTTGTAGTGCGACTCATTTCTCCCGATGATCTCCCTCGCTGCTCCAATCTCCTAAACCGCCTTGAAAACCTTTGTCGTCTTCCCTTGAACCGCAAACAAGAATCACTTCCTCAAGTTTGTCGCGGCGGTCAATGCATCTCCGATGTTGATTGTTGATATGGATAAATATGAAATGACTCCCTCCAAATCGGCTCTCCAGACCAATCCTGAATCAGATCCGATCATGAAGACTAATCCATTGGCAGAACCGACGATAATCCATCTCTTGGGGAGGACGGGAGGTGATGAAGATATGTGAGAGGCATTGTCTGTGTAGCATGCGAGGAGTATTTGCAAGAGGTAGTGGGTGGGCGGTTGAGTTGTGCTGGTAGTAATTTTAGGAGGGAATTTTTAATTAAATTAGGAGTTGTTTTGGTGTGTGAATAGCCAACATTAGGGTGTTGTTAACAATTCCATATGTGCATTATATTGCTCATTGTTGTTTATTATTCTTTATGGTCCATTTGTCATTTTGATTCATAACCACTGTGTTCAGACTATCATTGTCGTGCCAAATGGACCCCTACTCTCACACTGCAGATTAATCTTTTATGTTATCATCATTCGCCTTTCACGCCACTTTTTGAGACGAAATCTTTTTCATTCTAGCGTGGTATCAAAGTTTATGACAATTTGAAACTGTTTTGTGTTAGAAATTTTAATTACTAATATATTCAAAATATGTTTTTAATTATTTTTTAAATAAATAAATAAAATATTTAAAACAATTTTTTACAATGAAAAATAACGATTTAGTAAATCATGAAATAAAATGCTATAAAAAATAAACTAAGAAATTCAGTGTAGGTATGACATCTGATAACTGCCCTAAAGAAGTTGTATCATTCTCCGACAGAGCTTTCAAGATATGTTCATTTCTCCAAGGTACACCACTCGGTTAGATCCCAAAACTTTGATGTGTGCGAACACCAAAGAAGCATAGAACCCTCGAACTTTCATTGGATGAAACAAACATAGAATAGCAAGAAACAATATTGAACGATATGAAAATTTAAGGGGAGAAAGATTAGAGAAATGTTATGTCTTATTTACTCTTATACTTTAGAGAGCTATTTATAAGACAAAAAAAATAATTTCTGAATTTATTAAAATATTTTAATAATTAATATAAAATATTAATTATATGTTAACATTAATAATTTAAATATTATGTAATTAATATTTTAAATACTAGATATTTATTATTATATAACAAATATGTTATTTAGTATATATAACGCTATATAATATTTAATGTTATATAACGTTAATATCATTAATAAATATCATTTTATTCATTAAGTTAATAAATGTATAATATATATTATATCTATATTTATTAAAATATTATCATTATTATTAAATAATAATATAATGTTTGTTGTGTTGAAATTTGTGAAGTGAAAGTGGGTGATGGGCAGGCCGGGCGGACTGTGCGGCCTGAGCGGCCTAAGTCCGCGGCCTGGGCGGACTGCTGGTTGCGGCTTGGGTACCATGGCTTGGTTGTTCTTGAGGAGCGGCCTGTGCTGCCTGCAGTGCGGCCTGAGCGGTCTGCTGTGCGGCCTGGTTGGTCTATGGCCAAGGATGGTGGGCTTCTTGTGAAGCGGCCTGAGCGGACTGCTGTTCGCGGGTTGTAGGCAGTGCTTGGTTTGATGTGCGGCCTGCAAGCTTGTGTTAACCGGCGGATTGGGTGGTCTATCCACGGGAGGCTTTGCGGACTGGCGAGTCCGCAGTGTCCGCTGTTGCGGACTGTCCTTGGAGTTCGGTTGTGACCTTTACCGAGCTCTGGTGGTGCAGCATGTGTTAGCTGCTGTGAAGGACTGCGCGGACTGGTGTTGAAGTCTGGCAGGTGGCCGGTGTATTGGCAGCTGTGCGAGTAGGGCTTGCGTGATCTGCCTTCTGATGGTATGGTTGGCGATCTGCTTTGGGGCAAGCGGGCTGGGCCTTGTCTGCCTAGCTCGCGCTTTCTCTTGGTGGTTTTCTGGACTTGGTCACATTCAGTGACAAGTTCAGTGTGTCCGCGGTTTCCTTCGAGTCTGCTGTTGACCGGGCGGACTGCCTGTTGGTTGTGGACTTATGGCGGATGGAGGCTTGGCTTTCGAGCTGTGTGGACTGCCTCCTTGTCCGCACATATAGTGTGCGGACTGTCGCAATGGGGGTTGTCCTTGTGAGGTGTTTGCGGGCCATGCAGACAGGTGCCTTGTCCGCATAGTATGGGCGGACTGATGCGAGTTTGCCTGTTGGTGAACATCTTCGTTATTGCTCCTGGCGGGTTTTCTTGGAATCCGGCTAAATCCATACGGACTCAGCGGACGAGTCTTTGCTAGTGAGCGAGCTGGGGTGGTGACTCTATTCACTAGGGTGGTGATCACACTCATCACCTCGCCTATAAATAGACCCCCCCCCCCGGCACGTCTACAGCAACTGAGTGAACAGTAAGTGGGGCTTGGGCAATTATTGCGGTCTGGATTTTCCTGTCTGCGCGGGTTGAGTAGAGCTGACGGTTTGTTGTGTGCAGGTCACGCGGCTAGCTTCAAGGAGCCAGGAGTTTGGCCTTAACTTCGATCAAGTACATTTAAGTGTGCGGTCTCTGCGGTCTCAGCTGGTCGCTTCTGCGGCTTGTTAGTGGTTCTCTGTTTTAGCATTTTCAAGTGCCAATAACCTGTCTGTCGGTCTCAGGCAGGTAGGCGGTCTGTTCTTCAGTTCATCAGCAGTCAGCGAATAACGGTGTGTCTGCGCGACCTCGCGGTCTCGGCAGACTCCGTGCTTTATTCAGCGTGTAGCAGCTTCAGCTCGGGTGGCTTCGGCGACCTTGTCGTACTGGGCGGTCTCGGCGGTCTTCGGTGTTGTCCGCCCGGCTTGTTTTGTGTTTTCTGTTGTAGCTTGTGCACTAGCGAAATCATGTCTCGCTATGTATACCTCGCCTTGTAAAGAAGTGTTAATGAATATAAGATCTATTTGTTCTTCCATTTGCATTTGGTGTTAAGCTTGCTCTTTGGGCTTCCGCATGATTAAGGTGTTAACTGGATAGTTCTGAGAATATTAATTTGACTTTAGGCTATCTTGTTGACCACTTTAAGAAAATTCAACATGGTATCAGAGCCAGGTTCAGTTGCTTGAGCGGTGATCAACGGTTGTTGTTGCTCTGTTGTTGCTCTGTGCTTCTGGAAGCTTAGCCAAAGGTTGTTGCAATGGAAGTAAGCTACGTAAGAGGTCTTGGTATTGAACTGTTAACGTCGACTAACTTTAAGAAGTGGAAGTCGTGCATGAAGAGTTACCTTCTGGGTGAGGAGCTATGGGAGGTCGTCGGTAGTGACGACAGACAGGAAGTTACTGCTGCGTTTGGTACTGCTAGGCAGGTGAGGCTCTGCAGAAAAACAAATGCAAAGGCAGAGTTTGTTCTCAAAAGAGCTGTGTCACCAGAACTGTTTGATCACATCATTTGATATGAGTCTGCTGCTGATATTTGGACAACTATTGATGAGTTGTTCAATCGGAAGAATGTAGCAAGGCTTCAGTTTCTGGAGAATGAGTTGGCTAGGACAACTCAAGGAGACCTGATCATCTAAAAAATCTTTCTGAAGATGAAGAGCTTGTGTGCTGAGCTGTCAGCACTTGATCCTGATGAGCTTATCTCTGAGGCTAAGATGAAAAGGCACATAATCTACGGCTTGCGGAAGGAGTATGTTGCCTTTGTGAAATCTGTTCAAGGTTGGGCAACTCAGCCATCGCTGCTGGAGCTTGAGAACCTGCTTGATTCGCAGGAAAGTTTGGCAAGGCAGATGGCTGGAGTCAATGTTAATCAGGAACGCAGTGAAGCTCTCTTCTCAGGCAAGAAGAAGAAGAGATGATAAGGGAAGAAGAAGAAGACTGCTGCTGAAAATGAGCCTTCAACTTCTTATCAACTAGAGAGGAGTGTTGCTCCTAAGAAGGATTGGAAGAAGACATGAAGTGCTACAGGTGTCATCAGCGAGGACACTTCAAGCATGACTGCAAGTTCAAACTGCAGCCTAGGCATGCTGCAGGCAAGGAGGAAGCTTGCTCTAAGAGTGAGGAAGCTGCATGGGGCGGAGCTTTCATGACGGGCACTTGTGTCCGTGCTTTGTCCGCTGTCGACTTCAACGATGATTGGATCGTGGACTCCGGGTGTGGTCATCACCTCACCGAAGACAAGTCAAAGTTCTCTTCCTTGCAAGATTACTCAGGTAACGAAGCTATCATAACTGCTGATAATACTGTTTATACAGTAGAGAAGGAGGGGGTTGTGTCTTTGGGTAGTGATAAGGGGTCACTCACATTAAGGAGTGTGTATCACGTGTCGGGCATGAAGAAGAACTTCTTCTCTGTGACTAATGCGGTCGACGCGGGTTATCACGTTCTGTTTGCAACAGAAGTGAAGTTCCTTCGCAACGTATCAGCGGTTAAGACTGATGTTGCTCATGTTGGGAGGAGAGTGAAGAACTTTTTGTTCTTGCAACTAACTCTTATGTTGATCGGATGAGAGCAAACGATAGCGTTGTTATATGCCATGAAAGGCTAGGGCATGTAGGAATGGATAAGCTGAAGGCTATGGCTAACAGCGACTTTGTATGAGGCTTGCCTAAGCTATCTTCATTTGGCGACGGTCACATTTGCGCGGGATGTCAGTACGACAAGGCTCATCGCCTTCTGTTTGATAAATCACAAACGAGGAGCAAGAGACCATTGGAGTGCATCCATGGAGACTTGATGGGACCAACCGTCACTGCAAGCCTTGGTGGGAGCAGATACATGCTCGTTATGATTGATGACTACTCAAGATACACTTGGGTATATTTTTTGAAGGAGCAGTTTGAAGCCTTCTGATTGTTTGTGGAGTTCAAGGAGTTGATGGAGGGCCAGCTTGGCTTGCGAATCAAGAAGCTTAGAATAGACAACGGTGGTGAGTTTGTCTCCTCCAAGTTTTCTAACTTCTGCAGGAAGCACGTGATCCAACGAGAGCTCACTTGTGCTCATACTCCACAACAAAACGGAGTAGCGGAGCGGAAGATTCGTCATCTGACAGAGACTTGCAAATGTCGGCTTCATATAAAAGACATTCATAGGTCCTTCTGGGCGGAGGGGATGTCTTGTGCTTCTTATTTCATTAATCGGATGCCGCTCAGCCCGATCAACATAAAAACTCCTTTTGAGATGTTGCTGAAGGAGAAGCCCAGAGTGGAGCACCTTCGGGTGTTTGGATCAACTTGCTATGTGCATGTCCTGGATGCTTCAAGGACAAAGCTTGATGCAAAGGCAAGGAAGCTTGTCTTTGTTGGCTATGATGAGCGGAAGAAAGGATGGAAATGCATGGATCTTGCGACGAAAAAGTTTGTTGTATCAAGAGACGTGGTCTTTGACGAACTGACGTCGTTTGGAGGTGGCTCGGTAGAGCTAACATAAAGCAATGTTGATGGAGAGCAGAAGGTTGCTACTGAAGTTCTAGAAGAGGAACTTGATATTTCACCAGCAGCTCCTGTTGCTTCAAGTTCTGGTGCTGAGTCTTCTGGCTCGGGAAGCAGGGGGAACATTGCTCAAAGCTTGCCTGAAGGTGGATTTGAGCCTGAAGAAGCAACAGAGGTAGTGAGCAAGGAAAAGCCCCTTCGGAGATCAAAGAGGGTTATTAAGCCACCAGCTCGGTACTATGATGGGAATGCAGTGATTTTTGTCTCCTGCTTCCTTGCAGGTCCTCTGGATGAGCGAGAGCCTGCAAACTTCAATGAGGCCACTGGAGTCAAGGAGTGGGATGATGTCATGAAGAAATAGATTGCTGCTCTCAAGAAGAATGAAACCTGGGATCTTATGCCTAAGGTTGATGGCATTACTCCGGTGACTTGCAAGTGGGTGTTTAAGTTGAAGAAGAAGGATGATGGGAGCATTGATTGACACAAGGCTCGCCTGGTTGCTCGAGGATTCTCACAGCAGTATGGATAAGACTATGAGGAGACATTTAGTCCAGTTGCAAAGATGACTTTGGTTCAGGTGGTGATCGTCTTGGATGCTTGCAAAAGATGGAGGATGTGGCAGCTTGATGTCAAGAATGCTTTTCTTTATGGAGAAATTGATAAGGACATCTTCATGGATCAGCCACTTGGATTTGTTTCTGAAGTTCATTCGGACTATGTCTGCAAACACAGGAAGGCTCTCTACGGGTTGAAGCAAGCTCTTAGAGCTTGGTATGGAAAGATAGCAGAGTATCTTCAATTCTGCGGTTATCTTGCTTCCAACTCGGATTCTAGCTTGTTCGTTAAGAAGAAGGGGGCTTCAAGTCTTGGTCCTGCTGTATATGGATGTATGATCATCGCAAGGAATTCGGAGGAGGAAGTAGCGAGGCTCAGGGCTGAGCTTGCTATACGCTTCTAGATGAAAGACTTGGGAGAGCTTCATCACTTTCTCGGTCTTGAAGTGGAGAGGAAGGAGAGCGGGATTCTCATTTGCCAGAAGGGATATGCGGATCGCATTGTGAGTCATTTCGGCATGGGCGAAGGGAAGAGTTGCTCCACTCCACTGGAACATGGGCTGAAGCTTCGACGAGATGAAGGAAGGATTCTTCCTGATCCCTTGGTGTTCAGGGTTCTTGTAGGGAGTTTGATCTACCTGACGATTACAAGGCCAGACATTGCTTATGTTGTTGGCCGAGTTAGTCAGTTTATGGCTGAATCAAGGAAGTCTCATCTAGTGGTGGAAAAGAACATTTTGAAGTATGTCAAGACAACTTTTGATATGGGACTCCTCTATAATAGAGATGCGGACTTTGCTTTGCTTGGGTACACGAATGCTGATTATGGTGGTGACTCGGATGATCGGAGATCAACTTCGGGTTATGTGTTCACTTGTGGATCAGCTTTCATTTCGTGGTGTAGCAAGAAGCAGGACTTTGTGTCCGTGTCTACTATAGAAGCTGAGTATAAGGCTTCGCTCTTGGCTGCTCGGGAAGCCATCTGGTTGCAGAGGCTTGTCGAGGATGTTCATGAAGAAGTGCAAGATCCTACTTTGCTTTGGGGTGACAATGAGAGTGCTCTCAAACTGGTAAACAATCCAGTGTATCACGTAAGGACCAAGCATATTGAGATCGAACACCACTTCATAAGGAAAAAGGTGTTGGAGGGGTCTCTTCTGGTCGGGCATGTTCGGAGTGAAGATAATCTTGATGACATCTTCACGAAGTCATTGTCGAAGGGGCCATTTCAGCGGTTACGAAGCTTGCTGGGTTTGATCACCACTTCTCACTTCAAGGGGGAGTGTTGAAATTTATGAAGTGGAAGTGGGTGATGGGCAGGCCAGTCGGATTGTGCGGTCTAAGCGGCCTAAGTCCGCGGCCTAGGCAGACTGCTGGTTGCGGCCTGAGTACCATGGCTTGGCTGTTCTTGAGGAGCGGCCTGTGCAGCCTACTGTGCGGCCTGAGCGGTCTGTTGTGCGGTCTGGTTGGTTTATGGCCAAGGATGGTGGGCTTCTTATGAAGCGGCCTGAGTGGACTGTTGTTCGCAGGCTATAGGCAGTGCTTGGTTTGATCTGCGACCTTGTAGTTTTGCAAGCTTGTGTTAACCGGCGGATTGGGTGGTCTATCCGCGGGAGGCTTTGCGGACTGGCGAGTCCGCGGTGTCCACGGTGTCCGTTGTTGCGGACTGGCCTTGGAGTTCGGTTGTGGCCTTTGTCGAGCTCTGGTGGTGCAGCAGGTGTTAGCTGTTGTGGAGGACTGCGCGGACTGGTGTTGAAGTCTGGCAGGTGGCCGATGTCTTGGCAGCTGTGTGAGTAGGGCTTGCGAGATCTGCCTTCTAATGGTATGGTTGGCGATCTGCTTTGGGGCAGGCGGACTGAGCATTGTTCGCCGAGCTCGCGCTTGCTCTTGGTGGTTTTCTGGACTTGGTCACATTCAGTGACAAGTTCAGTGTGTCCGCGGTTTCCGCCGAGTCCGCTGTTGACCAGGTGGACTGCCTGTTGGTCGTGGACTTGTGGCAGATGGAGGCTTGGCTTTCGAGCTGTGCGGATTGCCTCCTTATCCGCACATATAGTGTGCGGACTGTCGCAGTGGTGGCTGTCCTTGTGAGGTGTTTGCGGGCTATGCGGACTGGTGCCTTGTCCGCATAGTATGGGCTGACTGATGTGTGTTTGCCTGTTGGTGAACATCTTCATTATTGCTCCTGGCGGGTTTCTTAGAATCCGACTAAGTCCATGCGGACTCAGCGGATGAGTCTTTGCTAGTGCGCGAGCTGGGGTGGTGACTCTATTTAATAGGGTGGTGATCACACTCCTCACCTCGCCTATAAATAGACCCCCCCCCCCCCCCGACACCTCTGCAGTAATTACGTGAACAGTAAGTGGGGCTTAGGCAATTGTTGCGGTCTGAATTTTCCTGTCCCCGCGGGTTGAGTAGAGCTGATGGTTTGCTGTGAGCAGGTCGCGCGGCTAGCTTCAAGGAGCCAGGAGTTTGGCCTTGACTTCGGTCAAGTACATTGAAGTGTGCGGTCTCTGCGATCTCAGCTGGTCGCTTCTGCGGCTTGTCAGTGGTTCTCTGCTTCAGCGTTTTCAAGTGTCAATAACCTGTCTGTCGGTCTCAGGCAAGTAGGCGGTCTGTTCTTCAGTTCATCAACAGTCAGCAAATAACGGCGTGTCTGCGCGACCTCGCTGTCTCGGAGGACTCCGTGCTTTATTCGGCGTGTAGCAGCTTCAGCTCGGGCGGCTTCGGCGACCTTGGCGGACTGGGCGGTCTCGGCGGTCTCTAGTGCTGTCCGCCCGGCTTGTTTTGTGCTTTCTGTTGTAGCTTGTGTACTAGCGAAATCATGTCTCGCTATGTATACCTCGCCTTGTAAAGAAGTGTTAATGAATATAAGATCTGCTTGTTCTTCCATTTGTATTTGGTGTTAAGCTTGCTCTTTGGTCTTCCGAATGATCAAGGTGTTAACTGGATAGTTCTGAGAATATTAATTTGGCTTATGGCTATCTTGCTGACCAATTTGAGAAAATTCAACATGTTGATTGAAATTAAAAGTTTCATGTGCAAGACATGCTCTCACACAATCATCTCGCTCTCGCAATATCATCTCGCTAATTAGCTCTCGACTAGAAGCTTTTCTCATTGATCAGCTCCCAATTCTCTTGAGCATCTCCCATACCTTGCGCAAGCTGAAGATCTCATGGCTTTCGCACCTCGCGCAATCCACCACTCTCACATCATTCATGTTCTCGCCGAAATTTTAGGGTAACCACAGCCGAGATTGAGATGCAGCGCACACTCTTGCCGGACCGGGATCGTCTCCATTTGGGTCGAACTGGAGGGGTCCAGTTCGCGGCCCAGATTTCGGCTCCAAAATCGGACGACGGAGAAGGATTTTACTGCACTCGCGGGGCCTGCTCGTCATATCAGCTACGAGCCATGTTTTAAAAACTAGACCGGACCGGTCGGTCCAGCCGGTCGGACCGCCTACCGGTTAACTGGGCGGTCCAGTCTGGTCTTTTAAACTGCCTCAGCCAAGAACCGACCAGGAACCGGTTAACCGGGCGGTTGGACCGGTTAACCGGAAACCGGGCCGGTTATTTGGCAACCGGGCGGGCCAATCACAGAAAATTTTCGGATTTTTTTTTCTTATAAAAATGAAAGGCCTTTGCGAGGATTTGTAACCCATGACCTATCCTATTAGAAGAAATGATCATAATCACTCCAACAATTGTTTCTTATTGTTAAAAATAAAACTATTATATATATAACATCTTTTTATAAAAAATATACATTTGTAATATAAATATAAATATATATTATTAAATTAAGTATAAATTTATATTGTTATTAATTAATTAAAATTAGTTACAATATTATTTAGATTAGATAAAAATATAAATTTTCAAAAAAATATTTAATATCATTAGATCATTGTTACAACATTTATTATTACATATCATTTTTCATTTTATTTATATTATAATTATATTATTTAGTAATATTTGTAATCAATTTGATATTAAGATGATATGTAATATGTTATGAATTTATGACTATTATTACATAATAGATTATTATCTAACATCACAGTTCAACCTCGGTCCGACCGGTCCAACCGATCGAAGCTTGAACCTTTGAACTTACCGGTTCGTTCTCCGGTCCGGTTCTTAAAACCTTGGCTACGAGTGGAGTTCCGTCGTCCGATTTCCCAAGCAAAATCAGGACAGTGAACTGGATCCCCTCCAATTCGCCCCAACTGGAGAGGATCCGCGTCCACTCTTGCCACGGCTCACTAGCGCCTTCATGTTATAATAGAGGGACTAAACTATTGTTGAGATTTGTTGGTTCGGATCCGGACCGGATCCCAATTGATTTTTGGAAGTATTTTTCCAAACGGTGGCCACCTAAATATAAAAAAGGAATGAAATTGTTTTTACTTTTTTATGAGGGTCTGTACGGATTGATCCCACCCCCTCATTATGGATTCATATATGAGAGTTATTACTTGTTCACGTTGAGAACATAACAGCCGTCTGGAATAAAGAAGAAGCCGCCCTGTTCACGAAAAGGAGCCTCTACGTGAAGGAGTTCACGTCGCCCCGGGCTCACGTTGAAGGAAGGCCGCCGCCGCCGGTGGTTGCCGGTGGTGCGACTCCGTGCGGCGGCATCGGCGTTGTTGGTGCCGATCTCGTCGTTCTCGCCTTGTTTCTTCCTCCTATGTGGAAACCTCGACGCATCCCTCGGCTTTGGAGATGAAAGCCGTATTGGAAGAGAGAGTGTTTGCGGTGATGTGGTGTGAGCTTGGAATTTGGTCGCAGACAATCTAAGGTCAATTCGGGGGGTGTGAGCGGGGGTTCGGGGGCCCCCGAAATTTTTTTTTTGCATGCTCTGAGTGAAATAATATTTTTTATTGTAATAGTATCAACAAAGATTGATCTGTTGTATGAGATGATGTGCTAACTCCTAAGTGTAATTAATACTAATAAAAGATCAAAAGAAAAGGAGGAGAAAAGCGTGGCGGCCTACCTTTTGAAGGCTTGCCTAAAAAGAACACGTAAATAAAATAAAATACTACAATAATAAGGTGCATAATGTTTAATGGAAAGCAGTAATAAACTAAAAAAAGAAAAGCAGAATGACGAATCATCATTATAAACAAACATCTCGTTTTGGAGTTAATTTTATGAATTCTCTTCATTCATTCACATTAAATGGCTAAATTACACAAATTAATTCGAACAACTTTTATCCACATTACCTTAGTCTACTCCTTCACATATATCGCGGGCATGACGACGAAGGCATGCGGGAGTCCTAAATATCAGTGAATAAAAAAAAGGAAAAAAATACAGTGGGGGTAAGTTTTTTTCTTTTTTGCATTGTGGGTTGCTAAAAAGGGGAGGTGATTTTTTCTTTTTTTGGGGTAACTGTATAATATATAACTCATCCCACCGTGGTGCGGTGAGAAATATATAGTCGCCTTGTGAGAAAGAAGGAGCATGGAAATTGCGTCGAGAGCCGGCCAACAGGAGGATCAACTCTCTTCTCTCTTGGCGTGCGGGAGTGCCGCGTTGCGAGTTGGCCTCGACGGCGCTGGGGAGAAGCGGTCTCCGGTGGTAGCGGGTTTCTCTTTGGTTTGGTCGTCATCGGACGACGAAGGTTCTCGGTGAACCTTGTGCGTCCGTTGTGCTAGCGGATTGCAGTTCAGATTATTCTCTCTCCCGCGTATCGAGCGAGTCCAGCTCCTCCGCGGTGTTTTCTGTAACAGACGTCGTTACATTTTTTCATGTATTATTATTGCAGTTATATTAATTTTATATGAATAATTTTGTTCAGATTTATACGTCTTGTCAACCCTATATTAATTTGATCGTAATTAGAGGATAGTTTCCGCATTATATACCAACAACTATTGCATATGAACTTTTGTTGTTAAAGAGTCACTTCGGCTCCTTTTGACATGGTGGTGGCGGTAGTAAACGCATGAGTTAAACCGTCATTCATTAAGGAACACCGAACAAATATCATTGGATGAACATAAAACTGGATGAAATTCCTTGTGTGTGGGTTAATAAATGACAATTTAACCCATATTTATGACTGTCATCACCGTGTCAAACAGAGCCTTAAGGAGACAGGATACGTGGGATGTGGTGAAAGATTTTTTACATATTTCAAAATTTATAAACAGATATTATTGCATTTGATACAACAACACTCACGTCCTTAATTCTCAAATGATTCATATTCATAAGGGTGAATAAATTTTACGCTGACCATCTACCTAACACAACCCTCATCATTTTTCATCCAGACTTAGGATCGGCGTATACTGGTTTTAAATAAAATTTTTACATATTTATAACATGTATATAGAATTTTATTTTCTTTGATTGTCCTTTTATGCTATGTAGTGCTTGCATGAAGAATTTAAAAAGAAAGTTTGTAGACAATGAGTCCAGGGACCTGGCTTTAACAAAATAAGTTAAATTCATAATATGAAAAAAAACAGTGAAACAGTTGGGAATAACATGAAAATTGCTTGAATAATTGTTGGAGTAAACACTCAACATCAAAAAAAATTCAAATCCCCCAAATTATTTGAAGTTCATACTTAACATAATATTTATAGCCTAACAGCCGATTGGCCAAATAAGCATAAGATTAGTGGTCGCACTATGTCGTGATATATATTACCTTCCTTTTGCGGGAAACTTACTCACCCTAACTGTAACGCCCCGAAAATTGTATTTGAGTCGGTCGCGTAAAAAAGGATTTCTTGTGACTATATAGGGGTACACGGCCTAGGACACGGGTGTGTCCAAGGCCGTATCTGGCTGGTGTTTTGGCCGTTTTCATCCCGAGAAGGACACGGCTAGTAACACGGCTAAATGACACGGGCGTGTGCCTAACCGTGTCTATGCCCGTGTTCAGTTGGGTTGTGTCTGTTGTCATGGCGGTTATTTGTGACATGCCCCCGGTCACGGGCGTGTCGAGGACCCGGCACGGGCGTGTCAGGTGAGACACAGGCGTGTCGAGGACCCGGCACGGGCGTGTCAGGTGAGACACGGGCGTGTCTTTGCACGTGTGTCTTTTCATCGTTCGACGATCGTGCCTCGATCAAGGCACACGGCCTGGGACACGGCCGTGTGCGAGGCTTGTTCGGCTCAGGTCTGGGGAATTTTGTGCAGATCTGAGCCGTTCGTTTTCTTTAATTAAGATCCAAGGGCTCAGACGGTTTCCTGCTCTGTTAAGGCCGGGAATAGGGGAGTTAATCCTTCATTTCTCTCCAATCATTCTCTCTCTCAAGGAGTTGGAAAGAGGAGGAAGAAGGAAGGGATTCCGGCCGCCGGCGGAGCATCGGAGCACCGTTTTGAGATCTGAGAGCGGATCCGTGGAGGAAAGGTCGTTGCGAAGACTTCTATCCGTGTAGTTTTTCCATGCTGCCAAAGCGGACTACAAGGGTAACGATTCTCTACTTGAGCATGTGAAGCTCTTCCTTTCTGCATATGGAATCCCGCTCCCGCGAGTGTGCGGTGAGTGCGTGGTGTTCCTTAAGGTTGATGTGAATAGTCCCCCTTGTGTTACATATAGAGTCCGGAATCGAAGTACGGGCATAGGCATTGTGTGTGAAGCCTACCCGGACGTGTATTGTCTGGATCGGTGATGTTGCATTTGATATGTTTTGCCGGAGAAGACTCCGTGCTTTGGGTTTTCGGGTTTCTACGCGGTAGATTGCAGCAGGGATCCTTGGAGGTTAGCTCCAAGGCGCACCCGAAAAACTGAGCGGAATCATTGTTCTGCTAACTTGGTGGTCAGGGAACCGGCCTTGAACATAACTCGGTTATGTGATTATTTGGAAAATTTTGGGATCTGAGAGAAGCTTGGCTCGTGCATACGTCTTAAAGTGACTACGTGGTGTGAGCAACGGGCAAGTGGAATTGGACCTAGGCTATGTGGTGTTAAAATTCAACAAACCGCAGACGCCCCCTTGGATACCCTGTTGAAGACTCAACAAACCGAAGGAGAATACGCCCACTTATAATGTTGAAAGTTTTCCCGTATCGTGGAGTTAGCAGGGGTTATCTCAACAAAGCAGTAACAACCAGCAACACATGCAGCACAAGCTTCTTTATTGATCAAGAGCAAACTTCTTTACATGGCGAGACATACATGGCGAGACATGCTTCACCAAAACCCAACACCGGGAGAGCAGAGACAGTTACAAAGACAAGAACAAAAAACAAGCCGCGCGGACTCAATCAACAAGCCGCCGACCTACTGCTGTGGAGTCTGCTCAGTCCGCCAGGTCGCCAGACCGCAACCCAAGCCGCACGGACTCACCCCTTATTCCAATGCTTAGCACTTCACCGCCGGTCTGCACGCCGCCAGACCGCACAAGCTGCGTCACCGAATGGAAAAGTCCGCCTGAAGCAGGCGACTTCCTGAACCCCGAACCAAGTCGCCAAAGAGAAGACCGTCTGGTCGCTATCCGCGAGCTGCTGTTTACCGCCTGTTGCTTAACCGCAGAGTTCGCACTGTCCCTGACCGCAATCAGAGCCAAGTCCTGGCTTTCCAGCGCTATCCGCACAACCTGCACAGCACAATCGGGTCAACTCTCAATCCGCGCGGACACAAGGTCCAGACCGCAGCAACTTACGCGAGCTCAATTACTGTTCACTTACTTCGGTCTCGGTTCGATACTCCTGATGTGACATGAGTCCTATTTATAGGCACGATGATGAGTATGGTCACCGCCCTAGCCGATAGGATCACCGCCACAACCCGCAGCTAGAACAAGTGTGTCCGCCAGCCCGCGGACACACATTCCAGTTCGCCGCTCCTGTGCAGATAGCCAGTCCGCCCCAGCTTCTCCAAGGCCGGACTCCAATATCCAGCCCGCCTTGCCGCCAGAGACCAAGCCAGGACCACCACAGCCGGACTCCACAACAGCCGTGTCCGCCATTCTGCGGATAAGGCATCAGCCCGCAAAACCCGAGCCCGCAGCCTCGCCATCAAGGCACCTCCCGGACTCAGCGGACACCCCGCTTCCGTCCGCATATCCCAAGTCCATTGCCTCATTGCCAAGGCACCTCCGGACTTAGCGGACACGCCAATCCAGTCTGCTAACAGCAGACTCCAGTCCGCAACTCCTGAGTCCATAACCTCGTCACAAGGCTAAACCGGATTCAGCGGACTCTGGCTCCAGTCTGCACGCTCCTGCACAAGCAATTCTCCAGTCCGCATTTCCCCAAGCTAGCAAACAAGGCAACAGCACTTCTACTATGCTTGACGGACTGAGAAACCAGCCCGCGCTCCACTGCGCGATCTCCCCGGACTGAGCCATCCTGGACTTGGTTCAATTCCCACCAAGTCCAGTCCGCTGGCCACAAGGGCCAGTCCGCACTTACTGGCGGACACTGGATCTAGCCCGCCATACCGGGCGACCTCCAGTTTCTGTCCGCGCTGACCGGCGGTCTCCGCGGCTTCCACTTGCCGCTTCACTAGAGCAAGACCAAGGCAACTGCCAAACCGGTCTGCCGAGCTCCAGTTCTTCAGTCCGCTTCATGCCGGACTCCGCGGATAACATTCCTATCCGCCCGGTTACTTCCTGGGAGTCAACCGCCTGCTGAGCATACACTGGCCTGTCAGACCGCCGCTGCTGTCCGCGTAGTCCGCGCGAACAGACCGCCCAGGCCGCCACAGAGCAAACCGCCTGCAACATCCCTGCCGACCTAGCAGTCCGCCAACCCTGTCCGCGTAGTCCGTGCGGATAGGTTTCCCAAGCCTTCCATTCACCCACTTTCACTTCACAGAATTCAACACTCCCCCTTGAAGTGAGAAGTGGTGAATAACTCCAGCAGCTCCCGTAACCTTGCACCTGGTCCTTCCGATAGCATCTACGAAGAGATGTCCAAGACGTAGTCTTCGCCCCGCATATCATGGACCATGAGGGTGCCCTCCAGCATCTCCAAAAAGAAGTCATGCTTCTCTCTACCTTCTTCAGCTTCAACCTCCACTCTTGCATCACAGGAGTATCACCAACTTCCTTGGACACTGAAGTCCAAGACTCGTTGCCTCTGAGAGAAGTCACCTCTTCAGACTTGGTGTCAACCACCTCCTTGATTCCAGTGGGGTCATCACAGCCAGAAGTACCTTGCTCGACCTGAGGGCTAACAAGGAAACACGGAACCAAGTCTGCCATGTTCCCTTCACAATATCGAGCTGGTGGCTTACTGATCCTCTTCGATCTCCGAAGAACCTGATCATGGCTAACCACCTCCGCTGCTATTGAACCAGCTCCGTTCCCGGGCAAACCCGGAACAATACTCCCTTTGCTCCCTGAACAAGACGCCTCCTTACTGGAACCAAAAGCATCTGGAGCAACGCTCCCCCTGCTACCTGAACCAAAAGACTCCCCTCTTGAACAAGAACTGCCTGGAACATCGCTCCCCTTGCTTCCTGAACCGGAAGCCTCCGCCTTCGAGCCAGAAGATCCTGGAGCATCGCTCCCCCTTCTTCCCGACTCTGACGTCTTTGCCCCGGAGCTAGAACAACCTGGAACACCTGGTGACTCAGGCAACTCCACTTCCTTAGCAGCAGCCTCCTTCAGCCCACCATCTGACCTGCTTATCTCTAGCTCCACATAAGAGCTACCCCAATACGGCGTCAACTCATCAAAAACAATGTCTCTCGACACTATGAGTTTCTTCGTCGCAGGATCCATACACCTCCATCTTCTTCTCTGCTCATCATACCCAACAAAGACTAGCTTTGTCTTGAGAGCACCCGGAGAGTGTATATAGCAGGTAGATCCAAACACCCGAAGGTGCTTCACTGAGGGCTTCACTCCGAACATCAGCTCATAAGGAGTCTTCATTATGATCGGACTAAGAGGCATCTGGTTGATGACATGAGCAGCACAGGCTATTCCCTCCGCCCAAAGAGCCTTCGGAACGCCTTTACTCTGAAGCCAACACTTGCAGGTCTCCGTTAACCAACGGATCATCCGAGCTGCAAAACTACCTTGTTGTGAAGTATGTCCACAAGAAAGCTCCATCCGGATCCCTTGCTTCCTGCAAAAGCGTGAGAACTCGGTTGAGCCAAACTCACCACCGATACTTGTCCTCAACACCTTGATCCTCCGGCCAAGCTGGCCTTCCACAAGCTTCTTGAACTCCACAAACAAGCGTACCATGTTGGACTTCTTCTTCATAAAGTATACCCAAGTATACCCAGAATAGTCATCAACCAATATCAGCATGAACCTGCTGCCTCCAAGACTGGCCGTGACGGTCGGTCCCACCAGAGCACAATGGACAACCGCCAATGGTGCATTACATCTGGATTGTGCTTTGTCGACCATGAAGCGATAGGCTCCACTTTCCTGACATCCCGCACACCCCCGACCATCGCCATGGGATGACAATCTAGGCAAGCCTCTTACGAGTCTTATTTCTGCCATTGCTTTCAGCTTGTCCATCCCTACATGCCCCAGTCTTTCATGCCAGATAGCAGCACTATCACTGGCATTCCTCCGATCAACTCCAGAACTAGTTGAAATCCCAACTACGTTCTTCTCTTTCCTCCATACCTGAGCAACGTTCGCCGAGAGCAAGACAACCTTGCACTCCTTCCGAAGATGACCTTGCTGCTTGCATTTATAGCACCGTGGTCCTTCCTTCCTCTTCCTATCACGCCTAGGAGAAGCACTCCTTTCTTCCTGATACGAAGTAGAGGGACCATCTTCCGCAGCAACCTTCATCTTCTTCCTGAACAACCCATCAAGGGAAGTCCAGACCTCCGCAGCTGACCGACATCCACTGATGTGGTCCAAGAGCTCCGATGAGATCACCTGCTTGAGAATAGACTCCGCTTTCGCATTTGCCTTCTTCCAAGCTCTCATCGCCTCAGCATTGCCAGCAGTATCCTCTTGTCTTCCTGCTCCGCATACAACCTCCCAAAGGTCCTCGCCAAGAAGAAAGCTCTTCATACAGGACTTCCACCGTTCACAGTTCGTCTCTGTAAGAAGATCAATACCAAGACAACTTGCATCCTCCACTGTCATGGTTCTACCACTGGTTTCCTCTTCAGAAGAGCAACTACTTCCATTGAGCACTGCTTGACCACTCCAATAACCTCCCTCTGATACCATGTTAAAATTCAACAAACCGCAGACGCCCCCTTGGATACCCTGTTGAAGACTCAACAAACTGAAGCAGAATACGCCCACTTATAATGTTGAAAGTTTTCCCGGATCGTGGAGTTAGCAGGGGTTATCTCAACAAAGCAGTAACAACCAGCAACACATGCAGCACAAGCTTCTTTATTGATCAAGAGCAAACTTCTTTACAAGGCGAGACATACATGGCGAGACATGCTTCACCAAAACCCAACACCGGGAGAGCAGAGACAGTTACAAAGACAAGAACAAAAAACAAGCCGCGCGGACTCAATCAACAAGCCGCCGACCTACTGCTGTGGAGTCCGCTCAGTCCGCCAGGTCGCCAGACCGCAACCCAAGCCGCGCGGACTCACCCCTTATTCCAATGCTTAGCTCTTCACCGTCCGGTCTGCACGCCGCCAGACCGCACAAGCTGCGTCACCGAATGGAACAGTCCGCCTGAAGCAGGCGACTTCCTGAACCCCGAACCAAGTCGCCAAAGAGAAGACCGTCTGGTCGCTATCCGCGACCTGCTGTTTACCGCCTGTTGCTTAACCGCAGAGTCCGCACTGTCCCTGACCGCAATCAGAGCCAAGTCCTGGCTTTCCAGCGCTATCCGCACAACCTGCACAGCACAACCGGGTCAACTCTCAATCCGCGCGGACACAAGGTCCAGACCGCAGCAACTTACGCGAGCTCAATTACTGTTCACTTACTTCGGTCTCGGTTCGATACTCCTGATGTGACATGAGTCCTATTTATAGGCACGATGATGAGTATGGTCACCGCCCTAGCCGATAGGATCACCGCCACAACCCGCAGCTAGAACAAGTGTGTCCGCCAGCCCGCGGACACACATTCCAGTTCGCCGCTCCTGTGCAGATAGCCAGTCCGCCCCAGCTTCTCCAAGGCCGGACTCCAATATCCAGCCCGCCTTGTCGCCAGAGACCAAGCCAGGACCACCACAGCTGGACTCCACAACAGCCGTGTCCGCAATTCTGCGGACAAGGCATCAGCCCGCAAAACCCGAGCCCGCAGCCTCGCCATCAAGGCACCTCCCGGACTCAGCGGACACCCGGCTTCCGTCCGCATATCCCAAGTCCATTGCCTCATTGCCAAGGCACCTCCGGACTTAGCGGACACGCCAATCCAGTCCGCTAACAGCAGACTCCAGTCCGCAACTCCTGAGTCCATAACCTCGTCACAAGGCTAAACCGGACTCAGCGGACTCCGGCTCCAGTCCGCACGCTCCTGCACAAGCAATTCTCCAGTCCGCATTTCCCCAAGCTAGCAAACAAGGCAACAGCACTTCTACTACGCTTGACGGACTGAGAAACCAGCCCGCGCTCCACTGCGCGATCTCCCCGGACTGAGCCATCCTGGACTTGGTTCAATTCCCACCAAGTCCAATCCGCTGGCCACAAGGGCCAGTCCGCACTTACTGGCGGACACTGGATCTAGCCCGCCATACCGGGCGACCTCCAGTTTCTGTCCGCACTGACCGGCGGTCTCCGCGGCTTCCACTTGCCGCTTCACTAGAGCAAGACCAAGGCAACTGCCAAACTGGTCTGCAGAGCTCCAGTTCTTCAGTCCACTTCATGCCGGACTCCGCGGATAACATTCCTATCCGCCCGGTTACTTCCTGGGAGTCAACCGCCTGCTGAGCATACACTGGCCTGTCAGACCGCCGCTGCTGTCCGCGTAGTCCGCGCGAACAGACCGCCCAGGCCGCCACAGAGCAAACTGCCCGCAACATCCCTGCCGACCTAGCAGTCCGCCAACCCTGTCCGCGTAGTCCGCGCGGATAGGTTTCCCAAGCCTTCCATTCACCCACTTTCACTTCACAGAATTCAACATGTGGTTCGGTGTGAGAGACCCGAAAAGGGGACTGGCCGTTGGCATAGTTGGGAGCCTTAGACGGTGGTCAGAAAGGCTAAATGCTCACGTGGTTGCCATCTTTAGGATGGTGGTGAAGACGCTGAAGTGTCAGGATTCACCGTTAATGTGCCCTGAGTGCACGGGGTGTTTGGCCGTGCGAGCCTACACCTGTGGCGTAGTATAATTGCGCTTTATTATTTTACTGGACTAATGTTATGCAGGGAAAGAGCACCGCCGTCCTGAGTAAGGGGCGGGGTCGTTATAATTTGGTCGGCTTTTGGCTGACCGTTGCTTTGTTTGCCACCGTGCGGTGGAATTGTGCTTGCAGTTGTTGCGGAGCCGAGTACCAAATAGCAGGCTGGAGCCCATGTTGCTGTGCTGGCCCTTGAAGGCCAAAGCGAATAGTTGTACTTTACTTTTGTCATGTGTGGCCGGCCTGCGAGCCGATGTATGGAAAACACTATTTATTAAGTGAACTATTGTAAGGTCATAAGGCCATGTACCCTTTCAGTGTATTTGGTTTTCATTCCAGTAGTGTGGTTGTAGACATTCATGTTTAATGGATTTAAGTTTTGGGTTCTTTCAACTTTAAAACCTTCCGCTAGAATGCTCTGTGTAGGACGAGTAGTCTTAATTGGATAGTTTGAATATTCTTATGTAACCCTTCCGACTGTCTGTGGTATATGGCGTCGGGTTCCAGCTGGACCTTCTGTTATATGTCATGTGACGGATAGGGGTGCTACAATTTGGTATCAGAGCTCTGGTTACGGTCAGGCTTAAATGAATTCGTGGGCAAATTCTTAAGGGGTGGTGAGCACATGTGTGCGTCATCGTTATAACATCAAAAAGAACTCATGAATGTCCACTTAGGAATGAAAAATACACTTGTTTTGTGGAATCTGAGTGTTCCAATGATTGCTTTTAGCAATTTGGGTTTCGTCTAATCGTGTGTCTTTGCTTCTATAGGCAGCTAGGAGCGGTGCTGGTCAATCAGAGCGTCCGCAATCGGCGGAAAGTAGTGCATCGAGAGACATGCCTACTACTCCTCCTTCAGCGGAAACCATCAGGATGGTGGCTGAAGCCGTATTTGCGATGATAAATGTCCAACATGTAGGGCAAATGCATCGCGCACCTCCTGCGAATGAGCAAGAACCGGTTAGGGCGGCAGATCCGAGAGTGGTGGAGCGCGCAGCAGTCGATCTGGTAGAGCCGAGGAGAGCTACTGAGAAGCAGCTAAAGCATGTAATGGGCTTTAATCCTTCGAGGTTCGATGGGGTTGGAACGCCAGCTCAAGCTGAAGACTGGCTCTCTTCGATAAAGTGGGTGTTGACAGCCACGTTAACTGAGGAGTGGCAGAAGACCACCATAGCGACTTTTCTTTTGGTGGGTGAAGCGAGGCTATGGTGGGATGAATTGGAGTTTCATCTCTTAGTGGGTAGGCAGCTTGCTGATGTGCCTATGGAGGAATTTTCAAGATTGTTCCTAGCCAGATTTGTACCCTCCGCTCAGAAGCTTGAGATGGAGAACCAATTTCTTGGGTTGACTCAGGGAGTCAGAAGCGTGGACAAGTATCTCCATGAGTTCACACGGTTAGGTCGTTATGTTGGTGCTACGTTTATGGAAGAAGAGAGGAAGACTAGCCGATTTTATGAGGGTCTACGTGGCGACCTACAGTTACTACTTGTTGGGCCTAAGGCGCAAGGCTTCCTAGCCTTGGTCAATTCGGCACGTTCGTTGGAGAAGGTCGTTAAGAAAGTTCAAGAGAATAAGGACCCAGGAGAAAAGAAGTCCGAGTTCAAGGTGCCAAATGCCAAGTCACGTTTCCGCAGGTGGAACAAGAAACAAAGGACTTCGAACTCAGCCCCACAGTCTGGTGCGTCGGGGGCAACTACAAGTCGAGTCCCAGGAGCTTGCTACAACTGCGGGAAGACGGGGCATTTTGCTCGTGAGTGTTGGAGCGGACGTGCAAAGTCCGAGAGGAAGCCTAGAGCGACTTATGAGGAGAAAGGGAAGGCGGTGGAGTCAACCGCGTCCCATCATGCTCCAGCCCAGCCTAGAGTCTACAACCTTGGCCTACAAGAGGTCATAAAGCAAGCAGACGTGGTGACAGGTATGAGTTAAATTACAGTGGTCTAACTTTTATAGTTGTTACCTTCGTATTTGTTAGCTTACTTTTGTTGGTGCTAGGCTTTGTGTTGATCTTTGAGTTTCCAGCAAGAGCCATGTTTGATACGGGAGCATCGCACTCCTTCTTGTCCGAAAAATTCATATCGCGCATCGGGGTTCCGTCCTCGATGGCAAAAGACAAATTGGATGTGTTGTTGCCCAATGGGTGCTCAATGTGCGCGGATAGGATCTGCGTAGTGAAGATTCGGATTGGAGACCAGGAGTTTGATTTGCGAGCGCCGCTTTTGTCGTTGGCAGAGTACGATGTAATCTTCGGTATGGATTGGCTCTCGGAGCAGGGTGTATGCATTGATTGCAACCGTAAGGAAGTTAAGTTGGGTCTGAACACTGATCGAGAGACTACTTTTGCGGGCATGAAGGGGTCGGATAAGATTTTGATGTCAGCCCTTCAGGTGGTCAAGGCAGTTCGGTCTGGGGCAGAGCTGTTTGTCACTCTAGTGCAGACTTCGACGCCTAAGGCAAGTCTTGACAGAATTCCAGTCGTGTCCGAGTATCTTGATGTGTTCCCAGATGATCTCCCTGGAGCCCCTCCTCAGCGGGAGATTGATTTTACCATTGAGCTCGTACCGGGTGCCAAACCGGTGTCACGCTCTCCATATTGGATAGCTCCGCGAGAGATGGCGGAGTTGAAGGTGCAACTGTAAGAGTTGCTAGAGCAAGGTTATGTGCGTCCAAGTTTGTCGCCTTGGAGCGCACCGGTTCTTTTCGTTAAGAAGAAGGATGGGAGCTTGCGACTCTGCATTGATTATCGGGAATTGAACAAGCTTACGGAGAAGAACAAATATCCGATCCCCAGGATTGACGATCTATTTGATCAGTTGGTTGGGTCAACGGTATATTCGAAGTTAGATCTAAAATCTGGTTACTACCAGTTGAGGATAAGGGAGAGCGACATCCCAAAGACAGCATTCAGTACGCGGTTTGGGCATTACGAGTTCATGGTCATGTCGTTTGGTTTGACTAATGCGTCATCCGTGTTTATGGATCTGATGAACAGGACGTTCAGAGAGTACCTGGATCGTTTCGTGATAGTATTTATCAATGATATCCTAGTGTACTCGCAGTGCGAGGAGGATCACTACAAACATCTACACATGGTGTTGGAGACGTTGAGGAGGAATCAGTTGTATGCTAAATTCTCCAAGTGTGAATTCTGGTTATCCTCGATAGCGTTCCTTGGTCATGTTGTTAGTGTAGAAGGGATAGCTGTGGATCCGGCGAAGATAGTGGTGATACGGGAGTGGCCTGCTTTGACTACTGTGGCGGAGGTCCGGAGCTTTCTGGGGCTTGCTGGCTACTACAGGCGCTTCGTAGAGAACTTCTCGTGGATAGCGCTACCACTCACGACGTTGACTAGGAAGGATAAGAAGTTTGTGTGGTTTCCGGAGTGCGAACAGGCTTTTGAAGAATTGAAGAGGCGGTTAACCACAGTGCCTATTTTATGTTCGTCAAGTGGAACTGAAGGGTTCGAGATCTATAGTGATGCTTCGGGTAGTGGTTTGGGTTGCGTTCTTCTATAGCATGGGAGGGTGATAGCCTATGGTTCACGACAACTGAAGGTTCATGAGAGGAATTATCCGGTTCACGACTTAGAATTAGCGGCCGTGATATTTGCTCTAAAGTTGTGGAGGCACTATCTGTACGGTGTGAAGGTCGATATTTACACCGATCATAAAAGCTTGAAGTACCTGTTGGATAAAAAGGATATGAACATGAGGCAGTGGAGGTAGATGGAGTTCTTAGGGGACTACACCTTCAAGATACATTATGTGTCTGGGAAGGGAAATGCAGTGCCGGATGCGTTGAGTCGCAGGACTCCGGCGCAGGAAAACTGGTTGTCGGTACATGATGAGAGATTGGTCCATGAGTTGGAGGCTTTGGAGATATCTTGCGTCGACAAGCAGTCTAGTGCTGAGGCGAAACTATTTTGGACAGAGGTGCAGTGTGACCTAGCTGATAGAGTTCGGCGGGCTTTGGTTTAGGATAACAGCATGAAGCAGATCTTGGATGAATCTTTGGATGAGTCAAATTCCCAGTTTGTTATTGAAGATGGGTTGCTAAGGAAGGACGGTCGCCTATGCATTCCTAGTGCGGATAATCTTCGGGAGGAGTTGATGTATGAGGGTCATCATACCAAGTACTCAATCCACCCGGGAAGCACGAAGATGTACAGAGACTTGAAGAAATTATTCTGGTGGCCAGGATTGAAGAAGGACGTAGCACTTTATGTGGCCAAGTGTCGTACATGTGCATTGGTGAAGGCGGAATGCCAGAAACCCGGAGGTTTCTTGAAGTCCCTACCTATCCCAGAATGGAAATTCGACGACATATCTATGGATTTTGTGCATGGTTTGCCGAAGTCGCAGAAGGGAAACGACGTCATTTGGGTGGTCGTAGATAGGTTGACAAAGGTGTCGCACTTTATTCCGGTCAGGAAGGAAGATCTGGTGGAAAAGTTAGTCAAACTCTATGTGGAGAATATTGTACGATTGCACGGTGTGCCCCGTAGTATTGTTAGTGATCGAGATGGACGCTTCACATCGAATGACTGGAGGTTAGTGCATAGTCTGTTGGGTACTAAGCTAAAGTTCAGCATAGCCTTTCACCCGCAGACGGACGGTCAGACCGAGAGGGTCAACAGGACTATGGAGTACATGCTTCGCATGTGCGTCCTAGATTTTGGAAAGCATTGGGAGGATCACCTGTATATGGTGGAGTTTGCGTACAACAACATCTTTCAGGCAAGTATTGGAATGGCGCCTTTCGAGGCCTTGTACGGGAGAAAATGTCGCGCGTCGTTGTCTTGGTTGGAGACGGGCGAGTCGAAGCTTTTCAAACGTCAAGCAGTGGAAGATGCCACTTCAGTGATACGGACAATTCAGGAAAGGTTGAAGGTCGCTCAGGACATGCAGTCAAAGTACTATAACGCCAAATATAGGAATGTGGAATTCAATGTTGGCGACTGGGTGTACTTAAAAATTAAGTCGTTCAAGGGTGTCTTGCGGGTTCGACGCTAGAAGAAGTTGAGTCCGAGATACCTTGGACCATTTGAAATCCTGGAGCGTGTTGGCGAGGCGGCGTATAGATTGAAGCTGTCGGCGGAATTGAGTGGGCTACATGATGTGTTCCACGTGTCGGTGTTGCGTAAGGCAGTGCAAGAGCCTTCGCAGATCATTGCGGACAATCAAGTACCGGTTGATTATGAGTTGACAACAAGGGTCAAGCCAGTAAGTGTTGAAGACGTTGCAGTCAAATGACTCCGCAACAAGGAAGTCCGAATGGTTAACGTCTGTTGGGATAATTGCGAACGTGAGGAGCTTTCATGGGAGCGAGAGCAAGCTATGTTGGAAGAATACCCCGAGTTTTTTCATTCATGTAATAATTAACTTTGTGTACCTTTTATTTAATTTCGGGACGAAATTCCTTAAGTGGGGGAGATTTGTAACTCTCCGAAAATTATATTTGAGTCGGTCGCGTAAAAAGGGATTTTTGGTGCCTGTATTGGGGTACACGGCCTAGGACACGGGCGTGTCCAAGGCCGTGTCTGGCTGGTGTTTTGGCCATTTTCATCCCGAGAAGGACACGGCTAGTAACACGGCTAAATGACACGGGCGTGTCATTTGACACGGGCGTGTGCCTAACCGTGTCTATGCCCGTGTTCAGTTGGGTCGTGTCCGTTGCCGTGGCGGTTATTTGTGACGCGCCCTCGGTCACGGGCGTGTCGAGGACCCGGCGCGGGCGTGTCAGGTGAGACACGGGCGTGTCTTTGCCCGTATGTCTTTTCATCGTTCAACGATCGTGCCTCGATCAAGGCACACGGCCTGGGACACGACCGTGTGCGAGGCCGTGTTCGGCCCTGGTCTGGGGAATTTTGTGCAGATCTGAGCCGTTCGTTTTCTTTAATTAAGATCCAAGGGCTCAGACGGTTTCCTGCTCTATTAAGGCCGGGAATAGGGGAGTTAATCCTTCATTTCTCTCCAACCATTCTCTCTCTCAAGGAGTTAGAAAGAGGAGGAAGAAGGAAGGGATCCGACCGCCGGCGGAGCATCGGAGCAACGTTTTAAGATCTGAGAGCGCATCCGTGGAGGAAAGGTCGTTGCGAAGACTTTTATCCGTGTAGTTTTTCCATGGCGCCAAAGCAGACTACAAGGGTAATGATTCTCTACTTGAGCATGTGAAGCTCTTCCTTTCTGCATAGGGAATCCCGCTCCCTCGAGTGTGCGGTGAGTGTGTGGTGTTCCTTGAGGTTGATGTGAATAGTCCCCCTTGTGTTACATATAGAGTCCGGAATCGAAGTACCGGCATAGGCATTGTGTGTGAAGCCTACCTGGACGTGTATTGTCTGGATCAGTGATGTTGTATTTGATATGTTTTGCGGGAGAAGACTCCGTGCTTTGGGTTTTCGGGTTTCTATGCGGTAGATTGCAGCAGAGATTCTTGGAGGTTAGCTCCAAGGCGCACCCGAAAAACTGAGCGGAATCGTTGTTCTGCTAACTTGGCGGTCAGGGAACCGGCCTTGAACATAACTGGGTTATGTGATTGTTTGGAAAATTTTGGGATCCGAGAGAAGCTTGGCTCGTGCGTACGTCTTAAAGTGACTACGTGGTGTGAGCAACGGGCAAGTGGAATTGGACCTAGGCTATGTGGTTCGGTGCGAGAGACCCGAAAAGGGGACTAGCCGTTGGCATAGTTGGGAGCCTTAGACGGTGGTCAGAAAGGCTAAATGCTCACGTGGTTGCCATCTTTGAGATGGTGGTGAAGACGCTGAAGTGTCAGGATTCACCGTTAATGTGCCCTGAGTGCACGGGGTGTTTGGCCGTGCGAGCCTACACCTGTGGCGTAGTATAATTGCGCTTTATTGTTTTACTGGACTAATGTTATGCAGGTAAAGAGCACCGCCGTCCTGAGTAAGGGGCGGGGTCGTTATAATTTGGTCGGCTTTTGGCTGACCGTTGCTTTGTTTGCCACCGTGCGGTGGAATTGTACTTGCAGGTGTTGCGGAGCCGAGTACCAAATAGCGGGATGGAGCCGGCCATGTTGCTGTGCTGGCCCTTGAAGGCCAAAGCGAATAGTTATACTTTACTTTTGTCATGTGTGGCCGGCCTGCGAGCCGATGTATGGAAAACACTATTTATTAAGTGAACTATTGTAAGGTCATAAGGCCATGTACCCTTTCAGTATATTTGGTTTTCATTCCAGTAGTGTGGTTGTGGACATTCATGTTTAATGGATTTAAGTTTTGGGTTCTTTCAACTTTAAAACCTTCCGCTAGAATGCTCTGTGTAGGACGAGTAGTCTTAATTGGATAGTTTGAATATTCTTATGTAACCCTTACGACTGTCTGCGGTATATGGCGTCGGGTTCCAGCTGGACCTTCTGTTATATGCCATGTGACGGATGGGGGTGCTACACTAACCACTTTTATAAAGACTAATTAAACCAATTAAATATCGATGCCACAAGCATAATGTGCTATTATTTTTCTAGTTGTTGTGATCTTACTGGAGTCTACCACGCTCAAGTTTACTACCTATTGTCAAATATGCCCAACATTAGAAAAACGGTCTCCTGTGGAGTTCACCCTCGGGAAAGAGGTGATCGCGCACCTACTTCGCTACTGCAAGCAAAATAACAAGGGAAATGTTGAAGTATGAGACCGAGCGGTCTGGAGGTCTAAGTCTTGCGGGTTGTTGACTGCGAGGTCTAGCGGATACTCTCCAGCGGTTTTTTATCCAGATTGTTGTTGTTTGTTACCCAAGCAGTCTAGCGGTTTCTCTCAGACGACTTGGAGACCGGGCGGTCTAGCCGTCTCCTACTGCGACCTGTGCTTTTCCTTCTGGTGTTGCCGAACGGTTAGCACATTTGTCTAACCGCTCGGCCTGTTCGGTCTCTTTATTTTCTAGTCGTACAGCTATGTATATTTTTAGTCCCACATTGTTTTCTTGTACTCTCTCATTTCTCCTCCATTCTATAAAAGGGAGGTCATATCTTTGTAAATGGCACCTTTTTGTATAATAAAACTTTCAATTATTCAAATTTCCGGCTTGTTTTTTAGTCGTTTGTTCGCTACTTTTACATGGTATCAGAGCAAGCGCTCGATTCGACCTGATTCCTTCTTTTGCTATTCTGTCTGCGCTGCTTGTTTTCTGTCCACGCGGCTTCTTTGCCTTGTCGCTGCCCTGTTTGCGCGACTTCCTTCCGCACTCTCTTCTCGCTGTTCGCTCGGACTCTTTTCAATTCGCGCGACCTCTTTCCATGTGCTTTGGTCTGCTTTCTGGCCGCCGGTGTGCTGACACCGTGACCGTTGCAGCTTCTTCTCTTTAACCCGCTAAGGTTTCTTTCTTTTCCACTGCGGTCTCCTTCTCTTGTCGCGGCCTCCTCCTTTGTTCGAGTGGCTTACTACCTTTTCTTTCTCGGCGACTTTTCTTCTACTCGTGCGGCTTCCTGTGTTTCTCTATGGACACTTCAGGTCTCTCCACCCCCGTCATCTCTACCTCCACCACTCCTGTGGCTCATCCTCCTCCTACTCCTTCTAGAAACCTTGGCACCATTTCTAAACTGGTTGGTTCCAATTATCCGGATTGGAGCGTTTCTTTCACATTTCTTCTTCGCTCTCAGCGCAAACGTCATCACCTCACCGATGACCCTCCTCCTAACTCTGCTCAATTTGATGACTGGGATGCGAGTGATGCACTTCTCCGCACTTGGCTGGCCAACAGCCTCTCTGATGAGTGCCTTCCCGTCATTCGCCATGATGAAACAGTCAAGGTTGTCTGGCTTCACCTCGCTGCTCTCTATTCGAAGGGGGACCAGACGTCCCGCATTTATACTCTCTATATGGACCTCTTCGCCTGTCCTTACATGTCTCCTGCTGCGGCTTATCAGCAGGTTCAGGCTCTTGGCGCCGAGATCCTCCAGAATCGCCCCTTCTCCGCGGACTTGGCCGAGCAGCACAAGCACTTCCAGGAACTCCTGGTTGTTTGTTATCTTCTGCGCCTTCCCGACTCCTTTAATATGATCCGCCAGTAGATCTTGGGTGAGGCGGAGTCTCCCACTTTGGATGTCATCGCGGCTCGCATAGCTGTTGTTACTTCTCTGCTCCAGCGTCCTATGTTGTCCTCCCCTCCTCCACCGGACTCCTATGCTCACCAGGCTCAGTGGGGTGGCACTAGTGGTCGTAGCCAGTCCGGCGGGCGCGGTTCATCCAGGTTCCTCTGCTGTCACTTTGGTCGTACCGGCCATTCCGTTGATCATTGCTGGCAGAAACATCCTCATCTTCGCCCCTCCGGTGATGCATCTTCCTCAACCTCCACCTCCTCTCGACCGTCTGCTTCTGTGGACACGACTTCAGGTAGTGCCCACATCGTTAAGCCATTGACTCTGGTGCTACAAATCACATGACCGGCAATCCTCATTGCTTCTCTCTCCTCGAAACGCATGATCGGTTGCCCCCGGTTCGTGTTGCGGATGGTTCACCTTCCCCGATTCATGGGACGGGCATGGTTCAAGTCACTCCGTCGCTTCGCTTGGCGGACACCCTCTATGTCCCGAAGTTCCCTTGCAATTCATTATCCGTTACTACTTTATGTAAGCAACTTCAGTGCTCCGTCTTATTCACTCCAACTTCTTGTTCTTTCAGGACCCGAGGACCCAATGGATGATTGCTACTGGGACTGAGAGCGGCGGCCTCTACTTCCTCAACAACATTTCCGCTATGTCTGCCGACTCCTCCTCTTCTACAGATCTGCATCAATGGCATCTTCGCCTTGTACATCTTCCTCCTCGGATTCATTGTCAGCTTCTGCCCCACTTACCTCAGACCAGTCCTCCGCTCAACTGTGATGAGTGTCAGCTGGGCAAACATCATTGCTCCTCCTTCCTGCTGAAGCAAGGTCGTGGCTCTTCTCGCCCATTTGATCTCATTTATTCTGATGTCTGGGGTCCTCCTCCTACTCTCACCGTTGGTCGGGGTAGTTCCTACTTTGTAACTTTTATTGATGATTTCTCTAGATGTACCTGAGTGTATCTATTAAAAGATCGCTCTGAACTCTTTTCTGTCTGGCAATCCTTTTATTATATGATTAAAACTCAGTTTGATATTTCTATTAAAGTATTTCGCTCTGATAATGCTAAGGAATATTTTAGTCATGAGTTTTTCTCTTTTTGTATGCAACATGGTCTTGTTCATCAGACCAGCTGTGTTTACACCTCCCAGCAAAATGGGGTGGCGGAGAGCAAAAACCGTCACCTCCCTGATGTCGCTCGCACTCTCATGACGCAGATGTAGGTGATGTGGAAACCACCCGTCACCACACATCTTCCCAAAACTCTGAGGTAGTAGGAAGGGGGGACGGGGGTACATAAACACCAAGGACCACCCGTTGTAGGCGATGTGGGACTAATCCATCGACGGGATGGCGGGGATATTCCGCCACACGGGGGGCCCACCGGGGTCAACACCCAGACCTGGAACACGATGGGGAAGCCCAAATATGCAGTCTCACACACACCCAATCCCGTTGTATCTTGGTTCTCAACACACCCCCGCAGCGGGATAGCTCTGATACCATGTGGAAACCACCCGTCACCACACATCTTCCCAAAACCCTGAGGTAGTAGGAAGGGGGGATGGGGGTACATAAACACCAAGGACCACCCGCTGCAGGCGATGTGGGACTAATCCATCCACGGGATGGCGGGGATATTCTGCTACACGGGGGGGCCCATCGGGGTCAACACCCAAACCTGGAACGCGATGGGGAAGCCCAAATATGCAGTCCCACACACACCCAATCCCGCTGGACCTTGGTTCTCAACAGGTGCCTCGCTCCTACTAGGGTTATGCTGTGCTCATCGTCTGATATCTTGTGAAAGACGAACAAAAACAAACCGGAAGTGGTTTAACTGAAACTTTATTATCCGAAAAAGGTATCTATTACAAAGGTATGATCTCCCTTATATAGAATGGAGGAGAGAAGAGAGAATACAAATAAGAGATGTGGGACTAAAAATTTACGGGACACAAGCGGACTATACAGACACAAACCGCACAAGCCGCGCGGTTAGACAGAAAGGCTAACCGCTCGGCAACTACCAGAGAGAGAGATAGATCGCCATGGGAGACCGCTAGATCGCCCGGTCTCCAAGTCGCCAGAGTCAAACCGCTAGACCGCTTGGACCTCAGACAGCAACACACAGCAACCAAACCGCTGAAGGGTAACATCAAAACCGCGCGGTCATCAACCCGCCAAGCCAGACCGCCAGACCGCCTGGTCACCAACTTCAACACTCCCCCTCAAGCTGGAGCATATATATCGATCATGCCCAGCTTGTCACAAATATGAAGAAACGAGGCGGATACTGGCTTGGTGAAGATGTCAGCCAGCTCTTTATCAGAAGTGATGAAGGGAGTGCAAATTTGTTCCTTTAAAATCTCTTCACGAATGAAATGACGGTCGACCTCAATGTGCTTGGTTCTTTCATGGAAGACCGGATTTTTGGAGATGTATATGGCAGCCTTGTTTTCACAGAACATAGGTAGAGGATGGTTGTAGACCTCTCCTAAATCCAGCATGAGAGCTCGTAGCCATTTTAACTCACAAGTGGTCAATGTCATACTCCGATACTATGCTTCAGCACTGGACCTGGAAACAACAGACTGCTTCTTGCTCTTCCAGCTTACCAGATTTCCCCCAACAAAGGTGCAGAAATCGGAGGTAGACTTGCGATCTCCTTTGTCATCAGCGTAACTCGCATCTAAGTATGCTTCAACCCTCAGATGACCATTCTTCCGAAAGAGTAATCCTTTCTCAGGTACTGCTTTGACATACTCCAAGATCCGCAAGGCGGACTGTAGATGGCACTCCCTAGATACTTGCATGAATTGACTCACCTTGCCCACGGCATAGGAAATGTCGGGCATGTTCACTGTGAGATATATGAGCTTAC
Source organism: Platanthera guangdongensis (assembly GCA_039583875.1). Taxonomy (NCBI): domain Eukaryota; kingdom Viridiplantae; phylum Streptophyta; class Magnoliopsida; order Asparagales; family Orchidaceae; genus Platanthera; species Platanthera guangdongensis. The sequence continues at coordinate 182,368,693 of CM077148.1, forward strand.
CAACTAGACGCCTGTACCACGTAGTATATGAAAGAAGAGGCGAATCATCTATCCAGGTTTTGTCTTCTTCAATTGCCATGGGGCATCGGGCAGGTTTGGCTCCAATCAATCCTGCTTCTTTTAATAGATCAAGGGCATACTTACTCTGGGAGAGGACTAAGGAGTTGGGCTTCCGAAAGATTTCGATCCCCAAAAAGTACTTCGGAGAGCCCATATCTTTTGTGACCAGATGTTGACGAAGATGCCGCTTTGTCAAGGCTACCCCTTCCTGATCATCTCTAGTGAGAAGAATATCATCGACGTACACAGCAAGAACCACCAGTCCCGAGGAGGTTTTGCGAATAAATAGCGAGTGATCGGCAGAGCTGCGCGCAAAACCAACGGCCGCCATAATGCCGCTGAACTTGTCAAACTAAGCTCGAGGACTCTGCTTGAGGCCATAGATTGCCTTCTTTAGCCGGTATACTCGTGTCTCCCCCTGAGCAACATACCCAGGAGGTTGCTCCATGTAGACGGCCTCCTGAAGATCACCATAAAGGAAGGCATTCTTTACATCCAGCTGGGAAATCGGCCAATCTCGATTGACCACCACAGAGAGAAGGATCTGTATAGTGTTGAGACGAGCCACGGGAGAGAAAGTGTCAAAGTAATCAACCCCATAGGTCTGAGTAAAACCCTTAGCAACAAGGCGAGCCTTATAACGGTTCACCGTGCCATCCGGGCCAAATTAGACCACAAAGACCCAGCGACATCCAACAACATCAGTACCGAAGGGAGGAGGAACAAGAGTCTAGGTACCCCGCTCTGTGAGGGTCTTCATTTCCTCATCCATGGCCATCTTCCAGTGAGGAATAACAAGAGCCTCCTGGTAGGAACGAGGTGTGGCAGTGGCAGAGATAGCCAGCGCAAAGGCTCTGCGAGAAGACGTAAGACGATCATATGAAACAACAGCAGTAAGGGGGTGTAGGGTACACGTCTGCACCCATTTGCGAAGAGCGACAGGAAGATCCAGGTCGGCAGGTCCCTCGGCATCCGGAGCATCTGAAAGATATTGTACTTAATCACCTAGAGGGGGGTGAATATGTGACTTAAATCTTTTTAACTTTTTAGGCAGAATCCAGATTATAACACAGAATTATATCTACTTTATCACAGCACACAATCAGCAATCACAGAATTCCACAAACACACAGTAGACACTCAGATTTATAGTGGTTCCCCAAGGTTTGGGAACATCCACTTTCCCTCTTCGCCTATCTAGCAGTGTACTAGATTCGGCCAAACTCCTCCACTATCTCAAATCCTCAGATCTTACACTCAGAACCTCAACCAGGTTCCTACAACTCAGGCCCAAGGCCCTACAACTCAGCTTCTTCACAAAGCCTACACTCAGCTTCTTCACAAAGCCTACACTCAGCCACCAAGGCTTACACTCAGCCACAACAGGCCTACACTCAGAGATACCAATCTCCTACACTCAGGCACACAGGCCCTATACTCAGCCTTTATAATTACAGGCTTACAAAACTCAGATCCCTAAGGATCCTACAAGATAATTTGAATACAAAATGTATACTCAACAACTCAGAGAAAAGAGAGAAGAGTTGTTAGTTTCTTGATGAGTTCTTGGAAGAACTCAGCTGAAATCAACCTGACTTGGCTTTCTTCAAAGCTTCTTGAATGTAGAATACAATAAGATTGATCTCCTCTGCAGTTGATCCTTGATCTCTGCTACTTAAGATTCAGAACAAATCTGAACCCTTCTTCTCAGCCTGGTTCCAACGGCTGTCTTCTTGGATGGAGCTCTCCCTCTCCAACTTCTTAGATCTTCACTAGATTCTTCAATGAATAGTTAGATCTTCTTTGTATATTGATCTCTTGAACTTGTGTTCAATCTCTTATTTCTGTAGACAGTGTAAGCCTATTTATAGGCCTTCTTCATGGTAACCGGCTGGTCCGGTTCATAACTGATTTCTGACAACTCTGACAGGTGCAGTAGACCGGCTGGAATGGCAGCTGTCAAGTCATCCAGTCAGTTCTTGAAAATTCTGTAACTGTCTGAAAGTGTCGAGACTGTCTATCTTTAAGTGTCGACACTTATAGACCAAGTGTCGACACAAGTTGACTAAGTGTCGACACTAGCCTACAAGGTGTCGACACAACTCCTTGTGTTGTAGAATGAACTTCTCGACACAGCTTATTCTTCATGTGTCGACACTGATAATGTGTGTCGACACAAGTACTTGTGCTTCAGTATATTGCTGAATTCTTGTAAGTGTCGACACAACACCTTTGTGTCGACACATCTTCATGTGTTAAATCTGTTAAGTGTCGACACTTCTTCTTGGTGTCGACACATGTCTTCAGTGTTGATACTTGTTGAGTATCGACACAGCTCCTTGTGTCGACACATTCTTCTTCTGTTGAGACTTTTGCTGAGTGTCGACACTTCTTATTAGTGTCGACACTTGTACTTAGAATTTTGCTGAACTTTGCTAAGTGTTGACACAGCTCCTTGTGTCGACACTTTCTTCAAGTGTTGAGTCTTCAGCTAAGTGTCGACACATTCTTTCTTGTGTCGACACTTTCTTCAAGTGTTGACTCTTCTGCAGTGTGTCGACACATTGTTCTGGGTGTCAACACTTTCTTCAAGTGTTGAGTCTTCTGCTGAGTGTCGACACATCTTTCTTGTGTCGACACTTATACTTAGTCTCTGCTGACTTTTGTTGAGTGTCGACACAGCTTCCAAGTGTCGACACTTTCTGATGTAGACACAGTTTCTCTGGGTGTCGACACAACTGCTAAGTGTCGATACTGCTTCACTGGACTTTTCTTCATTGAGTGTCGACACAGCTCCTTGTGTCGACACTTTATGTCTGGTGTCGACTCTGCTTCCCTGGTGTCGACACAATGACTCCAAGTGTCGACACTGATTGCCTGGGTGTCGACACAAGTCTTCTTAAGTGTCCACACTTTCCCTCTGAGTGTCGACACATGGACTTAGAAACTTTTTCATCTTTCCTGCAAATACTTAACCTGCACAAGTAAACTCAAAACACATCAAATACATTTTGATGTATATCATTGAGTTGGGTGAGGCTTCTTCAAATCAGGTACATTTGAACCAATGTACCCAACAGCATCCGTGGCAGAGAGAGCTGGCCCGGTAGGAGAGAGCGACGGCGGCGGAGATGAGGGAGACGGTGGCGGAGAAGTGGGAGAGAGAGGTGGAGGGAGAGGAGTGGACGGAGACGGTGTAGGGGTGGATATCGTAGTAGGAGACGAGGGAACGAAGGGAATATCAGTAGAATTAGAAGCTGGGGGAAGAGAAGAGGAGTCATCCGAGAAGTAGGAGGCATTCTCGAAGAAGATAACGTCAGCGGAGACGAACTGCTGACAAAAAATGGGGTTAAAGCAATAGTAGCCTTTCTGAGTAGTGGAGTACCACAGAAAGACACATTTTGTGGAGCGAGGGGATAGCTTATCACAGGTGGCAGAGGGGGCATGCACAAATGCAGTGCACCCAAAGATGCGGAGAGGGAGAGGAAAAGGCTCCTTGCCCAAATACAGAATGGAGAATGGGGTTTTCCCGTGGAGAACTGTGGAGGGAAGGCGATTGATGAGGTAGTAGGCAAGGAGAACGGCATAGCCCCAATATGAGCGAGGTACATGCATCTGGGTCATCAATGTGCGAGCGACATCGAGGAGGTGACGGTTTTTGCGTTCCGCCACCCCATTTTGTTGGGAGGTATAAACACAGCTAGTCTGATGAATAATGTCATGTTGCACACAAAAGGAGGTATAAGCATGACTCAGATATTCTTTAGCATTGTCGGAGCGAAAGATTTTAATACAAACACCAAACTGAGTTGTAATTAATTGATAAAAAAGCCATACATCGAAAAGTTTAGAGCGATCTCGTAAGAGATACACCCAAGTACAGCTAGAAAAATCATCAATAAAGGTTACAAAATAAGAACAATCCCGACCAATGGTGAGGGTAGGAGAAGGTCCCCAGACATCGGAGTGGACAAGATCAAACGGACGAGTAGAGCCCCGACCTTGCTTCGGCGGGAAGGAGGAACGGTGATGCTTGCCGAGTTGACAAGCGTCACAGTGGAGAGGAGTACTGGAGGGAGGGAGGTGGGGCAGAAGCTGATGTAGAAGCCGTGGTGGAGGATGACCGAGACGGAGATGCCACTGGAGAAGATCCGGACAAGAAGATGAGAAGGCGGACAAGGCGGAAATGTTGTCGAGGAAGTAGAGGTCGCCGCTCTCAGTCCCAGTAGCAATCGTCTGTTGGGAGATCGGATCCTGAAAAGAACAAGAAGTCGGAGTAAACGTCACAGAACACTGAAGTTGTTTGCATAAAGAGGTAACCGACAATAAATTGCACGAAAACTTGGGCACATAAAAAGTGTCTGCTAGTCGAAGGGACGGAGTAACATGAACCACTCCTGACCCATGAACCGGGGAGGGAGAACCGTCTACAACGAGGACCAGGGGAAACCAATCATGTTGTTCGAGTAGAGAGAAGCACTGAGGATTGTCCGTCATGTGATTAGTTGCACCAGAGTCGATAAGTCATTTACCTTGAGTCACCACGTGGGCACTACCTGAGGATGTGACCACGGAGGCAGACGGCTTGGAAGAGGAGGCGGAAGAGTCACCGGAGGGTCGAAGATGGGGATGCTTCGTCCAGCAGCGTTCGAAAGTATGTCCGGTGCGGCCACAGTGAGAGAAGAGGTAGAGTGAAGAAGCACGTCTGTCGGACTGGTGACTGCGGCTACCAGAGCCACTACGCTGAGTTTGATGAGCATAGTTGTCCGGTGGAGTAGGAGCGGGTAGAAGTGGGCGCTGAAGGAGAGAGGTGACAGCGGCAATGCAGGCAACGGTGGCATCTGAGGTAGGAGATTCTGCCTCACCCAGAATTTGCTAGCGGATCATGTCATAAGTATCAGGAAGCCGGAGCAGATAACACACAACCAGAAGCTCCTGGAAGTGCTTGTGTTGTTGAGCCAAATCCGCATAAAAGGGGCGATTCTGAAGAATCTCAGCCCCAAGAGCCTAAACCTGTTGGTAGGCAGCATCAGGAGACAAGGTAGGACAGGCAAAGAGGTCCGCATACAATGTATAGATGCGGGACGTCTGAGCTCCCTTGGAGTACAGAGCGGCACGATGAAGCCAAGCGGCCTTGACCGTCTCATCATGACGGATGACGGGAAGGCACTCATCGGATAGGCTGTTAGCAAGCCAAGTACACACAAGCGCGTCACTCGCATCCCAGTCATCAAAGAGAGGTGAGGTGGTAGGGGGAGGGTCATCAACGAGATGGTGGCATTTGCATTGCGAGCGTAGGAGAAAGGTAAAAGAGACGCTCCAATCCGGGTAGTTGGAGCCGACAAGCTTGGAAACTGTGCCAAGGTTCCCGGAAGGAGTAGGTGGAAGAGGCGGAGCCGGATTGGCGACAGGGGTGGTGGCAGGAGTGGTGGCAGTGGAAGCATCAGAAAGAGCCATAGGAGCAAACAACGGGAAGCCGTGCGGTTAGGAAACAAGCTGCGCGGATAGGAAGAAGAACAGCTGCAGCGGTCACGATGGCAGACACCAGCGGCCAGAAAAGCCATGACCAAGTCGCAGACTCAAGCAGAGGGATAGAAGTCGAGTGGCTAGATGACAGTCCGCTCGAACAGAAGTAAAGACCAAACAAGGCAACAGGTCGCGGCGATAGGTTGCGGCGACGTAACACAGGTAACAAAGAGGTCGCGCACACAGAGGGCAACGATAAGGAGAGAAAGAAGCCGTGCGGACAGGGCGCAAACGGGCGAAGCAAGCCGCACGGACAGGGAAGGCGCACAGGATCAGGAGGAGAAGATCGAGTCCTCTGATACCATGTGAAAGACGAACAAAAATAAACCGGAAGTGGTTTAACTGAAACTTTATTATCCAAAAAAGGTATCTATTACAAAGGTATGACCTCCCTTATATAGAATGGAGGAGAGAAGAGAGAATACAAATAAGAGATGTGGGACTAAAAATTTACAAGACACAAGCAGACTATACAGACACAAACGGCACAAGCCGCGTGGTTAGACAGAAGGGCTAACCGCTCGGCAACTACCAGAGAGAGAGATCGCCATGGGAGACCGCTAGACCGCCCGGTCTCCAAGTCGCCAGAGTCAAACCGCTATACCGCTTGGACCTCAGACAGCAACACACAGCAACCGAACCGCTGAAGGGTAACATCAAAACCGCACGGTCATCAACCCGCCAAGCCAGACCGTCAGACCGCCCGGTCACCAACTTCAACATATCTCATCAATCGTCTTCCCTCTATGGTTCTCCACGGCCAGACCCCCTTCTTCATTCTATACCCGAACAAGGAACCATTTCCTCTCCCTCTCCATATTTTTGGGTGTATGGCTTTCGTACACGCTCCGTCCGCTACCCGTGACAAGCTTTCCCCCCGTTCCACCAAGTGTGTCTTTTTGGGTTACTCTACCACTCAAAAAGGCTATTGTTGTTTTGACTCCGTTCTGCGCAAGCAGTTTGTCTCTGCAAACGTGACCTTATTCGAGAATGCGTCCTACTTCTCTCCTGAATCCCCTCTTCCTCCTGATGTCTCTAATTCTCCACCATCTCTCTCTGTTCCTTCCATACATATCGACGTCCCCCCTCTTCCCTCATCTCCTCCTCCGTCTCCACCTCTCTCCTTCATACCCCTTCCACCTTCTCCCTCTTCTCTGCAGCCGTCTCTCTAGTCCCGGGCCAGCCTTCTCCACCACGGATGCTCCGGTCACTGAAGCACGCGTAGACCTGAATCTTCTCATTGCTCTTCACAAAGGGGTGCGGGCGTGTACTCAACACCCGCTTACGTCAATTGTTTCCTATGATCGGCTTACTCCTTCTCGCAGGTGTTTTGCCTTGGCTATTTTGGCTACTGCCACTCCCAACACCTACCAGGAGGCTCTTGTTATTCCTCATTGGAAATCTGTCATGGATGAAGAGATCGCCACTTTTACTGAAAGGGGTACCTGGACCCTTGTTCCTCCACCCGTGGGTACTAATGTGGTTGGTTGTCGTTGGGTATTTGTTGTGAAATTTCGCCCTGACGGCACTGTGGATCGCTACAAGGCTCGGCTGGTGGCCAAAGGCTTCACTCAGACTTATGGGGTTGACTACTTTGATACTTTCTGACTGGTTGCTCGCCTTAGCACCATCCGGGTTCTTCTCTTTGTGGCTGTCAATAGGGATTGGACTATTTCCCAATTTGATGTCAAGAATGCCTTTCTCTATGGGGATCTTCAGGAGGACGTCTACATGGAGCAATCTCCTGGGTATATTGCTCAGGGGGAGACACGAGTATGCCGGTTGAAGAAGGCTATTTATGGCCTAAAGCAGAGCCCTCGAACGTGGTTCGACAAGTTCAGTGGCATTGTAGCTGCCATCGGCTTTGCAAGAAGTTCGGCTGATCACTCCTTATTTATTCGCAAAATCGCCTCGAGACTGGTGGTTTTGGCGGTGTATGTGGATGATATTCTTCTTACTAGCGATGACCAGGTTGGGGTGGACTTGACAAAGAAACACCTTCGTCAACACCTGGTTATGAAGGATATGGGCTCCCCAAAATACTTTTTGGGGATAGAAATCTCTCGGAAGCCTGACTCGTTGGTTCTCTCTCAATGAAAGTATGCTCTTGATCTTCTACGAGAGGCAGGATTGACTGGTGCCAAACCGGTTCGGTATCCCATGGCTACTGGAGAAGACAAAACATGGTCAGATGACTCGCCTCTTCTATCTGATATCACGAGGTACAGACGTCTGGTGGGCAAACTCATTTATCTCACGGTGACCAGACCCGACATCTCTTATGTTGTAGGCAAGGTTAGTCAGTTCATGCAAGCTCCCAGGAATGTCATCTTCAGTCTGCCTTAAAGATATTAGAGTATGTTAAAGTAGCACCAGGAAAAGGGTTACTCTTTCAGAAGAATGGTCATTTGAGAGTTGAAGCCTACTCAGATTCAAGCTATGCGGATGATAAAGGCGATCGTAAATCTACATCAGGTTTTTGCACATTTGTTGGAGGAAACCTTGTGAGCTGGAAGAGCAAGAAACAGTTTGTTGTCTCCAAATCCATTGCAGAAGTCGAATATCGGAGTATGGCGTCAACCACGTGTGAGTTAAAATGGTTGCGTGCTCTCATGTTTGACCTGGGAGAGGTCTACGACTATCCTCTTCCTATGTTCTGTGACAACAAGGCCGCTATATACATATCCAAAAATCCGGTCTTCTATGAGAGAACAAAACATATAGAAGTTGACTGTCATTTCATTCGGGAAGAGGTCTTGAAGAAATAGATTCTTACTCTGTTCGTCACCTCCGACAAAGAGTTGGCGGATATCTTCACAAAACCGGTTTCTACTTCCTTCTTCCACATTTGTGACAAGCTGGGTATGATTGATATCTATGCTATAGCTTGAGGGGGAGTGTTGAAGTATGAGACCGAGCGGTCTGGCGGTCTATGTCTGGCGGGTTGTTGACCGCGCGGTCTAGCGGATACTCTCCAGCGGTTTGGTATCCACACTGTTGTTGTTTGTTACCTGAGCAGTCTAGTGGTTTCTCTCAGACGGCTTAGAGACCGGGCGGTCTAGCGGTCTCCTACTGCGACCTGTGCTCTTCCTTCTGGTGTTGCCGAACGGTTAGCCCATTTGTCTGACCGCTCGGCCTATTCAGTCTCTTTATTTTCTAGCCGCACAACTATGTATATTTTAGTCCCACGTTGTTTTCTTGTACTGTCTCCTTTCTCCTCCATTCTATAAAAGGGAGGTCATACCTTTGTAAATGACACCTTTTTGGATAATAAAACTTTCAATTATTCAAATTTCTGGCTTGTTGTTTAGTCGTTTATTCGCTACTTTTACAGGAAATAAGGAAGAACTGGCCCAAAGGCTCGGCGGGGAGGACCCACCACACACCCGGAGGATCTAAGAGCGCTTCCCCTCCTTAGCCAAAGGCCGAGCTAAGGTATCCTTAGAAAGTGCTAGAGAGATGGAGCAAGAAGGCACTGGAAGCATGCTTTCTGAGGTACACATTGGGTCCTATTTATAGATTTCTGAAAATGGCTTGCAAATAGCCAACTCCCGCTGTCCTGAATGGCTATGTGTAGTCCAGGTTAGCCTGCTAACAGAGTAAATCCGTCGTTCTGAAAGGCTATGGGCAGGCCAGCAGAGGCAAAATAGTAAAAAGTAACTCATAGACCTGGGCGAGCTCGGCCACCCCTGAAGATCCTGCTCGCCTGCTGGCTGTCGAGCTCCATAGGGCGATTGAGAGTTGGCTATTGTTCTCTCCCTTCGATTTTCCTTCATTAGTCGAGCTCAGCTCGACGAAGCCTGGGCTTAGCTCGGCGAGTGCCGAGCTCGGGGTCGGCGAATGCCGAGCTCGGCCTTCAGATTTCTCTGCCGAGCTCGTCTGCTGCCTCCAGATTCCTCTGTCAAGCTCGCCTACTGCCTTCAAATTCCTCTGCTTGAGCTCTTGGAGTTGGGCTCGGCAGAGTCACCCTGCGAGACAGCATACGAAACAGCAGTCAAGGCAGCTATGCGAGCGGCGGATGTCTGGCGAACCCGCACGAGCCGCTTTTGGATCTCCTTTGGGATCGGCATCTCGGCAGTACTAGAGCAAAGGGAATGGCAAGAGTCAGGCAAGTATGCAGGTGTATATATATAGCCACAAGTGGACCCTACTCGAAGATTCCCTCTGGTACACCCCACACTCGCCGAGCACTTGGGGTTGGATATTTCTTTCCGAGATTTGCCAAGCTCAAAAAGAGCGAGGATTATGTACTACCACGTATCCGGCGAGTGAGGTCGCCAGGAACCAGACCGGCCAGTTCAGATCGCTCAAGCAGCAGGCGAGCTCAGCAGAGAAATTTGAAGGCAGTAGGCGAGCTCGGCAGAGGAATCTGGAGGCAGCAGGCAAGCTCGGCTGAGAAATCTGAAATCCGAGCTCGGCATTTGTCGACCCCGAGCTTGGCACTCCCCGAGCTAAGCCCAGTCTTTGTCGAGCTGAGCTCGACTAATGAAGGAAAATCGAAGGGCGAGCACAGTAGCCAGTTCGCAATCGACCTATGGAGCTCGGCAGCCAGCAGGCGAGTAGGATCTTCAGGGGTGGCCGAGCTCGCTCAGGTCTATGAGGTACTTTTTACTAATTGGCCCCCGTTGCCTTGCCCATATCCTTTCAGAACAGCGGAGTTACGCTGTTGGCAGGCCAACCTGGACTGCACATAGCCGTTCAGGACAGCAGGAGTTGGCTATTTGCAGGCCGTTTTCAGAAATCTATAAATAGGACTCAAGGGGTACCTTAGAGAGCATGCTTCCAGTGTCCTCTTGCTCCATCTCTCTAGCGATTTCTGAGGATACCTTAGCTCGGACTTTGGATAAGGAGGGGAAGCGCTCTTAGATCTTCCGGGTGTGTGGTGGGTCCTCCCCGTCGAGCCCTTGGGTCAGTTCTTCCTTGTTTCCCCTGTTATTTTGCTTGCAGGAGCGAAGTAGGTGCGCGATCACCCCTTCCCCGAGGGTGAACTCCACAGGAGACTGTTTTTCGGTTTCAACACTCTAGGCCCTGAGAACCACTCCCAACATAGCCACCGGGGAGACCCCCTTCAAACTCTCCCACGACTACGAAGCTGTGCTCCCGATCGAGTTCGTGGTCCGAACACCGCGGGTGGTGGAAGCAGAGGAAGGAAGAGAGGAATGGATAGTTGAGAATGAGGATGAGGTGTGGCTCTCCTTAGATCTAGTGGAGGAACTTCGAGATGTGGTCGCTGTTAGGCGGAAAGAAATTAAGCGGCGGATGGCCAAGTATCTTGACAAGCATGTTAGAATCAAGCAGTTCGCGGAAGGGGATTTGGTCCTCAAGAAGGTAGACGTCGCAGGAAGATCAGCAGTCGTGGGGAAGCTCAACCCAAACTAGGAAGGTCCATACATTTTCAGAGAGGTATTGAGGATAGGGGGTATCGCCTCCAGAATGTGGAGGGCAAGGCCCTCAGTCACACCTGGAGCGGTGATGACTTGAAGCGTTTTTATCCATGAACAAAGTATGTAATATCCTATTTTGTAAATATAAGACACTGCATCCTTTAAGATCTTTTTTGCAATAGTTTGTGCGGCAGGTGATGTTCATGAAATAGACCCCGAAAAGATCCCGTTGTCAGTCTCCCACTAGCTGTTAGGGCTGGATGTCACTCAAGAGAGTCTACCCCAGACCCCAAGAAGATTTCGCTGTCAAGCTCCCACTAGCTGGCAGGGCTGGAAGTCACTCCAGAGAGTCTGCCCAGACCCTGAGAAGATCCTGCTATCAGGATCTCACTAGCTGGCAGTCCTGGATGTCACTCGAGAGAGTCTCCCCAAACCCCGAGAAGATCTCACTGTCAGGCTCACACTAGCTGGTAGGGCTGGATGTCACTCGAGAGAGTCTCCCCAGACCCCGAGAAGATATCGTCGTCAGGCTACCACTAGCTGGCAGGGCATGATGTCACTCGAGAGAGTCTCCCCAGACCCCGAGAAGATCCCGCTGTCAGGCTCACACTAGCTGGCAGGGATGGATGTCACTCGAGAGAGTCTGCCCCAGACCCCGAGAAGATCCCACTGCCAGGCTCCCACTAGCTGGCAGGGCTGGATGTCACTCGAGAGACTCTCCCTAGATCCCGAGCATATCCTGTTGTCAGGCTCCCACTAGCTGGCAGGGTTGGATGTCACTTGTACGCCCCCGATTTTTCGATGTTCGGTTTAATTCTTTGTTTGGCATATTTATAACGTCAGGGCGTTACGTCGATGCATATTTGGCATGTGCAGTGGTTAGAGTGTGGTTTTTTCAGTGTGGCTGGATTTAGCCTATCTGTAAGATTCCCTTACGAGTCGGGTCTATTTTGGTGACTCGGTGGAACCTTTTTGAGAATGCTTGTGTTTTGGCTTCGGGAGGTGTTTGCCTGAGTTTGGTTTGTCAGATTTTTAGCTACGGTGAGATTTTCGTAAGATTACGAGTTGTTATGGATTTCGGATCATTTTGGATTAATTGATATTAATTGTAATGTAATATTGTATTATTATAATTAATTATAAATATATATATATATATATACATATAAAATCGGACATTAGGTCACGCGGTTTACTATTCACCTTCTTCCCAACCCGACGGTGAGTTTCGCGTAAGGCGGACGGCAGGCGATTTGAGCTTTCGGTCGGCGATTTCGGGAGTTCGGGTGGTCGGTTTCAACGATTGATAGGAGATTTGGAAAGCTCTCGGTGAGGGCTACGCAATCGTGGTAAGTTTTACCCAATTCCTCGATTTTTATACGTTAGGGTTAGCGATTTTGACCCCTTTCTCCCTCCAAAAGTTTCAGGAAACGTTGCTAAGGTCTTTCTATGGTCGATCTGTGTCGATATGTGGGCGGACGTCGCTTTTTCGTAGATTTCAAGGCAAGTGGATCTCTCCTCTTACATGTCCATTTTAAGTCCTTATCTTCTTCTCCCCCCCCCCCCAGAGAATACGGTAGTGTAGAATGAGTTTTGAAAGAACCTCTAGGTTAGGGCTTGATTTCGGTCAAAACCACGGAAACTAGGAATTCGGGTTAAGTAGAATTCGGCGTATATCGTGAAGGAATTCATCGAGTATCATTATGACCGCTTTCATCGAGTATAGGTGCAGAGAAATTTAAATTCGTCGGGTTTAGGTAAGGAATTTTCGTCGAGTATCGGTATGTAGCCTAAGTAGAATTCGGTGGGTATCAGGTATAAATTCGGCGAGTATCGCCGAATTCGGATAAGTCATTTTCGGTGCGGATCATTTTGAAGTCACCGAATATCATAGGTTAGCTTAAGGCAGTTCGGCGAGTATCGCCAGTCTGTTCGTCGAGTATCGAAGGAATTCGTCGAGTATCGTCAATTGTCGCAAGTCATTTTCGCCGAGTATAGAAGGATTCGTTGAATATCAACTTACGATTCGTCGAGTATCAAGGTAGATCATAGGGTACACTCGCCGAATTTGGCCTGGACTTTCTCTGTTTCTGGCCTAATTCGTTGTGTATGGTCCTTATAGTGGTTTTGAACTTGTTTGAGTTTTTTATGGGTTTAGACTTGGGATTTGGTTAGGTTTTGATGTTTCTTTGGCTGTGAAGGTTGGAAGTGGATAAAGGACCGCCAACTAGACGTCGGTTTGTGGATTAATACACTTGGTGATTGTTTGGTCTCTGTTTTGAGGACTGTTGGTTGGGTTGGGACAAATGGTCACCACCGTAGGGCCTTCTCTTTTTTTGAGACATTTGGGTCTGGGAGCCTGGTATGGGACAATTGGTCACCGACACCGGCCCGATTGATATTACCAAGTGTTAATGATTCACGTTTTCGAGCTATTTTGTGCTCAGTTTGCTTCTTATATCAGTCTATGCTTTTTATACTAATCCTTGCATATATTGTTGAAGCATGGCTCCATTCCGCACTTAGTGCATTTATCCAATAAACTCCTTTATTATAGACTTTTACTGTACTTGTATTTATTTGGCTAATCAGGTGTGGTTTTCAGCATTTCTTATACTCGGGTTTTGTAAACACTTTCTTGCATTGTCCTTATTACCTGATTATTTTCTCTTGCCACTTGTATTTTCTTGTCGAGCTGTTCTTATTTTGAATGTCTCAAGTTCAGGGCTATAGCTGGTTAAGCGGCTAAGTTTGTGAGTTTGCTAGTGGTCTGCTTGGTTGCAGAGATTTTCCTCACCCTTGTGAGGTAGTTTTTGATTGTTTCCTTGTTAGTACAGACATACATACCTTCAGTGAGTTCATGTCAGGTTGTTGACATCCATTGGTGGTTTTCTTTTGAATTATTAAGTACTTTGCTAAGCTGCTGAGTTTGCCTTTTTGTGGTTGTTTATACTTGCTCTCTGGGAAGGCTTTACGCTAGGTTGCATGTTAGATATTTTAACTTATAAAAACATTACTATTTGCATTTCATACTTGCCATCTTTTCAAAACTAAGATACTATTTTTTAGCTAACGTAAAGACTATTTCTATACTTATAATAAATCTAGAATCTTGCATACCATGAGTTGTCCTTCGGAGATGTTTATACTTATATATGGTGTTAAATCAATCTAATCAAAGTATTTCTACAGCGTATAACTATATTTTTACTCGTGCACTAGTTGATCCACTGAACCGAGGGATACGGCTAACTGTTTAACTTAAAACTGAGTTTTTATTAAATAACTTATGAATCTTTCAAAAAGGTGTTTAGTCAGAGTTTTGTCTGAGCGTTTGCAGTTATCTCCTGCTGACGTGGCATCATGACGAGCATTTTCTCTTACTCTGATATATCCTTTAATACGTAGAAAATATGGGCTGTGACAGTGGGTATCAGAGGGATGGATTGTTTGACAATTGGTTGAATAGATATCTCTAGTTCGTGTTAGTTGTCTAGTTTCATTTCATACACACACTGATGTGCCATCAGTACATCTTGAATGAAGCATTAACACTACACTCATAACATGATAAGAAGTATATGGGGCATATTATTTAGTATGGGATGCATAATATGTGTTTGTATATGGATCCACCATAGGTGGCAACATGTGACGGTTATGTAGTATGTGATGCATAACCATCATCACATGGGTGCCATTAGCGCGTTTTCTTTTTTTCGTTGCATGAGATGTGATGTAGTATGGGATGCATAACATTTCATGTGTACGCCACTCATAACATGCATTAAGGCCTTTTTTTAGATCGCATAGCACAACATGCATGACATAACATTGCATCAGCACACCTGTCAAGCTAAAGATTTACATGATGACATGCGCACACACATGGTTTTGAGTCAAAAAAAGAATTCATGCACTCATGGTTTAGGCACATAAGTCAGTAGGATGATGGTTTATCATCCAAAGTTTAGGCATGACATCATAATTGGAATCCTAGAGCAAGTTAGCAGCATGAGCAAGTACTTAAGTATGTTTTGTCTGAACTATGTTGTTTGGTGCTAGCAGTTGTGCTAGGTTTTGATTAGATATTCGTTATTTGTTTAGATGTCGCCTAAGCATGTGGCGACTAGGTCGACTCCCATGTCAGAGGGCGAGTCTTCAGGTGCGTAAAGCGAAGTGGTGATTGAAAGTCTGCGGTAGAGTAATGAGACTTTGTCCAGACAGATGGTGGAGATGCAGTCGCAGATCCAAACGTTGTTATCAGTTGTGTCAGAACAGCTGCCGCGAGTGCAGGACCCGGCAGTGGGTCAGACTGTTCCTATTCCCCCTTCTCCTCTGGTGCCCCTGGGGTTGTTGCCACCAGAGATGGCATTTATTTCGCATTTCCAGAGACTAGGACCCCCTACTTATGACGGTAGAGCAGATTTTATGACTTTGGATGATTTGATAATAGCCATCGAGGAGATGTTTGCTTACTCAGGTGTTTCAGCGGACCAGAGGGTGATGGTCGTTGCGTAGAAGATTTTATGTTTATGTATATTTGTATATGAAGCGCAGACCTACAGGGTGATGGAGTGCCCCGGGGTCCGCTAGGGACGGTTGGGAGGAGATGTGTTGGTTATACAGTTGAGGTCAGCCTTTGTTGACCCACGTTACAATAATTTTTTACAAGGCAAGGATCGCAAGCGGGAGCAAGCTCACTGGCCAAAAAGACCTAAGGCCCATGAAGTGGATTCTCTTTTATTTACTTTTGTTTTGTTGAATGCTTTGCTTCATGAATTGTAATCTGGTTTGCATGATGGGGTAGCCTTGGAGTGATAAAGCACGCTGCTCTGATTGTTGTTATTTCAGTTTTTGGACTCATGATTGTTGTAAGGCCATACGGCTATTTTGATACTCCTGTGGTAGTAGACAGCTTCTAGTCTTTGTGGGTTTTCTGTTATTTGTGTTCTGAGTTTTGAGATACGTTGCTCTTTTATATCACTTTATAATGTTAAAGCTGTGACGTCTATATGTTGTGAGGCCCCGGCCGGACCCATATTATATGATCATTACAGGGGAGGTGTTACAATTTGCAGCTTAATTGGTGATGAGAAGTGAAGGAACTTCATAGTTAAGTGTGCTTAGGAGAGAATAGTATTAGGATGGGTGACCTCCTGGGAAGTGCCTGTATGGCCCAACTTATGTAACACCCCCTATACGTCGCATAGCATATAGCAGTAGGTCCGGCCGGGGCACGACTTCATATGCCACAGACAAACCGAAGGGTTACGTAATGGAACCATCCTTCCAATAATTAACGTCCTACACAGAGTACATTCTAGCGGAAGCAATTTAAAAGTTACAAATTAAGAACCCAGCCACAGCATGAATGTCCACTACAATAACCCAAAAGGAATGAACGTACAAATACATAAGTATTTGGCCTTATGGCCTTATAAGAGTTTACTCAAATAAAAGTGTCTTCCAAACATCGGCACGCAGGTCGGTCACACATGAGAATAAAAGTAAACATGCATATTTAGGCCTTCGAGGGCCGGCTCAGCAACAAGGACTTTAGCCCGCTATTTGCCACTAGGATCTGCAACACCTGCAAGCAACAATCCACCGAAGCAGTGGCAAACAAAAACAACGGTCAGCTAAAGCTGACCAAATTATAACGACCCCGCCCCTAAACTCGGGGCGGCGATGCTCCTTCCCTGCACTTTATTAGCATAGCTTAACAGTAGTGAAATTACACATCATCACAGGCATAGGCTCGCACGGTCACACACCCCGTGCTCTCAGGGCACATTCTCGGTGAACCCGGTCAAAGTTCGCGGTCTCACCACTGCCCCTTGGACGGCAATTCTCGTGAGCATTATGGTCTTTCTGGCCTATGCCTAAGACCCTTCATCTATGCCAATGGCGAGTACCACGTACCTTAGGTCTCTCTAACCGAACAGAGTGGGTACGGTTCCGCCTGACCCGTTGCTCATACTACAACGTCAATTTAAGCCATATGTGCGGGCCAAGCTTCCCCGAGTCTCAATCTGATCACACACTTTACATAACCCAGTTATGTTCAAGTTAGCTCCCAGGCCACCATGTTGGCAGAATCACGCATCTGCCCAGATTTTCGGGTGCACCTCGGAGTTAGTCCCCAAGGTTCTCTGTTGCAATCTACCGCGTAGAAAACCCGAAAACAACAACCATCGGCGCGGAGTCTTCTCCGGTCATTCATGCAATGCAACATCACCGATCCAGACCAACTTGTCCGGGTAGGCTTCACACACCATGCCTATGTCCGTTTCTCGATTACGGACTCTACATGTAAAACAACAGGGACTATTCATGTCTACCCGAAGGAACACCTCACACTCTTTGCATACTCGCGAGAGCGGGCTTCCTATGCAAAAGGAAAGAGGACTCACATGTCCAAGATGAGAATCGTTACCCTAGCATTTCTCTTTGGCGTCATGAAGATCTTGACGGATGAAAAACATCGCAACGGCCTTGCCTCCGTAGATCCGAACTCGGCTTACGATTTGGGGCTCTGAAGCTCCACCGGCGGTCGGATCTCTCCTCCTTCTTCTTACTTACTCTCCCCTCTCTCTAGAACTCTTAGAAAGAGAAAACCCAAAAGGAATGAGGGTTTCTAACCCTATTTTCGGGTATAACCCAGCAAGAACAGCCCTGGGCCATTGGATCCCAAAAGAAGGAAACGGACGGCCATGATTCGCGCTTAAAATCCAAAACCTGGGCCGAATACGGCTTGTGACATGCCCATATCCAAGGCCGTGTGCCTCAATCGACGCTGAAACTGTCGCATCCCGAATATAACACGGGCTCGCGACATGCCCATGTCACACCTGACATGCCCGTGTCATTCAGTACACACTCGTGTTGTCGGGCGTGTTCCTCCATCGAGACAGGACCAAACACAACCCGAGGAGAACACGGGTATTCGACACGCCCGTGTCACATTTGACACACCCGTGTCAAACCCGAACACGCCTGGGCTCCACGCCGTGTTTCTCCCCCGACACAACTCGGCTAACTACCCGAGTAGGACACGGCCTGGGACACGCCCGTGTCTCAGGCCGTGTTCGCTGGCCGATGATCGTCGACTGCATTTTCGTCGACCACACGGCAATCGTCGAACCCGAGCATGACACGGCCCTGGGACACGCATGTGTCCCGCCCGTGTCCTAGGCCGTGTGACCCCTACCAAGTCTTAAACTTGGCTCAAGATGTCACTTGTCCCTCTTTTGAGTTTCGGGGTGTTACACGTTGACAGTTCTCCCGCCGTATTTTTTAAGAAAAACTCAAATTACCATATCTTCTATAAATAGGCCGATCCATCTACCTCATTTAATCCCCCATATTTATTTCTTTCATTCCGAACCCTCATCCCCCTGTCCACTGCATTCGACGATCCCTGCAGCGCAAAGGCTCTCGCCTCCCCGACCAAGTCTCAAACTTGGTCTCAAACTTGGTTCAAACTTCATTCCGAACCCGAGCATGACACGGCCCTGGGACATGCCCGTGGGGAGGTCGTGTGACCCCTACCAAGTCTCAAACTTGGCTCAAAATGTCATCCGTCCCTCTTTTGAGTTTCGGGGCATTACAGCTCTCTCCCTCTTAAAAGAATTTCATCCCGAAATTACAGAAAGGAAAAGATACACAACTTAAACGGTATCTGAATGGAATAATTCTGGGTACTCCTCAAGCATGGCCTGCTCTCTCTCCCACGAGAGCTCCTCCCGACCGCAGTTGTCCCAACGGACCTTGACCATCCTGATATCCTTGTTACGCAGTCGGTTGACTTCCGAGTCCTCAATGCAAACGGGCTTGACCTTCGTCGTCAACCCATTACCGACCGGTACTTGATCGACCGCAATCACTTACGAAGGATCTTGCACCGCCTTCCGCAGCACCGATATGTGGAATACGTCGTGTAGACCACCCAGTTCCACTGAAAGCTTCAATTGATTATCTGACTTGCCAATCCGCTCCAGAACCTCAAACGGTCAAAGGTATCTCGGGCTTAGCTTCTTCAAGCGCCGTACCTGTGAGATACCCTTGAACGGCTTAATCTTCAAGTACACCCAGTCACCAACAGCGAACTCCACGTTCCTCTGCTTGGCATTATAGTACTTAGCTTGCCGGTCTTGAGCGACTAGCAATCTCTCTCGAATGGTTCGTACCAACGAGGTTGCATCTTCCACTTCTTGTAGCTTGTATAGCTTCGACTCACTCGTTTCCAACCACGACAACGGCGTGCGACATCTTCTACCATAAAGGGCCTCGAAGGGTGCCATTTGAATGTTCGCCTGTTAGCTATTGTTATAAGCGAATTCCACCAAGTACAGGTGATATTCCCACTGCTTCCCGAAATCCCGGACGCACATGCAAAGCATGTCTTCCATCATCCTGTTGACTCTCTCGGTATGACCATCCGTCTACGGATGAAAGGCCGTGCTGAAACTCAGCTTTGTTCCCAACATTTGCTGCACAAAACTCTAATCATTGGACGTGAACTGCCAATCTCGATCACTCACGATGCTGTGGGGTACACCGTGAAGCCGCACAATGTGATCCACATACAGTTTTGTCAATTTCTCCACAGAATCATCCTTCCTATGCGGAATGAAGTGCGACACTTTCGTCAAACGATCTACGATCACCCAGATGGCGTTGTTTCCCTTTTGTGACCTCGGCAACCCATGCACAAAGTTCATAGTAATATCGTCGAACTTCCACTCCGGAATAGGCAAGGACTTCAAGAAAACTCCAGGCTTCTGGCACTCCACCTTCACTAAGGCGCATGTTTGACACTTCGCCACGTACAGTGTCACATCCTTCTTAAGTCCTAGCCACCAGAATAATTTCTTCATATCACGATACATCTTCGTGGTCCCCGGCTTAATCGAGTACTTGGTATGATGAGCCTCGTACATCAATTCCACCCGAAGTTTACCCACATTCGGGACGCACAAACGACTGTCCTTCCATAATAATCCATCCACAACCTCAAATTGGGAATTTGACCCATCCAAAGCCTTAACCATGATTTGCTTCATGTAGCCATCCAAATCCAGAGCCTGTTGAATCCTATCAGCCAGGTCACACTGAACTTCTGTCCAGTTCAATAGCGTCACGGCACTAGACTGCTTGTCAATGCAGGATATCTCCAACGCCTTCAACTCCCGAACCAAACGCTCGTCATGAACCGACAACCAGTTGGCTTGAGTTGGGGCCCTGCGACTCAATGCATCCACATCTGCATTGCCTTTCCCAGGCACATAATGAATCTTGAATGTGTAGTCCCCCAGGAACTCCATCCATCTCCGCTGTCGCATGTTTACATCCTTCTGATCCAACAAGTATTTCAGGCTCTTATGGTCGGTATAGATATCGACCTTCACCCCGTACAAGTAATGCCTCCACAGCTTCAGGGCAAATATCGTGGTCGCTAACTTCAAGTCATGGACCGGATAATTCCTCTCATGCACCTTCAGCTGACGCGAGCCATACGTTATCACACTTCCGTACTGCAGTAGCACACAACCCTATCCACTGCCCGAAGCATCGCTATAGATCTCAAACCCTTCGGTCCCACTCGGCGAACTTAGAACAGGCGCCGTGGTCAACCGACTTTTCAACTCTTCAAAAGCTTGTGCGCACTCCGGCGTCCAAACAAACTTCTGTTCTTTCCTCGTCAGAGTCGTGATGGGTAACGCTATCCACGAGAAGCTCTCCACAAAGCGCCTGTAATAGCCGGCAAGCCCCAGAAAACTCCGGACTTCCGCTACCGTAGACAGCACAGGCCACTCTCGTATATCAACAATCTTCGTCGGATCCACCGCAATTCCCTCTCCACTGACTATGTGACCAAGGAACGCTACTGAGGACAACCAAAACTCGCATTTGGAGAACTTGGCGTACAGTTGGTTCCTCCTCAGCGTCTCCAACACCAAATGCAGATACTTAAAGTGATCCTCCTCACTCTGCGAGTACACCAATATATCGTCGATGAAGACGATCACGAAGTGGTCCAAGTACTCTCTGAAAGTCCTGTTCATCAGATCAATGAACACTGACGACGCATTAGTCAACCCAAACGGCATGACCGTAAACTCATAATGCCCTATCTCATACTAAAAGCTGTCTTGGGGATATCACTTTCTCTTATCATCAGCTGATAATACCCGGACTTATGATCCAATTTTGAGTACACCGTTGACCCGACTAATTGATCGAAAAGATCATCAATCCTTGGGATCGGGTACTTGTTCTTCTTCGTTAACTTGTTTAGCTCTTGATAATCGATACAGAGCCGCAAACTTCCGTCCTTCTTCTGAACAAAAAGGACCGGTGCGCTCAAAGGAGACGAACTTAGACGCAAATAACCCTGTTCCAACAACTCTTAAAGTTGAACCTTCAGCTCTGTCATCTCCTTAGGCGCTAGCCGATACGGAGAGCGTGACACAGGTTTCGCACCTGGCACTAGCTCGATGGTGAAATCAATTTCCCGCTGAGGTGGGGCTCCAGGAAAATCGCCAAAGAACACATCAGGGTACTCGGATACCACTAGAATGTTGTCCAAAGCAGGCTTAGGCTTCGAAACCTCCACTAGCGTGAAGAACAGCTCTGCACCAGCACGAACCGCCTTAACCACCTGAAGAGCAGACATCAAAGTCTTGTTCGACCCTTTCAAGCCCGCAAATGTCATCTCACGACCAGTTCTCAACTTGACCTCCTTGCGATTGCAATCAATATATGCTTGCTGCTCCGAGAGCCAGTCCATACCAAATATCACATCGAACTCCACCAGCGATAGTAACGACGCTTGTAAGTCGAACTCCTGACTCTCAATTCATATCTTTACGCCACAGACTCTATCCGCACGCATTGAACACCCATTCAGCAGCAGCACATCCAGTTTGTCCTTTGTCATCGAAGAAGGTACTCCGATACGCGATATAAATCCTTCGGACAAAAAGGAGTGTGAAGCTCCCGTATCAAAGAGTGCTCTCGCCGGATTATCGCAAATCAAAACAAAGCCTATACAAACAGTAATAAGCTAACATGTGCAAGGTAACAAGTATTTAAAGCTAACTCGCTATAAATTTAAATTATACCTATCACCACATCCGCTTGCTTTATGGCCTCCTGCTGGCCAAGATTATAGAATCTAGGTTGAGTTGGAGTATAGTGGGATGTGGTTGACTCCACCGCCTTGTCCTTCACCTCATAGGTTGCTCTTGGCTTCCTCTCGGACTTTGGACGTCCGCTCCAACAGTCTCGGGCAAAGTGTCCCGGCTTCCCACAAGTATAGCATGCTCACGGGGTTCGACTTTTAGTTGCCCCCGAAGCACCGGAAGAAGGGGCTGGACCCGAAGTCCTAGCCTTCTTATGGAACTTACGATACCCAGATTTTGAGGTAGTCGACACCTTGAACTCTGTCTTCTTAGCACCAGAGTCTCTCTTCGCTTGCACATTCCTCAGATCCTTCTCCAAAGACCGGGCCGTATTGACCATGGTCAAGAAGCCCTGCGTCATAGGCCCCGAGAGCAGTAGCCTTAGGTCATCCCTCACACCCTCATAGAAACGGTTCGTCTTACGCTCCTCATCCGCGAACGTAGAGCTATCATAATGACCCAACCGTGTAAATTCGTGGAGATACTCGTCCACGCTACTCTCTCCTTGCGTCAACCTCTGGAACTCATTCTCCATTGCAATCCTGTGAGCCGAGGGAAGGTACCTTGCCAAGAATAGTCTCGAAAATTCTTCCATCGAGACGTACGTAAAGCGGTACCTGCTCCACCGCAGGAGCAGGCTACTGCATTTGCCTTGCAAGTTGTGCATTGATCATAGCAAACATCGCTTCAGCCACCAATCGTATGGTTTCTGCCGAGGGAGGTGTTGCAGGCACATCATTCGGTGCGCTACTTGCCTCAGAAACCGGATGTTCTGACGGCCCTGCACCACTCCTGATCACCTATAGTCGTACAAAACATCAGTAAGCAATCAAACAATATTGCAAAAAGCAATTATAGGAACACGCAGGTTCCCCAAACATGTGTATTTTCATTCATAAGTGGATATTAATTGGTTCTTTTTATGTTATGACGATGACGCACACACATGTGCTCACCACTCATTAAAAGAATTCGTCCATGAATTCATTTAAGTTGACCGAAACTAGTAGTCTGATACCAAATTATAACACCCCTTATCTATCGCATAGCATATAGCAATAGGTCCGGCCGGTGCCCGACGTCATATACCACAGACATACCGAAAGGGTTACGCAATGGAACCATCCTTCCAATAACTAACGTCCTACACATAGTACATTCTAGCGAAAATAATTTAAAAGTTGTAAATTAAGAACCCAGTAACAGCATGAATGTCCACTACAATAACCCAAAAGGAATGAACGTACAAATACACAAGTATTTGGCCTTATGGCCTTACAAGAGTTTACTCAAATAAAAGTGTCTTCCAAAGCTCGGCACGCAGGTCGGTCATACAAGAGAATAAAAGTAAAAATGCATATTTAGGCCTTCGAGGGCCGGCTCAGCAATAAGGACTTTAGCCCGCTATTTGCCACTAGGCTCTGCAGCACCTACAAGCAACAATCCACCAAAGCGTTGGCAAACAAAAGCAACGGTCATCTAAAGCTGACCAAATTATAATGACTCCGCCCCTAAACTCGGAGCGACGATGCTCCTTCCCTACACTTTATTAGCATAGCTTAACAGTAGTGAAATTACACATCATCACAGGCGTAGGCTCGCACGGCCACACACCCCATGCTCTCAGGGCACATTCTCGGTGAACCCGGTCAAAGTCCGCGGTCTCACCACCGCCCCTTGGATGGCAATTCTCGTGAGCATTATGGTCTTTCTGGCCTATGCCTAAGACCCTCTATTTATGCCACCGGCGAGTACCACGTACCTTAGGTCTCTCTAACCGAACAACACAGAGCGGGTACGGTTCCGCCTAACCTAATGCTCACACCGTAATGTCAATTTAAGTCATATGTGTGGGTCAAGCTTCCCCGAGTCCCAATCTGATCACACACTTTGCATAACTCAGTTATGTTCAAGTTGGCTCCCAGGCCACCATGTTGGCAGAACCACGCATCTGCCCAGTTTTTTGGGTGCACCTCGGAGTTAGTCTCCAAGGATCCCTGTTGCAATCTACCGCGTAGAAAACCCAAAAAACAACCATCAGCGCGGAGTCTTCTCCGGCCATTCATGCAATGCAACATCACCGATCCAGACCAACTTGTCTAGGTAGGCTTCACACATCATGCCTATGTGTGTTTCTCGGTTGAGGACTCTACATGCAAAACAACGGGGACTATTCATGTCGACCCGAAGGAACACCTCGCACTCACAGCAAACTCGCAAGAGTGGGTTTCCTATGCAAAAGGAAAGACGACTTCACATGTCCAAGATGAGAATCGTTACCCTAGCATTTCTCTTTGGCGCCATGAGGATCTAGATGGATGAAAAGCACTGCAATGGCCTCGTCTCCGTAGATCTGAACTCGTCTTGCGATTTGGGGCTCCAAAGCTCCACCGGCGGTCGGATCTCTCCTCCTTCTTCTTCCTTGCTCTCCCCTCTCTCTAAAACTCTTGGAAATAGAAAACCCAAAAAGGAATGAGGGTTTCCAACCCTATTCCCGGGTATAACCCAGCAAGAACAGCTCTGAGCCATTGGATCCCAAAATAAGGAAACGGACGGTCACGATTCGCACTTAAAATCCAAAACATGGGCCGAAAACGGCTTGTGACACGGCCGTGTCCAAGGCCGTATGCCTCAATCGGCGCCGAAACCGTCGCTTCCTGAAAAGAACACGGGCTCTCGACACACCCGTGTCAGGCTTGACATGCCTGTGTCATCCAGTACACGCCCGTGTTGCTGGGCGTGTTCCTCCATCGACACAGGACCAAACACAACTCGAGGAGAACACGGGTATTCGACACGCCCGTGTCACACCCGAACACGCCTGGGCTCCAGGTCGTGTTCCTCCCCCGACACAGCTCGGCTAGCCACCCGAGCAGGACATGGCCTGGGACACGCCCGTGTCTCAGGCCGTGTTCGCTGCTCGACGATCGTCGACTGCATTTTCGTCGACCACACGGCCATCGTCGAACCCGAGCACGACACGGCCCTGGGACACGCCCGTGTCCCAGGCCGTGTGACCCCTACCAAGTCTCAAACTTGGCTCAAAACACCACCCGTCCCTCTTTTGAGTTTCGGGGCTTCACCCACAATGCCTAATCCACTAACGGAGCGGATCTCTAATGCAATATCATGTCGGTGATGGACACAATCAACCTGGTGGCTCCTTTTGAGTCATGGCAACTCGAATCCCTCTCACTTGAGAGATCCGGTGTCTAAAATGCATGAAAGAAAGCAAGAAAAGAGTAGATGTCATGCACGCATCCTAAAACCGAGAGGAGAAATGTCGTTACCCTGCGACTCTCTTCCTAACCATGAAAACTTGCTTTGCACTGATGAAAACGAGCACCTCCAAGTCCTCTCGACGGATCTGGCCTGGGAACGACGATCGAAGCTCTGAAGCTTCAGCAATGGAGGAAGAAAGCTCTCTTCTTCATGTTCTAACTCTCTCGCCCAAACCCTAAGTCAACTCCAAAATGGGGAGAAATGAGGAGAAATTCCACTCGGCCCTTCTTAAGCCCTTTGGGCGGAAAATCCTGGGCCTTTAGATCAGATTTGATCTATCCGTCGACCTATCTGTTCGACGGTTCGTCGAACTAACCGGACATGGAGTTAGACGTTCGTAGAAAGAATACGACACCACAAACCTCCTGAAATCCATTCGACGTTCGTCGAACGACGTTCGACGTTCGTCGAACCCGTTCGACGTTCGTCGAACCAGTGAACATGGTTCGACGTTCGTCGAACCCGTGAACATGGTTCGGCGTTCGTCGAACTACCCGTTCGACGTTTGTCGAACGAACATATGAACCGTGTCTAAAGCGCAACCAGATAGAAGAAAAAAGGTTGCAACTCCAAAATTTTGGGTTGTAACATCCAAACTTACTCTCCTAAGTTCTTCCTCGCACGTCTGGAAAACCGGGGTGTTACAATTGGGGTGCTTAAGATGCAGCCCGGACGACGCCAGCTGGGTCCCACTGGGTCTCCCTCGGTGGACGTGGTCCCGAGTGGAGTCGGGCCTGGGTCGTCACATGTTGGAGATCGCCGCCACCTTTTTCATCTTCTTCAGCAGCGGGGGGCGGCGAGTCGAGCTGGAGTTCGCAGGGTCGGGTCGCTTCTTGCTGGAGGGAGGCCTGACCGACCCTGACTCACCCGGACAAGTCGTTGCAGCTGCCCTCTCGCGCGCGAGTTGGTCTGTGTAAAGTCATGAGTCCGCGAAAGGCGGGTGCTCGAGAATCAGCCTCTCCCTTGTCGAAAATAATTTAGCGTCGGAAGGGTTTGATTTTTGCGAGCCCATTAAAGAAAAAATGAGGAAAGTTATACCTTCGCCGGGAAAACCGGGGGGAGCGAGTAGAGGACCCTTCAAAGGAATGCGACCTCGAAGTCCTTGCCGAGGAAAACTTTGAGGAGCTCGGCGTCGTTGCCCGTCATAGTCGAGGTGGATCCGATGAGAAGAACTTGGCTGACCCTAAAATAAGCGAGCGAGAGGAGGGTGAAGGGCCTTGTCGCGGCACAAAACTTGAGAGTTTGGGGAGATCGGATTGAAGTTAAGGATGGGGATGTCCCCAGCACCGCCCCCTGTAACTACCTGATCGGTGGTAAGAACCTGAGGCGACTCGCGAGCCGGCGAATTCAGTAGTAGTGAGCCCAGCTTAGTGGCACCAACGAGAAGCAATGGGTTTCTCGCGCGGCCTTCAGGAGATGATCGGGGACGCGAGTCGCCGCGAGGAGAGTCTACTCGCGGTACAAAAGTTTCGTTACCGTTCTTATGAGTGTCCGGGTCGGTAGGAAGGTCGATGATCTCTTTTCCTTTTGGTTTGGCTCTGGCTTAGAGGAAGAAGCCAGACCATGATCTGGGGTTGAGGCCAGATCACGGTAGACCAACTCGGCAACTTTTGGGGCAGATTTGGCCTTATTGGCGGGCTTGTGTTTTGGTGACTCATGTGGCAAAGGGTCGGGCAACAAAGAGACCAGCTCGGCAGCGCAAGCAGCATTGAGCTCCTGGGCACGGCTAAGCCTCTTTGGAGCTCCTTGAAGAGAGACATCTCGGCAAAATCAGAGTAAGAGGAATGGCAAGAGTCACCCCCAGGCAGGCGGGCATATATATAGTAGCGTGTGGACCCCACCAAAAGATTCCATCCCGCTCTCGCAGCACTCATCAAATACCTGGGGTTGGATGATTCTTTCTGAACTTTGCGGAAGCTCGCAAAGAGCGGGGATTGTGTACAACCTCGTATTCGATGAGTGGGTACCCCTCCAGTATCAGTGTTTTGCGAGATCTTCAGGAGCGAAGTCGCTCAAGCAGCGACCCCCCCCCCCCCCTCCCCCAAGTATTCATCGAACAGGCCGCGTGAGCCGGGATCTTAGCGTCGAGTGAGGCGAGTTCACTCGACGCCTTCCGCCTTTGGCGTTGAGAGAGGCGAGTTGTTTTGATGCCCTCCGCCTAAGGCGTCGAATGAGGCGAGTAGGATCGTCAGGAGTCAGGTTGGCCAAGCCAGACAGTCCAAGTCCCAGGCGAGTCAAGAGGGAGGCGAGAGCTCGGTAGCCTCGTCGACTCGCCCAGGCGGGGTGGGATGGAAGTGGGGCGAGTGGAGCAAGTGGGATCGCACTCCCCCTAGCTCTCGGCAATAGTAGGCGAGTGGGGCACGCCGGGCCTGCACTCGCCCTGGGCCCTAGGGAGGCGGCGAGTGTCATCCCCATCGAGCACTCGCCGCCCCAGGCGAGTGGAGGTTTTTGGCGGCCACTCGCCCAGTGATCTATGTTTTATTTTTACCATTCCACCTCAGCTGGTCTGCCCATAGCCTTTCAAAACAGCGGAGTTTGGCTGTTGACAGACCACTTTGGACTGCCTATAGCCGTTCCAAACAGCGGAGGTACGTTGTTGGCAGACCAATTTCAAAAACTTTAAATAGACCCTAGGGGGTATCTCAGAGAGCAAGCTTTCAAACATTCCAATTCTCTTACTCTATGATCTTCTAGTGCTTTCTGAGGTGCCCTTAGCTCAGCACAGGGTAAGTTGGGGAAGCACTCTAAGATCTTTATGGTGTCTGGTGGGACCTCCATGCTGGAGCCTTGGGTCAGTTTCCAGTTCTAAGTCTTTGGTCGTTCAAGCTTGCTAGGGAGGAGTAAGTGTGCGGTCGCCCCTTCCCCAAAGGATTCGAACTCCACAAGAAGCCGATTTCTGGTTTCAATACTGTAAATATTAAAAAAAATTCAAAACATATCGGTGTCCAAATAGAAATGTTGCTTGTGGATAGTCAATCCTCAAAATAGAGTTTGTGAATGAACAATCCTAAAAATAGTGCTTGTGATTAGCGATAAGTGCGGATAGTCAAGAGTGTGGTGCTAATATCAGCACCCATTAAAAAAATCAGATAATAATTTAAAAAAGTCACTAAACCTTAGAGATTAATTCCATAATTTAGTGTTAGAGCATTTACTCTGGATTATATTGGTACCTCAGCCTACCATGATAGCTCTTTGCTCACACCATAATTTTATGTTGTAATATAACATTTAACTTCATCATGATCGTTACATAGGCTCCATTTGGTACGGCGGTGGCGTTTGCTCCCGGCGGGTCGAAATGGAGAGTTGGAACCGGAGGAGGGAGGCGGGGTTGGAAAAGCGGCGTTTGAGGGGCTTTTTCTTCTTGCAGCGGGTGCAAACAAAGCAAACGCCGCCCGCGCCCCATTTATTTACCCGCCGTCCGGCGACGTTTGCTCCAAACGTCCGGCGAAAACGCCGAAACAAACGAAGCCATAATCAAGACTCATTGATTTAGGGAAGCTTGCTACATTTTCTAACTCTATACTTAAGGGGCAAAAAACATTAAGGCTCTGTTTATCGTAGTTGCAGCAACTGGAGAAATAATGGTAAAAAAATCAACTGTTTTACGTAATGATGGGAAAATTAGTGAAATCATTTGAAAGAACAACATTTATAGTGTTATTTCAAACAGAGAAGTTGTAGATCGAGAATGATTCAACATATATCCTTGTTGCGGGTTCCCCGGCTTTTTCCCCGATCTGAAGAATAAGACCGCCTTGGCTGGGAGTCAAGTTGGGTGCGCAATCAGTTAAAGAAAACCGTAGCAATGGACAAGAGACGTTTTTGATGTGGAAAACCCTGAAAGGGTGAAAATCACGTTGTTGAAACTGTGCCGAGCCAAAATCCACTAACTTTTTGGAGTGTTATAAAGATTAGTTTGATCTCGGAGGGCGAAAGACCGCTACTCCATTAAAAGCATAGTAAATGAGAAAAAACAACTAAGTTTTTGGAGTCTCGGTGGAAGCGCTCCTGGTTCTAGACAACATTGAGCTCGCAGAACCTTGGTGGGAGCGTTCCGGTTAGAAAATATTTCAAGTCCACAGAGCTTATGAAAGTTGCGCTCTCGTTGACGCGAAGTCTAGATGAGAGCGCTCTCGTAGAGGCGGTTGACGTCACTTGAGGCATGAGGAAGCCGTAACCCAAGGAGGAGTCGGGAGGTAACGCTTTTGTTGATGCGGAGTCAAGATGAGAGCACTCTTGCGGAGGCAGTTGACGTCACTTGAGTCGTGAGGAGTCTGTGGCGCAAGTAGAAGAGCGGAGCGAATTTCTGAGCGGAGAATCGGTCTAAGTCCACGATCCCGCCGGAAAACCTCAATGCTCACTCTTGCCACTGAAGTTGTTTGGCTTGAAATGAAGGCTTGGGGGCCTATTTATAATTTTATGCATGGTCGCGTCAGTAAATGCGCCGGAGAGTGATTTGTACTGGCAAATGGCGTCGCTCCGCTTCGATCACGTGGATCACCACTTTCGTTGAAATGACAGTAGTGCCCCCTTTCCCTCGGGCAGTTCGATCGAGGCCGCCGGAGCTGGCGGGGTCCGGCGGCAGCGGCGGGGTCCGGCGACAGCTGCGGGTGCTGGCGGCAGGGTCTACCGGCGGCGCGCGAGCATGGGGTGCGCGCAGCGTGGGGCGCGGCCACCTGGGGGCGCTGGATTGCCGCGTGTGCTCGCGCAGGCCCCGCACCAGCGCTGGTCGCGTAGGTGCACGCGCTGGCCGTCCGTGCTTGGGCGTGGGCCCGGCGCGTCTGCTTGATCTTCTTGGGCGCTTACGGTTCTCTGGGTGTCACAGGACCTGTTGGACTCATTTTTGCTTGAATCGTCTTGATTCGGAAATTTCACGAGGACTCCATCAGCCCTCTCCAAAAAAAAAGATCAAAACCATCAAAAAGATGATCACTTGAGACATGATCATCTTCCCTACCTTGTGGTTTTGGCCATTTTTATTATCTTCCTTCAATATCTGCAAGCAAATACAAACCACGGATGAAAATTCCGAATCATAGAATGCATCCACCTTCTCAGTTCCAAAATCATAGAAACAACAAGGGAGATTGTCAATGTGTGCATGTTTTTCATAATTTGGCGAGTAAATAACACTGTAAACATTATTTTTTTTAAACAGTTTCACAAATTATATTTTCACTTTGTAAAACAGTTAATTATTTCTCTAAAAAAAAAAGTTCCCCTAACCACTACCAAGTGATCCTATTTTATGCATGATGTATATACTAAAAATTAACTGAGAAAGTATGAATATATAAGCTGCTAAAGGAGCTTGAAAGAAAGCGGAGAAAATGCAGAAATGTTCCTCAAATGTCACAAATACCCTCCAACTACTTCTCCGACCAAAATCCCAGCCCTCGAAACCCTCCTCCCGCCGGCAACTCCACCTGTCCGGTAATTCCGACTCTGCCGCTGGCCACCGTGTCGCAGATGAATTCTCCTCCGACGTTGAAAAACTCTACCGTATCCTCCGGAAGTTCCACATTCGGCCGCCGAAGCTCGACCTCGCCCTGCGCGACTCCGGCGTCGTCCTCCACCCGGGCATCCTCGAACGCGTCGTCTCCCGATGCGGCCCAGCCGCGGATCTCGCCATCTCCTTCTTCTCATGGTTCTCCCGCCAGCGACCCGATCTTCCCCCCTCCGCCGCGGCCCACCGCGCCCTTCTTTCCTCCCTCACCCGCGCGCGCCACTTCGGCGCCGCCTGGGCTCTCCTAGATCGCATGCGACGGGATCTCCCCGAAGCCCTAACGTCCGACGTCTTCGTCGCCCTCATTCGCCGGTTCGCCGCCGCCCGCATGGTTTCCAAGGCCGTCCAGGTTCTCGATGAAATGCCCTCCTACGGATGCGCCGCCGACGACTACGTATTCGCTTGCCTCCTTGACGCCCTCTGCAAGAACGGCAGCGTCAAGGAAGCCGCCTCCCTCTTTCGCGACATGCGCGATCGCTTTCCCCCCAATCTCCGTCACTTCACCTCCCTCCTTTACGGCTGGTGCAACGCTGGAAAGCTCGAGGAAGCCATGTTCATCCTCGTCCAGATGCGCGAAGCCGGATTCCACCCCGACATTGTCGTCTACAACACTCTCCTCGCCGGCTTCGCCGCCGCCGGCAAGATGGAGGATTCATACACCCTCCTGGCCGAGATGAGTCGCAAGGGCTGCCGGCCCAACGCCATCTCGTACACTCCTCTCATCCAAGCCTTCTGTGCCAGCGGCCGCATGGACGACGCCATGAGGGTGTTCGACGAAATGCGCAGGAATGGCTGCGCCCCAGACACCGTCACCTACAACACTCTCATCTCCGGATTCTGCAAGTCAGGAAGGATAGACCGAGCCAACGATCTCTTGGATTCCATGGACGCCATGGCGGCGGCGCACGGCTGCAAGCCGAACCCCGGCACCCTCTTCCCGATCTTCGTCTTCTACGAGCAGCATGAGGATCTCGACAAGTGCTCCGATCTCATTGCCAGAATGTCAAAATCTCGATGCTTCCCCGACGCCGGTATCTACAATGTCGTGATCCGATTATCCTGCAAGCTCGGCGAGCTGAAGAGAGCAGACGCCTTCTGGAACGAAATGGAGGCCGGCGGTCTCGCCGCCGGCCTAGACACCTTCGTCATCTTAATCCACGGGTTTCTCCACCAAGGGTCGCCGATTGAAGCCTTCGGATACTTCAAAGAGACGGTGGCGAGGGGGCTCATGTCGTCTCCTCAATACGGACTCCTGAAGGAGCTGCTGAACTCTCTTCTGAGAGCGGAGAAGCTGGATCTGGCGAAGGATGCGTGGGATGCCATGGCCGGCAAGGGATGCGGGCTCAACGTGTCCGCCTGGACGATATGGATACATGCGTTGTTCTCCAACAAGCATGTGAAGGAGGCGTGCTCTTACTGCCTGGACATGATGGACGGAGGGTTGTTGCCGCAGCCGGACACGTTCGCGAAGCTGATGAAGGGGCTGCGGAAGCTCTACAACCGGCAGATCGCCGCGGAGATCACCGAGAAAGTAAGAGTAATGGCGGTGGAGAGGAACGTTACTTTCAAGATGTATAAGCGGAGGGGCGAGATGGACCTGGAGAGGAAGAAGATGAGGGCTAGGAATAAGAGGAGTGAAAGCGGGAAGAGCCATTTTTTTCGGGGACGCAACAGGGCTAACATGGGCAGGGGTGCAGGGAGTTCGATCTGGTTCGGCTTTACTTAAGGGTGTGTTTTAGATGGCTCTGTTTTTCAATTGTGCAACTTTTTGAAAATCTCACCCCTTCTGTTTTCCTCCATTGACATCCGTCGGAAATCCGCTCTTTCGTATTCTCTTGAAGGTTAGAAGAGCTTTCGCTCTCTCCAGTTTCGATTGGTGTAGTTCTTTCTATAGCTCTAGCTGTGATAAGAGTAGGGCAATATACCATCAGGTGTCAAAGCTCACCTGCCGGAGCTCCTCCCTCCGCTGTCCAATGCTGCAGTCCTTCGTCGGCAACTTTATTGCACTTAACTCATTAGAATCCAACCTGTAGGAGAACAAGCTACATTCGCCTCTGCAGTCTGTTGCCTTTATCATAAAATCTGCCATTGTAGGAATCTTCAGCTCTAGCCTCACTCTCCATTCTGCTAACCCTCTTCCTCATTCTGTCCCGCTATCTCTAGGATCATTCTTCTTTTTTCTGGTATCTCTCTATCTCATTTAGATGATATTCTCAGTATTATCTCTCCCTCGCCTTAATTAAATCTTTTTTTATCTTCTTAAGGCGAGGGAGAGATACGAGAAAAAAGGAGACCCGTCATGATGGTAGCATGAGAAGAGGATGATAAAAAGGATTAGCAAAGTGGAGAGTGCAGCAAGATGGTTGTCGAAGTTGAAGATTCTTGCAATGGCAGATCCTACGGGCTACGGTAAAAGCGGCCGACTATAAGGGCGAATGGAGCTTGTTCTCCTCTGGGTCGTATTCGAATGAGTTTAGTGTCGCAAGGTTGCGGACGGAGGAGCGTAGCGTTGGACAGTGGAGAGAGGAGCTCCAATGGATAAGCTTTAGTTCCTAAATGTACATTGCTCTCCTCTTATCGCAGCAACACTTAGAGAGAAAACTACACCAATCAAAGCAGAAGAGTGTGAAAGTTTTTCTAACCTTCGAGGGAATGTGGGAGAGGAGATGAAAGTGAGATTTCCAACGGGTGGCAATTTATTCCCGAAGGAGAATGGAGGGTGAGATTGTAACATCCCATTTCCAACTAGACCCCTAAGAGTGGTTTTGGCCATGACTAGGTCATGACAAAACCCTGGGAAGCCAGAAATGGGCCAAGAGATAGGAGGCCAAGGTAGGGATCACCATGGTCTGCAGATAGTAGAATTCTGAACAATAGTTTAGGATGACAATGGGGCTTCACCATGACCCCAAGACCCTATCACAACACTCCCAAACATTTTGGGAGACCCATTAGAGCCAAAAGGACCCATTAGGGCCAACCCAAGAGGCCCAGTTGACCAAGGTCAACCCTAGCCCTAAATAGGTCAACCTAGCCCACTTAGGGGCCAATAGACCCACTCCTAGTCTAGAGGACCCCACCCACCTATGCTCTCCTAACCCTAAAGTGAGGACAATGGGTCACTAAGGACACATTGGGGTCAGCCCTAGAGGCCAGTTGACCCAGGTCAACTCAAGCCCTAATCTGGTCAAAGTACCCCTACTAAGGGTATGTGACCTCCAAAGTGCAGGGCAACCCCGTATAACCCTACCTAGACCCTAAGGAAGTCAATGGGTCACCAAGGATCCATAGGGGTGGACCCTAATGGTCATGTTTGACCCAAGTCAACTCTAGCTCTAAATGGTCAAAGTGACTTACCAAGGGTCAAGTGACCTTTAAGGTGCCAAGTCAACCCTACCCAGCCCTACATAGACCTTAGGGGAGGCCATGAACCACCCAGGACCCAATGGGGTCAACCTAGATGGTCAAATTGGCCAAGTCAAACCTCATTGAGGGTCAAGTCAACTTAGCCCAAAAAGGGCTAACCCAAGCTCAAGCCACTTCTCCCTTAGGCTAAGCCCATTCCCATGATCATCATAATCCAGTGGGCTGCCTTTAGCTTGTGGGGTTGACTAGTCAACCAGAGGTGACTAGGAGAGAGAAAAAGCTCCTCTCCATAATAATGGAGGAGAGAGAAATGAGGAAGGAGAAGGGGGAAGTAAGAGGCCGGCCAAGGGAGACTAACAGCCACCCTTTATGGCTGCAATCAACTCCTCTAGGAGAGAGGAGTTGATTCCAGCCGTTTCCCGGCCACCAAGGGGTGGGTTCAGCCCCCATCCACACAACCCGAGCCACTCCATTAATGGAGATAATGGCCATTGAAGAACCAGCCTCTCCCCTCCCCCAATTGCCTTTTAAACACCATCAGGGAGCCGAGGGGATCATTTTGGAGCACTTACCTGGAGGAGACGAGCCCTTCCACCGTGCAGTTGCAGAAGCCGAGCGCCGCCGCCGTCGCCAATGGCATCCCGCCGCTCCTCTCGCATCCAGGCCGCCAGGAAGGTCCTCCTCCTCTCCTTAACTCGCGGGTAGATCTAGGAATCCTTAGGCTAGAGTTTCGGGCTCAATTGAGCCCGATCGAATCCAGGATTCTCCTGGTTTCGGCAAGAAAAAGTCTTGCTCAATCCGCGGAAAACACCTCTCCGGCGGCGGAGCCGCCGCCTGACGACAGCCAACCACCTCAACGGAGGTGTTTGGTGGCGGTGGCCGGCCGGGGAGGGGCTGGATCGCCGGCGGCAGAGCTGGAAATCGCTCCAGGCAGAACCAATCCCAGCCGTTGGCTCAGTGGGGACGATGACCAGATGCCGTCGATCTGCGCCAAGATTCGTGCGGCATCAGATCAGATACTATAGGGTTAAATAAAATTTATTTCATTTTGTCACACTGGATGTATTTAATGTAATTAATGTTTAAAAATACCTAGGGACCCTGGATGGAAATTTGCCCAACATGACATTGTAGCTTAGGGTGTCTAGTTTGCAGCAAAAATTGTTGGGACCCTTTTGGGTCATGGTTGGACCAGGCACCCATTTTGGTGGGACATGTCCTTAGGGCTAGGCAGTCACTAAAATGAGTGCCCACTCTTCACCCAAGCCCAAATGGGCTGAAAATTTTGGCAGAGGGTCTATCCTAGGCCATACCTAGGGCCTGCCCAAAAATGGGAATTTTTGAGAGAAAATATTTCTATAGTTTTGGTAAAATTTAATAATCATTAGATAAATTAAATAGGTGCCATAAACACACCCAAACCCCCAAATTTTGGTGAGTGGTCCCTGGGCTCCAATTAGGTACTTGTATAAAATTTCAGGTGTTGGGTGAGTGTTGAATTGGTTTGACCCAACCCTAGTTCTACCCTATGAAGGGCATTTTGGTCAAAAGTGGCACTTTGGTTTTAAGTGACCAAATCACCTCAACAGAGGCTGAAACTTTGGCCACTGATATGATTTAACTTTTTACACTCACTCATGAAGTTTGGAGTGGATTGGGCTAGGGTAGCCCTAGAAGTGTAGGGTAGGCCCTTTAGGGTAATTCTCTAGGGTTTGAAGAAGAAATGGGGTCAAAGACCTTGGATGGGCTTGAAATGGGAATGATGACCATAGGGTCACTATGGTCCTATGGTTAAAATTTTAGGGCATTTGGAAGATTAAAGACCCCTTAAATCCATAACCCTAGTTTAGGGCACTAGCTTTGAAACATAAGAACTAATACCAAAACTATCTGAAAAGGGGTGAGATTTTGAATGGGTAGTTGCTTAGGGCATACATGTCTCTGGAAATTTTATAATAAATTTTGGATGAATATTTTTGGTACTTTATTCACAGAGTTATATTTTATAATTTCCACTTAAGAGTTTTTGCAGAGCACTATACTTGCTTAAACTTGATAAAACTTAGCCAGGGGCTTATAAATCATGTTACCCATCTCTGTAAATTTATGGAATTTTTGAAGAATGATATTAGTTGTTGCTTCTTAATTATTTAATTCCATGGAACCTTGGAAAATTTAATAATGACTTTTAGATTGTCTGAAAATTCTAATTTCTTCATCATGATGTTTTAGTTCCCTATGAAGCCCTAGTAATTTTTACATAATTATTGGAGACATATATGTGGCACTTCCTTCATTATTTTTGATTTTGGAATTATTTTAATAAATCCTTTAGAGGTCAAGAATTATGGAAAATTATGAAAATTAGCATCCAATGATATTTCTCTGTTATTTAGTGAATACAAATTTTAGGAGGCCATTACTGAGAAAATCTTATGGTTCATGTTCAAATTGACTATGGCCTAGTTTTGAGGAAAATTCAATAAATAGTAGATTAATTGGGAAAAATATGATTTTCTGAATTTAGTCTATATTATCATAATAGACCTGATAATTATCATGAGGTTACTGGATGAGTATCATGTACTTCCCTTTTACGGGTCACG
Organism: Platanthera guangdongensis; assembly: GCA_039583875.1. Taxonomy (NCBI): domain Eukaryota; kingdom Viridiplantae; phylum Streptophyta; class Magnoliopsida; order Asparagales; family Orchidaceae; genus Platanthera; species Platanthera guangdongensis. The sequence continues at coordinate 182,405,618 of CM077148.1, forward strand.
TAGCTTAATGGTCTGCATATAGCAAAACTGCAGGATTTCATTTGGATTGAATTGGGCACGTATGATGGGTCTTGATGGTTTGCTGTAAGACAAGTGGAAAGGGCTGCATCTTTGGAAGATGAGTGAGTAGGGTGTGGATTTGTCTAGGGTTTAAAGGCGTTCGGGCCCGACGAAAGATCGTCCTACCCAAGGAGAGTTGGAGTCAAATCACCCTAGGATTAGCGTATCGAAACATGAGAAAATGTAGGGTAAGGGGATCAACCAATAATAAAATAAGTACCTTGCGAAAGGGAACGCTGGGCGTAATCCCAACACAGTTCCTAGTGCCCCTTGAGAGCCCTTCACAGGGAATACCGGGGGAGTCCTGGGTTAACGTAAACTGTTTAACAAGCTGAAAAGAGTAACTTAGTAATTAGGGTTGCACATTTCACAGGCACTGTTAGCACCAAAAGTCAGCTGGGAGCTTCGGCTTGGATGGTTAAAAGACGGACTATTGGTCCGGGGAGCTTCGGCTCGGGTTTTGTTTACGCTAAATCTGCATGTGCATGAAAGGAAAATAAATTAAGGTGGTGGGTTTCGGTATTGGAGGGTCGATGCACCGACGCAATACGTTGATCGGCAAGTGTGGTTAGCACTTCGCCAACAGAAGTCCGGTGCGCCAGCCGCAAGAGTACGCAGGAGTCGCTTCGTGCACCAAGCGTTGAGGCGTACGATAGGTCTGACGGTAGTGCCTTACGGTTTAGAGGTGGGCGAGGCCCAACCCACCGCTTCCGTCTGCCACTACGGAGGTATCCTGGGAGTTACGGCTCCAGAAAGGGGGAACTAAAGGTCTGTGTGCACAGAGTCGGGTGTGTGCGTTGCACTTGCATGTCCATCATACCCACTTGCATGTCATAGCATAATCGATTCATTTAACCCTGACACCTGATGTATAAGTGGAATGGGACGCTTATACATTAGGACCTGCCAAAACGACCCCTATAGTCTATAAGCTTGTGTGGGCAAGTTTATAAATTAAGGTTAATTTTGATATATTTAGTTACTGCTGTTTGACACCGTCACCCCAACGTATAAATCGTATGGGACTTTTTATACGATGGGAGCCTTGCAAAAGACCCTTGGCTTATGTGTTTTTCCACATAAGTGAAGGTTACATTTCAGCTTACATTTTATTGTCTTTATATGCTATAGAACTTGCTAGAATAGGACCGCTGCCATCTGCTTTGATATTCTCCACCTCAAGTCCTCCCCTTTCTTCCTCTCCGCTCGGTGCCTAGGAGCCGTGGGGGAAGGGGTGGGGGATGATAGGACTTAGTCTTTTAGACTAACGGTTTTCGAACCGCATCATTTAGGGGATCGTGGAGACCAGCATGGAGGAGCAGCCCCAGAGACGGTGCGCTTGGAGATGGGGCAGTCTAGCTCCGGAGTTCATACAGTCGGGACTGTGAGTCTCGACCCTGAGTAGTTTTCAGCTTTTGCTTCCGCATGAGTGACTTTGTAGTGAGGATATGTTTGTACCGGCATAAGCCCGTATTTTTGCTACTCTGATGTTATCTTCTGTGGACACTCCCTTCGTGGAGTTATATTTATATATGTCATGTGATTCTCTGTGGACAGACAGTTTTCATTTTACTTCATTACGCTACTTTTATGTGATCGAATTGGCCGGCAGAATCGGCGATTTGTGGTGATGACCCTTCAGGGCGTGAAGGAGTCACCGCAAAACGGCGGATCGGGCCTAAGAACCCCGTGGTCAAAGAAAAAAAAGGGGTCTTACAAGTGGTATCAGAGCAACCTCGATCGAAAAGTAGCCGTCCACAACCCTGGGTCACCCCCGCGCGGGTTTAGTTTGGGGACAAACTAAGCAGCGGAAGCGGTGGTGTGCCCATATGGGGGAATCACATATAAATGTCCACTATCATTAGGCATTGAGTCGATTACCTACTGATGTAGTTCATTTTGAAGCCCTCAGCTCAGCCCACCCCACAAGTGGAGCTCCAGAGATCCAGACATTGCACCACCTCCCATGGTCCCCACACCTTTCCTCCAGTCAGACATGGGGCAGACCCTTACAGCCATCCTTGAGGCCTTCCGGGCTCAGCAAGCCCAGCCCAGCAGCCAAACCCAGGGGCCAACTGGATGAGCACCTTCCGAGGACTCTCTCCCCCATCTTACCTGGGGACGGAGTCGGCAGTACGGAAAGAGGAGTGCTGGATGTGATGTACGAGATGTTGACGGGGATACGATGCCCTGGAGGAGAGGGTGGCCCTAGTGGTATCTTGTTTGAGTCACATGCCAAGCGGTGGTGGAAGACGCTGGACACGACTTTTGCGGATAGAGAGATTGCAGAAAATCAATGGAAGAATTCAGGGCACGCTGCTGGAGCACTTGTTCCTCAGTCGGCCAGGACGAGTTGGAGGAGCGTTTCCTGCAGCTGAGGCAGGGCACCAGGACAGTGGTGGAGTACCACCGAGAGTTCGATCATTTGGCCCGATATGCGGGCTCTTACAGCTGGATGAAGCGGGGTACGTCAAGAGGTTTTATAAGGGCCTAAAAGAGGAGTTGAGAGAGGCTTTGCTTTTTGTCTCTGACGGGCCATCTCCCGGATTTAGAGATGGCGAAGAGGATTGAGGCCGAAGGCACACCACTCGGGGCCGAAACGGCAAACGGAGGACCAGGCCGGAGGGCCCGAAATGATCAGCGGCGAGGCATCGTACCAGATGGAAGAAGGGCAGAGGAGCAGCCTCGTCAGGAGTTGAGGCAGGAGCCGAGAGAGCAGGTGGTCTTGGCCCCTCAACCTCTCCGGATCCAGGAGATGCAGAGACCCCGGGTATGGCGTATCCCCCGCCGGAGTGCTTCCACTGTCACCAGGTGGGACACCTCCGGAGAGATTGCCCTATGAGGGGGGCACCACCTCCAGCACCACGGGGTGGCCCACCGGCCCAGCATTTCGGAGGCCGAGGACGCGGCCGAGGACGTGGTTACCAGGGAGGCGACCGCAGGCAGAATGGGGAGCAGATTTACGCTCTGGACTTAGCACAGCCCCGGAACCCGGACAGGGTTATTGCAGGTATGAGAGTAATCTTAATGTTAGAATTATTCTTTGCTCGTATTAAGCATTGATAGAACTACTATACAACCTAGGTTAGAAAACCTTACGCTAGAATTTCTTTCAAACTGATTTAGGAATGGTGATGGTGTGCGGCAAGCCTGCCCACACCCTGTTCGACACGGGGGCATCACATAACTTTGTATCGGAGGATTTCGTCAAGGACCTGGATCAGATTCGTTGCTATACAGGACTACCCAGGAGGGTGCGCCTCCCCAATGGGATGGAGATTCAGTCCACAGAAAAGTGCCTCCTGGAGGTTACCATAGAGGGTTGACACTCGAGGCCCCGGCGACGATCTTGAGGATGCCGGACTTCGATCTCGTCTTGGGCATGACATGGCTTGTCTGGAACCATGCCCAGATTGATTGCCCGGCAGGGAGGGTCGTGCTCAGCCACGGCGATACTTATGCAACGTTCGAAGGTACTACACCGGTCTCCCGTCGCTTGCTTTCATCTATTCAGGCCATTAAGGCCCATATGCAAGGGGACGAGGTATACCAAGTATTGTTCGAGATGACTGAGGAGAAGGACTTGATCGCAGACATTCCGGTGGTTCGTGACTACGCCGATATTTTTCCGGATAAGCTGCCGGGACTACCTCCGCATAGGGAGAAGGACTTCCAGATTCAGCTGGTACCAGGGGCTAAGCCGGTATCCAAGGCCCCTTATCGGATGGCCCCGAAGGAGTTGGCGCGGACACAGTTGCAGGAGCTGGTGGAAGCAGGATTTGTTAGGCCGAGTTCCTCATCATGGGGAGCTCCTGTCCTATTCGTAAAGAAGAAGGACGGCACCTTACGCCTGTGCATCGACTATCGAGCACTAAATAGGCTGACCGTCCGAAATACCTATCCGCTCCCCAGGATAGACGAGTTGTTCGATCAGCTGGAGGGAGCCCATTACTTTTCGAAGCTGGACTTGAGATCAGGCTATTACCAGCTGCGGATCCAGGAGGAGGATATCCCGAAAACGGCCTTTAGTAGCCGGTATGGATTGTATGAGTTCATCGTGATGCCCTTCGGGCTCACGAATGCTCCGTAAGCATTTATGAGCCTCATGAACCGGGTCTTCGAGGCTTACTTGGATGTGTTTGTCATAGTGTTCATAGACGACATCCTTATCTATTCTAAGACGGAGGAGGAGCATACACGACATCTAGCATTGACCCTGGAGAGACTGCGGGAGCATCACCTTTATGCGAAATTCAGTAAGTGTCAGTTCTGGCTGAAGGAGGTGGCGTTCTTAGGTCACATTATCAGCGGAGCCGGGCTGGCAGTGGACCCGGCAAAGATTCGAGCTATTTCAGAGTGGCCGCAGCTGAAAACAGCCACTGACGTACGGAGTTTTCTAGGACTTGCCGGTTATTACCGGAAGTTCGTAGAGGGATTCTCTCGAATCGCCCTCCCCTCACATCCTTGACAAAGAAGGAGGCACCGTTCGTGTGGACCCCGCAGTGCCAGACAGCTTTCCAGGAGCTGAAGGATCGGCTGACCTCGGCTCCCATTCTTACTCTTCCCTCGGGGAGGGAGGGATTCCAGGTCTACACCGACGCATCATATCAGGGGATGGGAGCGGTACTGATGCAGAACGGACACGTCATAGCTTATGCCTCCCGCCAGCTGAAGACCCATGAGAAGAACTACCCAGTACATGACCTTGAGATGGGGGCAGTTGTATTCGCACTGAAGATATGGCGGCACTACCTTTATGGAGTCCACTGTGACATATATTCCGACCATAAGAACCTTAAGTACGTGGACACGCAGAAGGAACTGAACATCAGGCAAAGGCGGTGGGTGGAGTTTCTATCTGACTATCAGTATGAGATGCACTATCACCCGGGGAAGGCAAACGTGGTGGCAGATGCACTGAGTCGGAGAGCCGCCACAACAGGAGCAGAGCCTCAGTTGATGTCTATGGAGCTGCTGCAGAGACTAGAGGACATGCACATTACTCTGGTATCGTCTGATGATCCTGAGCTCTATGAGGAGTACTTGGCCGCGATAGGCGTTACCGATGACATCAGAGACCGGGTCAGAGAGGGACAGAGGCAGGATGCCAAGTTGGAACCCATCTTCCAAGCTCTGAAGGCGGGCACTGCAGGAGATTACACACTGAGGGACGATCTGGTGTGCTTCAGAGGACGGGTGTATATACCGGAGGGAGGCCAGATCCGGGAGGATATTATGATGGAGGCGCACTGCAGCCGGTATTCTGTACACCCGGGGATCACAAAGATGACGGCTGATTTGAAGAGGACGATGTACTGGCCGGGCATGAAGAAGGATGTCTCACACTTCGTGACCCATTGTGAGGCATGTCAGCTAGTGAAGGCGAGTGCAGGAACCCCGCAGGATTATTGCAGCCACTCCCGGTGCCGGAGTGGAAGTTTGATGACATAGCCATGGACTTCATACATGGGCTTCCCCGGTCTCGGACAGGGAATGACTCGATCTGGGTAATCGTCGATCGGTTGACCAAGGTGGCTCGATTTATACCGATCAGGAAGGATGATTCAGTAGGAGTACTGGTGCGGAAGTTTGTGGAGCAGTTCATTCGTTATCATGGAGTGCCCAGGACGATAGTGTCGGATCGGGATGGCAGGTTCACCTCCAGGGAGTGGAGGTCCGTGCAAGCTTACTTAGGCACGCGATTGACTTTCAGCACTGCATTCCACCCCCAGACAGACGGGCAGACAGAACGCACCAACCGGACGCTGGAGGACCTTTTGAGGCTATGCATCTTAGATCGCGGGGAACCGTGGGAGAAACTCTTACCCCTTGTCGAGTTCTCCTATAACAACAGCCACCAGTCCAGCATCAGGATGGCGCCTTACGAAGCCTTGTACGGGAGGAGATGCCGGACCCCGCTCTCATGGGTGCAGAACGAAGATCCGAAGGTATTGGGGTCAGAGTTCGTTGAAGACACCGAGGCACAAGTGAGGCTGATCAGAGACAGGATGCTCGAGGCGCAGAGTAGACAGGCCAAGTACTATGACGCCCGACATCGGCAGGTGGAGTTCCAGGTGGGGGACCGGGTGTTTCTGAAAATCCGGCCCATGCATGGAGTTTCACGGGTGCGTGGTCGGAGGAAGAAGCTCAGCCCTAGGTACATGGGCCCTTACAGGATCCTGGAGCGGATCGGACCCCTAGCCTACCGCTGGAGTTACCACCAGAGCTAGAAGCGCTGCACGACGTCTTCCACATTTCTTCTTTGAGGAGGGCTCTACTACGCCCGGAGCAGCAGATTCTGACCACCGAAGGGCCGGTAGCTTCAGACCGGTCTGTTCATTTGGAGCCTGTGAGGATCGACGACCGAGGAGTGCGGGTCTTACGACGCAAGAGGGTCCCTCTAGTCAAGGTCTTGTGGAGGAACCCACGGCCAGGAGGAGCATACCTGGGAGCCACAGGACCTGATGCGACAAAGATACCCCGAGCTATTCAGTCAGGTATACCTCTCAGACCCCTCAAGATGTTAATTTATTTTTCTGTTTTAAGTATACTAAGGGCTGCTCTAGGTAGATAGGGGCTTATCTTTGTTTATTGGGGGCTTAACTTTGTTTATTGGGATTTTGGTTCGTCGTTTGGGCGAAAGGGGTCTTAGATCTAAGTTTTCCCTTAAATCAAATTTAACAAACAAGACGTCATAATGGGATGTTACAAGACTCTTTCCTTCGGTAATAAGACCCGTAGGTCCAACCTTGATTTCGGGGACGAAATCTTTGTTTTGTTTATTGGGATTTGTAACATCCCATTTCCAACTAGACCCCTAAGAGTGGTTTTGGGCCATGACTAGGTCATGACAAAACCCTGGGAAGCCAGAAATGGGCCAAGAGATAGGAGGCCAAGGTAGGGATCACCATGGTCTGCAGATAGTAGAATTCTGAACAATAGTTTAGGATGACAATGGGGCTTCACCATGACCCCAAGACCCTATCACAACACTCCCAAACATTTTGGGAGACCCATTAGAGCCAAAAGGACCCATTAGGGCCAACCCAAGAGGCCCAGTTGACCAAGGTCAACCCTAGCCCTAAATAGGTCAACCTAGCCCACTTAGGGCCAATAGACCCACTCCTAGTCTAGAGGACCCCACATATGCCCTCCTAACCCTAAAGTGAGGACAATGGGTCACTAAGGACACATTGGGGTCAGCCCTAGAGGCCAGGTTGACCCAGGTCAACTCAAGCCCTAATCTGGTCAAAGTACCCCTACTAAGGGTATGTGACCTCCAAAGTGCAGGGCAACCCCGTATAACCCTACCTAGACCCTAAGGGAAGTCAATGGGTCACCAAGGATCCATAGGGGTGGACCCTAATGGTCATGTTGACCCAAGTCAACTCTAGCTCTAAATGGTCAAAGTGACCTTACCAAGGGTCAAGTGACCTTTAAGGTGCCAAGTCAACCCTACCCAGCCCTACATAGACCTTAGGGAGGCCAATGAACCACCCAGGACCCAATGGGGTCAACCTAGATGGTCAAAATTGGCCAAGTCAACCCTCATTGAGGGTCAAGTCAACTTAGCCCAAAAAGGGCTAACCCAAGCTCAAGCCACTTCTCCCTTAGGCTAAGCCCATTCCCATGATCATCATAATCCAGTGGGCTGCCTTTAGCTTGTGGGGTTGACTAGTCAACCAGAGGTGACTAGGAGAGAGAAAAAGCTCCTCTCCATGATAATGGAGGAGAGAGAAATGAGGAAGGAGAAGGGGGAAGTAAGAGGCCGGTCAAGGGAGACTAACAGCCACCCTTTATGGCTGCAATCAACTCCTCTAGGAGAGAGGAGTTGATTCCAGCCGTTTCCCGGCCACCAAGGGGTGGGTTCAGCCCCCCTCCACACAACCCGAGCCACTCCATTAATGGAGATAATGGCCATTGAAGAACCAGCCTCTCCCCTCCCCAATTGCCTTTTAAACACCATCAGGGAGCCGAGGGGATCATTTTGGAGCACTTACCTGGAGGAGACGAGCCCTTCCACCGTGCAGTTGCAGAAGCCGAGCGCCGCCGCCGTCGCCAATGGCATCCCGCCGCTCCTCTCGCATCCAGGCCGCCAGGAAGGTCCTCCTCCTCTCCTTAACTCGCGGGTAGATCCTAGGAATCCTTAGGCTAGAGTTTCGGGCTCAATTGAGCCCGATCGAATCCAGGATTTCTCCTGGTTTCGGCAAGGAAAAGTCTTGCTCAATCCGCCGGAAAACACCTCTCCGGCGGCGGAGCCGCCGCCTGACGACAGCCACCACCTCAACGGAGGTGTTGGTGGCGGTGGCCGGCCGGGGAAGGGGCTGGATCGCCGGCGGCAGAGCTTGGAAATCGCTCCAGGCAGAACCAATCCCAGCCGTTGGCTCAGTGGGGACGATGACCAGATGCCGTCGATCTGCGCCAAGATTCGTGCGGCATCAGATCAGATACTATAGGGTTAAATAAAATTTATTTCATTTTTGTCACACTGGATGTATTTAATGTAATTAATGTTTAAAAATACCTAGGGACCCTGGATGGAAATTTGCCCAACATGAACATTGTAGCTTAGGGTGTCTAGTTTGCAGCAAAAATTGTTGGGACCCTTTTGGGTCACTGGTTGGACCAGGGCACCCATTTTGGTGGGACATGTCCTTAGGGCTAGGCAGTCACTAAAATGAGTGCCCACTCTTCACCCCAAGCCCAAATGGGCTGAAATTTTGGCAGAGGGTCTATCCTAGGCATACCTAGGGCCTGCCCAAAAATGGGAATTTTTGGAGAAAATATTTCTATAGTTTTGGTAAAAATTTAATAATCATTAGATAAATTAAATAGGTGCCATAAACACACCCAAACCCTCCCAAATTTTGGTGAGTGGTCCCTGGGCTCCAATTAGGTACCTGTATAAAATTTCAGTTGGTTTGGGTGAGTGTTGAATTGGTTTGACCCAACCCTAGTTCTACCCTATGAAGGGCATTTTGGTCAAAAGTGGCACTTTTGGTTTTAAGTGACCAAATCACCTCAACAGAGGCTGAAACTTTGGCCACTGATATGATTTAACTTTTTACACTCACTCATGAAGTTTGGAGTGGATTGGGCTAGGGTAGCCCTAGAAGTGTAGGGTAGGCCCTTTAGGGTAATTCTCTAGGGTTTGAAGAAATTGGGGTCAAAAGACCTTGGATGGGCTTGAAACTTGGGAATGATGACCATAGGGTCACTATGGTCCTATGGTTAAAATTTTAGGGCATTTGGAAGATTAAAGACCCCTTAAATCCATAACCCTAGTTTAGGGCACTAGCTTTGAAACCATAAGAACTAATACCAAAACTATCTGAAAAGGGCTGAGATTTTGAATGGGTAGTTGCTTAGGGCATACATGTCTCTGGAAATTTTATAATAAATTTTGGATGAATATTTTGGTACTTTATTCACAGAGTTATATTTTATAATTTCCACTTAAGAGTTTTTGCAGAGCACTATACTTGCTTAAACTTGATAAAACTTAGCCAAGGGGCTTATAATCATGTTACCCATCTCTGTAAATTTTTATGGAATTTTTGAAGAATGATATTTAGTTGTTGCTTCTTTAATTATTTAATTCCATGGAACCTTGGAAAATTTAATAATGACTTTTAGATTGTCTGAAAAATTCTAATTTCTTCATCATGATGTTTTTAGTTCCCTATGAAGCCCTAGTAATTTTTACATAATTATTGGAGACATATATGTGGCACTTCCTTCATTATTTTTGATTTTTGGAATTATTTTAATAAATCCTTTAGAGGTCAAGAATTATCTGGAAAATTATGAAAATTAGCATCCAATGATATTTATCTGTTATTTAGTGAATACAAATTTTAGGAGGCCATTACCTGAGAAAATCTTATGGTTCATGTTCAAATTGACTATGGCCTAGTTTTTGAGGAAAATTCAATAAATAGTAGATTAATTGGGAAAAATATGATTTTCTGAATTTAGTCTATATTTATCATAATAGACCTCTGATAATTATCATGAGGGTACTGGATGAGTATTTCATGTACTTCCCCTTTTACGGGTCACGTAGCTTAAGTGGTCTGCATATAGCAAAACTGCAGGATTTCATTTGGATTGAATTAGGGCACGTATGATGGGTCTTGATGGTTTGCTGTAAGGACAAGTGGAAAGGGCTGCATCTTTGGAAGATGAGTGAGTAGGGTGTGGATTTGTCTAGGGTTTAAAGGCGTTCGGGCCCGACGAAAGATCGTCCTACCCAAGGAGAGTTGGAGTCAAATCACCCTAGGATTAGCGTATCGAAACATGAGAAAATGATGGGTAAGGGGATCAACCAATAATAAAATAAGTACCTTGCGAAAGGGAACGCTGGGCGTAATCCCAACACAGTTCCTAGTGCCCCTTGAGAGCCCTTCACAGGGAATACCGGGGGCAGTCCTGGGTTAACGTAAACTGTTTAACAAGCTGAAAAGAGTAACTTAGTAATTAGGGTTGCACATTTCACAGGCACTGTTAGCACCAAAAGTCAGCTGGGAGCTTCGGCTTGGATGGTTAAAAGACGGACTCTTGGTCCGGGGAGCTTCGGCTCGGGTTTTGTTTACGCTAAATCTGCATGTGCATGAAAGGAAAATAAATTAAGGTGGTGGGTTTTCGGTATTGGAGGGTCGATGCACCGACGCCAATACGTTGACTCGGCAAGTGTGGTTAGCACTTCGCCAACAGAAGTCCGGTGCGCCAGCCGGCAAGAGTACGCAGGAGTCCGCTTCGTGCACCAAGCGTTGAGGCGTACGATAGGTCTGACCGGTAGTGCCTTACTGGTTTAGAGGTGGGCGAGGCCCAACCCACCGCTTCCGTCTGCCACTACGGAGGTATCCTGGGAGGTTACGGCTCCAGAAAGGGGGAACTAAAGGTCTGTGTGCACAGAGTCGGGTGTGTGCGTTGCACTTGCATGTCCATCATACCCACTTGCATGTCATAGCATAATCGATTCATTTAACCTCTGACACCTGATGTATAAGTGGAATGAGACGCTTATACATTAGGACCTGCAAAACGACCCCTTAGTCTATAAGCTTGTGTGGGCAAGTTTATAAATTAAGGTTAATTTTGATATATTTAGTTACTGCTGTTTGACCACCGTCACCCCAACGTATAAATCGGTATGGGACTTTTTATACGATGGGAGCCTTGCAAAAGACCCCTTGGCTTATGTGTTTTTCCACATAAGTGAAGGTTACATTTCAGCTTGCATTTTATTGTCTTTATATGCTATAGAACTTGCTAGAATAGGACCGCTGCCATCTGCTTTGATATTCTCCACCTTCAAGTCCTCCCCTTTCTTCCTCTCCGCTCGGTGCCTAGGAGCCGTGGGGGAAGGGGTGGGGGATGATAGGACTTAGTCTTTTAGACTAACGGTTTTCGAACCGCATCATTTAGGGGATCGTGGAGACCAGCATGGAGGAGCAGCCCCAGAGACCGGTGCGCTTGGAGATGGGGCAGTCTAGCTCCGGAGTTCATACAGTCGGGACTGTGAGTCTCGACCCTGAGTAGTTTTTCAGCTTTTGCTTCCGCATGAGTGACTTTGTAGTGAGGATATGTTGTACCGGGCATAAGCCCGTATTTTTGCTACTCTGATGTTATCTTCTGTGGACACTCCCTTCGTGGAGTTATATTTATATATGTCATGTGATTCTCTGTGGACAGACAGTTTCATTTTACTTCATTACGCTACTTTTATGTGATCGAATTGGCCGGCAGAATCGGCGCTTTGTGGTGATGACCCTTCAGGGCGTGAAGGAGTCACCGCAAAACGGCGGATCTGGGCCTAAGACCCCGTGGTCAAAAAGAAAAAAAAAAGGAGTCACCGCGTTGGACAGTGGAGAGAGGAGCTCCAATGGATAAGCTTTAGTTCCTAAATGTACATTGCTCTCCTCTTATCGCAGCAACACTTAGAGAGAAAACTACACCAATCAAAGCAGAAGAGTGTGAAAGTTTTTCTAACCTTCGAGGGAATGTGGGAGAGGAGATGAAAGTGAGATTTCCAACGGGTGGCAATTTATTCCCGAAGGAGAATGGAGGGTGAGATTTCCAAGCAACCGCCTAGCCGAAGGTTTCGTCAATGGCAGATCCTACGGTAAAGGCAGCGGACTACAGTGGCGAATGGAGCTTGTTCTTCTCCGGGTCGAATTCAAATGGATTTAGTGCAGCAAGAAGTGAAGGGAAGAGCTCCAGCAGGTGAGCTTCGGTGCGTAAACGTCCTTTGCCCTTCTCTAATCGCAGCTAGAGCTGGAGAGAGAACTACACAAATCTTAGCCTGGAATATCTCGTCGTCGCGCTCACCCTTCTCTAATCTCTGCCAGGATTATTCTCGGAGAAGATCGGATGGATTTAGATCATTTTATTTGGACACATGGAAGGTTGGAGGGTAGGAGTTTGGCGATGGCGTCGCCCAGCTCTTCTGCTCCACCACACGCAGCTTAACCGCTCCATATAGCGGCTGCCGAAGCTGCTTTCTATTCCCTCATCTTTCCGCTCTACCTCCTCTTTTCTCACATGTAGGATGGAAGGGACGGTGGCGAAAGACCCAACAACCAGCCGTGAAGCCAGCTATGCTGCCGATGTTGTGAGAGGAAGGCTGCTCCTGAAGACAGACAGAAGGTTGGAAACATTACAAAAAACTAACATAGTTTAGCTTTTCTGCCAAAATATGAATTAAGCTTTTTAGGGTTCAGGAAGAAGACACAAGGAAGCTTATTAACTTTGCAACTTCATCACACAATTTCAATAATAAAAGAGCAAGCTTATTGGTTCAAATTCATATCCCCTTTGGTGCAAACAAAATGACAGTTTAACCCCATGTTCACAGGTCTTCTCACAAGCTCAGTTTGTAGCATAATTTGTCGGAACTTAGCAAGACGACATATAATTTGTTGTTTATAACTTTGCGAAAACTCTCATTTCAATAAAAAACCAATTGCATAGACAGAATTTGTATCTCACCTTGTTGTTCATCCTTGTTGAAGTCAATGCTCCTAAATTCATATTTTGAAGAAAAACTTTGAATTAGACAGTATATTACCAAATTTGATTCATAAATGATTTTGCATTGAGAAACTTATACCCACTTGCGACTCCACGGATATCACATTTTGAGCATTTAACCGTGCCAAATTTACGCAACATCTTAGTTTGGTTATTCTTCTTGTTGGCTTCCATTTGTCATTCGTTTTTGGTCTATCCGGAGCTTGTCAATGAATGGGTGAGAATTTGAGTATCTCCTATCTTTACCAAAAAAAGTTTTAGTCAATTGGCTGGTCAAATATTATGTTTGTAACATTCAGTGTAAACTGATATTTTGAAATAGTCAGGCACAAAGAGGTCAGTATCTATGTTCAAATAATGCATGCAACTTATTGAGTATCGACATGAAAGATCACTGATGGGTTACACCATCATTTTATAGAGGCTCTCCCATGATCACCCCCTCCAAAATGGGAGATCATGGGGTTGACTAGTCAACCCCACCTCCCATGATGAGGAGAATATGGGGGGTGGGGGCCACTCCCTCTCTCTCCACTAAAGTCACCCCCATTGGGAGGTAACCGCCGGCCGGCCGCCACCACCGGCCGCCGCTGGCTGTCCGCCGCCGCCGGAGTGGTCAACGAAAATTGAAAAAAAAGGAAGTTTTTTCCTACCTTCCGGCTTGAGCAAGGATCATCTAATGGGGAAGATAGTGACGTGTTTGTTTTGGGTACTCTTTAGTTTTTATAGTTTTTGAGGGGTATGTTGGTCTTTTGGGGAAAGTTAGGGTTGTGTTTAAATAGACGGTTTAGTGTGGAACCGGGTATGTGTGAAATCTTGTATGTTCTTTGTATTCACTGTTGGTGGCTCCCACGGGAAGAGTCACCCGGCACCTCCTTACAATCTGTTCAGGCCGTGGCCTTAGGATCGTGTATCCCTTTCTATTATTCTAGTGCTACCAAGTATTCTGGTGATCTGTGTGCTCTGCGATTTAGGTGTTTGTGGCTATAACGGGTGATCTGGAAGAGGTGAGGAGCTCCATGGGAAGGGGTCACAACACTGAGCAACCCGCAAGTGCGGCCGCCAGCTCATGAAAAATACCTCAAAACCCACACTGCCTCATGCCCTTAGCCCGCCAAACTTCAGCCCACAATGCCCCATACTATCCGATCGTGCGCCTTCGAGATCTCGCCGGAATCATTGTCCGGATGTAAGCATATTTGTGTCGTCATTGTACAGATCAAGAATGAATAAGATGACGAGAATCATACGAAAAAATGACCATATGGGCATGGCGGGGTAGTGAGAGGATCAAGGTTTCATGTGAATTTTTTTGAGGGGAAAAGTTGATCCAGGAATAGATCTAAATATCGTTCCAAACAAAACAATTTTATCAATGAAATTTGATCCATAAAGTTATTCGGATCTCTCTAGGATTTATAAAATCCTAAATTTTTAGATCGATGAATTTTATAAACCTAAAATCATCTGATGGCGGCCTAAACAGCGGCGTCATAGGCAACTGTGTGGAAGTTGCTCGACAAAACTTTTCAAACGTTTCATCTTTAGTTTTAAGAAAATAGATGTGACAGAACCTAGAGCAGTCATCTATAAACGTGATCATATATTTTTTTCCTCCTCTGGTGACAAAATTTTTAAAGTCACATATATCGGAATGTATAAGCTCTAGGGGTGTTGTGCTCCTAGTAACCGCACTAAAAGGTTTCCTAGTGATCTTGGTCTGAGCACACACAACACATTTCTCAGGTTGTGACTTAGTGTCTAATGTGATCTGGTGAGTTCTAGCTATTTGGAACATTTTCCTATAGTTCACGTGTCCTAGTCTCTCATGTAAAGTATTAGGGCTAACTAAGTTTGTTTGAACTTGTTGAACTACTTCGTTTACTAGACTTAGTCGGTACATCCTATTTTGGACGTATGCACATCCAAAATAGTGGGAGTTAACTGACAGTATTACTCTACCGCTACAAAAAGTAAATGACATACCAGCATCACATAAAAGACTAATAGACACTAAGTTAGCAGCTAATGAAGGAGTAAATTTGGCATTCTTTAAAATTAAAGACTTACCTGAGGATAGCAGCAAGGTTGTGTTCCTCACTTTCAGTACGTCAGCTGTGTCGCCATTGGCCACCGTCACAGACTCTTTCACAGTAGTGAGACCTGTCATAAGAGCAGAATTGTTGCAAACGTGGCACGTCGCCCCCGAATCCAAGTACCACTCTGTGCTGGTCGTAGCGTTTCCGACCATTGCAACAAAGTCGGAAGGCTCAGCTTGACTAACCATATTCGCTTGGTTGTCATCCTGTGGTGCTTTGGTTCTTTCCCTTTTAGGGAGTCTGCAATCAAATGCGCTGTGTCTCCACTTGTTGCAGTTGAAACACTTGTCCTTGAATTTTTTATTGCGTTTGTTAGGGCCTGCAACTTGGGAGCTACCATGGGAGGGTCTGGTCCTCTTAGGGTTTGGCACGCGTTTAGAACTAAGGAGCATGTTAGCCGCAGCCTTCTGCTTGCTAACAGTTTCTAAAGCGTGTTGAATCCTATTTTCATGCTCAATGCGAATAAATCGCTTGAGGTCATTAAGACCGACTTGCATCTTCTTGCGGTACATTTCAGTTTTAAAGTTGTACCACGTAGAGGGCAGTTTAAAAGTAATTGTGCCAGCAACAAAACTGTCTGGCAGATAAATGTTCTCACTATGTAAAGAATCTACTATAACTTCAAAATCTGATACCTGAGGGAGAATCGTCTTCTCCTCGTCGAACATGAAGGAGTGGAATTTGTCCAACAGGTATGTCTTGGACAGATCCTCCTCTTGCCTGAAGTGATCCTTCAGTGCCTCCCAGATTTCCTTGGCGGTCTTCATTTTGATGTACGTCTTCGCCAGGCTGGAGGACAAGCAGTTCAGCAGGTAGTCGCGGCAGAAGTCCTCATCAGCAATCCACTGGGCTTCATCGTCAGTCCCCATAACGTCAGCACAATCAGACTGAACTGTGTAGAACACGTTCAGGTACTTCATTCCAAATTGCGTATTCAACTTCCAATCGGTAAACTCGGTCGCCGTGAATTTTTCCAGCTTTATCATCGGTACCGGAGAGGAGAAACTGTTCACTTTCATCATCTTTTAATTTCCAGACTCCAAACAAATCAATTTGTACACTCCCTCAATAAGTTTGTTCTCCAACCTTGCAACACTCTTCCAAAATGTCAAGGATCCACTGAAGCTCTATGTTGCAAACAATCAGGTTTTCTCCCAGAAAAATAAATAAACAAAATGAATCCTCCTGAACTTCTTTTCAAACCAGGAATTCCTATGTTATCAAATATGTGAGTTGTTGCTTGTCCCTAATAGAAGCAGCAGCGGCAAATAAAAACGGAAGTGGAACAGTGATTTCCTCTTTCTCGATCGATTCCAGCGATGGCAACCTACACGCCCAACAATGTTATTCCCTGCTTCCTTCTCGATCCGATCACCGGTGACAACGGGGCTGAGGAAAACCGGGATCAAAACAAAACGATGGAGGAAAACGGCGATGGCGGAGGCTGAGGAAAACCCTATGCCTTTTCCAATCGAATGCAGAAAATGGCTTCCTTTTTCGATCAGGCCAGCGGCGATATTCACGATGTCAGGCGGCGTTTCTTCCTCTCAAGAGGCGGCGGCTTTTCGTTCCTGTTTCTCCGATGCAGCAGCAGCGGCAGAAAACGGAAGAAAAAAAAGGACTACAGGGACAGGAAGAAGAATAGGAGCGCAGCGGGCTTCTTCTCTCGATCGAGATGTCGGCCTCCTTCTCCCGATGCAGATGGCGGAAACCAGCGGCTACAAGAAATCTAGAGCAGCGGGGAAGAGAAACGACGGTGCCCTGTTTCGTCTTCTTCTTCTTCGACCGATCAGCAACGAAGTTGGCGGGTTTTCCTTCTTCCTTCACGATCTTATCCAGCGGCAGAAGCGGCGGGATAGGAGAAGGAAAAACGAGAACGAGAGACGCTACAGGGAGACGGTTACGGGAGTTCGAGCAACGAGGCATTAACTTCGAGAATGTGGAAGTTGCTCGAAGCATCCGGATGGGGATCAAAGTGCCCATACCCGTTGCCCCTAGGAGGGTATAAATAGGCAAACTCAAGGAGTTTCTACGGGTATCGGATCTAAACGTGTCCGAACTGACCCGTTATGCCTCCGAACCCGTTAGTAGTCCAAATATACACTAACAAACGCCCTCGTCGGGGTTGATGCTCTTGCACAGCTCCTTCCCATTGAAGAAGTCCTGCAGCAGCTGCTGCACCTTGGGAATCCCGGTAGAGCCTCCGACAAGACCTTGGGAATCCTGGTAGAGCCTCCGACAAGAACGACATCATGATAGTGGTCTGCGCGGTGGATGATAGAGTTCTCTTTGCCCTTTCACAAGAAGTTGGTGGTCATGCGCTGCTGTCAGTGGCGGCTGAAGGGCCAGCAGCAATTTGGTTTGCCCGCAAAATTGTTTTGCACATATATTTTTTTGGTTTGCCCGTAAAATCGGTTCGCCCATATCCAAAATCGGTTTGCCCATAACAATCACCTAAAAAAAAGGGAAACAACTTTGTCCTTTTTTACCTCTGCACAAGCTGAGAAATCAAAAAGGAAAAAAAAATTGGAAGGTGTGTTTTTTCCTTCTCCTCCAGAAAAGTCAACGAAAATTGAAAAAAAAACGGCTTGAGCAACACATTAAACAAAAGTGTTATTTTTTTGTTAAACAAAAGTGTTATTTTTTTGTTAAATAAAAGGTTTTGTTCTCTCATGGGCGGCACGTGTGGGCAGCGTGCCAGCGACTGAAGGAAGAAGAAAAAAGCGTGTCAAGCAGCGAAGAAAAAAATTTGGTTATCTACTTTGTGGTATTGGAGGAGGTTTACGTTCTTTCATACTTGGTGGTGATCGTTTGTTTCAGAGACTCGACGTCGAATTTGTGAACAACAAGGGGTAACAATATTTCTTTTGGATAAACAAAAAAAAAATTTTGTCTCTGTGTTTTTTTTGTTTTCCGTATTATTATTGTTGTAATTAAGCAGAAAAATAGGAGACTTCGATATTATTTCTTCATCCCCCGGAGCTGTAGAATCTACGATCCATCATTCGGATTTGCATCCAGTCAAAATTGATGTTACCAAAATCAATGGAAGGGTAACTTTGGCATGTGGCGTTGTGAAGTGATGGATGCGCTATGCTCTCTGAATTTGGAGGACGTTCTTGATGGTGATGAATATTTTGAAGGGATGATTGAAAAAGCTTGGTCGAAGATGTATCGGAGTGCTTGCGGATTGATCCGAAATTGTTTTACACAAGAAATCAAACATGGGGTTATTTTGGAAACGTCTGCGGGAAATCTTTGGGGGACGCTAGAGAACAAATATCTTACGAAGAACGTGGAGAATCATCTCCACATGAAGCATCGATTGTACAGGTTTCAGATGAGACGTGGAGTCTTGATTGATGAGCACTTGAATGAGTTTACGAAACTGTTGGCAGCTCTGTTGAATTTGGACGAGGATGTTGACGATGAATACAAGGCACTCCTATTGAATTCGCTTTCAGATGAGTATAAGAACTTCATGATGTCTCTCATTCATGGAAAGGAGGTTTTAAAGTGCAGTGAGGGGTCTACAATATTGTTGAGTCACGAGTTCTACCGAATAGATAAAGAGTCATCGAAGGTGTAGTCGGCCGAAACACTTGTGTCTCATCGGAGCAGATCTGGGAAAAATAAGAACTGACATAAGAAAAGTAATAATGGTACTCAGAAGCATGATAAATCACGTGGTCGCAGTCTTGGGCGCAATCAGTGCATATTCTGTTTGGAGACGGGTCACTGGAAGAAGGATTGCCCCAAGTTAAAGGAGAAAAATAAGAGACTATCCTCAAAGGCGAATGCTCATATTACTCAAGAGATTACCAGTGGTAGTAAGTCTGATATTTCTCTCTTTGTTACTCCCACAGTGTTTACTTACTGATGATTTAAGCTAGATTCTGGACACGGGTGATACCTATCACATTTGTCTCAATCAGGAGTGGTTCTGTACTTATAAGTGTTTGGATACTAGTTTTGTTTCTATGGGTAATAATCAGACTTGGCGTACTATTAGTGTTGAGAGTATTTTGGTTCGGATGCATGACGATGTAGTGAGAGGGTTGACAGAGGTCAGACATGTTCTGGATATCAGGAAGAATTTGTTGTTTGTTGGGGTTTTAGGAGTCAAATGCTACAAGGTAATGATCGAGACAGGAGTTTTAAAGATCAATCGCGGAGCTTTGTTTTTTATGAGAGTAGTTCAACACCACAATCTATATTATCTTCACGAGAGTACAGATACCAGAATTGTGGCTGTTGCTGATGATTTTTTGGATGTCAGTACTTTATGATATATAAGGTTGGCTCATGCTGGAGAGGCTTCCCTACAGGCTCTTTCAAGGCAAAAATTGATTAAGGGAGAGAAAAACAACAAATTGGATTTCTGTGAGCATTGCGTGTGTAACACCTCCGTCCGTCACATAAAATATAACAGAAGGTCTGTTCGGGGTCCCCTACCATATTCCGCAGACAGTCGGGGATATTACTTTTGAATATCAAAACCAGTATACGCATCCTAACTCAGAGCATTCTAGCAGAAGCATTAGGGGTTAAATTTGAACTCATTAGCCATGAATGTCCACTATATATATAAACCACCATATTTATATATTTCACAGGAATGTATACAAATTACAACAAAAAGTTTGGTCTTACGGCCTTACATGAGTTCTTAATACGTGTGGATTACATACATCGGCACGCAGGCCGACCACACATGAAAATCACAAAACATTTCTTTTTTTGGCCTTCGAGGGCCAGCATAGCAGCAGCGGCAACAACAACAGTAAGGGCTTCAGCCCCCTATTTTCCACTCAGCTCTTCGGCACATGTACGGGAACAAACCACCGCAATGGTGGCAAACAAAGCAACGGTCAACATTCAGCTGACCAATTTATAACGACCTTACCCCTTACCCGGAGCAGCGGTATTCCTTCCTTGCAGGCATAGCATTTCACAAGCAGATATATCACAAGAACGTGCACTCACGCACAGTTCAACATATTACAAACGAATGCCTCAGCGGCCAAACGTTCTGTGCACTCAGGGCACATATTCGGTGTGTCGAAGTGTCAGGCCCCACCACCGTTTCCAACGGCAAACTTGAGCATTGCGCTCCACGGCCTACAGCCGGATACTTTAGTCTTAATGGCACGCAGGTGTAAGACTCTCATTATGTATTACAACAAATGCCTGATAACCCGGGCAACTCTAGTTGACAACCATAACGCGGAGACAGGTCAGCTTTTACCCGTTGCTCAAATCGCCACAAATGACGTGGGTCGGCTTCTCCCTTATCCGTTCGGCACGAAGCCTTTTCAGAGCTCATAGCTCACAATAGTCACAATGTCCACCAAGGACTGGCTTCACAATCACAGGTTAGCTAGGAGCTATCGCCAGCGACAATCACTATTGCTCGGCGTTAGCGACAGAACTCTTCTTCCGTACCCAGCCCTAATCATAACTGGATCAACCATCCAGAAATCTCTGCAGCCACATGCAATGTCAGAAACACTGGACTTTCATAGCAAACAGCACATGCACTTTGCGGGTATTTTTCTGGAATTTCACTCCAGTACTTTCTGCTACTCCATTTCACAGGCACAACCCACCGACTCCACAAAATACTCGTTTATACGCTGAGTCTTCTCCGATGCGCAAAATAAAACATCACCAATCCAGACCAACCTGTCCAGATGGGCTTCACACAGTATGTTTATTCGGTACTACACATTTCCGGATTTATATGCAAGATCTCTTTGGGATCTCAAGAATCAACCCAACAGAAATCCCTCAGTATTCCACCTTTTGGTAGGGAAAATCCATGCATATGTCAAATAAGGACTTCACATGTCCAAGGAAGAAGATCGTTACCCTTGAAGATCTCTTCGGAGTCATGACCATGATCTATGATCTGGATGGAATTGATTGTCACAACTTCCTCTCCGCGAATCTAGCATCGACTCGCGATTCCAATCATAAGCAAACCTTGGATCAACCTTCACACAAGCACATGGACGTTCTTCCTCTTCCTTCCCAGCAAAGAAAGGATATGAGAAGATGAGAATAAAATCTCAAGTCCATCCTTATACAAAAGATACTGTCGCGCGGTAACTACTACCGCCGCGCGGTAACATAGGTGGTAACCGCTTTGACCAGTCGGCGCCGCCGTCAGAGCTAGCGCCCCGCGACAACACTTTAGCGCTTGGCGGTAAATCGTTCGACGTTCGTCGAGCGAGTTGCGCGGCGCGGTAACTCCTACCGCCTGGCATTAGCGCGCTCGACGATTGTTCGACAGCGTTGAGTGATCGAAAGCGTTGAGTGGTCAAAAGTGTTGAGTGGTCGAAGCGTTGAGTGGCTACCGCGGCGCGCTAGCTTCGCGGTACCCAACCCGAGCGCTATGTCTTTTAAATCACTGAGCTACCGCATGTGATAAGCCTATCGCGACGCGTTAGCCCCTAATGACCTACGCCTTTTGGGGTGTTACAATCCCCCCTTTATAAAAATTTCGTCCCGAAATTTGCATATGCCACAAGAACACAACAACTAGTAACAACTTTGTTACAACAAATAGTTTCTACTCAACAAAACCAAATGTTACAACCTTTTAGTTAAACAACTCGGGATATTCCGCACTCATAGTCCGCTCTCGCTCCCATGTCAGTTCTTCACGGTCACAGTTGTCCCACCAGACCTTGACCATCCTGATTGTCTTGTTCTGCAGTTGCTTAACTGTTTTATCCTCGATCTGAAATGGCCTAACCTTCGTCGTTAGCCCAGATTCGACTGGTACGCGATCAATCACAATCACTTGAGGTGGATCCTTCACGGCTTTTCGAAGCACTGATATGTGGAACACATCATGCAATCCATTCAATTCCTTTGAAATAGCTAGCCGATAGGCAACTTCTCCATCTCGTTCTACTACAAATGGGCCAAGATACCTTGTACTCAGCTTTTTCAAGCGCCGAATCCTGGATACGCCTTTAAATGGCTTAATTTTCAGATATACTCATTCGCCAACCGCAAACTCTACGTTTCGGTGCTTGGCTTCATAATACTTTGCATGCCGGTCTTAGGCTATTAATAGTCTCTCCCGAATAGAATGTATTGTCAAATTAGCTTCTTCGACTTCCTTGCGTTTGTACAACTTAGATTTGTCTGTTTCCGCTCAAGCTAACGATGTAGAACACTTTCTACCATACAAAGCTTCAAAAGGCGTCGTATTTAAACTCGCTTGATAGCTATTATTGTAGGCGAACTCTATCATATATAGATGATCTTCTCATCTCTTCCCGAAATCCAAGACGCACATTCAGAGCATATCTTCCATCGTTCGGTTGGCCCTTTCAGTTTGGTCATACGTTTGTGGATGAAAGGTCGTACTGAATGTTAACTTTGTCCCCAACAACCGATGGATTAGCCAGGTGCAACCAAAAAAATATGAACCTGGATGTGCCTTGGCGCGAGGCAGGTGCAAAAATTTGGGATGTGGATAATATTTCGGATTACAGTTAACATAGAGCCAGGTGCAACCAAAAAAATATGAACCTAATGTTTTTTTAAGAGTATGTTTAGTGCAACCCATTTTTAGGTATGTGCAAATCTGAAAAAGAAAATAAAATAGTATTTTATGGAATGCTAGGAAATTTTAGGTGCAGACATATTTTCAAATACATCAACTTTACTCAGAGAACATTGATCATAGGATTAGCCGCCTCCGTCGGCCATCTCTGAGCCAACTACCGGCGTGATGAAGAGGATATAGTGACGCAGCCGAATACGATACCTTCTTTTCATCATTGCCGGCGGTAGCTATGCCGGTGCTCCGATGTCCAAGAATTTACATTTTGCTTTTCGAAGCTGTATTATCTTCAACATTAATTTGATGAAATAATCATTATAATATTACAAAAAATATTTCTTGTTTTCCCTTAATTGATCGCATCTAGTAAGCACTAATTTAATTTTTTTAAAAATTTTGATAATTATTAACATATTAGAAAAAAATATTTCAAATATATTTTGATGAAATATAATTAAATATAATATAATGTGTAGTCACATTCAAAATATAACAATTAAGATTAAAATAAATTATTACCAGAAACAACTCAAACAAGTGCACCATGAATATAGTTCCGTTGATATGTCAGAATGCAGATCATGAAGCTCCAGCACCAGCAGCAACTCCGTCATTCCTCGTTTAGGTAATTTCTTTCCTTCCATCTTCTCCCTAAGGTCGCCTGTTTTTATAAACCTACCGGTTCACCGAACCTTATCTCTTGCACAAAATGTTTCACTCGTCGACGACCATTGCAGGAGTCGCCAGAGTCTGTCGTATCAAGATCATCACAGGAAAAGCGGACAACGTTGGAGCTAACGAAATCGTGGAATAATCCGGAGACTCCCAATGAGCGTTTTTTATTGCTTGAAGTTAATTTGCACCTAACATATTGGTTTACATTTAATTTTTTTAAATTTGCGCATAACTGCAGTTTGCACGTAGCCAAACTTAATTTACACATATTGTAGAAAAACACCTGAAAATGTTGGAAAATAAAAAAATGAAATATTATTTCTTTTTTACTTAATCAATAAATACAAGAGAGTGTATAATTATATAGGAAGAAGAAGAGGAAGACGCATCCCAATCTAAGATGTGGGACTAAAGATATAAGGAGGAAGAGAGCCCTAAATGGGCCTTCCTTTGGGCCTTTACAAGAATCTTTTCTAACACTCCCCCACAAGCTTGAGCGTATAAATTGTAAGCTCCCAGTTTGGACAAGAACTCATAATATAATGCACACGGTAATGCCTTTGAGAGGATATCAACAACTTGATCAACAGTCGGGACATGTTTCAACTCTAGCTTCTTCGTTTGAGCTTTTCTCCTAAATAAAGTGACAGTCAACTTCAATGTGTTTAGTCCGCACATAAAACACGAGATTCTTTACAATGTGTATAGCCGCCTGTCTGTCACAAAATAAAGTAGATGGTGAAAAAAGTTTGACTCCTAAATCATCTAGGAGATTTTCTAACCATATAAGCTCAGATACAACATATGTCATCGAACAATACTCAGCTTTGGTCAGAGAGCGAGCAACCACAAATTGCTTCTTGATGCGCCAAGTAATAAGATGTCCTCGGAAGTATGTACAAAATCCTCTCGTGGAACGTCGATCATCCAGGGAACCAACATAATCATGATTTGAATAAGAAACTAATATAGTAATATCATTGTGGAAGAGGAAGATGTTTTGTATACAAACTATTATTCCGGAGTTGTCTTCAAATATCTTAGGATACAGTCGACCGTCTGGAGGTGAGACATCTGTGGAGAGTTCATGAATCAGCTAACAACCCCAACAACAAATGAGATGTCTGGTGTTGTGACATTAAGATAAATTAATTTCCCTACAAGACCTAAATTAACTTCCCTACAAGACATCGATAATACTATGGATTTGGAAGAAGTAGATCGGTGTCTGAGGCATGAACACACAACTTGTAATTGACATCCATAGGAATATCAATATGCTTATATTCAGAATGGCCAATGTCATGAACCAGATCAAGACAAATACTTCAGTTGGGATAGAACAAGGCCATCGGGACGTCTTGCAATCTCTAGGTCAAGAAAGTACTGAATATTCCCCAAATCTTTTGTTTGAAAAACCGAATTCAGGTGCTACTTGATCATTTGTCTCTCTTTTGAATCATCTCCCATAATTAGAATGACATCAACATAAACTAAGAGGAGAACATTGTATGTTGTTTGATGAAGAGTAAAAGAGAGAAGTTTGCCGAGCTCCGAGTAAATTCAACATCACGGACAACCATAATGAACTTGTCAAACCATATATGCAGAGATTATTTGAGACCATAAATCGATTTATTCAAATGTCAAACAAGTGAATCTCACGTGGTCTCAAACCCGGGAGGCTGTTGCATGTAGACAGTTTCTTGAAGGTCGCCATTGAGAAAAGTATTCTTGATATGTAACTGATGTCGTGGCCAGTGGCAATGGACGACCAAGGAGATCAGAACACGAATAATGTTTAACTTTGCAATTTGGGAGAAAGTCTCATCAAATGATACCTTGTTGCTGAGTAAACACATGAGCCACAAGACGAGCCTTAAGACAGTCAATTGTCCCATTGGGAGCATGTTTTATCGCAAAGACCAATTTACATCCAACACAAGTCTTCCCCATAAGAAAGGACACCAGATACCAGGTTTGATTAGCCCAAATGGTAGTCATTTCCTTATACATAGTCGCACGTCACCCTGGATGTTGAAGAGTCTCCTACATAGAGTTAGGTATATAGATGGATAATAAAGAAGCTGCAAATTGGAGAAGCGTCGGAGCGTCAGGGAATATATCGTGGAGACAGGAGTAAGATCAGCAGGCCGTGAGGAGCTGGAGGATGAAAGCAACCATGATGGGGAGTCACAGTGAGGAGGACAACGAGTGTAGACATAAAGAAGGGGTGGTTTGTCCTGTACAAGAATCAGGGCTGGGAGCAGCAGCAAAAGAGTAGTAATAACATGGATGGTGGAGCGGGGCAATAACAACGGTGGAGGAGGAGAGGAAGGAGGAGAGTAGAATGGTTGATCTTCCAGAAACATAACATCAACAGACACAACGACCTTGCAATCAGTGAGAGAATAACACACATTGCCTTTCTAAATACGGGAGTAACCAATAAAAATATATTTGATAGCCCGAGGAGCAAGCTTGTCAGTGGTAGGGCCAAAATTATGGACATAACAGGTGCATCCAAATACTCGAGGTGTAAGTGAGAAGGGTGGTGTGGAAGGAAAGAGAATACTAAGCGAAGTGGCATAGTTGAGAATGGAGGAGGTAGACGATTGATGAGATAACATTCCATAGAGACAAAAATACCAATAAGCCTTGGGAACCTGCACTTGAAGCATGAAGGAGCAAACAACATCAATAAGATGTCGATTCTTGTGCTCTGCCACACCATTCTGTTGGAGGGGGGGGGGGGTATAAGCACAAAAAGTTTGATGGATGATCTCAAACTCAGCACAAAAAATTTAATAGATGATCTCAAATTGAATGGTTTATTATCGTATATTGTTTGTATGAAGAGTTTAATGGTGTGGGAAAATTGAATGCCAGTCTCAAGAATAAATTCACGAAACACACAAGTAAGATCTGGGAGATCATGAAGTTAATATAACCATGTCATATGAGAGTAATCATCAATAAATGTAATGAAATAACGATAACTAGAAAGACTTGCAATTTTATACGAGCCTCAAACATCTGAATGCACTAAATCAAAAGGAACAGTGCTCCGAGTATATTGAGGAGGAAGAGAAGAACGATGTTGTTTTCCAAAAATACATGACTCACATGTAAATGCCAGAAGAGGTAGGTTGGGAAGAACCTTCTTAAGGATGGAAAGAGGGGCATGCCCGAGACGCCGATGCCACTCTGCAGACAGATGAGGGAATGGTGGGAGAAACGTCAAGAAGGTAGAACACGTTGCATAGTTGTTCCTTACTAACAATAGTTTGCGTCCGTCGATCCTGCATTACAAAAGAAGAATACATGAAGGTGACACAACAGTCAAGGTTATCAGTAAGACGACTAACATAAAGTAAATTGAAAGTGGAAGCTCGGTACATGAAAGATCAAGCGAAGAGAGATAGAAGAGTTGAGAGCGGTGTCACCATTAGCTACGGTGATAAACTTGGGATGCAGAGATGCCAAGTACTAAAGTGGTTTTGGGGACATAATATGATGAGTAACATCAGAGTCCATAATCCAAAGTGGACTATTGGAAACACAAGCAATATCTTCATTGGAGATAGTGGCAACGGAACCAGACGGACTATTGAGTAACTCATGGAGATGCTGGAGCTGAAGACGCATTGCATTAATGTCGGCACGAGTGCCAAAAGATGTGTCAGCAGCAACAAAGACATTACCCGGAGGAGGCAGACCATATTTATGGTAACAATTGACTTCAAGATGATCATCCCTACGACAGTGAGTACACTTGAATTTAGGCTGGCTGTTGCGACCCCTACATAGATAGCTGGTGCGATCTCCGTGCTAGATGGAGGAGGGGAGTGAGAGACAATTGAGTGCTTGAGAAGAGTCGGAGAGGGCGGTCTGGGAACATCTGTAGGTGGTGTCACTTTCAACAACATTGAGCAAACATCTGGAGGTGGTGTCACTTTCAACAACATTGAACAAACATCAGATAGTGAGGGAATAGTTGATGAAGAGAGTATCTGAGCCCAAACACTGTAAAGATGAGGTAGAACATGAGTCATCATCATGGTTATACCAACAACCACCTTTTGAGCACGCTGAGCAACAAGATAAATAGTAGGCAGCTGATGCTGAATCCATGCATCAACCAAAGTTTTGGAGCGTGCAACAAAGGAGGTTAAGTCGCCACCACCTCCTGAATCTAGAGATTGAAGATCCATGATAATGTCAAACAGATGTTGAAGACTGTCCCTGCCCGAGTAGAGAGAATGAAGTTCATCCCATACTGCCTTGGTCGTCTCACGATATATGACCATGCAATAGGGTTCACTATCCAAGGAGTTGAGGAGTCATGTCTAGACCCGACCATCATCACGAAGCCAGTTGTCAGAAGGAGTAGAACGGGTATCCTTAGTGACATGATGCAAAATGCCCTTAATTTGAAAAACATGATGGACGAAATGCGCATACTCAACAAAATTCTTCTTCCCACTTAGAGAAATAATAGTGATATGTAGTTCATTGCGGACTTCAGCAATTGGTGGCACAACACGAGCAGGTAGAGAAGGCGCATGAGTAGACACCATTGAGCCTACAAGCGGCTAAAAAAACTAGAGGTAACTGGTAGACTGACGAACTCGAGGACTGGCGGACTGGACAGGAGCAACCGCCAAACAGGGCTAAACAACAACCAAATACTAGTGGCTAGAAGAGCTGAAGTGTGTAACACCTCCCCTGTAATGACCGTATAATATGGGTTCGGCCGGGGCCCCACAACATACAGACGTCACAGCTTTAACATTAAAAGATGATATAATCTACCCAACTCAAAACTAAGAAGCAAACAACAGCGGAAACAGCAACCAGACTAGAAGTTATCCACACATATAGGAGAATCCAAACGGCCTTATGACCTTACAACAAAAGAGAGTCCACAATTCAATTGAGACATAACGCATAAATGTGCAAAGACACTCCTAAGCTACCTCGGCATGCAAGCTGGAAGTCTAAAACATCAAACATACAATATCACAAAAGTAGAGCTAATGCAAAGCTGGTAACACTTCATGAGGCTTAGGCATTTTTGGCCGGCGAGCTTGCTCCTGCTTGCGATCCTTGCCCTGTAAAAATTTGTTGTAACGTAGGTCAGTAAAGACTGACCTCTAACTGTGTAACAAACACATCTCTTCCCGGCTGCCCCTAACGAACCCCGGGGTACCCCTCCAACCTGCAAGTCAGCACTTCGTATACCATATACGTAAACAAGTAAAGCACTAAAAGAACAGACTTGGATGTCTCAAACAACATGGACGTTTTTTTATTGTTGAGCATATAATAAAAGGGGGCCTACTATGCAGCATGTATGCAAAACCCGGGCTTCACCCAAGGCACCCAATCGCGTATGCATCTAGTACATCATCAAACAACTGGGTACTTCCAATTTCCCCATTGGCGTTAAGCCACAAACAAAAGGGTACTACAATTCCCCTAACGACATACAAGCTGCCACACGGAACTCTTGCCAAGGCCCCACCCACTCACGGTCTTATACCCGGGCTTGTATGCAAGCTCTGACTTCTCATGTCAAGATTCCGTCTAACACACTGACCGATTCTAAGAACCCTTACTGGACCCCACCCGCTCATGGCCTCATTGTCCGGGCTTGCCCCATGCTTGGCGTTCTCGTCAATCTCACAGAAGGGGAATAGTCTCGCCGGGACACTCTCCACACATGACTTGCTCGTCACGGGATAGCCAGCCGACCACAGAGACAAAGCCATGCCTTAGCACATCACAATCCAATATCATTCTCACCCTAATCCCTCATTTGTACTACAACGTCCCCGCGCACCAAGGAAACCATCTACCGCCAATGCGGAGCTAACCTTGTCCACCAAGAAAACCATCTACCGCCATTGCGGAGCTAACCTTGTTCGGTTCCGGCTACACGTACTCACTCGAGAAAAGGGGGAAAACATAAACATCACAAACGGCATCTTGCCGCAGCGGATTTCTACAAAATCCTTAAAGCTCGTATGCAACATCACCGAGTCGGACTAACGGTCGCGACCACGGCTTCACCCACAATGCCTAATCAACTAATGGAGCAGATCTCTAATGCAAAAACATGTCGGGGACGGACTCAATCGACCCGGAGGTTCCTCTTGAACCACAGCGACCCAAACCCCTCTCATGTGAGAGATATGATGCCCAAAAGCTTGAAAGAAAAGATGCTAAACACGCATCCTAAAACCAAGATGAGAAGTGTTGTTACCTTACGACCCCTCTTGCTAGCCATGGAAACCTAGCCGGATGAAAACCTTCGCAACAGTCTTGCCTCCACGGATCCGAACTCGGCTCGCAATTTGGGGTCCCGAAGCTTCTCCGGCAGCCGGATCTCTCCTTCACCTTCTTCCTTGCTCTCCCTTCTCCCTAGAACTTAGAAGGAGAGTACTTGATGAAGAATGAGGGTTTCCAAACCCTATTCTCGGACATAACTCAGCAAGGAAAGCACTGGACCATCAGATCTCACTAGAAGGAAACGAACGACCATGATCCGAACTTAAAACCAAAACACCTGGGCCGAACACGGCTTGCGACACGCCCGTGTCCAAGGCCGTGTGCCTTAAACGACGTCGAAACCGTCGCACCCAGAAAAGGACACAGTCTCTAAACACGCTTGTGTCACATCTGACACGCCCGTGTCACGCAGTGCACGCCCGTGTGCCTGGGCGTGTTCCTCCATCGACACAGGACCAAACACAACCCAAGGATAACACGGGTACTCGACACGCCCGTGTCCAACACGAACACTCCTGGAATCCAGGCCGTGTCTATCCCCTCACACGGCCCGGCCAACAACCCGAGCAGGACACGGCCTGGGACACGTCCTTGTCTCAGGCTGTGTTCAAAGTCTCGACGATCGTCGACTGCCTTCTTGTCGACTTCGTGGAAAATTCGTCGAACACGCGCACGACACGGCCTTGGACACGCCCGTGTCCTAGGCCGTGTTCCCTGTCTCGACACTTCGTCGACTTCCCGAGCTCTCGACGAACCCGGGCACGACACGGCCATGGACACGCCAGTGTCCTAGGCCGTGTTCACTATCTCGACACTTCGTCGAGCTCAGTTTGTCGACCACCCGAGTTCTTCGTTGAACCCGAGCATGACACGGCCAGGGACACGCCCGTGTCCTAGGCCGTGTGACCCTCACCAAGATCCAAACTTGGCTCTCGACGATGTTCATCCCTCTTTCGAATTTTGGGGCGTTACAAAGTGGGCGGCCAGAGTTTTGCGGCCAGGCCTTGAGTAGACATGAGACAAGGAATCAACGGCTTGGGAGAAGAGAGACAATGCAGACCGCATGCGGCAAGGGCTGCAAGCAGGATGCATGACTAAAACTACGTCAAGGAGGGGCGGCTAGCAAAGCGACAAGAAGAAATAGCATAAACAAGTCCAAGGTAGGCCAGGGCCAGTTCGTAGGAGCAGGGTCAGTTCGCTCACAATGTCAAAATTGAGGCTATGCGAACAAGGAAATAACAACATCAATATAAGAAGCGGCAAGGGCTGCGGTCAGGGATAACAACAAAGAGCTACGTCAAGCAGACAGCCGCGAGCAGCTGCGGACAACTGCGAACAGACACCACGTTATGAGAGGAGGAACTGCCGCTGCGAACAGTTGCGACAAGCGAACAACTGCGAACAGAGGTCGTGAGCTTGTTTGTATAAAGACGAAACTGTCGTCGAGAGAGGAGGCCGCAAATCAGAGCTGGAGAAGAGGCCACGAGATGGAAAGCAGTTCGCGCAAGCGATGCAGAGGTAGCAGGAGCGTGGGATCCAACGACTGCCCGAGGAGATCCTATAAAAACAAGAGGGGGGATAGGGAAGAGGAGGGGGCGGGAGGGGGAACCTGTAGCTAGAAAGGATCAGGCCGCAGGCAAAGGGGCGGGCAGTGAGAAGGTTGCGGTTAGACAAAAATCTAACCGCCCAAAAACAGGCAGAGAACTCCCGGAAAAAAAGGTGTTCAGATCGATGGTTCTGATATCATGTAGAAAAACACCCGAAATGTTGGAAAATAGAAAAATGAAATATTATTTTCTTTTTACCTAATCAATAAATACAAAAGAGTGTACAATTATATAGAAAGATGAAAAGTAGGCATCACAATCTACAATGTGAGACTAATGATAGGAGGAGGAAGAGGGTCCTAGTCTCCTAAATGGACCTTTCTTTGAGCCTTTACAACATCTGATGACTCTTTTTAAAACAAGGGCTGTCAAGAGAGCCAAGACAGCTAGGGGGGATTGTAAATGTTTCCCTTCTCCACTTACGCGGACGCTGCTTCCCGTTGTCGATGCCGGAGCCACGAAACCAGTTATTAGCTTCTTCCACGACTACAAAATATCCTCCTTATTCGGGTTAGATTCTCTCTCATCTTTTGTTGGATTATCTTTTAGGGTTTGCTCGGGTTCCAACTGGTAGGGTTTCTCCTGTATTCTCACACAATATATGATTCGTCTTCAGTTTTCACGAAGTGTGGGTTTTAGATCCATTCCGAATTTGTATTTCTAGGTTTCCCGGTTTCGAATTTACCGTACCTGCCCCTTTCCATGGCTGCCGGTCGTCACGGGGACTACCGAGGTCAAGAGCTTACGGATAGGGATTCTGATTTGGACACTGCAACGAGGAAGGATTACTACCATGAGCGTTATTGCGAAGGAGACCGCGAAGGGGGGCGCTCGCGGGATCCAAAAGATAGGGATAGGGTTAGGGCTAGGTTTAGGGTTAGGCAGACGAATGCATCGGAGACGGAAGCCTCTAACGAGTCTCATCGTTCTCCCTTATCGAGTAATCTTTGCGTTGTTGGTAAGGCTAGTAGTCGTAGAACATCTGCAGACCGTGAGCCTGGAGAGCTGTCCAGTGGAAGTGGATCGGATGACTCTGATCCGCCTGCTTACAGGGGCACCATTAATGGTGTGGAGAAAGCCAAAGATCGGGATGCCTCAATTTCTAAGAAGAGGAAGTTCTCTCCGATCATATGGGATGTGGAAGATGACAGACGATCATATTTTCGAAAATCTAGAAGTACGAGTAATTCTGTGAATCAAGTTGCTGTTCCTCCTCCACCTCCTTTGCTGCGTGGGGACATTCTGCAGCAACCAGTTGTGGTAGTGCGGCAGTCATCGGAGCAAACATTGTCAATGGGTGTAGGACACTTTGTAAATTCATTTCAAGTTCAGCATGAGGAAGTAAAAGTTTTGGGACACGCAAACATGGAGGTTCATGAGGATGATGTAGCTCCGGCTCGTCACATCTCCACCTCCCGGTGGGCGGACAGCAACAATGACATGGAAGATGCCGAGACTCAGGTATTTAGTGAAGAAATTGTGCGAAAAAAGAAGAAAGTTACACCTCGCACCGCCTCCGGCGAACAATACCAATTATCAAAAAAGGTGCAAAGCCCTGAGGTTGATGAGTTGTGGGAAGGTTCTGCAGGGGCTAGTTCTGAAGGGGCGGGTTCCCTGTCATCTACTAGCTCCAAGGGTCATAGTGAGGATTCTGAGCAAGATATTGAGCCTGAGAATAACGATGGCATCAATATTGAGGTGGTGGAGGCAGAAAATCACTCCATTGTTGATATTTTGGATAATGGTTCTAAGAATGATATTGATGAGGCTGGGGCATTGGAGCCTGTACTACCACCTCAAAGAGTTATAAACATGTTGCAGGGATGTAGAAGTGTTGATGACTTTGAAAGGTTGAACAAGATCGATGAAGGCACTTACGGAGTCGTCTACAGAGCAAGAGACAAAGTAACTGGGGAGATAGTGGCATTGAAGAAGGTGAAGATGGAGAAGGAGAGGGAGGGCTTTCCGTTGACGTCTCTCAGGGAAATTAACATTTTATTATCTTTTCACCATCCATCCATTGTAGATGTAAAGGAAGTTGTTGTTGGAAACAGCCTTGATAGTATATTTATGGTTATGGAGTATATGGAGCATGATCTCAAAGGCCTTGTTGAGATAATGAAGCAATCATTTAGTCAAAGTGAGGTGAAGTGCTTAATGTTGCAGCTTCTGTCAGGAGTCAAATACTTGCACGATAACTGGGTTCTTCATAGGTACAACTTGTCTAGCCTTTCAATTGTAATTATCCATGTTCATCTTTATGTGGTGGGAAATTTAGTTATTTCCACTTGTTTTTAAATCCTCCAGGGATCTAAAGACATCAAACATCCTTTTAAACAATCGCGGTGAGCTTAAAATATGTGATTTTGGTTTAGCTCGGCAATATGGGAGTCCTTTGAAGCCTTATACTCATCTGGTTGTAACTTTGTGGTACAGGTAGTTTGCTCATAGATGCCCACCTTTTTAAAAAAATTATTTGCTAGGATCTCTCTCTGCAAAATACATTTATATGTCACTACTCCCTTGTTTATGTTTAATTTTAATTTTATATCATATGGTATTATGAAATTTATCGAGCTTTTCAATATGACAGAGCACCTGAACTTCTCTTAGGAACAAAAGAGTATTCAACTGCAATTGACATGTGGTCACTGGGGTGTATAATGGCGGAACTCTTAGCAAAAGAGCCTTTGTTCAATGGGAAGACTGAGTTTGATCAACTTGATAAGGTTTTATCTAATGTGTCAAAGACATTTATTTGCTTGCTTGGAATTATCTGTTCTTGTTCTGACCAACTGATATTTCTTGCAGATATTCAGAACTCTTGGCACTCCAAATGAAAAGATATGGTCAGGTTTTGCTAAGTTACCGGGTGTCAAAGTAAACTTTGTTAAGCAGCCGTAAGTATATTTCCGTTTATATTCATGCCTTGTTGCAGATAATTTGACATTGCTTGATTCTTTTTCTTGGAATGCATAGTCTTATTATCATTGACCTTTTGCCAGGCATTCAGCAAGGGGTGAACTTGCTCGAGTATCCTGGCTTGTCTTGGTGGTATCTTTTGTTAGGTGATGATTAATCCAGTTTGTTTTGACCAGTCAGTTCTTTGTTTTTTTATTTAGGTATAATAGACTTCGGGAAAAGTTCCCACCCACTTCATTCTTTGGACGACCCACTCTTTCGGAAGCGGGCTTTGATTTGCTGAATAAACTTCTAACCTATGACCCTGAAAAGGTAAATTTTTGACAAGGATCTGGCTGCTAAGTTGATTTTTTTCTCATGGGTTGACAATCTTTATCTTATTTTTTTTCACCATGCCTTCGCATTTCTCCTTCAGCGCATCACTGTAGAAACTGCGCTTAATCATGACTGGTTTCGAGAGGTTCCTCTTCCGAAGGAGAAGGATTTCATGCCTACATTTCCTGCCCAGCATGCCCAAGAGAGGTAAATCGAAGTGATTAATCTGAAACTGTATGATAAGATTTGGCTTAAATATTGCTAACTTCTTCTGGCAAATCCTTTTTTCTTGGATGTTATATTCAGGAGGTTGAGAAGGATAATGAAGAGCCCTGATCCATTGGAGGAGCAGCGAAAGAAGGAATTGCAGCAGGTTTCTACTGGACTCTTTGGTTAAGCATGGTGAAAGAGTGGCCAGTGAAACTTTGATATAAATGCTTCTTTTCCTGTTTCAAATTTATCTCCGAGGCATTACACTTTGAGGTGAGAGATATGTTGCAAGTAAAGTTCTGCAGCTTGTGTTCGTGCCCAGTGACGATTTATACTGTTCTTCAGCAGGCTACCCTGATGATGTTGGTGGACAAAATATATTTTATGTACCAAATGAATTTGTTGCTGGCAATTTTGTTCTTTGTCAGCAATCTTCATACCATCCTTTAGGAGCCTGGATCACAAGGTGTGACATATTGGTTTTTTATTCAGTCAGATCTGCTTGAAAGATCTGCTTGAAAGTTCTGCTTGAAAGTTCTTGTAAACAATGCTTTGAAAGATTAGATTATAAATTTATAATACCATGATTTGTTCCTGTTTTGTACATATTTTATGTGTGCATTTGATTTCCATATTATCATTGCAATTGTTGATTTTTGTGAATTGAAGAGTGCATGGTTCACCCTTCAGAAAAATTGAACGGTAACCCATTCTCTCACGTGGAATTATTCCATGTGTATGTTGTGAGATATAACTATATTAATGTCTTGCATCGAGAAATGTAGTTTGAAGCCTGCGTGGTTAACATTTAAGTAACAGATATTGCTGTCTAGACCAGTTAAGTGAAATATTAATAACTCAACATTTCACCTTTTTACTTAATAATCTTTTTTATTCGTCTGAGAACTTACCATCATAACTTAGATGTTAACTATTTACTATCCATTTTGCATTAAGCAGTCAGCTGTTAATATTGAATGACCTTTTTTTCTGAGAACTGCTGTATGTCTTTCATGATTACCAAGCCTATAATTTTGTACTGTTGTACTGCTGTGAATTTATTGTCATTCTATTGAAAATATAGTATGGTTAATCATATTTAGGGGGTGGTTTTTTTGCTCTTGGTAATATATTAAGAACAACAGCTGTTCACATACTATTACTATATATTTTGTGTGTTTTCTTGTTACCTGTTGGCTTCATTCTTCTAGCTCATCAAACTTCAAGCTTATGTTCTAAATGGATTGGCTTCTATTTATCATTTCATATATATGCTATACTGTTTGAGTCTGAGTGAGATTACAATTTTTGGTGATTTGTCACTTAACATGAGATTGCAATCCTTGGTGCCTTTTGATGCCTACCGTGCAATTACCAGCCTGTGTTATTTGCCACCTTTTCTACAAGTTGTGATTTCTTCAATCCTTTCTCTAATCTGATCATAATCACATGTAGTTATCACCAGCTTGTGGAGTTGACCTCCGAATGTCCATGCATACTGAGTGCTGCCCAGAGATCTGTGGTTAGTATCTATCCTATATGTAGGTATCTTATTTCAATCCTATTTTTTGAGATTGAATTAGCTCTGTCACCTTATTGAAGTGCACTTATTCATTTGTTTTCTCATTACTACATTCATTGCGTATTTTTTGTACGAGAATTTGTTTATGAAATTTGTAACGAGAGACGCAAGAGAGAGAAAAAAATCAGAATTTTATTATATCACTAAATACATGAGTACATACACTTATATAGAGAGAAAGAGAGGGAGTGCCTTATACATCTAAAATGTGGGACTAAATAGAATATACATGGGCTCATACATGGGCTCCTCCTAATGAGATTTTTCATTACATCTTAACACTCCCCGCAAGCTGGAGAGTACAAGTCGTAGGCACTAAGCTTCGATAAGAATTGATGATATAATGTCCGAGAGAGCTTTCGTGAATATATCAACAACTTGTCCTGATGCAGAGACATGCTCTGACTCCAACTTCTTCGATTGAACTTTTTCTCGAATGAAGTGACGATCAACTTCAATATGCTTTGTTTGCTCATGGAATACGGGATTCTTGGCAATATGTATGGCTGCTTGACTGTCATAGAAAAGAGTGGCTGGAGCTAAGAGTTTGAGGCCCAAATCACCGAGATGACCCTCAAGGCAGGTGAGCTCAGAGACAAATGCTGTCATAACACGGTACTTGATCTCAGCAAAGGAGCGAGCAACAACTGATTGTTTCTTGCTATGCCAGATAATAAGGTGTCCACCAAGGTAGGTGCAAAAACCAGTCGTGGAACGCCTATCATCAAGGGAATCTGCGTAGTCAGCATCAAAATACGCAACAAGAGACAAAGAGGACGGTTTGTAAACAAGTCCTTGTCCTGGAGAAGTCTTCAAGTATCTGAGAATCCACTCGACGGCTTGGAGATGAGATGTCCGAAGAGCATGCATAAATCGACTCATAACCTCAACAACGAATGAGATAACATGTCGTGTAACCGTATGATAGATTATTTTCCCTACCAAGCGTCGGTAGCACTATGGATTTGTCAGAACAGGATTCGTTCCAGATCCATGTGCAGACAACTTGTGATTCTCATCCATAGGAGTGTCTGCAGGTTTGCATCCTGAGTAGCCCGCATCTTGCAGGAGATCAGTGCAGTACTTCCGTTGGGATAGGACAAGTCCATCGGGTCTTCTTTCAACCTCAAGCTCAAGGAAGTATCGAAGATTGCCCCGATCTTTTGTCTGAAACACTGAGTTTAAATGTTGCTTGATGTTTCGGATCCCGGTGGTGTCGTTGTCCGTTATTAGAATATCATCAACAAACACAAGGAGAATTACAGTGCCAGGAAGAGCCAGGAAGAGCCTTTACCAAAAATACTGAGTTTAAATGTCTGAAACACTGAGTTTAAATGTTGCTTGCTAAAGATACATGATTCACAAGAAAACTCATGCAAAGAGACACCAGGAAGAGCCTTCTAGAGAATCGGGAGAGGAGCATGGCCAAAAAGATGTCAATCAACGAAGGGGACTGCATAGTGGATAAAAGGGGAAACATCCAAGAGATAAAGCCCATTCGACAGTCGTCCTTTACCAATGATATTTCGTGTTCGACGATCCTGCACAATAAAAGACGAAGCAGAGAAGATTAGACAACAATCAAGGTCCTGATCTAGCCTACTGACAGAGAGTAGATTGAAGGGTGATCCCGGAACATGAAAGACCGAGGACAAGGACAGAGTAGGAGTGAGCTGCAGGTCAGCAGCTCCAGACACCGGAGTTGTGTCGCAATTGGCCACAGTGATGAACTTGAGATAATCATAATGCATGTATTGAGGTGGCTTCTGGGAGGTAATGTGCTGAGTAGCACCAGAATCCACGATCCAGTGAGAGTTATGAGAGAGACAGGATATACTTTCGGTGGAGAAAGAAGCAACCGAGCCAGATGAGCGATTAACAACGCCTTGGAGCTGCTGAAGCTGTAGGCGAAGGTTGTTGATATCTTGCTAGGTAGACGAGTGTGACTCGGTTGGAGTAGAGCCTGGGCAATGAGGAGCAACAACAGTTGTAGCAGTAAGATGAGGCGACAGACAATGCTTGCGGTAGCTGGTGGCTTCAAGATGACCATCCCGACGGGTACACTTGAGAGTAGAGCGCCACGCATGCCCGGACCTCGAGATGTGAAGCGACCTTAGAAGAGCCACGAGCTGAAGGAGCAGGAGTAGGTAAGAGAGGCTGCTGGAGCAGAGCCGGAGAGAAGCTGGCAGGAACCTCAGATGGTGGTGTAACCTTGAGCAGCATGGAGCAAACATCAGATAAAGAGGGCGTAGTGGAAGAGGAAAGAATCTGAGCCCTAACGCTGCGAAGACGACTGGGAACACGAGCCATCGTCATAGCGATCCTAGCACCTTCCTCCTGTTCCCGTTGAATCGCAAGATCTGTGGAGGGGGGCTGATGTTGTATTTAGGCTTCCACTAGAGTTTTAACCTTCACAACAAAGGAAGTCAAGTCGCCCATGACTCCAGGATCCAGTGATTGAATGACAGAGATAATGTCAGACAGGTGTTGTAAGCTGTCCTTGCCTGAGTAGAGAGAATGCAGCTCATCCCACATTTCTTTGTCCGTTTCATGGTACATGACCATTCGGTACGTCCCGATGTGCATGGAATTAAGCATCCAGGATTGGACCCGTCCGTCATCACGAAGCCAGTCATCTGTAGGGTCAACAGGTTTGGCCCGAGTGAGATGATGGAGAAGACCCTTTGTCTGTAGAGCACAACGGACCGAATGGACCCATTCGACAAAATTGGCCTTCCCGCTGAGAGAGATGGTGGTTATGCGAAGCTCATCACGAACTTCAGAAGGCGGGGCAACAACACGTGCGGGAAGGGAGGGAGGTGCTGTAGAGCCCATAACAACAAGATAAGGGCGATCTGGCGACTAGAAGGTCGGGCGGCTAGAAGAAAGCGGACAGCAGACGGCGGCTTGGCGACTAGAGGAGGGCAAGCCACAGACAAGAGAAGCAGGCCGAGAAAATGCGGCTAGGAGAGCTCGTAACGGCTAGAGGAGAAACAGGTCGTGGCGACAACACAACGACAGAGACCCGACAGCCCGCGGTGAACATCAAGAAGGCTGGGCAACAAGGAATTTTTGGACAAGCTGCTGGCAGACCGCGTGACAAGCAGCGTCAAGGAAGAGGAGGTCGCAACGGGCAGACCACGCGACAAGCAACGACAAGGAAGAGGAGGTCGTTGTGGGCAGTCCACGCGACAAGCAGCGACAAGCAGCGACCAGGAAGAGGAGGTCGCAGTGGGCAGACCGTGCGACAAAAAGACTCCGCGTAATAAGAGAAGGTCGGCAAGGGCAGTCCGCGTGAGAGCTCAACCGATCGGTCCGCGTGACAAGAGAAGCTGAGATCGTTGGGAGCGTGAAGCGGAGACCGCTGGGAGCATCAGGAAGAGGCCGAACCGTTCAGAAGAGAAGTGGGGCCCAGAGGAATCTCTATAAATGGAGAGACACAGAGAGGAGAGGGGAAGGATGTAGAGAAAAGAAGGAGAGGAGCGGTAGAGAATAGAAAACCGCAGTAGGAAGCGGACACCGCAGGAGCGGTTAGGGAAGAGGGACCACAGTTAGCAAAAACACTAACCGCTTAGAGCAAGACCGATGACTCTGATGTCATGTAGATAGAGACGCAAGAGAGAGAAAATAACCCAGAATTTTATTATATCACTAAATACAGGAGTACATACACTTATATATAGAGAAAGAGAGGGAGAACTTTCTACATCTATAATGTGAGACTAAATAGAATATACATGTGCTCGTAATGAGCTTTTTCATTACATCTTAGCAAGATTCATGTCATTCAGTTTATTATGGTCACACACTAATATGAATTTCCTTGTGCTATGACATTTGATTGAACTCGTCTCAACTTTTTTTGATGGAATGATAACATTTGGATTAACAAAAATATTTTTGAGAGTGATGCGGGGTAGGCTGTGGGAGTGAACGAACACTAATGTAAACCTATGTATGTGTCACCGGGCTTACTTGTGCTAGATGATGCAAATATATGATATTTTACAATATTTAATAAATATTATTTGAAATGATACAAAACACTCGCTAGCAACAGGATCCGACAGCGGTTGTAGGCGTAGATCCAAGCGGTGAAAGCGACAACAGTTTTCGTCACGGGCTAGGTGGTGATTTGTTGGTGGGCTGGAGGGTGAAAGGGAATGGGGGCTGCTAGGGCTTGGTGTCAGCTTGCGGAAGAGGGGTTACGACTGAGAGAAGAG
Organism: Platanthera guangdongensis; assembly: GCA_039583875.1. Lineage (NCBI taxonomy): Eukaryota > Viridiplantae > Streptophyta > Magnoliopsida > Asparagales > Orchidaceae > Platanthera > Platanthera guangdongensis. Next base: position 182,446,222 of record CM077148.1, read on the forward strand.
AAGTATTTTTGTTGGGGGAGGGGGTCACAACAAGAGTTAAGAGAGGGGAGGTGGAATCACGCTTTTGCTGCAGTGAGGAACTCAGTTGCGCGGCTGGTAGAAGGGAAGGCAATTTGTTGTTTTGCTTGAAGGCGTGGGAGGTGGAGGTGAGGCATGGCTGGAAGGAGGAAACATGGAGTTACAACTTGCGATAGGGACGAGAGATGGAAAGGCTTGTGGCTTGCAGGAATAAGGTTACGGTTACAAAAAGGGGAAATAGAGGAGAGGAAACAAAAATAAACTAGGACGTTGCATTCCAGGGTCTCGTGACGTCACACCATGATATGATTATCGTCTCTAGATTTCTTCACATTGCTAACAATGCCCTTTAATGGTTGCCATCACCCCTTATAATAAAAGATGGATAGGGTACTCAGTGTGAACGACTATTATTAGCCGTTACACTCGGTGCCTGATTATTACAACATAAAAGTTCAAAAAGTAAAATAAAAGAAGATGCAAAAAATAGGAAAAAGGCGCTCCGAAAGCGCTAGTGCTCTTGGATCACTGATTAGATCAGCCCCTCATGCACGAGTACACATAAGTGGGACCTGTTGAGAGGTGGCCCTATCTCCACTGTCGATCCTACGATCGTTCGCCATCATCTCCCTTGACTTTAAAACTTTCATCTCCAATGAATGAACATGATTGTAGTGCCATCGAAGATCGGGGGCGAGTATAACAAACTCAGTCGACGATATCCAAGTGTGATCGAAGGTGGGGCGTCCCCTCCAGTGCACTAAGTAACAACAAGAAAGGCCGCCCGAAACGGTGGTGCACTCATGTGCCACCATGTTAGTAATATTCTCAGTTCTCACCTCTAATACTAGTGGATTCAAAAGAACCTGTGTAATCATAGTGAGCGCGGGCGAGTCCGTAGGTGCTCCCCGAAATGACCGGGGTAACGGTCTGGTTGTATGTAGGAAGGTGCATGAATTGACTCAAGTTAAGTGTCTTTATGCTCTAGTGGTTCAAAGTAATGTGTCATATCTTACACATTAAATACATGATGAATACTCATATCTGTAGGGAGATCAATCTCGTAGGCTTTTGTTACAAATTTCTTTATAATCTTATAGGGATCCATCCGTTTTATGTTTTAGCTTTTTAGCTACTCCTTTTGGGATCCTCTCCATGTGAATCCTGACCTACTCACCCACCTGAAAATGCTGCTTATACTCGTGCACGCCTGCTTGTGCCCTACACAATTCACTACTGTTAGCAATTTTATGCTCGATTAATCCATGCATTTCATGTATGCGATGGATTAAGAACTCAGTTGGCTCACTAGGATGCGAGTCTTGGGGAACAAGGTGAGGTCAATAGGCTTCCTAGGCTCATATCATAACATTATATAAAATGGACTCATGCCAATAGACCTATTGACAAAATAAATGTATGTGAACTCGACGACCGATAACAAAAATCAAAATCGATGGGTGTTCACCAACTAGACACCGTAATAGTTTCCCCAAACATTTATTCACGATCTCGGTTTGGCCATCGGTCTAAGGGTGATAAGCCATCAAAAAATTCATGGTTATACTTGTCTTTTCCCATAACGTCCTCCAGAAATAATTTATGAAACTCACGTCTTGATCGGGATCTATAGACTTGGGTAACCCATCAACTTACCTCTTGGGCTTGGCATGCTCATCAATGTTCATCTTGTAATGTGGTAGATTTGGGAGCTTTGACTTCAGATCTGTGGCATGATGGGTGTCATGCAATGGGGATTTGCTAGGAAACCATCTGTCATAATATTAGCATCCTCATTGAGAAGATTTTGAATCTTTGTAGGTTCCTTAGGAGTCATAATGGCAGCCATTATGTAAAGTATGCCGGTGTTGACACTCGCATAAACTCACTATGACGCAAAATGTGCAGCAGCTTGGATGAACTAGTGCTAGTGGAGAGTGCAACTCGCCCCTTGGATTTCTCCTTGGACTAGTTGGTGTCAAAGTAATCTTACGTTCCTTGTCATAGAATACACGTGTTTGAGCGACCGAAGCCCGTAACATGACAATCAAAGAGCCAGGGTCTCCGAAGCAGAACGTGTACGACATCCATCAGGATGACATCGCACCAAACACGGTCCTCAAAAGAGGAGATAGTTTTCAGAACTAGGCAGATCTGGTTAACCCTTATGGATGCCTTATCGACCCAGATCACACGGCAGGGATGAGGATAAGGCGTGGGCTAACCTGCATCTACGACGTAAATTCTAACCAGTTCACATGGTGTAGAGGAAACGTTGAATAACAACCAAAAGAGTGCTCAACATCAGTCTCCTTACTCTCCTCGACGGTGGAGACCTCATCATCTACCTCTTAATTTTCATTGACCAGTTACTTTCTCTTGGGGCACTGGGTTGCCATATGGACTGCCGGAACAATGATAGCTTTGGACGTTCCCGGGCCGGGTGGCTACCAGTGGTCCAGTGGTGACCTTTTTTGTCCATGGGAGCAAGAGGGGGTTTGACAAGATGGGTTATAGTTGGAGGTGGCCTCATAAGGTGGACCTGTTTGCTTTAGGAGAGTCTAACAGGAACTAACTAATCAGATTTATTGCTCATACGTAAGGGCCATCTGGAAAACCTGCTCTACGGTATCCACATGATGGGGAATAAGTTCCATGCAGAGCTCCTCTTAGTTCGGAACAGAATCTGGAAGTGGTCGCACTATTCTCCTCTGATCTCTCGCAGTTCACTCCTCACAATCCACTTGTCGAATCACTGCAACTTCCCGCTAAACCGCTACAATTGAAAACATTGGTCTTGATCGGAGTATATTCTTGTATGTAATTGTAGTAAACAAAAGATATACTTCACATATAATTAGGAACTGAGTACCGTAAAATGTATAAAGAAATAAAATTTAATATTTATAATAACTACATTACAAGAGAACATTATATTTATAAACCCTCGACTATTTTACACAAAAAATAGGCTTTCATATGAATCCATACAAAAATACCATGCCATACTAGACTATCCCCTCTACCACATCCATAAGAACTCTTAAGTCCATCACTTTTGGTCTTCATTTCCCTTGTTTCGTTCGTCTAACTTCTTGAGTGCCTCCGGATAACCTTAACTCAAAGCTGGTACTTCTGTTCCTTCAGTTGACTTCTCCCTTAGTCTGACAATTTACTAGAAATTTCTTCCTCTTCCTTTCCCTAATCCTAAAAGTATATTTAATATAAAAGATTAGTCATAATGACGAAGATCTTTCCTCTTTAACTGCCTGCAGATATTAAAAGAACTATTAGTAGTATAAGAATGAAATGTGCAATAAATTGATGCAATGGAAAATAAGAGATACAACCTTGATTTACAATAAACAATATCATAATAGCGCATCCTAATTACATTAGGTCATTAAGCATACGTTCATTTAGATTCTTAAACTTGATTATCCAATATTCATTAACATCATCTTCTTTAGCTTTTCATTTTATTTAATTCATTTGACAATCTTGTTAGCCATCTAGCTCTACACCAAATCATATCGGTTCATTTCTATCGAACAAGCATGGAGCCCCTATGGGACACGTGACGCAAAGTTTCATCATCACATCGGTTCAGGGCTATTGAACAAGCATGGAGTCCCTATGGGGCACCTGAACCGATGTGATTGAACAAACATGGAGCCCCAATGAGACACCTAAACCAAAGTCTTATCGTTTCTAGACATTTCACAGCCCTTCCTCGAAGGGTTAACCCTTAATCTTTTCGTTATGCATCAATGTGTTTCTTTTAAGTTCATTTATTCTTTATTATCTCTAATCTTGATTCGTAGATTTTATTATAATTTTTGCTCCCTTTAGAATTCATTCGTTTCTCTTAATATTCATGTCACTAACTGTTGGCATATGTCGATCAGGCATCTAGAATATTTACAGCTCGTAGTCATCAGTAACATTAAAAGGAATTCATTGCTCATCATAATTTCATAACATAATAAACATCAAAATAATTATTCATTTCATAAGAAAAAATCATATACATATTGCAAGCATTGGCTTTACCCTTGTCCATTTTAGGGTTAATGTCTTTCCTTTCCGTTGATGCCATCTAAGGTGCTAATTATTCCACAGGGACTTCCGTTTAATTGGGAACGACATATTTGAAATACATGACTTTCACTTCTAAGTTTCTTTTATTAACACGAGTTGTAATCTAGGGGAGGTGGTTTCATTAACAACCCTAGTAGGATAATCCGACACCTTTTAAAGGGACTATCGAGGTTAGGGAATAAATTTAATGTGTTTAAACTTAAATTCTTTATAAATTAGTCGAGCCACCCATTGGATGTAAATAACACTTCTCTCGTTCAAATTTTTTCAAGAACAGCCTTCCCAATGTATACATTTTAGATGTAAACATCATAACCACTGGCTTGTGATTGTAAGAAGAGAGAAACAGGAGAGAGAAAATTGTCCGTAATTGTATTATTCTCAAAGTATATGAATACATACAGTTATATAGAGGTAGATAGAGAGAGATATCCTACATTTACATTGTGGGACTAAAGGAGCTATACATGGGCCAATACACATGAGCCTCCCAAATGAGATAATTCTATTTTATCTTTAACACTCCCCCGCAAGCTGGAGCGTACAAGTCATAAGCGTCAAGCTTGGATAAAAAATGATAGTACAAAGTCCGTGAGAGAGCCTTGGTGAAGATATAAGCAATTTGACTAGAGGCCGAGACATGTTCCAATACTATCTTCTTTGATTGAACATTCTCCTAAATGAAGTGACAGTCAACTTCAATATGCTTTGTGCGCTCATGAAATACCAGATTCTTGGCAATATGTATGATAGCTTGATTATCACAGAGTAGGGTAGCAGGAGAGAAGAGTGTGAGACCCATATCACTGAGGAGGCCCTCTAGCCAGGTAACCTCAGATACGACCGCTGCCATAGCGCGATATTCAGCCTCAACAGACGAACGAGCAATAACAGTTTGTTTCTTGCTGCGCCAGGTAATAAGATGTCCACCGAGGTAGGTGCAAAAACCAGTGGTGGAGTGTCTATCATCAAGAGACCCTGCGTAGTCCGCATCAGAGTAGTCAACAAGAGATAAAGAAGACGATGGCTTATAAACAAGTTCTTGTCCAGGAGCCTTCTTTAAATATTTGAGGATCCGCTCGACGATTCGGAGATGAGAAGTTTGAGGAGTATGCATGAATCGACTTACCACTCCAACAGCGAATGAGATGTCAGGCCGCGTAACTGTGAGGTAGATTAATTTTCCCACCAAACGTCGATAGTACTCTGGATTGATCAGAACAGGGTCATTCCCAGAGTCTTGATTCAACAACTGATGATTCATGTCCATCGGAGTATCTGTAAGTTTGCATCCCGAGTAGCCCGCACTTTGTAGAAGATCTATGCAGTACTTCCGTTGAGATAAGACTAGTCCATCAGGTCTCCTTGCAACCTCAAGTCCAAGGAAGTATCGCAGATTGCCCAGATCTTTTGTCTGAAAGACGGAGTTCAGATGTTGTTTGATTTTCTGGATCCCGATGGTGTCGTTTCCCGTAATCAGAATGTCATCAACATAGACAAGGAGGAGAACTGTCTCTGTTGCTTGATGACGAGTAAAGAAAGAGAAATCAGCAGAACTCCGCGTGAATCCCATCTCGCAAACCACCTTACTGAACTTACCAAACCAAGCGTGATGGGATTGTTTGAGACCATATATAGACTTCCAGAGAAAACATACACGAGACTCCCTCATGGCCTCAAACCCAGGTGGCTGGTGCATATACACAGTCTCTTGAAGATCGTCATTGAGAAAGACATTTTTGATATCCAATTGATGAAGAGGTCATTGGCGGTGCACAACAAGAGAGATCAGAACCCGTATAGTACTTAGTTTTGCCACCGGAGAGAACGTTTCGTCGTAATCGAGGTCATGTTGCTAAGTGAAGCCCCGGGCCACCGGACGGGCTTTGAGACGATCGACTGTTACATCAGGAGCATGTTTGATTGTAAAGACCCATTTGCAGATAACACAAGATTGACCCGGAGGGAGAGGAATAAGGTCCCGAGTCTGGTTAGCCCGGAGAGTTACCATCTCGTCGTCCATGGCCGCGCGCCAGCTCAGATTTTGTAGAGCATCCTGCAAGGAGTTAGGAAGAGAAATAATGGAGAGAGGGGGCAAAAGTGAGAAGAGATGGAGAGAGGCGATGTAGGGATACATAGTTTCCCATTTGCAGATAGCACAAGATTGACCCGGAGGGAGAGGAACAAGGTCCCGAGTCTGGTTAGCCCGGAGAGTTGCCATCTCGTCGTCCATGGCCGCGCGCCAGCTCGGATGTTGCAGAGCATCCTGCAAGGAGTTAGGAAGGGAAATAGTGGAGAGAGAGAGGGGGAAAATGTGAGAAGAGGTGGAGAGAGGCGATGTAGGGATACATAGTTTCCCATGAGATGAGCTGTAGAGGGTGGTGCTTGATCGTCAAGGCGCAGAAGATCATCCGTAGTAGGGGGCTGTTGTCGGGCTGCAATCCTGGACGAGCGGCAAGTGTAGACACGGGTAGGTGGAGGAGGGAGAGGTGGTGAAGTTGGTACTGGAGGAGCGAAAGAAGTGGGAGGCAGAGATGTGACGGGGACAGCCAGACGAGGAATAGTGGGCTGAGGTGGTAGAGTGGAGGTGTGAGAGAAGAAGCTTTCATCTTCAGCAAAGGTAACATCCGCGGAGACGAACACCTTGTTGATTGTGGGAGAGTAGCAAACATACCCTTTTTGGGTACGAGAGTAGCCTACAAATACACATTTGGTGGCGCGGGCGGCAAGTTTGTCACTTGGTGGTCCGAGAGAGTAAACATAACATGCACATCCAAATGTTTGAGGCGTGAGAGAAAAATGGGACTTGGAAGGAAACAAGAGACTGAATGGAGAAGCAAAGTTGAGAACGAAGGAGGACATACGATTAATGAGATAGCAAGCAGTAGAGACACTAAAGTTCCAATATTCAGCGGGAACCTGCATTTGAAGTATGAGTGACCGAGTGACATCAAGGAGATGACGATTCTTCCTCTCGGCCACACCATTCTGCTGGGGTGTGTACGCACACGAAGTTTGATGAATTATCCCAAAGTCGGTGCATAAGTTGGAGAAGCTGCGACTAGTGTATTCACGAGCGTTGTCAGTGCGAAGCGTTTGTACGGTAGTAGAAAATTGCGTACGTATTTCAATAATAAACGCACGAAAAATAGAGGTTAGCTCAGTACGATCATGAAGTAAATAAAGTCATGTGAGGCGTGAATGATCATCAATAAAGATTACAAATTGGCGATAACCAAAAAGACCGGGTAGTTTATAAGGACCCCAAATATTGGAATGAACTAAAGAAAACAAAGTACTACTCCGGTAACATACAAGAGGGAAGGAAATATGATGCTGCTTGCCAAAGATACATGACTCACAAGAAAATTCCTGTAAGGAGACATCGTGAAGAGCCTTCTTGAGAATCGGAAGAGGAGCATGACCAAGACGACGATGCCAGTTGACGGGGGAAACAACAGAGAGTGAAGTGGGAAGAGCGTCCAGGAGATAAAGCTCGTTTGACAGCCGTCCTCTACCAGTGATAGTCTGTGTTCGACGATCCTGCATGACAAAAGAAGAGGGAGAAAAGATCAGACAGCAATCAAGATCTTGAGCAAGCTTACTAACAGACAGTATGTTGAAGGGAGATTCCGGAACATGAAGGACCGAGCTTAAGGAGAGAGTAGGAGTAAGTTGCAGATCAGCAGCTCCAGACACAGGAGTAGTATCGTCATTGACCACAGTGATAAACTTGGGATACTCAGTGTACATGTACTGAGGAGGTTTCTGAGAGGTAATATGATGGGTGGCTCCAGTGTCCAGGATCCACTGAGAGCTGTAGGAGAGACAGGAGATACCTTCAGTAGAGAATGAAGCAACCAAGCCAGAGAAATGGTTGACCATGCCTTGAAGCTGCAATATCTATAGGTGGAGGTCATTGATATCTTTCTGAGCAGTAGATGAGGGGTCGGTGGGAGAGGGGCCTGCAGGAGCAAGAACAACAACGACAACAAGAGCAGTAATATGAGGAGACAAACCATGTTTGCGATAACAGGTAGCTTCAAGGTGGTCATCACGACCGCAATAAGTACACTTGAGAGTAGAGCGACCAACACGTCCCCGATCACGAGAAGTGAAGTGGCCTCCCCAAGTAGAAGATCCCCAACCAGACGGAACAGGAGTAGGGAGTAGGGGATGTTAGAGCAAAGCCAGAGAAAAAGTGGCTGGAGCCTCGGGAGGTGGTGTTACCTTAAGCACCATTGAGCAAACATCAGACAGAGAGAGTGTGATAAAAGAAGAGAATCTGGGTCCGGATGCTGTAAAGATGACTAGGAACACGGGTCATCATCATAGCGATCCCAACAGCCTCCTTCTGTGCCCGTTGAGTAGCAAGGTCTGTAGAGGGAGGTTGGTGTTGTATCCAGGCCTCTACCAGGGTTCTGGTCTTGTCAACAAAGGAAGTTAAGTCGCCAGTGGTGATGGGGTCCAGTGACTGAAGAGCAGAGATGATGTCGAATAGGTGTTGTAAGCTATCTCTGCCAGAGTAGAGGGAGTGCAGCTCATCCCACATTTCCGTAGCTGTTTCGTAATACATTGTCATCCGGTAAGACTCTGTGTCCATAGAGTTGAGCAACCAAGATTAGACTCGGCCGTCATCGCGAAGCCAGTCATCATAGGGATCAGCAGGTTTGACCCGAGTAAGGTGATGGAGTAGACCCTTAGTTTGCAGAACACGTCGAACGGAATGAGCCCATTCGACATAGTTAGTCTTTCCGTTGAGAGAGATAGTGGTGGTGCGAAGTTCATCACAGACCTCAGAAGGCAAGGTAGCAGCATGAGCGGGCGGAGAGGAGGTAGCTGCAGTTGAGTCACTGGATGCCATGACGGAGAGCGGCACCGGACTGAAGCAGCTAGCAGCAGCGGACTGAAGCGGAGCCCGCAAGAAAGAGAGGGCAAGCAAGAACCCAAATTCTTGGAGCAAGTCGCGGTGACAGCAGATCGCTAGCGACGAAGAAGGTCGCAACGACTAAGAGGAAGGTCGCGGCCACAAGGAGAAGAGCACGGCAAGGCGCGAGTTGATATAGGTCGTGGCGGACTGGAGCAGTCTGTAAGAAGAGAAGGTTCGTAGCGTACTGGAGGAGGAACCCGCAACAACTGAAGCAAGAGCTCGCAGCGGACTGGAGCTCGCGAAGGAGAGAAGGGTCGCGGCGGACTAAGAGGAAGTTCCGCGAGAAGAGAGCTCGCAGTGGTTTGGGGCAGTCAGTGACAGGTTATATCAGGAGGGCGCGAGCGAGGAGAGAGCTCGGACCTGACCGGAGTAGAAGCTCGCAGCGGACTGCAGCAAGAGCTGGCAGCGGATTGGGGAGAAGGAGTAGCGGGCAGCGGACTGGGGAGACTGAGCGAGAAGGAGCTCGCAGCAGCGGACTAAGAGGAGGGTCCGCGAGAAGAGAGCTCGTAGCAAACTGAAGAAGAAGACCGAGAAGGCAGGGATTAAGTGGACCCCACAGGACAGAGAAAGGAGGATATAAGAATCCCGAGGAGGAGGGTGAAACCACAGAGAGAAGAGAAAGCGGATCCAGAAAAGACAGGCCGCAGGCGATTAGGGGTAGACGGATAGAAGCCAGAGTCCGCAGGCCGCTGACAATTAGGGGTAGGCGGATAGAAGTTTGAAGTCCGCAGGAGAGGACGAATGTCTCTGATACCATGTAAGAAGAGAGAAACAGGAGAGAGAAAATTACTCGTAATTGTATTATTCTCAAAGTATAGGAATACATACACTTATATAGAGGTAGATAGAGAGAGAGATATCCTACATTTACAATGTGGGACTAAATGAGCTGTACATAGGCCAATACACATGGGCCTCCCCAATGGGCTAATTTTATTTTATCTTTAACAGTGATCATCCACATGAGTACATTATCATATGTAAAAAAACCCTAAAGTTTTTCAGAGATCTTGAACATAGCATTGATAACATCTGAAAATGAGGAAAATCACCGTAACTGTGAAGATGATATAAAGACGATTATAGAATCACTCATGAAAAAGAGGAAAATCACCAATCTATGAGCAACCGACTATCGCAAGGAGAGAAAAACACCAATCATTATACATTTCATCCCATATAAGAAACAAGGTTGCAGATGTAAATGTCGTGTTCATGTTGGTTTGGGTTTAAGTGTCGTATGTCGGATTGCAGAAAATATTTTATAATGTCGGATTTTAATATTTAAATAAAACTATTAGTATATAAACACATTTTTTTTGTAAATAAGTAAAAATGTACACATAATATATGTTTCTAAACTACGCAATAAACATATAATAATATGATTATAATGAACTATTGAATTATTAAACAAAATAAACACAAATTTGCATATTAATAAACGGTAAATATCGAAGAAAGCAATTTGCCTTATTTGTATGATTATTTTAGGATCAACTATCAAGGTCCATAATTCAATGTCACGAAGGTTTCTACTTCGTACTCTTATCTTCTCAGTTTCTCCTTATCATAAAAAGTAAACATATAAAAAAAACAAATCGAAGTTAAGTTGTTACAAGACGCTGATTAGTAAATGAAAGAAATAAGAATATTGACATTTTTTGACATGATCTACCTTTGAAAGATTTTAAACGTTACTTTTCCAACCTTTAATACCTAAGAAAATAATATCAAACTATATATCTAATAGACTAATATATATATATATATATACACACACACACACACGAGTGTCCTTCACGGGGCTCCGCCCCTATGGCCAAGCGCGCCAGTTCTCGACCAGCGACGGCGGGCTTCGCCCGCCCCTCCCCCCATGACAGGTATAATTATTAAAACAATAATTTAACTGCCGAATGTATTATTAAAGGTGTGTTTAACAATAAAATTTAACTGTTAAATGTATTGAAAAAATCTGCATCGGGAGTTTAACGCAAAAGCTTTCATGGCGTAATGGTTAAGGTGCGTGCCTTTGAACAGGATGTGACAGTTTGATTCTCAACGGGCGTGCCTTTTATATTGTTATTTTTAATAGTATTTAAAATAATTTAACTGTCAAATGTATTAAATAAAATATGCGTCAAAAATTTAATGCAAAAGCTTTCATGGTGTGATGGTTAAGGAGCATGCCTTTGAATAGGAGGTCTACGGATAGATTCTCAATGCGTGCTCTTTTTATATTGTTATTTTTAATAGTCTCACACTACTTATTTAGTTTGTAATCGGGTGTGCTCTGGATGGTAGCGGGCATGTTGCGGGATGTGACTAACCTGAGCTTGAAGTATTTTATGAGTTATATAGGTGCAAAATCGTAATTTTACATAAGTTTAGGACACCCTAATAGTAGGTTTAGGAGACCCAATAAACTGTGGAGAGGGTGCGAATTTGATTGAGCTCGATCTGACGGTAGCAGAATTATCAATTCATGATCAGACGACTATTCTAATTTTGAACTCATGAGTTTATACTTCCTTTATAGTGGTAAAGATATATCTGCGTGTGCGGGCTCGCGCGCGAAATAAAAGACTATCATATACTCAAAAATCTTGTGTGCTCATATAAAAAATAGAAACGTATCTCAAATTGCAAGTCTAGCACAAATTGCAGTCATGTAATAAACCTCACAACGTATAAGTTCTGTTAGAAAAGCCCATTTAATCTAGGCCCATTTTGTAACATTTATTATTTTTCCCTCTCCTCTCTTCAGTCCCACATCTTGTATATGACATTTTTCTCTCTTTCTCTCATCTATATATTTGTACTCATTCTTTGTATTTTACACTAGTGAACATATATACAAGGTTGGCTTTTACCCTTTATACATGGTATCAGAGCCAACGATTCTCCTTGAGCGGCTTCCCCTTTCTTCCCGCGCGGTCTGTTTTCTGTCCGCTACTCGCCCGACTTCTTGCTGCCTGCCTGCCTGATCGCTCCGCTCCTCTTCTTCCGCTTCCTCTTCTTCTCCGTGGTTCCACCCCTCCCCTCCGACATTTTATAGCCTTCCTCTTCTCTCTCTCTCGTCGGGTCCACCTTCCCTCTCTCTCCTACAGACCGCTATCTCTTGCGGCCTGTTCTCTCTCCCTCTGCGGGCTGTCCTTCTTTCGGCCTGGTACAACTCACTGCGGCCTGTTGATCTGCCTGCCTTGCTCGCGACCTGCTCCGGTTCGCTCAGGTTCACTGCGGCTTATTCCACCTCGCTGAGCCCTGCCTCTCTCCCGCCCTCCTTCAGCTCGCTGCGACTTGACTTAGCTCGCAGCGGCCTACTCCTCCTCGCTGCGGACTACCTCTCGTGCGGCCTGCTCCGGCTAGCTGCGGCCTGTCTCTTCTGCGGCCTGCCTCTTCTGCAGCCTGCCTCTCCTGCGGGTTGGTCCCGGGCGTTGCGGTCTCTTCTCTCTTTCCGCTCGAGTCTCCCTACTCGCGGTCTCTTCTCTCTAACCGCCGCTGGCTCCGTCAGAACGTGCGGACTCCTGCCTTCCCGCATTTTGGTCGCGGTCTTCTCCTCGTTCCTTTCTTCGTGGCCTCTCTCTGTCCGCTGCGGCCTCTCTCTGTCCGCCGCGGCCTGCTCTCTCTCCCGGCCTCTGCCTTTGGTCGCGGGCTCCTCTCGCAGTCGGTGCCTTCCCATCGTGGCTGGCAGTTTCTGCTCTGGTCTTCTTTGTTGCCCGGTCTGTTCTCCTAGCCGCCTCTCTTCTCCATGACCTCCTTTGCTGATTCCGTTGGCACGGCGGTTCCTCCTGCTGACCGCCCGGCCTCTCTCCCGGAAGTCCGCGATGAGCTTCGTATTACCACAATTTCTCTGACCGGCAAGAAAAACTTTGTGGAATGGGCACATTATGTTCGTCGTGTCTTGCAATCCAAGGGGTTCCTTCATCACTTGACTCAGGCCGTTATCGGTACTCCTACAAATGAATGGTTACGCAATGATGGTCGGGTGCAGACTTGGCTTCTTAATTCTCTTGATGACGAATCTTATCGCCTAGCCATGTACCATGAGACGGCCAAAGACATGTGGGACGAGCTCCACACCCTCTACTCTTGCAAGGATAGTCTCCACCATCTGTATGATCTCTTTTTTTTTACTTATTACTGCTCAAGGTCCAGGGATCGGTGTTAATTATTCTACTTTTTAGAACGGACTATTATTTTATCGAACGAACGGAGTGGCGCGACCCTCAATTTCAGATCTGAGAGAATATTAATTCGTCCTTTGTTGGTAGCATCACTGACTCGAAAGTACGACCGGGGAGGCTTGCGTTTAAAACGGGTTAACTCTGGTCGAGATCAATTAACAGCTTGGATAACCACCATCATCTTGACCAAGTGCTAAGGGTTCTTAGCTCTTCTCAGGATCGGTTGCTAATATCTACCTATCTATCTTAATCCAGGACTTAAGCCGCTTCGCCTTTCATTCGGGATAGGGTAGTAAAATCTAAAATTTTGCAGAGCTTTCGCACTATCTTAATTCAGGTCATAGGCTTTCGCCTCGCCCTTCATTCGGGATAGTATGAAATAATAAGGTTTTGAAAATAATTTTGAAAGCAGTTTCACGCTATCTTAATCCAGGACATAAGCAGAGTTTCGCCTTTCATTCGGGATAGTATGAAAAAAATAAAGGTGAGTAAAAATAAAACAGTAAAATACATTGAAATTGAAAGTCCATTTTATAAAGTTCAAAACTTATTACAACTTTCTAAAAAACTGAAAAGAAAGCTAAAATATTACAACTTACAAAACTTTTGAATACTTGAAAGCTACTACCAGTTCCTTGTCAGAGAGCTGGGGAGTCCTAACAGTTCTTAAGGAAGTTGTTAGTGTTCGAATAATTCTACTCAGCCCTCTCCCTCTATTTATAGGGAAAAAATACAAGCTTTTGGAAAAGCACTTTTGGAAAAGCACTTTTGGAAAAGCACTTTTGGAAAAGTTGCCAAACAGCTTATGGAAAAGCTGCCAAACAGCTTTTGCAAAAGCTGAAAATCTGCTTATAGGACAGCTGGCTATTGGACAGCTTGACACGTGGCGGTTTGGATATGGATGGAGCTGACTTGGCTGGCTGGATAAGAATGGTCCTGGCGGGTTGGCGGGTCCGAGTAGCAGGTTGCGGGTCCGGGTAGCAGGTTGCGGGCTGGTGGGTTGGCGGGCTGGACTAAATCCATTCAAAAAGTGCGCTGGCCTAGTCTCGATCCCAAGCAACCAGAGAGAACAACTAGACACCACTCCACTAGGCCAATTGATCTTTGTTGTTTGGAACCTGCATATAATATATTTATAATATATAAAATACAGATTTTATTATACATAATTCTTACAATCTTATATTATTTTAAAATATAATTATATTATTTACAAGCATTCCTAATAAAATTTTATTTAAAAGATAATATACATAATATTACTTATATAATATTACTAAATATTAATAATACTATACTTAACATATTATATTATAATTTATAAGGTGTAATTAATTTATATACATTATATTACCTTTTTTTTACATTATTATTATTATTATATGTATTATTATTGTATAGATTATTAGATCCTAGACGGTTCAGCTCCGTTCAGGCCGTCCAAACCGGTCGGATCGTGAACATTACCACAAAACATAATATAGTACATTAAAGTGATGGTTAAAATTGACAAACAAACTAATTGAAGAATAAAACTAAAAACAAACCGTCATGAAGTATTACAACCTTAAATTAGAATTGATATTAAAACTAGACCAAAACATGTATAAATAATCACTCATCAACCATCTGTATGACATTATTACTGCTCTCCAGGCCCTTGATAGCAGTGGCGCGACCGATCTGACGTCCTTTGTTGCTCAGGCTCGGTCTCTGGTCGAGGCTTGGATCCACCATCAGTCTCCTACTCTGGATCTTGCTGCCCAATGTGCCCAGAAGGAAGCTGTGGGTTTAGGGTTTAGGGTTTAGAGTTTAGGGTTTAGGGTTTAGGGTTTAGGGTTTAGGGTTTAGGGTATCGCCATGATATGGATCGGGTCCCGCATCATCTTCACAGTGTACGAGCTCACATCCTCTCCTCTACTGTTACCCCATCTTTCTCCGATGTGTGCTTTATGCTTCTCATGGTCTCCCCGCCTCCGGATGTGCCCGGGCCACCTTCTCCGGCCCTTGTTCAGCAGGCCCCTGCTCCCTTATTGCCTCTTCCATCTTCTGCTCGTGGAGGCCGCTCTGACTCTCGCGGCCGGGGCCGGGGTGGCCGACCTCGACCTAAGTGCTCGTTCTGCGGCAAAGATGAGTATCTTGAAGCCACGTGCTACCGCAAACATGGTCGCCCTCGTCCGCAGGCCGCTGTTGCTGCCACCGACTCCTCTTCCACTCGTCCTGACCTCGACGAGGTTCGTCTTCAGCTCCAGCATCTTCATGGACTGCTTAGCCGCCCTCCTGCCTCGGTTGCCTCCGCTGCCTCCATCTCCAATGAAGGTATCGCCTGCCTCTCCTCTGGCCCGCGATGGATCCTCGATTCTGGTGTCACTCATCACATCACCTCTGTTCGGCCGCCTCAGTACTTGTCTTCCCCTCACCCGAAGTACATTACTGTGGCCAATGGGGCATCTGTTCCTGTCTCTGGATGTGCTGATATTCCCCTCACCTCTTCTCTCCTTCTGCGCTCGGCTCTTCACGTTCCGGGCTCTCCTTTCAATTTACTTTTGTTGGTCGCCTTACTACTGATTCTAATTACTCCGTGACATTTACTTCCTCTTCTTTTCTCATACAGGATCAACAGACGCGGATTATCATTGGTAGGGGGCGGATGCAGAATGTGCTCTATCTTCTTGACGACTCTCCAACTACCCTCGCGTCTATCTCCTCTTCGGATTGACATCGCCGCCTGGGTCATGCTCCTCTTCCAGTCCTCCGGAAGGCTCTTCCATATATTTCTCTTCCTGCATTTCAGTGTCACACATGTATTTTGAGCAAACAGCCTCGTTCATCTTTTCCTTCTCATTGTACTCGGAGCTCCGCTCCTTTTATTTTGGTACACTCCGATGTATGAGGTCCGTACAAAATCACTAGTATTTCTGGCTACTGGTATTTTCTTACTTTTATTGATTACTACTCTCACATGACGTGGTTGTATCTCCTCCGGGATCGCTCTGAGCTTCCCCGCGTCTTCTGTTCCTTCATACTTGAGACTCGCACTCAATTCTCTGCCTTCATATGTACTATTCGTACTGACAATGCGCGTGAGTACACCGGTCATATCCTTCGCGACTCTCTGCTCTGAGTTCTGCATTCTTCACCAAACCTCGTGTCCGTATACTCCACAACAAAATGGTGTCGCCGAGCGCAAGAATCGTCACCTTCTTGATGTCGCCCGTTCCCTTATGCTCCAAATGCAGGTTCTCAAACCGTACTGGAACTACGCGCTCTCCACGGCTTGTTTTCTCATCAATCGTCTCCCTTCTTCCGTCCTCCAGCATGCCACTCCCTTCAGCCTCCTCTTTCCCTCCACTCCACCTTTTCCCGTTCCTCCTCGGGTCTTTGGGTGTACCTGCTACGTTCACCGACTTGGTCCCTCCATCGACAAGTTGGAACCACGTGCCGCCAAATATATCTTTGTCGGCTACTCGCGCACTCAAAAGGGTTGCGTGTGTTATTCACCTGCTAACCGCAAAGTTACTGTCTCTGCGGATGTCACTTTCCGTGAAGATCTTCCCTTTTTCTCTGATCTGGATATCGCTCCTAATCCAGACCCCGTCGTTCGTCCTGTCATCCCTGCTCCCCGCTCCTCATCCTATCCTCCTCCGGCCCTACCTCCGGTCCGTCCGCCACCACCAGTTATCCGTGTCTATTCTCGTCGATCTCCTCATCCCGTTGCCCCTCTGCAGTCGGCTTCGACCTCTGGTGCTCCGCTACATGCTGCTCCGGCTCCCGCATCCACCGCTCATCCAATGGCAAATTACGTGTCTCTCCATCGCCTTTCTCCACCTCTTCTTCACTTTGCCACTTCTTTATCCTCTGTTTCTGTCCCTAACTCTTTGCAGGAGGCACTTCAACATCCAGGTTGGCGGGCGGCCATGGACGAAGAAATGGCGGCCCTTTGGGCCAACCAGACCTGGGTCTTGGTTCCCTTACCTCCAGGTCAGCACCCGGTTGGGTGTAAATGGGTTTTCGTCATCAAGCATGCTCCAGATGGCACTTATTGACAGACTGAATGCCCGTCTTGTGGCCCGTGGCTTCACTCAATAGGAGGGCCTTGACTATGAGGAGACCTTCTCTCCGGTGGCTAAGCTCAACATCGTCCGTGTTCTTCTCTCCGTGGCGGTGCACCGCCACTGGCCCCTTCATCAGCTCGATATCAAGAACGCCTTTTTGAATGACGACCTTCAGGAAACCGTCTACATGCGCCAACCGCCCGGGTTTGAGACCACGGGGGAGTCTTGGGTGTGTCTTCTCAAGAAATCCATTTATGGTCTCAAACAGTCCCCTCGGGCGTGGTTTGACAAGTTCCGCAAGGTGGTTCGGGACATGAGGTTCACTCGGAGTTCTGCAGATTTGTCCCTATTCACCCGACACCGGGCCACTGGAACCGTCCTTCTGCTGGTTTATGTTGATGATATACTACTCACTGGGGATGATTCAAAGGGGATTCACGAAGTCGAACAACATCTGAGCACTGTATTTCAGACTAAAGACCTGGGGCATCTTCGCTACTTTCTTGGTCTCGAGATCGCACGACGGCCGGACGGGCTGGTCCTCTCCCAACAAAAGTACTGTCTCGATCTTCTCAAAGACGCCGGTCAGTCCGGTAGCAAACCAGCGTGTACACCGATGGAGGCAAATCACAAACTGTGTTCATGCTTCTGATGACGATTTGCTTCTTCAGAACCCGGAATACTATCGACGCCTTGTGGGAAAGTTGATCTATCTAACTGTCACGAGGCCGGATATATCGTTCGCCGTTGGGGTTGTCAGTCGGTTCATGCATGCCCCCCGGGTTTCTCATCTTCAGGCGGTTGAACGGATTCTCCGATACCTTAAGGGAGCTCCGGGTCAAGGGCTGGTTTACAAAACCTCCGACTCGGCTCCCGCATTAGTCGCGTATTCTGATGCCGATTATGCCGGTTCCCTGGACGATCAGAGGTCAACAAGTGGGTTCTGTACTTATTTTGGGGGTCATCTCATTACATGGAAAAGTAAGAAACAAGTCGTGGTCGCTCGTTCCTCTGCGGAAGCTGAATACCGATCGATGACCTCGGTTGTCTCAGAACTCACATGGCTTGAAAGTCTCCTTAATGACCTGGGAGTAAAACTCCCCTCATCTGCTGTTCTATTCTGTGATAGTCAAGCCGCCATACACATAGCAAAAAATCTGGTGTTTCACGAGCGCACAAAACATATTGAAGTTGACTGTCACTTCATTCGAGAGAAAGTTCAATTGAAGAAACTTGAGTTAAAGCATGTTCCGGGCACTGATCAAGTTGCTGACATTCTCACAAAGGCCTTATCAAGTACCATGTTCTACCAGTGTTTGTCCAAGCTGGGTGCATGTTCCGGGCACTGATCAAGTTGCTGACATTCTCACAAAGGCCTTATCAAGTACCCTGTTCTACCAGTGTTTGTCCAAGCTGGGTGCATATGACCTATACGCTCCAGCTTGCGGGGGAGTGTTAGAAAAGTTCATTTAATCTAGGCCCATTTTGTAACATTTATTGTTTTTTCCTCTCCTCTCTTAGTCCCACATCTTGTATAGGACCTTTTCCTCTCTTTCTCTCATCTATATATTTGTACTCATTCTTTGTATTTTACACTAGTGAACATATATACAAGGTTGGCTTTTACCCTCTCTACAAGTTCCATATGTATGTCTGCATCAAGATAAACATCATCACTCATACAATTATCTTATTATTAATAATTAAAGTCATATTATTTTTATTGATTTATAATTTATTTTCTAGTAAAGACTTACAATTCATAATTGTATAACTCATGTTCTCTTTCATAGTCCTTCGAGATTTATGACGGAGCTTGTATATCCTCATCTTTAAGCCCCTCGTCTTTCTCCAATGTTTGTGTTACGAACGCGCTTTCACTTTAAACTTTGATTATGTTATTGTTGGTTGGAAGGTTGGTGCTCCTTCTTGGTCCTAAATTAGTATCCAAATGTCTCCAAGTTGTTGTCAGGTCAATCCTTCTCCAGGAAACACTTCCTCTTCATTATCATCTTCAATTGAACCTACGTGCTATTCTGCAACCTTTCCTTCATCCAAACTTTTTGTAGATATTGGATCTCGAAAGATATCTATATACTTAGACTTGAGCATAACATTAAACTTCACGAATACAAGATCATTTAATCGTTTCTGCATAGCATTAAACTTCATTAATGATTAATTAATAATCATATATTCATATTTTACCAATCACCATTCATTCAATAATAAATACTTACGTATGCATAAATCTCACACAAAGATGCATAAATCTCACACAAAGATGCATAAATCTCACACAAAGATGCATAAATCTCACACAAAGATGCATAAATCTCACACAAAGATGCATAAATCTCACACAAAGATGCATAAATCTCACACAAAGATGCATAAATCTCACACAAAGATGCATAAATCTCACACAAAGATGCATAAATCTCACACAAAGATGTATAAATCATAAATCTCACACAAAGATCATAAATCTCACACAAACATGTAAATCTCACACAAACATGCTAAATCTCACACAAACATGCATAAATCTCACACAAACATGCATAAATCTCATCATATGTTACAAAATCTTAGATTATTTACATATAATATTCATGAATCATGATTGGAAACAGCCAATAGGAAACAGCCACAAAATTGGCTTCTGTGGAGTTCGGGGTCCCAAAAGAGGGGTGACCGCGCACCTACTACCCTCAAGCGAACGATCGAGGCACAAGATTAGGAACACAGGGGACAGACCCAAGGTCTCAGCGTGGAGGACCCACCGCATACCCGGAAGACTAACAAGCTCTTCCCCTCCCAAGCCAAAGGCTGAGCTAAAACACCTTCGGAGGGCGCTCTCGGCCGACCGGAATATCTAAGGAGGGTCTCAAGACCAACTCTCTCCTATCCAGATGTGTCCCCTTGGGTCTTACACGAAATACTGCTCACCCGCCCTACTGATGGCGCAAACTCGCCGAGCAATTCCACGACACGCTGCCCAAACTGGGCCACTAACAGCGTAATTTTGCTATTCTGACCGGCTGTCAACAGGCCATGAGGGGCTTCCCGGCAACTAAACCTCGGGGCCCCCGCAGGGCGAGCGGTTCACGAGCACACCACTCGCCCAAGACGGAAGGAGTAAACCATACATAAACAGAGCATCACAGATATTAAAAGAATATTACTGGAATATGAATTGCATATTTCGGCACGCAGACCGGCAATATAAGAAAAAATAGGCCTTCGAGGGCCGGCACCAGCTTGGGCTTAAGCCCGCTATTCCCCGCTTGGAACTATAACACCTGTACGCCAACGTCTCGTCTAGCGCCTGTCAGCTGAACAAACGTCGACTAACATAAGCTGGTCAAACATATTGCACACACCCCTCTTTTGGGGGACTGTGGCGCGCATTCCCTGCAAATGGATAATATACAACTTCCTCGGAGTCTTCTCCGGGAACCCCAGAACATCACCAATCCGGCTCACACGTCCGGATGGGCTTCACACAACATGCCTAAACTCGTACTCACGCTTCCGGGTGCTAACACAGTTAATTGCGGGGACGTACACGAGCACACCACTCGCCCAACCCATGAGCATCACAGATATTAAAAGAATATTACAGAATATGAATTTCTATTTCCCTTCCTCGAGGGCCGGCACCCGTTGGTGGAGAGCCAACTTCTCGTCTAGGCTTCCAACAAACGTGCAAATAAGCTGGAAACTATTGACACACCCCTCTTTTGGGCTTCGCGCACCTGCACAACTTCCTCGGAGTCTTCTCCGGGAATCACAGAAATCACCAATTCTCACACGTCCGGATGGGCTTCACCCTGCCTAAACCCGACTCACGCTTCCGTGTAACACAGTTAATTGGGGGACGTACACGTCAACCCGGGAGAGCCGTTGGTGGAGAGGGGCTTCCATGCAAATATGGAAACTGAGGGCTTCACCTGCCCAAGTAGAAATTTCTCCCTTGACGCGTTGCGGGGCCGAACCGGCTCATTGCCCGACTCCACGTCTAGCGTCCGTAGTGGTTGTCCATGCTCGGATCTGACCACCGTGGGAGAGTTGAAAGCTCCGAATGATTTTTCCCCCTCCATGGCCGAGTCTCTCCATGGCCGACCGTGCTCCAAGTGGCCGGCCGCTGCTGTACGAGGCCGATCCCCGCTCCAAGTTGCCGGCCTCTGCCCTAGGCGGCGACGGGAGGAAAGAAGGGAGGCGGCGTCGGGCTCTGCTGCAGGCCGGCGGGATGGAGAGAGAGAGAGCCGGGGGCGCTCGGGCCGCTGCTCCAAGCGGCCGGAGAAAGAGGAGATCTGGCGGTTTTTTGCTCCAGCCGACGAGAGAGAGGGAGGGGGCGGGCGGCTCCTTGCTGAGGCGGCGGCCGGAGAGGGAGGGAGAGAGGCGGGCGGCTTCTTGCTGAGGCGGCGGCCGGAGAGGGAGGGAGAGAGACGGGCGGCTTCTTGCTGAGGCGGCGGCCGGAGAGGGAGGGAGAGAGACGGGCGGCTTCTTGCTGAGGCGGCGGCCGAAGAGGGAGGGAGAGAGACGGGGCGGGATGGGGTTGCTTTAGGCGGCCGAACCCTAGCCTGGGAGAGGAAAGGCCCCGATGCCCCTTCTTTATTTTTTGTTTTTCTGCCGTGCTGTCCCGACCTCCCCTACCTTGCCTTCTTTTCCTTTTTAAAATCATCCCTCTTATGTATATATAATCTAATATATATATAATATAATATATATTTAATATAATATATATATTATAATATTAAATATATATATAAGATTTTATACCTATGCAAATAAAACCTCCGCACGCACGCACGAGGACCCGCACGAGCTCGAACGGGGCCGCACCACATTGCCGCTCATAACATGTCCCGAGCGCGCCGCTTGGGGAGGATCCCGCTCGACTGGATATGGGGTTCTACAACATCATTTGTTGCAACAACAACGACTAGAAAACCAAGTCCGAATTTAATTTTACAAGTCAATACAATAACTGATATAAAGCTAGGGCAGCAATATAAGTTCATAATAACATGACCCCGTCCAGAACATTACAATACTGCAGCCAACACAATTATATAATGTTAGGGCACGAGCTTTAGAAATAATACTAGAAATAATGTCAGATTAATCCCGATAGCTACACTACATCAGCCACTAAGCTTTAAATTTCAGAAGTAATGCTAGAAAACAATGGTTTAGAAGTAATGCCACTGACAGATTAGCCTTTATAAGTAATGCCAGAAAAAAAAGGATGTTGGAAAAATTGAGAGAGTAGAAGTAAAGGAGAAGAAGACGCTACCGGATAGAATGAAATGCCAAAATGCCAGAAAATTGGCAGAAAATCCCTAAAATGCCAGGGAAAAAATAAAACAATGCCTGAAAAAAGAGAAAACCCATATAAAAGTGAAAGCTAGGGCAAAGAATGCTCACAGTGTTGTATCGTAAAAGAAGAAGCTAGGGCAGAGTAGCAGACTGACAAATATAGAAACGTTGACGCTCGGGAAAAGAAGAACAGTCAAAGCATTGGTGGAATCATAGAAGAGATCTCTGTTAGAGAAAATGAGAGTTGTTGACCACACAACCGGAGCACCAAAAGAGAGAAAATGAGAGAATCACCTCTCATAAACTAGGTTTAAAATGCGAATTGAAATGAGTCGTCGTTTGCGTAATATTATTAAACAAGCGGTATTATAATGTTTTATGATTTGAAACATACTGCAATATATCGATTGCTGAGATAATGCCAGAGATCGCCCTATATCTCGCGATATTTTACAAAGCACAAATTCTCTCCAAAATATCGATTTCGTTGCGTTTTTTGCACCCAAAACCTTTGTATCGGCGAACATTTCGAATAGGTCGGCCGACATCTAAAACACTGATAAGAAACGATACAAAATGCTCACTAGCAATAGGATCCGACATCCCAGTGGTGGAAGCGGCGACAATAGCACGAACAATAATACTCGCATGAGATTAAGTGACATTGGACGGGGCTATGTGAAACGTGAATGTGGGTGCCGACACGCTAATACAAACCTAAGTGGATGTGCTGAATGAATGCTATTAGACTCAACATAAATGATGCGTGCACGTGATCAATTAATCCGGAACAAAATATTAGCAAAATTAAATTATATTAATTAGCACGTGCACACTATGAACTTTGATAATTTTCCGGCACACAAACAAAATCATGCTCGAATTTCACAAGTGGTGCTTTCGACTACAATTTTTACAAACGGATTATAGGAGAACAAAGTAATTAAAACAAATAGCACATACAATATAATATTTCCACTGAAAATATACAAGTTCACTCCAAATATTCAATACAAAAATAAAATAACACGAACAATAATACTCACAAACATTGGATCCGACGGTGACGGAATGCGGCGAACTGGACGGTGGAACTGGGCGACGTCGTGGACGGGCGACAGTAAGTTGAGAGCAGAAACAAAAAAAGCAGCGAAAAAGAGTAGAGGTGGCTCCACGACAAGGTCTAGTAAGGGTGGTGGAGATAAGGGAGGGAAAGAAGGAAGATCCACTTATGGAGGTGTGCTATTGTAGATCGTTCCACGACAGGAAATGGGAGGAGGAAACAGGCTACTCTGGGAGGCGGTCAACTTGCTGTGTGTGGGTGTGGGTGTGGGTGTGGGTGGGTGTGTGTGGGGGGGGGGGGGGGGGAGGTCGACAGTGACAGGAAATGGCGCTGGAAGTGGCACTGGATATTAGAGACGGTGGGGGAGGTAAAAGTTGTAGGGGACCAGCGATTTGGAGACTTAATTAATTCCACGATGAAGATGAACAGTGGGGAGGGGAAATAGGGCGGAAACGGAAGCAGACGGAGGGGAACTTCTCACGGTTTGGCGCTCGCACACGTGATAAAGTCGTGGGTTTCTGCAATTGGAGGCGAGCACAAGATGATCAGGGACGGACGAGACTTGCAGGGAATGGGTCTGTAGCTTCTTTTGTCGAGACCAAATGACAGGAACAATATACAATGCAACGGTTTTCTTCTTCGTGCGAGCGATGAAGATGATAAATAGTGACAGTTAAGGCAGACTGTCATGCGGTACAGAAGGGAAACAAGAGATATCACGAAAATAGTACAATAAAATTAAGAAAAAATGAAAATAATCTCAAGGCTTCGCACCACAGGCTTGCGGCATCGCACAACTGATGATTCCAGGATTTGGATTCTCTCAAAAACTCGGCAATGCCCAAAAATCTGAACATCCACCCCTATTTGTAACAAGAGGGGGTTGTTGGGCACCCAATGCTCGCGGTCTCAGTTCGTCGATCTGGTCAACACATCTCTGACAAATCTGCAAAAATGGCTCCCGTAAAGTGGTGGCCCGATCTCCGATCATGAACATGCGGTCGATCCTCATCAGTTTCCCCCGATTGAAAACATTCATCTCCGAGGAATGAAGATGAATATGTTGTGGTCAAAGATCGGGGAAATCCCAACAAGCACTATTGTCAATATCCAAGCATCATTAATGGTGTAATGTCCACTCCAGTGCTCCACGTGGTGGTGCACTCGTCCATGACATTATCACTAATGCTCTCACCTCTCACCTCTCACGTTGGTGGCTCCAGAAAATCGGTAAAATCATAGGAGGTGCCGGAATACCCATGGGTGCTCGTCGAAGGTGAACATGGGAAGTGTGAAGCTGTAACTGGAAGGGTGTCAAAAGAAGCTCAAGTTATGAGTCCCTATGCTCGAGAGGATCAAAGTAATGTGCCAAATTTCTCGTATTAAATACATGATGAATACTCATATCTGCAGGGAAACTAATCTCGTAGTCATTTGTTTCAACTCTCTTTATAACCCTATAACGATTCATTTGCTTAGTCGTAGTTTAGTAACGGCTCCTTTTGGAAGCTCCTCCTTGCAAAGCGGACCATGACATACCCGCACACCCGAAAATGTCGCTCACGCTTGTGCATATCTGCTCATGCCTTATATAATTCAATATTGCTAGCAGCTTTCTTCCGGATTAGTTCATTCATTTCATGCAAATGATGCAAAATCAACATGTGTGACTCACACAACATAGATGAATCATGCACTAAATGTAAATGAACAAACAACAAATGTAAAATGTGAACTTCTAGCTTGACCACCTCAGTACCCTGAGGACTTTAGGTATTATATGAAATTCCTAAGATAGGTACGTGATCAGGAGGTTCACAAGGTGGGTCATAGAAAAATTCATCGCGGGGGCGATGAACACTCCAATGAACATCCAAGACATTAGTGATAAGACGTGTCAATGTCGTGTGCGAACTATCTCTTCAAGTGCGGGTGATAAAATATAAAATCAACGAATCAGTGAGTGCACCCTCAAGCTCGGATATCCTACTAAAGATGGATATCTTCCAAATGAGTGGTGGATCGACATGTGGCTCATCCGAGGGTTCTCCAGGAGGGGTATAATAAAACTCGTCACAAATGCGACAAGTGCCAACATAGGGCCCAAAAGTTTCTAGTGCCCTCATAAAAAACGATGATGCAGGTGAAACGTAGCAACCGTGTCAAGCTCTCTAAGGAAATGTGACGCATCAGGGGCCTCACCAGGAGGGACATATAAATAGTCATCACGGATACGATGACATATAAATAGTCATCTAAGGAAATGCGACGAATCAGGGGCCTCACCTAAGGGATGATCGTAGGGATCAACAATATGATGCGACTTTAGTGTGTAGTGAATGTCCGTCACAATAAAGGATTCATCTGGCCGGCCGGCAGGTGGTATGGCCCAAAATTCATCACGAGTGCGTGTGACCAGATGGCAAATTCTCAAAACATCCGACTTATACTTAAGTGTTCTTAAGGGTAACCCTATATACTAGATGCCACACTGAAGATCCTCTCTCTAAAGCACTATCGATAACATGAGCGATAATGAGAGAGATGTCAACGTCTCAATACTCATAAACGTGTCACTCACCCAAATCTCATTCTCATATGGACGAGGTGGCTCATATTGAAGCTCAACAGGGGGGGGGGGGGGGGGGGGGGTCGTCACAGAACCCGTCAATAGAGTGATGGTCCTCTAGAAGTAAACCATCATAAGGAGTCGTGTTCCCCCGAAGGATTGAGGTGGCTACCGCGAGATCACTGCTAGGCTCTCGACTCCTGATAGTGATGTGGCTCAGTGCACCATCATGTGAAATGTGGGAAAATCCCACATTCAATAGTGAGCTAACAAGTATAGTGTCAAGTACTGGCTCTCTAAGTGGAGCGGTCTCTCGTGGTGGTTGACTCCTAAAACACATCCTGTGTTGGGAGGACAGCCCGTTCTTCCTCCAAGTGAATATCAGGTGGAGTGAGTGAGGTTTCCCTGCTTTGGGAAATAGAGCGCTCTTGCCGACCCTCAATGGCGCCAAAGCGGATATGAAGATCGTCGAATTGTGCCTCCAAATGATCAAACATCTTAAGAACCCATTGTTGAAATTCGGCCTTCTTCATGTCCATTTTCGGAACACTAGGAAGATCACTAGGTGTGGGGTAATCCTGATGAGAGTGACCTCTATAGGATTCTTAAGGGACCTCGAGACGGTCGTCCACAACATAATCGCGTCGTACTCGTGGGTGGACGTGAGTCTTACGAACACGCGGTGGTGGTCGTGCATATAGAGACTCATGTTCCTCAAATAGCAGGGATGTGTAGCGACGATGACCTGACTCGGGTTCCTCAAATAGAGGAGATGTCTAGCGATGACAGCCTAAACGATACTGAACTTTATCATCACAATATCGTGTTGAAGGATCAATAGGATCCACTCGAGTGCGGGATAAAGACGACGATAATCGTCATACTAATCGTATATAACATAGTGAGATCGTGTTAGTGGATCAACACATAACTAGAGGTGGTGTACCGCGATCGAGGATCATCTTCGTGATAACTTAAGGATCTCCCTGAAGAGGCTCTACGGGGTCGAGTATAAACAAATGGTGGTTTCTCACATCGAGGATTAATAAAATGATTCGGACTTGTGTTCATCAAATAAAGGATTAGAGTAGCAATTGCTACTATGATATAACACAGGGACACAAATTGGTCCTTGTCCCGCGTATTCTAAACTAAGCCCTAACCAAGCTCTGATACCAAACTGACGCAGGGCAGGGTTATATGAAACGTGAATGTGGTTGCCGACACGCTAATACAAACCTAAGTGGATGTGCGCAATGAATGCTATTAGACTCAACATAAATGATGCGTGCACGTGATCAATTAATCCAGAACAAAATATTAACAAAATTAAAGTATATTAATTAGCACGTGCACAATATGAATTTTGACACTTTTCCGGTACACAAACAAAACTACGCTCGTATTTTACAAGTGGTGCTTTCAACTACAACTTTTACAAATGGATTATAGGAGAACAATGTAATGAAAACAAATAGCACAAACAAGATAGTATTTCCACTGAAAATATACAAGGTTACGATTTAGAGACTTCGAGCCTTACACGTGGAAGATGAACATTGGGGAAGGGGAAAATGGGCAAAAAACGGAAGCAGGCATCGGGGAACTTCTCGTGGTTTGGCGCTCGCACAGGTGAGAAAGTCGTGAGTTTCTGCAATGGGAGGCGAGCACAAGATGTGCAGGGACGGACGAGACTTGTAGGGAATAGGCCTGTAGCTTCTTTTGTCGAGAGCAAATGACAGGAACAGTTGAATCGAGAGAAAGCTTAATTTATTTTTCCACAATGTGGGAATATATAAGGACTACAATGATACATAATAACAAGACTAACTGTGTGGGACTAAACCAACTTACACACAATAATAATAAATAAACCAGGAATATACGATTTGTATAATAACTCTCAAGTCTCCCCTCAAGTCAGATCTCCCCTCAAGTCAGATGAAAGATGTTAGTCATTCCAAGTCTCTTGATGTTATCCGTGAACGAGTCACTTCCCAAGCTCTTAATGAACACATCTGCTAGTTTATCTTGAGAGTCGACGAACGGTGTGACCACTGTCTTTTTATCCAAGTGATCTTTGATGAAATGTCGATCCACCTCCACGTGCTTTGTTCTGTCATGTTGAACAGGATTGTGGGCTATGCTGATGGTTGTCTTGTTGTCGCAAAACAAGGAGGAGGATGTCACGTGAAACCCCAAGTCCTGTAGAATGGTACACAACCATAGACACTCACACATGCCTTGGGACATAGCACGGTATTCTGCCTCAGCGCTCGATCTGGGCACTACATTTTGCTTCTTACTGCGCCATGTTATCAGGTTTCCTGCAATAAAGGAACAATAACTTGTTGTAGATTTCTGATCGTCACGGCATCCGGCCCAATCAACATCGGTGAAAACTTCAATCCTCAGGTGGTCGTTCTTGGAGAACAAAAGACCTCGACCTAGGGTTTTCTTCAAATATCGTAACACACGGTATGTTGTCTCTTGATGTCTGACCCTGGGAGCATGCATGTATCTACTCATGATGTCAACTGCATAAGTAATGTCCGGACGAGTATGAGACAAGTATATTAATTTCCCAACTAATCTCTGGTAGCGAGTGACATCGGCCTGGTCACTGTCACCGTCTTCACTAATTCCATGATTTTCTTCGATCGGAGAGTTTGCAGGAACACAACCAAGCATACCGGTCTCCTGCAGCAAATCTAGGACATATTTCCGCTGTGATATAAAGATACCATGTTCAAATCTAATCACCTCAATTTCCAAAAAGTATCGTAGTCTTTGCAAGTCTTTCACTTCAAATTCGACAGCTAAGAAGGACTTGAGATTTGCGATCTCTTCCAAATCGTTACCTGTGATTACAATGTCATCCACATAAACAATAAGGACCACAACACCCTGAACACGCCTCCGAATAAACATAGTGTGATCCGACTGCGTCCTGGTTGTACCCAAATTTGAGCATAGTCGTGAGGAATCTGCCAAAACACGCTCTGAGGGACTGTTTCATGCCATATAAAGACCTCCTTAGTCGACAGACAAGGTCTTCAGCTCCTTTTTTTATGAACCCCAGAGGAAATTTCATGTACGCTTCTTCATCGAGCTCACCATGGAGGAACGCGTTCTTAACATCCAGTTGATGAAGATCATAGTCCATGCAAGCCGTGCAAGACAACCGTACCCGAATAGAGTCCATATTAGCCATGGGGGCGAAGCTCTCCTGGTAGTCAACTCCCTGAGTCTGAGTGTACCCCTGAGCAACCAGTCGTGGCTTGTATCGTTCGACCTTCCCTTCTGGATTCTGTTTGACTGAAAACACCCATCGCGAGCTAATAGCCCTCTTGCCAGGAGGGAGGGGCGAGACATCCCAAGTATGGTTCTTGTCCAGGCTGGAATACCCAATGCTTCCTGCCACGTGCTGGGAACAACGACCGTCAAAAGAGAAACAATAAAGGCCTGGTGGGCCGGGGTAAGGTGATGGTAAGCCACGTGGTTAGAAATGAGATGTTTAGTACATGCAATATTACCTTTCAACAAAGAAAGCGGGCTGTGCAAATCTGCATCATCAGAATCTGAGATAGTAGCAGACACTGGTAGAGGCGGAGCCTTAGTAGCCTGTATACGAGAGGAGCGACAGTTATATACGTGAGGAAAAGGAGATATCAGAGTATCGGGCCGAGGAACAGGGATAAAGTGTCCCTGTTCTTGAGACACGGGAGGTTGTGGTGGTAGAGCAGGAAGAGGGGGAAGAGGGACATCCATATCGCCAATATTCTCCCCTTGACGAGGAGCATGAGTCGATGGCAAAAAAGGATTCCCCTTCTCGCTTAGTTGTCAAGGCGTGCGCCTAGGCACGCCTGAGTCGGGCTGCGCCTCAGCACGGCTGAGGCGGGCGATGTGCCCCAGGCGCGCGTCTTACAGTCTCCCAGGCACGCCAAAGGCTTTGGCGCACCCGGGCCTTTCAAGTTTTTTTTTTAAAAAAAATTTATGTTATGGGTAAAAACATGATCTTAGACGCACCCGAGGCACCCCTAGGCGCACTTGGGCGCCCAATTCGCTCAATTTCATTTTTCCCCCCATGTTTTGCGCCTCACGTGCCTCAGGCGCACGCCTGCGCCTTGCGCCTAGGCTCCAGGAGCCCTTTGCGCCTCGGTGCGCCTTGCGCCTTTGATAACTTAACCTTCCTGAAAGGTAACATCCATAGTGCAGTAAGCACGCCCAGAGGGAGGGTGGTAACACTGATACCCTTTCGTGGTGGACGAGTATCCGAGGAACACGCACCGGAGGGCCCGAGGGTCCAATTTGTCACTGTGGGGCAAATGGATGTGGACAAAACATGCACAACCAAAGACACGAGGAGGAAGGTGGGAAGTATAAATCACAGTCTTGGTAGACAGCCGAGCGAGGGGAGTAGCATAGCTAAGCACCTGTGAGGGAAGCCGATTGATACGGTGTGCAACAGTAAGAACTGCATCGCCCCAATAAAACTTAGGGAGATGCATAGCATTCAGAAGACAACGAGCGACGTCCAATAGGTGCCGGTTTTTCCGTTCAGCAACTCTATTTTGAATAGAGATGTGAACACACGTGGTCTGGTGTATGATACCATGACTAGCGAGGTACGAGCCAAAGACTCCCTGATCGTCATACTCCCCCATTGTCACTCCGTAATACACGAACCACACCCTTAAATTGGGTTTGAACCATTTTGTGAAAAAGCTGAAAACATGGGAAGACTTCACTTTTCTTTTTGAGCAAATACACCCAAGTTGTACAAGAAAAACAGTCAATAAATGTGACAAACCAACGAAACCCAATGGTAGATAAAACAAGGGACGGTCCCCCAATATCAGAATGAACAATATCAAACGGAATGCTACAAGGAGAAGCTAAATGCGATGAACTATGCCGCACATGCTTAGACTCATCACATATATCACTAACAAAAGTTTGTAAAAAGGGGGAAAAACAGGGAACAATCTCTGAAGGTAGATAGGAGAGGGATGTCCAAGCCGCGGATGCCAGCGCCGAACATCATCAGCTCTTGTAGGAGCACAAGAGAGGCCTGAGAAGGAGGTTGATCCAGGCAATATAGTCCTCCGCGGTTCCTACCACTGCCAATGTTCCGCTTCGTACCCAGTTCCTGAAAAACACAAGAATCAGAAAAAAAACGTTACAGAGCAATTAAGAGAGCGAGTAATGTCACTGATAGAAATAAGATTGCAAGGAAAGGATGAGACATGAAGGACAAATGGTAGAGAGATAGAAGGGGAACAAGAGATCTGGCCTTTCCCAGCAATTGGAGACAATAAACCATTAGCAGAGATAACTTTGTCCTTACCAGACAAAGGGGTGTAAGAGAGGAAACCTGAGGAAGAGCCGGTCATGTGGTGAGTGGCACCAGAATCAATCACCCACTCAGACGGGGAGGCAGTGACAGCATGAGCATGTGACATAGCAATAGTAGCAATGGAAGCGGAGGCACCTGGAGGTTGATCAGACTGAGAGTCCAGCAGACGGTGGAATGCATCCAACTCGGGAGTAGTAAGAGGCCCGGGCACAACATGGGGAGTCTCTTCGTAGACGTCTGTAGAGTAAGCAGCATCATGAGGTCTGGAACCACCCGTGCGATGGCCCCCTCGTTCAGGCCCTCGTCCACAGCCACAACCACGAGGGGCAAGATGGGGGTGAAGCTTGTAGCACACCTCCCGAGTATGGCCTCTGCAGCCACAATAATCACACATAGGAGCAGACGGGCTAGGGCTGAAGACTTGGCCACGACCAACGCTAGTGAGAGCAGAGCGATCAGGAGGGTCACTAGCACTGAGAGACCTCTGACGGTATTCATCACCCAGGATCATACTGAAGGCCTCGCGAAGGGAAGGAAGCAGAGTGCGGTGAAGAATATGCGTCCGTACCATGTTAAACTCCATGTTCAGTCCCATCAAGAAAACATAGAGACGAAAGCGATCCTCCCGTTGTTTTAGCTGGACAGCATCCACAGTACAGGTTGGAGTGAAGTGGGAGAAGTAGTCCAACTCCTGATATAGCAGCTCGAACTCGGAGAAGAAGGATGACGCCGTCATAGATCCTTGTCGTAGTTCCAGAATGCGGCGAGTAAGTTCATAAACCTGCGTAGAGCTGTCAATCTGGGAATATGTCTCCCGGGCACGGGTCCATATATCAAAAGCAAAATCCATCATCATGTAACTTCGGTAAACCTTCGGAGACATAGAGTGAAGGAGCCAGGACACAACCAGGGAGTTTTTTGAGTACCATCGCTTCCAAGAGGGATCAGTCAGTTGGGGCTCCTTAACAGTCTCATCGATGTAGCCATACATCCTGTGGCTACGAATGACATGTAGCGCCTCCCGGGACCATTCAAGATAGTTTGTCATCTAAAGGGACAGTGGTGATCTTCAAGGAACCAGAGAGGCCATGAGACCGTTGAGAGTCGCTCATCTGTGGCAGAATCACGCATGGGGACGACACCGAAGAGTCACCTTCATCGGGCTTCATCGGGGGAAGGAGCAGCCATGAAGGAAACAAATACAGAAGTGGCGGCCGGAGAGACTAGGCGGCCTGCCTCAATCAGAGGAGACGACGGTCGGGCTGCACTAGGTAGAGAAGGCGACAGTCGGGCGGCAGCAAACAGAGGAGACGGCGGCCTGCCTCAAGCAGAGGAGACGGCGGCGGGCTGCAGTAGGCAGAGAAGGCGGAAGTCGGGCAACAACAAGCAGAGGAGGCAGCGACAGGCTTCATCACGGAGAGGAGACAACGGTGACAACACGGAGAGGAGACAGCAGACAGCATCACAGAGGGACAACGACGACACCCCTCTCAGCAACCAGCGGTGGTATGGGGGCCGCCCGACATCTAGGTCGGTGCCGAGCGGGCGGTGCTGAACCGGGCAGGACGGACCCATGGCGGGGTGGGGTAGGTCGGAGTTGGGGCGCGGGATTTGGATTAGACGTGGGATGAGTGAGATGAGGTCGAAATTAGGTTTTTTTTGTGTTTCCCTCTGATACCAAGTTGAATCGAGAGAAAGTTTACTTTATTCTTCGACAACGTGGGAATATATAGGGACTACAATGATACATAACAACAAGACTCATGATGGGGGACTAAACCAACTTACGTACAATAATAATAAATAAACCCGGAATATTTGACTTGTATAATAACTCTCAAGTGGAACAAGATACAAGGCAACGGTTTTCTTCTTCGTGCAATGGAGATGATGAACAATGACAATTAAGGCAGATTGTCGTGGGGTACAGGAGGGGAATTAGGAGATATTCACGAAAACAGTAAAACAAAATTAAGAAAAAATGAAAATAATCACAAGACGTCGCACCCCGGGCTCGCGGCGTCGCACCACGGATGATTGTCGGATCTGGATTCTCTCACAAACTCAGCAATGCCCAAAAATCTGAACAACCGCTCCTATTTATAACAAGAGGGGCACCCGACATGAACGGTTACGATCGTTCGTTACGCCCGGTGTCCTAAAAAAATAAATACACCGCCAAAAAATATAAAAAAAATACTTAAAGTAAAAAAAACAACGCTCCGGACGCGCTCGCGGTTTCGGATTGCCTATCCGATCAATGCATCTCCGACAAATCTGCAAAAATTGGTCCCGTCAAGTGGTGGCACGATCTCCTCTGATCATGAACATGTTGTCGATCCCCATCATTAAGGAAGAGGGTTTGCGGCAAGGAGAAGTGAAAGGTGAGGGAAAGTCTTGGAAGGAGTTAGACATAAGGATGAAGATAGCCAAAACAAAATTAAATCTTATAATGGAAATGTCAGAGCAAAGGAACAAATTGTTTGTCCATAGATTGCCGCAATTATTTATCTGTCAGGGCATGCTTCATTCACCTCACTAACCCGCTAGTTCTTTTTATGTGGCGCAAACATGACAATATAAATAACAACAACACTCAAGCTTTATCCCACTATGGTGGGGTCAGCTATATGGATTCTTTGTCGCCATTGTGCCCTATCTTTTGTCATACTCTCACTAATGCCCAAGTACACCGTGTCTTTCCTTATAGTTTCATTCCAAGTCTTTATTTGTCTGCCCCTCCCTCATTTAGCATGCCT
Organism: Platanthera guangdongensis; assembly: GCA_039583875.1. Classification (NCBI taxonomy): domain Eukaryota; kingdom Viridiplantae; phylum Streptophyta; class Magnoliopsida; order Asparagales; family Orchidaceae; genus Platanthera; species Platanthera guangdongensis. Next base: position 182,480,591 of record CM077148.1, read on the forward strand.
AGTGAGTAGTGACTAGACTCTCACAACGCCTTACAGGTGCCTCTAATGGTTTCCTTTGTACGTGTCCAAACCATCTTAGTCGAGCTTCTCACATCTTCTCTGCAATTGATGTTACTCATGTCTTATCGTGATACATTCATTCCTAGTTTTATCTCGTCTCGTGTGTCCAGATATCCACCCAAGCATTCTCATCTCCGCCACTACCATTTTTTTCTCATGTACACAATTCACTGTCCAACACTCAGAACCATGGAGCATCGCTGCTCTAACATAAAGATGACTAAATTTTATGTTGGCCGTCTACCAAACAGAACCCTCACCATTTTTCATCCGGCTAGACCGGCATACGCTGGTTTAAACATGGTAATATAAATTGATGTAATTTATGCGGCCCAATGGCTGGTTCAAACTATGGAGACTCACAGTATCAAGTCTGAATCTTTTGATAAGGAGGTACAGCAGAGCTGATTTTATTGTATCCATTTGCATAATTGATTGATTCCCTGCTCTTTCTTTTCATCTACCAATATTAAACTCTTGAGCATCTTGATGGACTGCTTAAGTAAACTTGTGCAGCAACATTTTTGTGAGTGCTATTAGGGCTTCGTTTTTCAAGGTGGTGGCGGTCGTGAACGCGGTGGTCATGAACCGTCGTTTGTGAACGCCCGACCTCACCTAAAAAAATTCATGCATTTTATGCACAGAACTAGTTTATTTTTTGATAGCGGTAAAATTCTTGCATTTTATGCACAAAACTAGTTTATTTTCTTGATAGCAAATAAGTCGCACCAAACAAAGCATAGGCTGCATAGAAACACGTGGAGCGCGAAGGTAATCGCGATTAACAGAACCTGGGAACTAAACTACACTTCTCATGCCTCTAATTCCTTTTTAGGGATGACAGTTATTATATTTCATAGTTTGTTAAATTAGCCTTCATCTATTTCTAAGGCTCTGTTTGGGGGCACGCCGGGGAGGAGAGAGGGAACGGCCGTCCGCAACGGTCGACTGGTGCTCGGGCTGCCAGTCACAAAACGCCCGGTTTGCCCCCCTTTCACGCCGGCCGGCCTCAGCTGGCGCTCCCGATAGCTTACCAAACAAGCTTCCGCCGTTTCAGCCTGGTCGGAATGGTGTTCCGCCGGAATCCCAAACATAGCCTAATTCTTTTTTTAGGGATTCTTGCCCTACATTGTTATAAGTTTTCTTTGGGTACAGTACGAACGATATCTATTGAAGATTAATAATAGAAAATAAAGTCACGTGGTTTGGGCCCGAATGCGAGAAAATCCGCCAATTAGACGAGCGAGCATATGAAGCTACATCTCCCTCGTAGGATTAGGTCTAATCGTCCGAGGAGCAGATCCAAAGTAGCATTAGAAGCATTCGAGAGCAAAACAATCAGCAGAAACAAACAGAAATAATATTGATGTTGAAGGTTTTTTAGGGGTTGTTTTATATGTATAAGTGGAAATATTTATGGAAAATGAAATTTCAAATCTGTTTTTCTCAGTTTGGATGCATGACTTGGTTAATTTTATGGACAATGAGTGCTGCTTGATTTGGTGGGGTGTTTCTAATTGGAAACAATGTGTTGCCATTGAGGCCCTACTTCAGAAACCATTCCAATCTTCCAGAATCTTCTTCAGTGTTGACATAATTTTCACTCTTTTGCAGGGAACATGACAAAAAAACAGAAAAAACAAATAACTCATGAAAAGTTTTTCGCAATCATGTATTGTTATTGCCATGGGCGGATCTCGGGCGGTCTCTCTCGAGAATTTTATAAAATGGTTAGTGAATTTGGATTCCTTTCTCGTCGAGACAATGAATTTTGACTGCTTATATGTCAAAAATTGTGGTCGGATCAGGGAGAAATGAATTGGAGGATCTATTGTTAAATTTCTAGATCCGCTCCTGATTAATGGCATTGATTCTTGATATTATGCCCTCATGGATTGGGCAAATTTTCATCTAAAGGGTATTTTAAAAGGTATAATTTTTGTTTGTATTCTGAACTGACTAAAGTCTACTCTGTGCAAACATAGTAGTAAACGAAGGGGCTGCGGGTTTGGTCTACTCGTGTATTATTATTTCTGTTCTTCAATCCTGATTGATGTTTGAGAGTTGCTTATGGCAATGGGAGCTGTGAGAAGTAAAGAAGGGTGATGTTTTAAAACTTGTTTAGGGTTCTTATCCATGCCAACTCTTGGTGTCAAGCTAGCTTCGGTTTGAAATCAACCTGAAGAAATTCGAAAGGAGTCGAAAGCAACACAAGCTCGAATAAATTAGAGCCGACTCGATTTCTTCAATTTTGAGCTGATTTGAAATTTCTGCGACCGAGAGGGCTCAGGAAGTGGAGAGTGAGATATATGGCATGAGATAAAGGCGATTCCAAAAGGTGTGAGGCGCCGAGCTAAAGTATAGTGCCCGCAGACGCATTGGTAAAGGTGAGAGAATTAGGCTCCGTTGACATGGCGGAGGCAGTTGCGAAGGTGGTTATGAAGTGTTTGTGAATTTCATCCCTTTTATTTTTAAAATTACTTTTTTTTTTCATGGTGTCGATCATAACCCTTGTCATACCAAGCATTCTATGACAATGGTGCTTTTGTCCAAACGCACGGAGTCTTAATCAAAATTACATTTGGTGCGAGAGATATCTTTTATTTACCACCCCGTAGTTTTGATGTGGTTCAAAGCTCATACTCTATCAATGACAAGTATGAGGAATCTTGGATTCCTCGTGCGATACAGCTTGTATTAAAAAAATCAAGAAATAATAATTAATTTTTTTAATTAGGCTAAGTAAATATATTACAAAGCGGCAAACTACCCGCTGAGCAAGTGAATATTGAACAACAATAAGGTTTCATTTGGGGGGGGGGGGGGCTTTTTTCACTGTTCAAGCGGTTACGACCGCATGAATCGGGGCTTAATTAATGGCCGGTTCATGCGATCGTAACCGCTTGACCGGTGAAAATAAGTCTCCCAAACAACATGATGGTCCTTTTATGGCTCGCAACTGGTGTGGCGTGCCCTAGAGCAGGGATATTTTGTGCCATGATATTTTTTTACAAACAAAAAAAAATATTCTGAAACACTTGCAAAATAAAAAAAAAGTAATTAAGTGATACATTTCCACAGCAAACAACAGATGGATCTACAACAGCCCGGTTGTTGATCACCAATCTCCAAGCAAATATTGGCTGTTTGATGCGATGTTTGATGCAATTTTTTTGCACTGGCAAGTTTGGACAAAAATACCATCATAGAAATGCCCAGTTTAAAATATTTAGTCCATCTCTTACTGTTCCAAAGCTATACCGGAGAATACGATTTCATGGGGCTGCCTCCATTTCCGGTCAAAAGGGTCGACTTCGACGCTCGTCTTATCGACGAGCTTTTGCGCAGCCAGCTTCTCGCTAACAAGAGATAAGAGCTCTTTCAGGCCAATCCCTGTAATAGCAGAAGTTTCTACACGGCTGGCTGCTTCAGGGAACGCACTTATTTGTATGCTATTCTGTGATGAGACAGAAGACAGGTATATGATTAATTTCATATGCATACCATTTTATGTTAAGCCTAATTACTATTTTGTGTGTATATAAAATAATTCTTTGTTATATTTAATAAAATGTAGGCATCAAATTACTTCATTTATAAGAAAGAAGATCAAAAAAAAACGCAAAATTATTGAATCATAAATGGAAAAAACCTCGAGCGAAATATTGTCTTAGTTCAGGTGTTATTAAAATGTACTTTTATGGATTAATTTCTTTTCAATTCCTACTCATTTTGATAGAGAAATTAATAAGCATTCACATAGAGGTGAATTTCTCTAATTTCCTTTCTTTTCTTTTCATTGAATTTACCAATCAGCAGAAAGTGATAATTTTCTTTCTACTTTTATTTATATGCAAACTCTTCGTCAGGAGCTCTAGGGTTCGTTTGACGTGGTATTTTTGCTGTAACAGTGGTGACCACGCTGCAGAAAAACCATGCCTCGAACAAAAATGACACGTGGTTCTAGGGGTGAGATCAGGCGTTCACGAATTACAGTTTATGACCATTGTGTTCACGACGGCCACCACCACGACAAACGAACCCTTAAATCCACATAAACAGTTTGTTCAGAACACATGCTCACCTGAATTTTTGATGGCACCCCATCTTCTCCTGCTTCTTCCAGTTCATGTTTCTCATCTGCATCTTCTGTTAATTCGCCATTCCTTTGTTCTTCACCTTCAAGCATGGTTTCACCATGCTTATTGAGAAGATCAATCTGGGCATATTTCAGTACCAACATATATATCATTGTTATGTTACAGCCGTAGAAAGCGCATGCACGCACGCACACATAATAATGAAATTAGTTCAGAGAGAGAGAGAGAGAGGCTCATACTTTGTTCCAAACTTCAATCATGTTTTGAATCTTTTCTTCTGACACGCCAATCTTCAGCAGCACTTCTAGAACACTCGAACGTTGCTCATCAACATTTGGAGCACTAGAATCCAGCACATGCTGCATCATAAAGCAAAAGGAAAATTGACTTTCTGGGTTGAATATCAATGCAACATCATTATGTAATTATTATCGCATGTATACCTTTCTTTAAACTAACAATATGCACAATGAACCAGCATATACACACACATTAACTTTTCAACACCAGCAACGTCATTCTAAGGGTCTGTTTGGCGTGGTGCGGTTAGGATCTAAACGCTATCGAGCATGGTGTGTTTGGCAGTGCGACGTTCAGTAGGTGCACTCCGCATCCCATGCCCAATAACGCCTTCAAAACGCTGTTTTGGACAGCGCACCAAGCTATCATCTTCATCGGTGGTAGTCGGATGTTACGCGCCGCCAATATTCTATGCCCTCCCCCCAATCGTTTGATGGATTTGTTTGGCGTGGTGGAAAGGGCGCGGTTAACATAAAACGCCATTGAGCACGGTGAGTGTTCGGTTGTGTGGCGTTCAGTAGGAGCACTCCGCATCCCATGTCCAAGAATGCCTTCAAAACGCTGTTTTGGACCACGCACCAAGCTATCATCTTCATCGGCAACATCAGTATGATATTAAACGCCCCCAATATCCTCGACTAACACCCCCCCCCCCCCCACACACACACACACATACACTGGACAGAACCTAAGCTCGCAAGTGGAGCGAAATCTTGAGAACACTACAGTGAAAATCAGTAACTTAGTGCCAGGTTCAAGAACCGCACGAACCTAAGCTCGAGAAATCTTGAAAACACGTCCATGAAAATCAGTAACTTAGCGTCACGTTCAAGAACTTTACGAACCTAAGATCTCAAGTGGAGCGAAATCTTGAGAATATTACCATGAAAATCAGTAACCTAGTGTCAGGTTCAAGAACAGTCCATCGTACTAAACAATTGCAAAGAAATTTGTAACTTTATTTGAAAAAGCATTATGCGGATATTCTTACATTTGTCTATAGGATTTTATCTACCAAGTGTATAGCGAATTGCACAGTAATAAAAAAATCAAATATAAACTCACGAGTCATGAGATATATTCAAGTCAATCTCTTGGGGACTGGTTCCCACTAAAGATCCCTCTCCGGGTGAGCTTACAAAAAGACTTGCCAATACATCCCGAGGCTCTAACTTCTCTTATGTAGGGGAAACATTGTAGTTGCAGAAATACAAGAACAATGAAGAGTGGAATGAACAGAAAATTATATTTGGTTGCCCTAATTTGACCAAGCATACATATACATATAGGATATAATCCACATGACATATCATGTGAAATAAGAAGTGGGGAAAAAATAAAACTTAAAATGAACAACGAATACTCAACTCTTCCCCTCAAGTTGGGAATATATATCGATCAACGAATACCAAGTGGAATGAATGGAAAATTATATTCAGTTGCCCTAATTTGGCCAAGCATACATATATATAGGATATAATCCGAGTGCCTTGGTCATGTGCCCCAATTATCGCGTCTTTTTATCAACATACGTGTAACAACTGTCATCGAACTATCATAACGACACACCCCAGGGCATACGCTCATGTGCATCGGGTCGTGTGCCCCGAAACGTCACGTCTCCACCTTCTAGATGCGTCCACTAACTTTTGGAACGGTCCCAACCGCACAACCCTTGGGCACACATCCGTGTGCCCGAAAAATTTTGGTCATGTTCAACATTGTTCATCACCTTTGGGTTAGGATTTGAGGCAGTGACGGAAATTACCAAAATGTCCCACCGAGGGAAATTTACATAAAGACGTAATTACTAATCTGCAGAAGAATCATGTAAAAGGCTCATTTTCTCTTTTATAAATTAATCATACATCTTGGTTTGGAGTTTAATTTTCACTCCTTCCTATAAACTTGTGTACAAATACTTGTATGTTAGAGTTTTTATGTGAAGTACTAGAATATTGGAATTTCACATTCTGTTTCTACATAATCAAATGACAAAATTAATTGATAATAACAGGGAGACCGCTCTGATTCTTCTATAGTCGCAAGGAGGGTCTTCTGCAATGCATATTCACATCAGTGTATGCTCAAAGCAGGCAGACAGAATAAGAGCACTTAGCACACCAGATTGTAACAAGCAATTAAAAATCTGATGCAAATGCTGAAAAATTTTAGCTCTTAAAATTTTAGAAGGGGTAGAGAATCCTTGCTTTTCAAGAGCTTCCATGAATAGTGAAAAAAAAGAGATTGTGACCTGTGAATTCTTAATATTAAATTTAGAAAGCTAGAGTAAGGAGCATTCTGGTAATTTATTAGTAGGATTAACGCTGAAGAAAGCAGCATTACCATATTGGAATAATTACCAAAACTTCCCCTGGAAGTTGGCATAATTATAGGCTGCACCACTCTTATTTTTGAAATTACAACAATCTAACATGTAAATTTACATTTCATAACATCCATGGACAAAAGTACCCCCCTTGGAGTAAATCTTCAGGGGGGATCATTTTGCGCATGGATGTTATGAAATGTAAACTTACAAGGGAGGTTTTTGTAATTTCAAAAATAAGAGGGGTGCAACCTGTAATTTAGCAAACTTAGAAGGTAGGTCCTGATAAATGACCCTTACCATATTACAAAAAAGTTGCAGGCGCCGAACTGACATATATGAACGTCCAATGCACAATGTCCAGATGCCACCATAAGAGCTTGAATGTGCTAAAACACTTATAAAGAATCTTGCTTCAATTATGGGAAATATTTTTCCAAGTTTACAAATAGCTAGGAAAGACTGTTGAGAAAAATATTTTTTTTTGAATTATATCGTACACAGCAACAAAAATTAAATTTGTACATGTATAGCACTGGGTAAATTAATCTTTCATGCTATCCACAAGACTACAACACAAGAAGGCCTAATCATCCATATTCTCCTCCATACCAATAAATTTATAGCCAGTCAAATTTCTTCACCCTACGGCTCATCCTACATCCTTCAAATCAACTACTGTTAAACTCAAAATATGTTTGAAGAAGACTACTCGTATGCATTGAAATAGAGTAAATCCCCTTTATACAAACAACAACACTCAAGCCTAGTGGGATTGGCTATATGGATCCTTTGTCATCATTGTGCCCTATCTTTAGTCATATTCTCAATAATGCCTAAGTACACCATGTCTTTCCTTATAGTATCATTCCAAGTGTTTATTGGTACCCCCACCCCCGTTTAACATACCTAGTGATTAAACTCTCACAAAGCCTAAAAAGTGCCTCTAATGGTCTCCTTTGTACGTTTCTGAACCATCTTAGTCGAGTTTCTCACATCTCTAATTGGTGTCACTCCTGTCTTATCTCTAATACATGTATTCATAATTTTATCCAGTTTTGTGTCTACACTTCCACCTAGGCAGTCCCATCTCCGCAACTTCCATTTTTTCTCATGTAAAAAATTCACTGCCCAACACTCAGAACCGGAGAGCATTGTTGGTCTAATTGCAGTACGGTAAAACTTGCCTTTAAATTTTAATGGTACTTTGCAATCACATAAGATCCATGACATGCCTCTCCACTTCAACCAACCTGCTTGGATTCTATATATCACATCTTTATCTACACCTGAATTATCGATCCCAGATATTTAAAGAACTCACCGCACGAAATATCTTGATCACCCAACTTAATAACGGAGTCAACCGTCTTTCTTGCCCTGCTAAATTTAAGTTCCATATACTCGGTCTTTGTCATGCTCAACATAAAACCCTTCTTTTCTAAAGTGTCTCGCCAAGATTCAAGTTTTGCGTTTACACCCTCTCACGTCTCATCCACCAAAATAATATCATCCACATACAATAAACATCAAGGTATTACTTGTTGTATATGTTTGATGAGCTCATATAAGATGAGGGTAAAGAGATAAAGGCTTAAAGCTAACTCTTGATGTAAGTCAATAGTGATAGGAAGTTCCTGTGTTAAATCCCCTAAATTTCCTCACCCTCGTCACTTAATTTGTATATATATATATATTTGATTATGTCAATGTATGATATATTTACACCTTTTTTCTAAGACACTCCATAAGACCTCTCTTGGACCTTATTATAAGCCCACGGTCGATAAACAACACATGCAAATCTTATTTTATTTTTTGATAATTGTCAATGAGTCTCCTCAAGAGATGCATAGCTTCCATGATCGACCGCCCTGGCATGAATCCAAATTAGTTCTCTGAGATACCAGTCTCTCGTATAACTCTTCTTTCTATTACTCTTTCTCATAGTTTCATGGTACGACTCATTAATTTAATTCATCTATAATTGACACAATTTTGTATATCTCTTTTGTTCTTATACAAAGGTACCAAAATACTCTCTTCATTTGTCTGACATACTCTGTCTTCAGTATTTTATTGAAGAAACATGTACCATAGTTTAAAACCCAAACTGCATAAAAAATTAGTTTTTTCACCCACCCATTTAGTCTCTCATATGCATAAGATAAATATTCTTCTCCTAATCATCATACCCACTACTTTCATCGTTTTTCCCGTTAACGTACCTATATTCGAACTTCCAAACCTAAGTCGGTCACAAATCCTACAATCCACTTTCCTAGGGTGTCTAATAAGTGAAGGTTCTTGCTTTTTTAACACTACACTGAAGTTCTCTTGAAGATGCAGTGGTCTTTGCCAAGACGCCGCATTTGGACCATATGACGAGAACTCTTGCGTATTTAACACTACACCAAGTCATGAAGATGTAACAGTCCTTGTCAAGATGCTGCATTCAAATCATACGACACGTTCCTTAGGGGATAAAATAAGAAACAAAAAATAGAAGGTCCATACAAGAGTACACTTGGATGATGTGAGATAAACAACACAACAACAACAACAAACAACACTCAAGCTTTTATCCCGCTATAGTGGGGTCGGCTTAAATGTGAAATGAATAGGACTTGAACTCATGACAAAAGAGTTGCCCTCAAACAAGGATGATGTGAGATAAATTAAGAAAAAAAAACATAAATAAGATTGATGCTAAGACTATCCCTCGGGCTGAAACATATAATCATGCCAAATTTAAAACATGTTAACATAATGGAAGGAAGAGATTTAGGCTCTGTTTGGCACGGTGGCAGCAATCGTGAACGCGGTGGTTATGAACCGTCGTTTGCGAACGTTTGACCTCACCTAAGAAACTAAGTTCACTTTTATGTTCAAAACTAGTTTTCTTTTCTTGATGACGGTCATAACCGTTGGCATGCCAAACACATATTCTATGACGGCGACATTTTTGTCCAAACTCACTAGAGCAAAAACGTCGTGCCAAACAGATCCTTATTGAATATGTTCGTGCGCTTCTTGTCAAAAGTAACAAACATAGCACGCATTCGTCCACTGGTAGCATCTTCCCTGATAAAGTGGCAATCCACCTTCGTATGTTTGGTCCTCTCATACAATACTAGGTTCTTGGTAACATATATAACTGGTTTATTATTACAGTACTTAGACAGAGGTGTAGTGTACATCTCACCAAAGTCTTTCAAAAAAATTCTAAGCCACTACAATTTTGAAGCTATCTGTGTGTGCCATATCATGATTATGCCTCAGCTAGATTTAAAAATCAGAATTTATTTCTTGCTTTGCCATGTGAGAAGATTGTCTCCTAAGAAGATACAACATCCCAATATAAACTTCTTTTCGGCCATGTTAGCCACATAACTAGCATCCCAATACCCATCAATGCATAAATAACCATTTGTCCCGAACTAGAGACCCTTGCTAGAGGATCCCTTAATATACTTGAGTATCTTTATGGCGGCATAAAAAACGACACTATCTGGGAGTATGCAATGCAAGATTGGGTCTCATTATCATGAGGTAAATGAACTTGTCAACCAAACACCACTTAGCAAGTAACATCCTCAAGAAGTGTGATTGGCTGTATCAAAGTAAATCGGTCTCTTCAAGAAAGTCCAAGACAAACTTTCATTGGGGCATCGCAACACCTTTGTTGCATTTAAATCTCAATGCTAAGAAAGTTTCAAGAAACTGTCACCTTTGACACATATTATTTATGCAGATATACCTTTGTTCCATGTGAGAATGTCGTTATGTGTAAGAAAAATATCATCCAAATAGACGGTAAAAATCATAAGACGCGCATCCTTTTTTTTCACAGAGGCTGAACCGCTAAATAATTTGCATGGATCCAAAAAAAAGTTAATGGTGTGGATGACCTAGTCAAACTTGTCAAATCAAGCTTTTGGGCTTTGTGAACATAGCAAGTACAGTCAAACACACGAGGCGTGAGAGCGAACGGGGATTGAGACGGAAAGAGGAGACTAAACGGAGTGGCAAAGTCGAGCACAGAGGATGACATGCGATTGATGAGGTGACATGTTGCAGACACAACAAAGTTCCAAAACCGAGTAGAAACCTGTATTTGAATCATGAATGACCGAGTAACATCAAGAAGATGATGATTCTTTCGTTCGGCCACACCATTCTGTTGAGGCGTATATGCACACGAGATTTGATGTATAAGCCGAACTCTGTGCATAGGTTCGCGAATGTCGGCCTATTGTATTCCTAAGCATTATCAGTGCGAATGATTTTTAAAGGAGAGAAGAACTGAGTACGAGTTTACATAAGAAAAGAACGAAATTTAGAGGTCAGTTCAGCACGATCTCGAAGTAAGTATAACCAGGTTAAGCGAGAGTAATAATCAATAAAAGTGACAAAATAGCGATAGCCAAACATACTAGGGGTTTTATAAGGTTCTTAAATATCAGAATGTACTAATGATAAAAGAGTATCACTCCGAGTACAAGTAGGATGAAAGGAAACACGATGTTGTTTGCCAAAGATACAAGATTCGCAAGAAAACTCATGAAAGGAGACATCCGGAAGAGCCTTCTCGAGAATCTGGAGGGGAGCATGCCCAAGACGATGATGTCAATCGGTAGTGGAGACAACAGAGGGAGTAGAAGGAGGAACATCGAGGAGATAGAGCTCATTCGACAGCCACCCCTTACCAATGATTTATGCGTTTGTCGATCCTACACAACAAAGGTAGAGGGTGAGAAGGTAACACAGTAATTAAGGTCATGAGTAAGGCAGTTAACAGAGAGCAAGTTAAGGCTCTGTTTGAGGGGACTTATTTTCACCGGTCAAGCGGTTATAACCGCTTGACCGGTGAAAATAAGTCCCCCAAAACGGAGCCTAAATGGTGATCCTGGAACATAAAGAGCGGAAGAAAGAGAGAGAGTGGGTGTGAGGGGTATATCAGCAGCGCTGGATACGGGGGTGGTATCACCATTAGCCACAGTAATGAACTTGGGGTGGGCAGTCATCGAATATTGCGGAGGGAACTGCAAAATATGGTGTGTGGCTCCCGAATCCACAATCCAGTGGGAGCCCTGTGAGAGACAAGATATACCTTCATTTGAAATAGATGCAACAGATCCAGAGGAGGGAGAGATCACCCCTTGTAATTGTTGGAGCTGAGTGCGTAGAACATTAATGTCTTCCAGAGCAGAGGCTGCAGAATCAGTGGCAGGAGAAGTGGAAGGATCAGTCATAGCAGGAGCAGCAAGATGTGGAGGCAGACCATGTTTGCGATAGCAGGTGGCCTCAAGATGACCATCCCGACCGCAACACGAGCACTTAAACGGAAATCTGCCAAACCGGACACGTACCCTAGACGTGTCGCGTCCCCCACGGGCCGAGGACCCCCGAGCTAACGGAGCAGGTGTAGAATGTTGTAGAAGAGCTGGAGAGATTAACAGGAGCATCCTGGGGCGGTGTGACCTTCAGAAGCATAGAGCACACATCTGACAGAGATGGAGTGGTAGTAGATGAGATAATTTGGGCTCAAACACTATACAGGTGAAAAGGAACTCGAGACATCATCATTGCAATCCCGACAGATTCTTTTTGGGCCCGCTGTGCAGTCAGATCTGTAGTAGGGGGCTGACGCCGGATCCAAGCCTCGACAAGGGTCTTGGCTTTAGCAACAAAGGAGATCATATCACCGGGAGCCCCGAGATCAAGATTTTGAAGGTCCGAGATGATGTCGCACAAGTGTTGAAGACTATTTTGTCCAGAGTAAAAAGAATGAAGCTCCTCCACATGACCTTCGTCGTGTCATGATACATAACCATCTGATAGGACTCGATGTCCATGGAGTTGAGCAGTCATGACTGGACCCGACCATCATCCCGAAGCCACTCATCGGTGGGGGCGGTAGGAGTGACTCGAGTCAAGTGATGAAGAAGTCATTTTGTCTGCAGTACTCGACGAACTGAGTGCACACATTCCACGAAATTCCGCTTCCTACTGAGGGAGATAGTAGTAATCTGGAGTTCATCGCGAAGCTCGGGAACCGGAGCCGCAACACGAGCAGGCAGAGCAGAGGTGGCATTAGAATCCTCAGAAGCCATGAGCCCGCAGCGGTTAGAGGGAGCCCGTCGCGACTAAGAAACCAAGCTCGCAGCGGTCATAGTAACTTAGCACACGAGCGAGTAGAAAATAACCCGCAGCGGTCACGACGACAATACACCAGCGGCAAGAGAGGCAGCTAAAGAAGAGACCGCAGCGGTTACGAAGGCAACGACAAGGTGAGACCACCAGTGGCTAGAAAAGAGACCACAGCAGCAAGACGAGACCACACCAGCGGGAGGAAGGAGGGCCCACAGCGGATAGAAACGGCCCGCAGCGGTTAGGAAGGCAACCCACAGCTGTTAAGAAGGCAACCCACAGTGGTTAAGGAGGCAACCCGCAGCGATTAAGGAGAGCAGGCCAACAACTAAGCAGAGCCGCGGTTAAAAGCACAACAGGCCAAGACTCAGCGGCTATGCAGAGAGACCGCAAGCAGCGAGAAGAAACCGATAATACGCAAAAAGCCGAGCAGACAGAAGCTGCGACAAGCAAGATCGAGGAGCGGCTAACAGCGCCCGCAACGATTAGAAGAGCCAGCGGCGAGGCAAACAAAAGCACAACGGTTTGGCGGACAGACCACAACCCGCAAGAAGAGATCGCAAGAACGCAGCGACTACCATGGGGAGACGACAACAGCTAGATAACCCGCAGCGGTTAGAAGAACACTAGCGGGAAGCACGGGAAGAAGAAGGCCGAGCGGACAGAAGCACGGGGGTGGGGCCCACTTGGCAGAGAGAAGAAGGCTATAAAAGAGGAAGGAGAGTAAGGAGAAGTGGAAGCCACGGGGGAGACTAGCAGAAGAGGGTAGGCTAGAGTAAACCGCGAAACCTTGCAGATAAAGGAGACCGAGCAGATAGCAGCAGTCACACATAGCGTACCCGCTCAGAGGAGGGCGGATAGCAGCGGTCAGAAAAGAAGTATCCGCTCAGAGGAAGATCGGTGGCTCTGATACCATGTAGAAGACTGGTTCAAACCTTGTACATCCTTGTTGAATTATAAAATACAAGTATGAGTACAAACATATAGGAGAGAAGAGAGAAAAAGACAACTATACAAATAATATGGGACTAAACCAGAATCCTAAATGGGTCATATTAATAGGCTTATACATCATCTTTCCTAATATTCTCTAACAGTGTCAAAGAAGTCAACCCCATATGCCCGGTGTTGAACCCGGAAATCACGGTTCAAGTTCAGACAGATTGGGGGTAGCTTGCACTTCTCCTAAGTTAGAACGCTAGACCAGACACTCGGAGCAAGAACCTCACTCACAAGGGAGGAAAATTAAGAACAGACCGACGAGCTGCAACGAGGAGGTCTCATCACACACCCGGAAGATCAAAGAGAGCTTCCACTCCCAAGCCAATGTTGAGTCGGGTAACTTGGAGGACACTTGAGAGCACCAGTCTGTCAACCTGAAAACCATGGTGAACAAAGTACTGGAGCTCTCGCCAACCAGAACTAACAAAAGTAGAGAGAAACCAAAAGTTCTTCCTAAGGTGCCCTTTGGCGTCTATTTATAGTTTTCTGAAAATAGTTTGCGGAGAGTGGAGTCTCGCCTTTTGGTTTTACTAAATGCAGCACAAATTGGTCTGCCAACAATGAAATCTCACTGTTTAGAATGGCTAATGGCAGACCAAAATGGGATTTCCTGGAAAAATAGACCACAATACTTAATACAAGACCAAGTTGCTCTAGGCCTGCTCTCTTAGAGGTGACGAGTACCCGGTGAGGCTGGGACTCGCCAATCGTCCCGAACCGGGGGCAGGTGCGAGCTAATTGGTGCACTCGCCCCTCCAACTCGCCCGGGCTCGGACTTGCCCCTTCTTCTTGACGGCTTGATGAGTTCACTCGACAAATACAAGGTTGTATACTTGGATAAAGCCCTTAGACAACAAGCTGAGCTCTGCACCCGCCAAAAAGTCCATATGGGAGAATTTAACTATAAAGACTCATCTAACCAACAATGTGACCTATGACATGAATAGGAATGATAATCTGACAAGAATAAGAACGATAATCCTAGTGTCATAAGATAGGAGGGCAAACATCTCATTATCCATAGTTGTCTTCCAACGAGAGATAGTTGTAACTTCTTTGAACATCAAGGGAACAATAGTAGTTAGCAAATCCATGACAAAACTAATGCAAGAAGTGCTCAGCTCATAAATAATCACATTGGGAATGGGGCGTCAAGTACAAGACCCTATGCCCTTTCGTAAAACAATAGAAAGTTTGCAATTTAAAGCTATTGGTGTTGGAGAACCTTCAGAAGAAGGGGATAGTAGTCTGGGAACCGAAGGGTGAGCGACTGAAATGAGAGGGGAAATAAGGACTAAAAATGAGAACGTCTCTTAAATAAATGGAAGATAGGAGTAGGCGGAGTCAATGGTGTAGACTTGAAAAGGGTGAAAAAGGATTTGAGGTGGAGGATGATAAGATAAAGAATCCAGAAGAGGGAAGCGCATGATAGGCATAGAGGGGACTGACTCATAAGGTGATTAATCAAAAAATATTACAAAAATAGGACTCAACAAAAGAGACTTACCCTTCTCGGAGAATATGTTGACTTGAAAATGGAAACATCAGCGGATACATGTTGACATCTAGTTAAAAAATTAATGCAAAAAAAATCCCTTAGAAGAAGCATAACCAAAGAAGACAAATTTGGTTGCATGAACATAAAGATTGTCATGATCTGTGGAAGAAACATGGACAAAAGCACAACAAGACATTTCTAAAAAAACTCATTCACCCCGAAACATGTGGAGTAAGAGTATAAGCAGTAGCAATAAGGTGAAGGATAGAGAAAGATCATTTACCCTTGTGAGTAGGCTGATTACGAAATCGATACATAAGGATTACATGTGCCTAATATGATCTAGAAATACTCATTTGACACAGTAAGGTATGAGAAACATCAAGGAGATGGCAATTCTTCTTTTTTGCTACATTATTTGTTGTGATATATAAACATAGTCTAATGTATGATGTCATGAGAAGCACAAAAAGAAGAGAATAAATGTCTCAAATATTCCTTTGTATTATTAGTGCGAAGAATTTTTAAAGGTCATAAAAAAATTGAAAAACATGTAACAATTAAGATATATCCTTCAAGAGGTAGACCCATATACAATAAGAAAATTCATGAATGGAAGTGATAAAATGCAAGCTTCCCCTAGCTATAAATCTAGTAGGAAGATTTGGGTTGGTTTGGACCCAAACCGAAATCGAACAGACAACCTTCGATTTTCGGTAGTTCAAAACTGACCCGGCCCAAACCTGGTCAGTTCGGTTCATAGTCGGTTTGGTTTTTAATCGCTTTTTGGTGGCTCGGTTTCGGTTTTTCGTATACTTTTTCACAAAAAATCTCTGTAAGTGAATTTGAATCATGAGAATCATTTACCATCTCAACTTATTTTGCTCTTTGATGAATTTTTGGAACAATCAATTGATTGATAAGCTATTGTACATTAAAGAAGACAAATAAATATAACAACATTATTTAATGGAACTTTGTGAGTAGAGCTTATCAAACAGTTACATACTTAATGAGATATATTCAACGTTTTATATCAGGTATATACAACTACTGTTCTTGTATTCTGCTAAATCAATTTGTTTTACTGTTTATTATATTAATACTTAGCTATAATATACACCAACATAAGTACACAACCAGATCACAGAATTAAAGTGTTGAGAAATCATAAAGATCTACATATTAAAGGGGCACAAGGCAACATTCTTCCTCAAATACACCAAATCTCACCACAAAATAGAATTCACATAAGCTCGTTGAATTAAAAATCATCAGTAAAAATGGAGTACCTAGCAGAAACGTGGAGTATGGTAGTAGAAACGCAGATTAAGTAGCCCTTAAAATGCAAAACCTTGAGCGGAACGAAATCTATGGAGGCACCAATGAGTGCAACACTGGAGCCTAGAGGTACCTTGAGAGGAAGCTTAGGTCGATGTCAATGTCCAACAGTGCAGTGTGAGGATGCAGGAGAGCGAGGACTGAAAACTATCGAGAGCGAGAGAAGTCGTAGGGAAAGCTGATCGCAGGGATGGGGACTGGAGGTCGAGCGGTGCGGTCGTGCGGCGTGAGATTTATTCAACTGGAGCGTAGGTTGAAAGGGGGAAGAAAGAACTAGATTATTTACTGGCGAGTGGCGAGTCGGGCGTGAGGCGTGAGTCGGAAAAGAAGGAATATTGAAGTATTTACTGAACGTATGAACCGTGACCGGCTTGTGAATGACATAAACGCCTGAACCGTGACCGGCTTGTGAATGACATAAACGCCTGAACCGCTTATTTACGGTGATCCTAATTCATGATCACTAACTAATTAACTACTAAAAAATTAATTACATAGACTCCAAGTCAGTTCGGTTTGGTCGGATTCTACACATTAGAAACCAAACTGAACTGATATGAACTCAGATTTCACAAGCTCCAGATCAAACCGACACAGAACCGATCAGTTCAATTTCAAAATTGGTGTGGTTCGGTCGGTTTGATCGGTTAGTCGGTTTTCTCTCGTAACCCATATGCCTCACACTCAAGACAACCTTAGGTGGAAATTTTTTGCAACAACTGATGAAAACGATGTTGATGTCATTGAAGGAATAAGCCCTTACCAATAAAACCAAATAGAGAGATAATGTCGTCCAAGTAGAAGAGTCTCTTGAGCACAACATAACTTGAGAACAAAAAAATATTCTTCAATGTGAGGTAAGGGATGTGCTAACAACCTTTGACCCGCATATGGAGCAAGGGACTTATCAGTGACAACAATTGGAGGTACCCGATTCATTTGGCGCGGTGGCTAACAACCTTCTCATAGTGCTGATGAAATCTGCGCTTTTTCACTCTTTTTTGCGACGGAGGCAGGGGAGGATCCCCACCTCCCAGCCTCGGCCCCGCCAAACATGCAGACCCCGCGGCGTGGAGGTGTCGTCCGCGCGACAGGCGCGGATCTGCCCCGCCAAACGGGGCCTAAGTCTCTTAAGGTGAGTGTAAATTGTAGAGTTTCCAATCGTATGACTAGTATTACAAGAATCAATGAGCTACTTACCCTTAGCGGAAACAAAGACGTCATCTGAAGAGGAACAACAAAAGCAACCACATTAAAATTTCTTAAAGCTGCAATAACAAGCTTCATATCAACCTGAGAGAGCAACCCGCCAGTCTGATATGTTGAAGAGGAGTGACTTGTGAAGCACTATCTGAATCAACAATTCTAACATGAACCCAATACAAAGGATATAATATTTGGCATAGAAGCAGTCAACATGTGGCAATCATGCCGCCCATGACCATGATCTCCTCTATGTCCAATGGTATGGGCAAAGACTCAGGAAATGTAATAAGAGTGTACTGAGTCATGGTGGAAACACGTGTGATAGTAACATGCAATATGGCGATAGTAGATTCCACCATAATCTACTGGAAGAACATCTCATATGAGTCGGATAAAAGCTAGAGGTGGCAAACAACCAACAACTCCTCAAAGTGCTTTTACTATGTGGTAATATCAGTAAAGAAAGGGCAATGCTGTACAAATTTTACCCCCCAAAGAATGGACCTCATGCTAGGCGGCTTTAGGTGTGAGAGTGGGTTGGGCAAATAAAACACAACAGAGAGCATAGATTTGAGAAATCTTGACACCCTTATAGAAGTGTGATGTTAGATGGTTATATGCAGCTTTCAATGTCTCATCACGATGGGTGATAGACAGGTCGACATCTAAAAAACTGTTCACTAACCACGTGCGAATCAAAGCATCACTAGCATCCCAAGAAGCATAGTTGATAGATGTAGGTGTCGTTAGAGGATCACTAAGATGGTGCCTCCTACATTTGAACAACATTAAGAATAAGAGGGTAACGCGCTAATCTTCATAGTTAGGGTCGGTCAACTTGTAAACTGTCATGGGGTATCCAAAAGCATGGAAAAGGGCTTGACATCGGTAAAATTGGGTTCATGAGTTTGCATCACCAAGTCCGCAAACACACAATGGTAGAACAACAAGAACTTTGCAAACACCACAAAAAGAATTCACAAAGAGTGACTGAGCATTTAAATAATATCATCGTACATGGAATGGGACGAATCAATCTATTTTTGGAGATTTCACATAGAAGAGAGAAGTGGAAGAGCCTCTAGAACAAAAAACACATCATGTGTTGGACCTGGAAAAGTGATGTTTTTGACGGGCGAGAGGAGAACGTGTGAGTGAAATGAAGAGAAGCAGAAGCGGACAAGTGAAGTGGAGGCAGAGTGGCAAGTGGCAGATGAGGTCGGCACATTGTGCGCGTGCGCGTGTGCGTGTGTGTGTGTTTGTATATATATAGAGAGAGAGAGAGAAGAGGAGGATCCATACAGTAGTGCATAGACGATGTAGAGCAAAATAAGAAATAGAAAATACATAAATAAGATGACAATAGAATTTTGAAATCCACATTATATATAATTTGTTTCTTAATGTGTATCACTTTCTTTACACTTAGCATTTTACTACCACCTCATGTTAAATAATGACTATTAAAGAATAGATCGTATTTAGCGTTTCAAGTATCAATGCACAACACTAACCAAGGGAACCGATCACCTCAATGTCTTATGTCGGGCATCAAGATATACAGTGCCTTAATGTTGGCTCTTTCGGAAGATGTGTAAGATGGTAACTGGTTTGGGAACCTAAACAAGCACCCAACTTGCCTTTAGTAACAATGTGTGGTCCAATGGAGCAGAATGAGGCAACATCACTAGATAAATTTCCAAGAGCCACAAATGATGCAACGCATAGATGTCCCCTTTTTTCTCCCCCCTTATTTACATGATTATCTTCCCTTCACACACTCTTAGGTTCGTTGTTATTGAGGAGAGGAGCTCTGAAGTTTGATGCAGCCAAACATAAACTCTATCTACACTATGTATGCACAAAAGTATTCACTTTATGGAAACAAGATTTAAAATACCTCAAAACTAATTTAGAATTTAAATGTAAATAAATTATAACAAACTTATCACCTGAATTAAATGTAATCAAATTAAATAATTATTAAAATTGAAAGAAAGTTTAAATAATTGAAAACGAATTATTATGCTGCATTAGAGAACTAAATGAAACTTACTCTGCTATTTCAAGTCAAGCTAGGTTTCCCTAAGCTCATGCTTAGCCAAGTCCAAAGTTTTGATGCTCCCTTGGCCAATTTGCCCATGAGGGGCATCTTCCTACAGACCAATGGACAATCACCCCCCACCCCCCCTAAAAAAAATTGAAAACAGATATAAATTATCAATAATCTTCTTGTTATTCATGTGGAAAGCACGGTGTGGGAGTATCTTCCCTATTTTGCCAAGCAATAATTGTGAATTTTTTTTTTCATTTATTCTCTTACTGTTTAGCTGTATTATTTTTTTCCTAGTTTCACAATTTCAGGAAACTTTTTCTTCTATTATTATTATATAAATTCAGCCGTGTTCCCAAGGAGAAGAAATTACATTATCTTATCTCCGTTTCCATTGCAATTGTATTAGAACTAGGCCCTTATCTTCTCTTTTCCACATGGCCAAAACAACGATGATGGGTAAGTTTAAACCTTATTCCATGGAAATATCCTATGGTTCTTCCTTGCTACATCCTTCTTTTGACAGTAGGAGATGATTCATCATTCACTTCAATTATTTCAGCAGAAACTCAATGGGGGCAAACTTTAGCGAGTGATCTCAGTTGGTGATCTAGGGCAAAGTAAAAAGTTGGATACTTGATACGACAATATGACAATCGCGGGATAGAACCTGTTTATAAAAACTTGGGAGCCAGAATATTTTCATGATGGTTGCACAATTGCTTAATTACACTAAAATCAACTGGACTTAATGTAATATCCGACGAGGGTGTTTGATGAATGTGGTGTCTTTGGGATAGTGAAGTTACTGGGTTTAAGTAATAATTTGAATCCCTAAATATAAGAGGTGCATTTTCAGAGCAAGTGGTGCAGTTATTGGTGCAAGAGGAATCTACAAGTAATGGATGCTGCCCTAACCCTCGATGCAATGCAAGAAACCACGGCGAATAGAGTTGAACCACGCCTAACCCCAAAATGAAGATGCGGGCGAATGCACGCACGCAAATCGATGAACTAATGATGGCTAACCCTAAACCCTAATTTGTTGTGCATGAATCACCATGCAACTAATTTCAACATGTAAGTAATTAAACAATAATATTTAAAACATGCACGCACAAATGATCACAAATATCGCAGTTTTGAGTAAAACCACAAATGATTTAAAAATGCATATGAAATAAAGTACATCATGAATAAGAGATGCACGTCCAATAAAAGAAGATCTAGCCAACAATAAGCCTAATATTACAAGAAATATAAAATTGCAACGTAAGATGTAATAAATTAAAAAATAAATGCAGACTCACCGAGTAATGAGGCCGAGGATGTAGGCGTGGAGATTTGGTGCTTGTAGGAGCGATAAAGGCGATCCATAGTGACATAACTGGTGGTAAAGTGGTCAATAGAAGGGGAATATGGCTGTTTGTGGACTGTTGTAGGGGAGGAAGGGCCGAATGTAGATTGAATGGGTTTAAAAAGCGTGTGAGGCGGTTTAGTTTGGGCTAGGGTGTCTATGGATGGTAAGATATATGGCTAAAAGGTGCTTTGGAAGAGGAACTGGTGGACAGGGAGGACATGAAAAGGAAGGGGCAGGACTGATCGGACTTAAGTTGGGCTGGGGAGGATGGGAAAGGGGAGGGGAGGGTTTGGACTGCTTTGGGATAAACTAGGGAAGTTGGGGAAGGGCGGGAGGAGGGCTGGTTAGAGCTTTAATGGAGTGGTGGAGGGCTTGGTGAGGGGAACCGACGATTGTAGAGGGGTTTGGAGGGGTGTTGGTGACTGGCGGTTGTCGTGCGGGTGGTAGAAGGCACCAAACACAAACAATGAGAAGAAGGTGAGGAGGGAGGGTGGTGAGGGGATGGATGGCGGTGGGGGAAGGGGAATGGAGCAGCAGGTCCATGGAGAGATGCTGGTAGGGCTTGACCAGATGGAAATAATGGATGGAGGTTGGAGGGGATTCATCAAAAATGAGGAAGGCGGCGACACTGAGTGCGTTGACACCCCCGGAGGCTGGACCCAACGACGTCGACAACACGTAGGATCCTCGGCGTTGCACTGAGGAGAAGACCAACAACGGTTATCTTGCAAGAAGCCAACTCTTGATGCCCTAATTAGTGAATTAATGAAGATATAAATAGGGAGTTTAGTTTAAGTGTATTTGATGACCTCAATCGCCTAATCAAATAAGTTAATATGACTCCCTAAAAAAGCTTACAAAACTAAAGAATATACATAAAAGATAGGAAAAATAGAGTCGGTCGCAATCGCAAGCCCTGATCATCCATCCGTCCGACGTTTCAAAAATGTCGACAATGAAAAACCGCAAAAATGAGACATGATCGCTCTCCATTAGTTACGTCAGGAACTCCACAATTAAATGTGCTCTGGTGAGAGCAATTCTGAGATTGTTGACATCCATGAAAGTACTAGCGGGATACCTTTTAAAAAAATCATGCAATTCAGCTTATTATGAGCTCGATTTATCTAGAGCAAACAATACCTCAAATATTATGAGTTGGGCTATTACGACCAAGTCATCTACAAAATTGTAAAATAGATCTAGTCATCTAGGATATAGTGCAAGAAATCCATTTTTAAACTCGAGAATTTAGCACGATGTGATGATTGTCGCTCTAAGGAATACTCACCAATAGTGTGGCAAAACTATGGAATAGGATGGATATGTTCTATGATACAAATTTGACTTGATTTGAATAGTATGAAACAGAACCGAATGATTGAGAAGGAAAATGTATTTTAGTTCCTTCATAGGTCGAAGAACAGTTTAGATGCAGTAAGAGCTCATTTATTGGAGATAAAACTTTCCCAAACCTATGAGGAAGTCTTTGTGGAGCTCCAAGGAGAGGAAAGCTGGAAGAGTATGATACCCGGAGCCCAAATAAGACAAGTATGAATGCCCATAGCCAACGTTCTACTTTTTTATTAAAAATGACTGGATTAATTGTATCATGTAAAAATTGGAAAACTATTTGAGTTTGGTGTGACCCTATCAAAAACCGCACTACACTAATGAAACATGTTGGAAGATACAACAAACAGTGGTCAAATCTCAACAAATTAGCAGCTAAACACTAATATACCATTGCAAGAGATAAACAAATTGAGCAAAATTTTGCAAGGGAATAACTTGGAGTAATTAAGCATATACCAAGAGAAGGTCAGCTTCCACAACTTCTTCAAGGGTAGCATGAAAAGCTTCTACCAACTGAATAAATTATTTTCGTCATAAGAAATAGATAACCCATCAAAAGCATAACAATTAATAAATAACTTATTAAGATACCTGTACAGGTAAATCTGAAATAAAACCCACGGTATCACTAAGAAGAGCTTTTCTCCTAAATAGAATGTCCATCACAAAAAGCATCCTTTAGAAAAAAGAGACTGAAACTCTGTAAAATTTCCAGTGATAATTTCTCTTTTATATTACCCTGATGGAAGAAACACGCTTCTTAAACGAGGATCAACAGTTGCGAACAGCCTGCAAAGAAAGAAACACATGGAAAAAAAAGGACCTGGATGACCTTAATTAAAATATATACAACTGAAATGTTATTCAAGCTAAGATATGCAGGCATACCTATCATCCCTGTAGAGATTGCTGTTTGAAAGAGCACTAACTAATGTAGATTTCCCCTGCCATCAAATAGTTCAAATGAGGAATACAATCATACAAATGATGATGACAAATTAAATGTAATCTAAGAATTAATAATCACACCAATAGATATAACTCAAAGAAATGTAGTCATTTGTAAAAAAACAAAAAAGACAAGGATACTTGAAGAGTCCCCAGGCAATAAATACATTCTAGTAATCCTGTTGGGTAAGCAGGTCAAACATGACCAAAGATGGATCCATCTACAAATGTATTATAGTTTATCCAATCATCATTAACTCATGAATTAAAAAATGGTCAATAGGGCCCTTTTTTCAAATGAGCATCCAAATCAGCTACAGTTATGGGCCTTCCCGTAGCGCCTCGTTATTTCATCGGAAGAGGTGGTGGAGGCGGAGATACAAGAAAGTTGAGCTCACCTGAAATAGAAGGGGTACGAAGGCGGAAGAGACGAGCCTTGCTCAACCCTAACCCTAACTTGAAGAAGAAGAGATGAGAGAACTAACTGAGAGAGACTAAGAGAGAAATAAAGTTTCATTCATTGCTTCTCCATTCATGACCCAAGGGGTCTTTAAAAGAATTACATGACCCCAACAAATTACCAAAAGACCCTACATGAAATAAAAGACCTGACAGTCGAATAACTCTAAAGAGTGAGACTTAACAATGACATTAACATGACAAATAATAATAAATTTATAAAATTAACAGATAACAACCATTGTGGCCCATAACATCTCACCCCCCCCCCCCCAAGTACTGTAAGCTTGTCATGAAGCTCATCAAAGGGTATATAGACCTGAAAGGAGGTTTATCCAAGTCCTTGATTTAACGTCAAAACAGCTCCTTGCAGTGCGTCGTTGAAGCAGAGCAGCATCGAGTGGAAAGTCATTCTTATGCTCACGGATGTCCCGAAGAACTGCAAGGATCTGGCGCGACAAATGCATTTGCTGAGGGGAGACTG
Organism: Platanthera guangdongensis; assembly: GCA_039583875.1. Taxonomy (NCBI): domain Eukaryota; kingdom Viridiplantae; phylum Streptophyta; class Magnoliopsida; order Asparagales; family Orchidaceae; genus Platanthera; species Platanthera guangdongensis. Next base: position 182,505,240 of record CM077148.1, read on the forward strand.
TCAGATACAATATTTGGAGTTGAGGTGAGTGTGCCCGTTGGTTGAGGACAATCGATGGAGACAGGATTGCGCTGAATGTGGGTTGCAGGGCTTAGAAGTGACGACGTCGGTTGGGGGAAATTCCTGGAAGGAATAACTCGAGATGGGCGGTGGAGAAAGTGTCTGGAGAAAAGGGCGCTTGATGGAGTCGGCACGAATTGACGTTGGTATCTGTTGCGTGAACTGCGGGAGGGGAACAATCGGAGGCAATGGTGGGGAGACAAGAACTGTGGAGATTTGTGGGGTTGATTCTAGTTCTGGTAGAATAAATGGCCACTCCGGTGGGATCGGGCCTCTGAGGTAGAGTTTCCCAATGTTGACGATGATTCGCGAAATCGGGACTTCGTGAGATGGCGATGTCTCAAAGAATTGGTGAAACGTCGAACAAAGAGAAATCTACTCGTCGTAGCTCACCGCCATGCCGATTGACTTAATCAATTTCCAAAAAAATAAATTAATCAATTCAATTATAAGGGCTAAGGGTCCTAGTCTCAAAGAAATGAAAGGACTTCACAGACAGAATGTGAAAAGGGGGTCCTAGTCTCTAGTATTTCAAAAACCCTTTGGGTCTTGTAATGTAAGCAAGAACTAGTCTGTTTCCCTTGTCCTTGTTTATGAGATTTTGGTAGCTCTGTCCTCCCGAGCGCACCTCACCTAGGCAGCTGCAATTTCGGATTCATCGTATCCTCCTCCTCTGATACGATCCCGGAGAAAAATCCGGCAAGGGGGAGGGTCAGCGGTGGTGAGAGAGAAGAGAGGGATTAGAGTAGAGAAGAAAACTTAGGGAACAACCCTAAATTACATTCATCCAAGCATAAAAAATAATTCATGCATACAACACCCCTTATAGCAGTGGGGTGTGAATAATAAAAGCGGTCTGCAAATAGTAAAACTCAAAACAACATCGAAATATAAACAATTATGTAGCGCGCTCCTCAGCGGTCTCTTCCACGATCAGTGGGCTAGTGTCTGTCTACTTCCTACGCGTGTAGACATGTCACGACGTCTTTTCGACGTGCACGTCCTTAATAATCTCGTCGTCTGGAAAATGTTTCTTGCCACAAGGCAGTAGTCGACGAACTGGAGGCAGAAGTCATCCTGTGGCAGCCACATCGCGTCAGATTCTGAACGATCGGCCCATGCGACAAGGACCGCCTCCAAATTGGGGTCTCCCTGGGCCCGACACTGGCGATCAAGTATCTTGGTTGGGTAGTATGACACCTCACCAAAAAGATTGAGATCAGACAGAATGTGATCTGTGGCGGCATGCTCGCCCACCACACGGCGCAACTAAGAAACATGGAAGACCAGGTGTACGCGGCTCCCACTAGGAAGACAGATGAAATAGGCGACTGTGCCAATACGAACGAGGATCTCAAATGGACCGAAGAACCGGGGAGCGAGCTTCGAGCAAGGTCGGCGGGCCACCGAGAGCTGGCGGTAGGGGTGTAGCTTGATGAACACTTTCTCCTCCACCTGAAAGGAAAGTATGTGTCTCTTATGGTTCGCAAAGGACATCTTCTGTTGAGTCCATCGCAGGTGATGCTTCAGATAGTCGAGGATAGTATCCCTGTCGTGCAGGGTGGTAGCCAGACTCTCCACCTGACATTCCCCAGGGAGGTGGCGAACAATGGAGGGTGGCGAGCGATCGTAGACGGCCTCGAACGGTATGGTGTCGGTCGTGTAGTGCTATGTGGTGTCGTATGAGTACTCCGCCCAACTAAGCCACTTGGCCCAACCCTGGGGTTGCTCACTCACGGAACATAGAAGGTACGTCTCCAAACATCAGTTGAGGACCTGAGATTGGCCATCTGTCTGCGGGTGGGCGGTGCTCATGCGGAGGCGAGCACCCTGTAGCTGAAACAATGTAGTCCAGAAGGTGCTCAAGAGGAGCAAATCACGATCGATCGGGGAAACCCATTGAGGCGCAGGACAATGCTGATGAAGCTACCTGCGATGGTGGCGGCGGTGCAAGGATGGCGGAGGGGAATGAAGTGGTCGTATTTGGACAGTATGTCCACCACTACCAATATGCAGTGGTACCCTTGCGATCGTGGTAACCGAGTGATGAAGTCCATGGCCACGTCATCCCAAATGCGGTCCAGAATGGGTAGGGGCTTAAGGAGTCCGCCCGGAAAAGCCGCTTCATACTTCACCTGCTGGCAGACGAGGCAGGCAGCCACAAAAGCTTTGACCAGTCGGAACATGTGGGACAAGTAGAGAGAGGCCTCCAGGCAGCAGTACGTATGAAAATCCCCCGCGTACCCTCCAAAGAGCGAGGTGTGGAACTCGGCGAGGAGGCGTGGAATGCTCAGAGATGACGGCGCAAGAGTGAGCCGGCCCTTGAAGAATAGGAGGTCCTCTGCAAGTGAGTATAGTGGATGAGCGACGGCGGCGGCGATGAGCGGCATCCAAATCCCATTCGACAAGAGATCGGCCTCAACTTCGTGCTGGATGGACGCGGCGTCTTCCCACATCGAACGAGAGATAGTTGTGAGCTCTGAAGTCTGCCTCTGACGAGAGAGGGCATTGGCCACCTGGTTCGCCCTCCCCGGGCTAAACTTGATAGTGAAATTATAGCCCAAAAGTTTGGCGACCCACACTTGTTGGGCGAGTGTGGCGATCTTCTGTTGCAGGAGGTAGCAGAGGCTGTGGTGGTCGGTGCAAACAACGAAAGGGCAGCTAGAAGGTAGGGGCTCCAATGCTGAACAACGAAAACAAGGCCCATGAGATTATTCTCGTATGCGGATGGTACTGGAGAAAGCGCAGCTAAAGTAGGCCACCGGTGGACCGGCCTGCATGAGGACGGCTCCCACCCCGGAGCCCGACGCTAGGGGTGAGCATAAATTACCGCAAACCGCAAAAACCACCTGCACCACACAAACCGCACCGATTTTTAAACTGCACCGCGTAGTTTTGGTGTGCTGCGGTTTTGAAGTTTTACAAACCGAGCGCGGTTCGGTGCGGTGCGGTTTTCGGATTTTGAAAACAGTAAAAACCGCACCGACTAATTATATATTTGTATTTTTCATAAGCACGTGACATATCACATACATCTAAATAAAAGTATAACGTATAAAGTATTAATTAATATTAGTAATTAACTAATTATATTAATGAGTATAGTTGTTTTATTGTTTTAGTTGTTTTCTTACTATAGTTTGTGATAATATAACTTATATAATTGTGTTTTTACCCAAATTGTTCATCTTATTTTATCTCACGTTATTTTTTTGTGACTATTTATATCACTTGCCAAAAATTGCACCGAAACCGCAAGCACCGCAAAAAACCGCACTGAACCGAAACCGAATAACGAAATTTCGGTGCGGTGCGGTTTTGCCCTAGACAAAGTTGCGCCCTTGCGGTGCGGTAGCAATTTGGGCCAAAACCACACTAAACCGCACCGCGCACACCCCTACCCGACATGCCACACTCCGCGAGAAAGGGTCGAGAGAAATCAGGCATGGCTAACACAGGTCAGTGCACCAGGTCGTGCTGAAGGGAGACAAGGGCGGCCACGGCCACCACAGAAAAGGGCCCTCTTCAGACTTCCTCAAAAGCTATGTGAGGTCGAGCCAGCACGTCGTACCCTTGGATGAATCAGCAGTAGTATTCAGACAAAACGAAGAACCCTCGGATGTCCCGCAGGGAAGTAGGAATCGGCCAATGAACAACCGCCACGATCTTTTCCTCATCCATAGCTACCCCCTGGCCGAAATGGTGTGGCCAAGGTAGCTCACCTATGCCGCTTCAAATGAACACTTTGTCGGTTGGAGCTTGAGATGATGGCGTTGGATGGTGGTCAAAGTGAGCCAGCATGCCAAAGGTGATCCTGCCAGGAAGAATTGTAGACCAAAATGTCATAAAAACAAGGACTTATTTGTGAAGTACCGCCAAGAAGATGTCGTTCATCGTGGCATGGAAGGTGGCGGGAGCATTGGTCAGCCCGAAGGGCATGACCAGGAACTCGTAGTGGTCGTCGTGAGTACGGAAGAAAGCCTTGGCAACATCCTTCGGCCACACTCGGATCTGATGATATCCCGCTTGGAGATCCAGTTTGGTGAAGAAAACAGACCCGTGAAGCTCATCCAGAAGCTCCTGAATCACCGGAATCGGGTATTTGTTCGGTACTGTGGCCTTGTTGAGCTCCCGATAGTCCAAAAAAAATCACCAGTTGTCGTCCTTCTTTCGAACCAGGAGGATCAGACTGGAGAAGGGGCTCGCGCTACGACGGATGAGGCCCCCCATTAGCATTTCAAGAACCAGACGCTCAATCTTATCCTTTTGCACATGGTCGTAGCGGTAAGGTTGTACCAACACTGTTGTAGCGTCGGAATGGAGGGGAATGGCGTGATCGGTTGGTCGAGCTGGAGGGAGGCCGGTCGGGGCCTCAAAGATGCGGCAAACTAGGTGAGTAGTTGGAGGGAGGTCGGTCGGGGCCTCAAAGATGTCAGTGAACTCGGTGAGTAGCTCCTGAAGGTCCGGCGGGTGTGAGAAAGGTTCTGTTGGCGGACCGGAGATGGGCCAAAGAGAAGTGAAAAAATCGATGTCGGTCGTCCACTGTATCGTGCGGAAGGAGACCAGAGAGCGGAGAAGAGCGGAGTCGCCCATGAGGATTCATGACCCGCCAGCCTGATGGAGAAACTGCGTAGTGATGGTCGCCTCGTCGACCCGCACATCACCCAGTGTGCGGAGCCATGCAACTCCAAGGATAGCATTGATACGACTGAGGCTGAAAGCGTAGAAGTCTGTAGTTACCGAACAGGTCCCTAAGTTAACAAAGGCGCAAGGCGCACCAAGGCGCAAAGGGCCCCTGGAGCCTAGGCGCAGGCGCGCACCTGAGGCACATGAGGCGCAAGAATGGGGGGAAAAGAAAATTGAGCGAATTGGGCGCCCAATTCGCTGAAATTGAGCAAATTGGGCGCCTAATTCGCTCAATTTCAGCGAATTGGGCGCCCAAGTGCGCCTAGGGGGTGCCTCGGGTGCGTCTAAGATCATGTTTTTGCCCATATCAAAAAAAAATTTAAATACCTTGAAAGGCCCGGGCGCGCCTGGGAGCTTGTAAGACGCGCGCCTGGGGCACATCGCCCGCCTCAGCTGTGCTGAGGCGCGGCGGGCTGCGCCTGGTGCGCCCGGCGCCTCAAGCGCTCCTAGGTGCGCGCCTTGACAACTATGACAGGGCCCCACCGAAAGCGAGACAGTGAAACATCCCTGGGTCGGTCGGCGACGCCCATCGCCCAAGCAGATTATAAAATCAAGGGAGGGCACCAACGAAGGCTAAGATGATGGGTCAGCTGTGCGGAGAGGAAGTTGTGCCTCACACCACTGTCCGCCATGATGATAATGGGACGATCACACGACCTGCCCGAATGTTTTATGGTCTGGGATGCCGAAATCCACCCCCCCCCCCCCCCGAAAAATAAGGCAACTCCAAACAGTGGTACGTAGCCGGGGCGGTGACCAAAAGTCTGTCTTCCTTGAAGAGTTCGAGGGCCTTCAAGTCCGCTAAGGTAACCTCTAGGTCGAAGTCATTGATGATGGCTTGGAACTCCTTGACGGAGCACACATGCGTGAGAGATAGAGTTGGCGATAGCAGAAGCACAGACATTTGTTGTGGAGGTCGTCATATTCCCAGTTGGAGATGGGAGGCGGTTGGTCTAGCCGATTCACCCCAGGGGCCGGCCATTGCGGGGCGTCAGGGCGGGTGGCCTCCTTGGTGGTCGACCCTGGTGGTGATCGGTCGCAGGTGCAGGTGGCCGGGGAGAGGTCGCTTCCACCAGGTGTGCCATGTACAGGGCGTCAGAGACCATCTGACAGTCGTGCATGCGGAGACGGGAGCAGATGTGGGCGGCATACCCTGCATGAAGAAGCCCAGATAATGATCGGGCGGAAAGCACGAGGACATGGGTGACCAAGGCGACGAACTCATCGATATAGTTGCCCAGGCCGGTAGTCTGGTGGAAGCCATAAAACCGCTCAATAGCGGAGCCAGAGTAGCGGGTGTCGTACCGCCTGATCATCTCTTGCTTAAGCTCGGGTCAGGAGAGAAACTGGTTGGATTGTCAAGGCCACTGCGCCCAATGAAGTGCAGGGTCGTCTAGACCGACTAGGGCAGTGGACACCTTATCCTGCTCTGGGGTAAGGTTAAGGTCGAAGTATTGCTCCGCCTTGACTATCCATCCCATCGAGTCGATGTCGGCGAAAGAGGAAATGTATGTGGAAAGGGGGAAGGCCCGAAAGGGGCGAATGGACTGCATTAAGGTCGGGACGCGGCGACCCCACGCCGAGGAGGGATCCCCCGTCAGCGGGCGAACCGTAGTTAGAAGCGGCGAAGGCGGTGTCCAATGCTTGGAGGCAGTTGATCTTAGAGTGGAGGGCAATGAGAGGCATGTATGGAGGCGACGAGGTGCTCTTGAGCTTCCACGCGGAGGCTTAGGACTTCGGCAACCGCATCCAGAGGTAGATCACTGGCAGAGCGAGTGTTAGAAGTAATGGGTTGGAACTTGGCATTGGGCGAAACTGGGCAGTTTCGATGGGAAGAAACAACAGAAAGTTGCGTCCAGGCGGCGGATCTTGGCAAAACGGCGGACGGCCTTGGGTTGAGATTGACGGACGCAGAGGAAGGCAGACGAGAGGTAGGCGGGAACGCGTCATGCCAGCGGAAACCCACGCGATAGAAGATCGCAGACAGGAGCCTAGGTGCAAGGCTCAAGGCACAGACGCGCGCCTGACGAAAACAAAGCGCAACCACATTCATTTTAAAAAATAAGCAACGAACATCAGTTCATTTCCTTGATCAAATTGTTCATTTATTCTGCTTATTAATCATTCATTACTATCATTTATATCTCTTAAAAAATAGAATTAATATAGTCACTTGCATCATGTCAACGTCTTAACACTCAATTATGTTTCACAAACACTAAATCATGTAAAATTTATTGAGTTTTTACATTATTTTTTTCTTATTTTTGGAAAAAAAAATTAAGTTTACAACAAAAATCGCACTCAGGTGTGTTTTTATGCTTCAAAGGCGCAAAAAAGGCGCACGAAGGCACAAGCCTCTGAGCTTGTTGAGCCTGAAGCCTTAGGTGTGCCTTTAACAACATAAACGTGAACGCGCAATGCAGGTGGAAACTCGCGCGATAGAAACCTGTAGACACGATCGGGATTCAGCAGGAAAACGAATCGCGGACAAAGCACGATAATGTGCACCGCCGGCTAGATGGCGGGCGGTGAGGCAGGTCCGACCAAATTGATACGATCCCGGAGATGAATCCGGCAAGGAGGAGGGTCGGCGGTGGTGAGGGAGAACAAAGATATTAGGGTAGAGAAGAAAGCTTAAGGAGAAACCCTAAATTTCATTCATCCAAGCATAAAAAATAATACAGGCATACAAAACCCCTTATGGTCCGTTCGGCGTGCGGGTATTGTTTTTCTGGAATTGGCTTTGGGTTTCAGCAAAACCAATTTCCTTGTTAGGCGCGCAAGAATTGAAATGATATTGGCTTCGACAATCAAAACCATGGGTATTCGTTTATACCTAAAACCTGTTGCCCGAAAACTTAACTCCACGCTCCGGTTTTCGCTAGTTTTCTGATTTCACACTCCGTCTTCTGCGACCCTGACTGCTCCGACACTGACTGCTCCGACGCCAATTGCTCCGACCCCGTCTGCTCTGACGTCTACTGCTCCTACCACGACTACTCCGACCTCGACTTCTTCGACGCCGACACTCTCTTCCCTTTGTGCGACCCCGACTGCTCTGACGCTGAAGTTCCTCACCACCCTTTTTTTTATATTTGCAGATCAATCTACTTTCAACAACGAAACACAAATCGGTGATCTTCATCTTCCTCGAGCAGGTATCCTTCTTCTTCCCATGTTTCATTTTCGTTTTCTTTTTCCTCTTCTTCCCATCTTTGTTTTCTTCTTAAGAGCACACAAATCTGTTGATTTCAAATCGCACTCATCTGTTTTATTTTCTGCTATTTTTTTTCATTTTCATCGTCCTCTAACAGGTAGGTTGTTGGATATCATTAAGAAAAACTCCCAAGTACTATTGAAATAAATCCAAATGAGAAAGCCTAACTAGCTCTTTAACCAGCGCCTATTTATCCAGGGAGATTTGTAAATTCATTGTTTAGTAAATAGTCCTTAGAAATGCCTCCCTAATGATGCATAAAAATTTCAATTGGGAGAGCCGATGTGTGTAAGTGTTCCAGTTAAATCAGTAAATGGCGATACAATCAGCACAGAGGGAGGAGTAAAGAATGTAGATATTCAGTTAGGAAAACAACTATAAAATGGATTTTCAGGTGATGGAAACAAGGAAAGCTCTCCACAATTATAGTTGGGAGACAACATCATTACCTATTTTGGAGGCCTCTTTCTTGAGTTCCATATGGAACACTGGGTATAGATCATTCAAGTAGAAGAGGTGCCACGATTGAAATCACCGAGTATAGATCATTCAAGTAAATAAAAGTAGAAGAGGTGCCAAGATTGAAATCAATCAGTATAAATCATTCTAAAAATTTCAATTCCAGAAAACTAATTTCATTGTGCAACCGAACAGCTTTTAGGTATCAATTCCAATTCTGTTCACTGAATACCATCTTGCAGCCGAACAACAGAATTAGTTTTCTGCACAAAGTTAATTCCTGCAGATATTGATTTTATGACCAAAGTCAATACATGTGCACCGAACGGACCCTTATAATAGCGAGGAGCGAATAACAAAAGCGTTCTGCAAATAGTAAAACTCAAAACAACATCGAAATAGAAATAATTAAGTAGTGCATTCCACGGTGGTCTCTTCCATGATCGGTGGGCTAGTGTCCGTCGCCTTCCCACGCCTGTAGATCCACCACGGTGTCTCTTTGGCATGAATGCCCGTAACATCCTCCAACTATACTCTGACAATGTTACCACTATTACAAGAGAAGCTTTTAGCACGCCGCATGCAAGACAACTGATAGCATGAGATGAGAATGATAGAGTTGCAAATGGCAGTTTGTTGCATCTTCACTTTATGCACTTTGTAATAACATGTTTGTTGTGGGCTTGTAGCTGTTAAAATAATTTACGTAGGACTGCAGAAAAACTTTATTTTATGGTCAGACTTATAGTTCTCAAATTGAATTTTAACTTTTCATTGTGATTTTCAAATTTTAAATAAATATTTAAAAAATAAGTTAATGCGGTGATCCTTTCTTCTCCTTCGCCATTTCCGGAGTGTGTGGCGTCCTTTAGCCAATAATCCGCAAGGATTAATAGAGACTGAGGTCCAAGCAAGATGAGCATGACTATTATGGCATAGGTTGGTTCTTTTTATTGTCATCTTATTGTATCTGATACTTTCTGAGACGTGAAGCACTACTATTATGGTTTAGAGGTACTGAAGTGACAATGACTCAAACAAATGGTATGTATCCTAACAAGCTTTGATTACCCTAAACATAGTCATGAAAGGTTTGGTTGTTAATGTAGGAATCTTTAAGCTTCATTTAACCCTTTAGGTGTATGTATCTTTTAGATGCATTTTCACCTTAGGGCCTCAATGTATATTGTTGGAAAAGCCCATGTAATTAGGCCCATTTTTGATTTTCTACTTCTCTCCTTTAGTCCCACATTTTGTATAGGACTCTCTTCTCTCTTTCTCCCTCCTACAAATGTGTATTCATACATTGTATTTCATTATTGAGAAAGTATATACAAGGTTGAGTTTTTCTCTACATGGTATCAGAGCCAGGTTACGATCCTAAGACCTGTGGGTTATGGGCCCACCACGCTTCCGTTGCGCATTGGAGGAGTAGTAGGCTTGCATCCATTGGAGTAGTAGTAGGCTTGCATCTCAAGTAGCCAGCATCTTGAAGGAGATTCAGGCAATACTTCCTTTGGGAGATGACGAGTCCATCTGGTCGTCTTGCGGCCTCAAGACCGAGGAAGTAATGAAAATGTCTCAGATCCTTTGTTTGAAAGACGGAGCTGAGATGTTGTTTGACTACTTGGATGCCCTTTGAATCGTCTCCAGTGATTAATATATCATCAACATAAACTAACAGAAGAACACTTCCTGTTGCCTGATGACGAGTGAATAGTGAGAAGTCAGCAAGTTTATGCATGCTCCGCAAACATCTCACCTTCTAGCTGTTGAGTGCATCCTTCGCTACCTGAAAACAGCCCCGGGTCAGGGATTGGTATACAAAATCTCATCCTCTACTCCAACATTGGTAGCATACTCTGATGCTGACTATGTGGGTTCCTTGGATGATCGTTGGTCAACCAGTAGTTTTTGCACCTATTTTGGTGGTCATCTCGTTACCTGACAAAGTAAGAAACAAGTCGTGGTTGCTCAATCATCAGCTGAAGCAGAATACCGATCGATGGCATCTGTTGTCTCTGAGATTACCTGGCTTGAGGTCTCCTGGCCGATCTAGGGATAAAACTTCCCTCACCTGCCATCCTGTTATGCTACAGCTAAAAGGCTATACATATTGCGAAGAATCCATTCTTTCATGAAATAACGAAACATATTGAAGTAGATTGTCACTTTATCTGGGAGAAAGTCCAAATGAAGAAGATAGAATTGAAGCATGTTTCTGGTACTGAACAAGTGGCGGATATCCTCACAAAGGCTCTACCTTGCACCATATTCTACTCGTGTCTGTCCAAGCTTGGTGCATACGACTTGTACGCTCCAGCTTGTGGGGGAGTGTTGGAAAAGCCCATGTAATTAGGCCCATTTTTTGGTTTTTTACTTTTTTCTCCTTTAGTCTCACATCTTGTACAGGACTCTCTTCTCTCTTTCTCCCTCCTATAAATGTGTATTCATACATTGTATTTCATTATTGAGAAAGTATATACAAGGTTGAGTTTTTCTCTACATATACAATATGAATACTTGCATATATTCACACCCTCAAATAATACTGGTGCCTTAGCACACTTTTGGTGCACGTTACATCAATATACTTAAAGGAATCAAATACATCCCATAATACCGGTGAATTTATTGTCTTATAGCGTATACAACAGCACTCAAACCTTTATCCCACTATAGTGGGATCAGCTATATGGATCCTTTGTCTCCATTGTGCCCTATCTTTTGTCATAATCTCACTAATGCCTATTGCCTAAGTACATCATGTCTTTCTTTATAGTTTCATTCCAAGACTTTATTGGTCTACCCCACCACCGTCTATCAAGAAAAAACGAATCAAGAACTTCTTAATTAGGATTCACTACAGTTGAATTTAGATCATGGAATATGTTGTTTAGTCATTCCAGTTCATCACTAATTGCTACCCTTATAAGAGTATTTTTGTGTTATCCGCTTAAGTTTGAAATGAGTAGTATGAGTGTAATATCTTACTTCATTGGTCTCCAAGTGAAACAATGTGATAAAGATATTTTCATAAGGAGCCTAAGACATTGTCTCATGGAGCAACCCTCTAAAAGTTGCCTTGAGAAAAAAAATGGAGGGTTTGAAAAACAAGCCTAGAACGTCAGGTGTGCCTAGAATGTGTTTCCCAATGATTGCAATCACACAACTTGGAGGAAAAAGTGTGGGAAAGATATATTGAATTAAATATCAAATATCGCTATAAAACAAATAGAAATATACAGGAGTAGAGCATACTGCATTTGTATAACCAACAACGGCAACAGTTGCTAAACTATGACCATCTGAACTGCCATGCCTCTTTCGAGAAGAACGTTGTAAAGCCCTAGTCCTCCTTACCTCTTCAATTCGAAGTAGCAGTTGGTTTTTCCTTTCTTGAATTCTGAATTTCACAGGATGAAATGTGGTTACTTATATAACTTGATTCACATAAAATAAGACATGAAAAGAATAGCCCCACAGAATAACAGTATGCATAACAAAAACATAAAAATGGCAAAGAAAAACTGAAACATAAGAACTTTTATAATGTATGTGTTCCATAAAAAATGAGGCTAGAAGCATTATTCAGTATGTCTCTCTGCTTAAGTTCCAACTTCAAAATCCTACTTAAACTAGGTTACCTACATAAGTATCAGTGTCAAGGAATATCTGAGATAAAAACTCTCTTGAAGTCATTTGTGAAGGGTGTGCCTCCTTGAATATACCATTAGATGGTGTATAAAAATAATCTCACTCCGATGCAGAGCCGTGAACCGTACTATGAACCGAACCTCAAACCACTCTCTTTATCCTTGCCCTTTAGTAGAGCATGGGAATCAAATACGTTACAACTTTTCAAATGTTAAGGTGGAAGAAAGCCTTGTTGAGCCCATTGGTGAATAAAAATAGTTGATTTTTTGACCGAATGAAAGGAATACATATGGTTCATGTTTCACCTTTTTCTTTAATGAAATTCCTGTCAATTTTAATATGTTTTGTACATTCATGTTGCACTAGATTGTAAGAAATGTCAATGCACATCTTATTATCACAATATATTTTTATTGGTTGTCCCTGGTAGATATGTCATCAGAGTTATCAGCCACAAATACTCATAAAACCCAAGCCATTGATCTAAACAATGGTTCTTCACTTGAACTGGCCACAACATTATGTTTTTACTCCACTAAGTCACAAGACTGGCACCAAAAAAGGAGCAGTAACTGGTAGAAGATTTTTGATCTGAGGTGGATCATGCCCAATCTACATCAGTGCAAACTTCCAAACTTAACTTGGTGTGATTATCAGCCCACTTTGACGAGAACATGATTTCTTTCTCCGGGTAATTTTCAAATATCTAAGGACCCTGTGAGCAGCTTCTTCATGTCTTTGGGTGAATGCATGAACTTACTAAGAACCCCAACAAATAGACAATGTCTAGTCTTGTGTGAGAGATAAATTAGTTTCCCCACAAAGTGTTGATAACTAGTAACTTCTTTGGCAGACACTCCATCTCTACCAAGGTAATTATTTGTTTCAATAGGTGATAGACGCTCAGTGCATATAAGAGGTGGCGGAGATCCCTGACTGCTACTTGCATGTTCCTATGTTGGAACTTGGAACAATAATTATTTGGACAGCCGGTGTGAGACCATTGATCATGTTGAAGAGTGCGGCAAGGGCTTCCTGGTGTTGTGCCTCGGCTTCTTGGTGTCGTGCCTCGGCAGCTTGGTGTCGTATTCCTGAGCCATCATGATAGTTTGCATCACGTCCATAAGCTGACTCATTTAATTCAAAAAGTCCCTCATGTTGTCCATAATTCTCGAAAATTAGGCGGTTGAAGCACGAGAGGATGAAGGGGTTACAGGCTGATTCAACTACCTAGAAGTGGACATTGATAGGGTGCTCGTGTTTCCGTGAGATCTGCGACGCTTTCCTTGATTACTTTAGGATATAATATTAGTTGCTATAATGTGACGTTACTATATCTTGATGATAATTAGGGTTTATACTGTACGACAGGTTGTCCTGCATGTTCTAAGTATTTAGTTATACTAATTATCATCAACTAAAGTCATTAGTTTTTTTTCGAAAGTGGGTGGTCACTCGTCCACATGTTCATATCATTTGAATTCATCAAATAATTGTATCATCAATAATCATTATTTCTAATACATCGGGCATCATCCATAGTCATCTCACACTGCCATAATAATCAAGAGTTCATTAAGTTTAAATAGCATTGAATATTGTTGCATTAGTAAGTAATTTGTAAGTGTGATACGTATTTGCATTGGGGAACACGTCTCATGCTTACACTCAGACATTCGGCCCCGCCTCGCAGTAGTCATGCAATGACTTATTTCTTTATTGCATTATTTTAGTGTTTGTCTTGTAGTAAGGGGCTCCATCTATTTAAGGAGCCCTAGGGGTGGAGTCTTGCCTATCTTGAGAGTCTTGAGTGTTTGGCTCTCTTTGAGAGTGTAGTGTCAAGGAGGACCCAGCTTCCGAATGCTTGACAGGGGTTCTCTCCTGATTGTGTTTTTACTTTTGTTTAATGCAATGCAAATTATATGTTCTTGATCTTGAAACGACTACGACATATCAAAGTGTAAAGTCCTCCAAACCTTCGCCACGTAAGATTATGATCACGGTCGGCTATCATATGATTACCTATCATAAAATTCCATTTATATATGTACATAGTAAATTTATGCTTCACAGTCAATATCATTCATAAATCTAGTCTTTAGAGATTGCCTTGGTAATATTATCAAGTATATTCGACTTTTTTGTTTCATTTGTTACGACAAGTTAATATTAATCCCTAAAATAGTAACAACCCTCGTATACATTAAAACCGACAATTTCCTTCAAGTCTCATTATTCAATCGATAGCATTAAATCACATCATTAGTAGCCTCTTAATGATGACAAGAAACACACTTCATAATCGTAATACATTCAACAGTTCAACTTCAATCGACGTCAGGACGTACTCATTCACGCTATCATTGATTAATATCATTATTGTACAACCCCGTAGTCGCTGAGTAGGGTCCCCTCGGCAAGTGCGAGGTGGGTGCAGCGGACCGGCCGGGAGGCCGGGGTCTCGCCCCTGCCTCCTCCTGCTCCGCGGCCTGCCAGGGTGAGACAGGCCGGGAGGCCGCCGTCTCGCCCCTGCCCCCTCCTGCTCCACGGCCTGGCGGGGCGAGACCGGCCGGGAGGCCGCCGTCTCGCCCCTGCCCCCTCCTGCTCCGCGGCCTGGCGGGGCGAGACCGGCCGGGAGGCCGGGGTCTCGCCCCTGCCCCCTCCTGCTCAGCGGCCTGGCGGGGCGAGACCGGCCGGGAGGCCGGGGTCTCGCCCCTGCCTCCTCCTGCTCCGCGACCTGGCGAGGCGAGACCGGCCGGGAGGCCGGGGTCTCGCCCCTGCCTCCTCCTGCTCCGCGGCCTGGCGGGGCGAGACCGGCCGGGAGGCCGGGGTCTCGCACCTGCCTCCTCCTGCTCCGCGGCCTGGCGGGGCGAGACCGGACGGGAGGTCGGGGTCTCGCCCCTGCCCCCTCCTGCTCCGCGGCCTGGCGGGGCGAGACCGGCCGGGAGGCCGGGATCTCGCCACTGCCCCTCCTGCTCCGCGGCCTGGCGGGGCGAGACCGGCCGGGAGGCCGGGGTCTCGCCCCTGCCCCCTCCTGCTCCGCGGCCTAGCGGGGCGAGACCGGCCGGGAGGCCGGGGTCTCGCCCCTGCCCCCTCCTGCTCCGCGGCCTGGCGGGGCGAGACCGGCCGGGAGGTCGGGGTCTCGCCCCTGCCCCTCCTGCTCCGCGGCCTGGCGGGGCGAGACCGGTCGGGAGGCCGGGGTCTCGCCCCTGCCCCCTCCTGCTATGCGGCCTGGCGGGGCGAGACCGGCCGGGAGGCCGGGGTCTCGCCCCTGCCCCTCCTGCTCCGCGGCCTGGCGGGGCGAGACCGGTCGGGAGGCCGGGGTCTCGCCCCTGCCCCCTCCTGCTCCGCGGCCTGGCGGGGCGAGACCGGCCAGAGGCCGGGGTCTCGTCCCTGCCCTCCTGCTCCCCAGTTCTTCGGGGGTCACTTGCTCGTCTCGGGTGCCCGGGGAGAGGGTGGGAGTGGCTCCTCCCGCTCTTGGACCTCTTTTGGCCATGCTTTTACCGTTTTACCCTCGGGGTGGAATTACCTCTTTACCCCCTGGTGTGGATGTTTCCTATTGGTCCAAGGCATATTTGGCGTAAGGGTATTTCTGACCTTTTGGTCCATGGGGTTTGGAAAACTATAAATAGACCCTTGAGGGTGCCTTGTAGGGCATTGCATTCAGAGCCACACAAATTCTCTTGCTCTCTTCCTTCAAGGCACCTAGCTCAAGCATTGGCTAGGAGGGGGAGAACTCAAAGGTATTTCGGGTGTGAGGTGGGATCTTCGCGCTAGAGCCGAGGGTCTGTTTCTAGTTTTTTGGTCCTTTGGTCTGTGACGTTCTCCTGAGTGTAGTAGGTGCGAGGTCACCCCTTTCTAGGGACCCCGAACTCCACAGAGGTCATTTTTGGATTCAACACTTTATGGGGTTTGGAAAACTATAAATAGACCATTGAGAGTGCCTTGGAGGGCATTGCATTCAGAGCCACAAAAATCCTCTTGCTCTCTTCCTTCAAGGCACCTAGCTCAAGCATTGGCTGGGAGGGGGAGACCTCAAAGGTCTTCCGGGTGTGAGGTGGGACCTCCGCGCTAGAGCCGAGGGTCTGTTTCTAGTTTCTTGGTCTTTTGGTCCGTGACGTTCTCCTGAGTGTAGTAGGTGCGAGGTCACCCCTTTCTAGGGACCCCGAACTCCACAGAGGTAATTTTTGGCTTCAACACGTTTGGTCCGGTGAGCGTGGAGAGTGACCAGCACAGAAGATCTCGGGAGAGTGTCATGACTGGAGGTCAGGGAGGTAGTGATGATCTCGGCGAGCTCCCCAGCCCAGGACCCTTTTGTGGGGAGGCAAGAGTTCATGGCCTCCATCCAGGGCATCATGGAGATGCTGCGAATCATTGCTCCTCAGGGTGGCAGCTCCACCCCAACCCCCCAGGAGCTAGCTCCCCCCCCCCTCACGACGAGTCGACTCCCAGGGGTCTAAGCGGGATGACCCCAGCAGGGGGAGAAGGAAGTGCGCCAGGAAGAAGGCCCGGGAAGGAAAGGATGGGAGATGGGGTCGAGCGAGACCTCGCCGGCCGGGAGTTGTTCTCCAGCCCGGCGAGTGCCAGCCTTCCAGGCGAGCAGGTCGCGCGAGTAGAGGTGGCGAGACCACCCCTCAGGGGGTCTCCCTTCAGCGAGTTGATCATCTCAGCTCTCGTTCCCGAGGGATTCCGAGAGCCCGACATGGCTTACTATACTGGGAAGGATGACCCCGTCCAGCATCTGCAGTGGTTCGAGGATGTCGTCTTCATCAGGCCAATGACGGATGCCTTCAAGTGTCGCCTCTTTGCGATTACGTTGAAGGAGAAGGCAAGGGACTGGTTTCATCAACTCCCTCCGAGGTCGATCTATGGGTTCGAGGACTTGAGCCGGAGCTTTCAGCTTCGCTTCTCCACCTCCAAGAAGAGGAAGAGGAGTCCCGAGTCCATCTTCCTGATAAGGCAGAGGGCCGAGGAGTCGCTGGCCCGTTACGTTGACAGGTTCCAAGAGTAGATCCTGGAGGTCAAGGAGATGTCGGGGTATGCCCTCCAGATGGCGTTCGCGGTGGGGTTGCGCGAGGGGTTCTTCAAGATGAGCCTGACTCGAAAGGCCCCTCTTTCCTTTGAGGAGCTGATGGAAAGAGCGGCCGAGTAGATAGCAATGGAGGCGGTCAACCCGGCATTTGTCAAGAAGTTGGCAAAGCTAACAGAGATGGAGTCGAATGAGCAAGATGGCTCGAGACATCAAGAGGGAAGGCGGAGAGAGGAGCGGAGAGCTCGGGAGGGTCCAGAACCAGGTTGGAGGCAGCATAGAGGACCTGCCCAGGGTCCAGGAAGAGCTCTCATCCAGGGTGGAGGGAACTTTCATGGGGGCCAAGAGAGGTTTGACTTCCAGAGGCAAGCCCCAAGACAGCTCCTACCCCCGCCGCTGCAAGCCTTGGCGATAGGTGGAGGGGGAAGAGGTAACAGGAGAGAACGCCCAGCCCGCCGAAGGATGGGAGGAGCGTTATCGTACTGTGACTTCCACCAGGTGGAGGGTCACGCCACGGCTACCTGCCCCGAGTTCCTGGAAGTGAGGGGGGCGAAAGGCCCTGCCCAGTCGCAGCCGCCGGTGCGGGTTGAGGAGGTTCTACCCAGAGTAGGGGGGATGACGTGTGTGAGGACCGGGTCAATGTCGGACCCCGAGGTGGTATAGCTGTGATCCATGGTGGAGTAGGGATCGAAGCCACTCGGAAGACAAGTCTCCATGTGATGTACCGACGGAGCGTCGCCTCGACGTCGCAGACCCCGCCACAGGAGGAGAAGATCACCTTCTCGGTGAAGGACCTGCCGGATCATGAGGATCCGTTTTGTGATGCGCTGGTCATCCAGACAGCCATCGAAGGCTAAACCGTCTCCCGGATCTTGGTTGACAACGGGAGCTCCGTCAACGTCGTTTTCAAGAAGGCATTCGACGAGATGAAGGTGGAGCCAAGGAGGGTGTTGGCCTCAGACGGACCCCTGTTCGGATTTTCAGGAGAAAGGAAGGAGGTCGATGGTGGAGTAGGACTCCAAGTAAAATTGGGAGGGACTTCAAGGAACTGCCGGTTCGTCATTGTTGACGCTCCAAGCAGCTACAAGGCCATCTTTGGAAGGCCCCTCATCAGCGCCTTCCGTTGTGTGTCGTCTTCTTTTCACCAGTGCCTCAAGTTCAGCTCAGGAGGGATCCAGGTCACAGTCAAGGGAGACTCCGGGATGGCAAGGCAATGTTACGTCACGACCGTCAACACCATCTCTTGGTTGGCCAAGGCAGAGGAGATGGAGAGGATCATGGAGAGCCTGAGCAGGATGGTCGTGTCCGACGAGAAGGAAGCGGATGACGGTCATCATGCCCAGGCCCCCTGAAGAAGCCTCGCCTTGGGGAGTCCTTTCTTTTTTCTTATCTTGTAACAAGCTCTACCCCTGACCGGCTGGGTCAGGGCATCATGTAACCCAATTTTTTCCCCGTTTGAGGATGTTGGATTTGGTAGAATTTAAGTAACACACCTGGTTTCCCACCCCCGAGAGTATCTCCTCATCCAGGCTCTCACTAGCTGGATGGGTCGAATGTGCCTCGTGGAGAGCAAGCCCCACCCCCGAGAGAATCTCCTCATCCAGGCTCCCACTAGCTGGATGGGTCGAATGTGCCTCGGGGAGAGCAAGCCCCACCCCCGAGAGGATCTCCTCATCCAGGCTCCCACTAGCTGGATGGGTCGAATGTGCCTCGGGGAGAGCAAGCCTCACCCCCGAGAGGATCTCCTCATCCAGGCTCTCACTAGCTGGATGGGTCAAATGTGCCTCGGGGAGAGCAAGTCCCACCCCCGAGAGGATCTCCTCATCCAGGCTCCCACTAGCTGGATGGGTCGAATGTGCCTCGGGGAGAGCAAGTCCCACCCTCGAGAGGACCTCATCCAGGCTCCCACTAGCTGGATGGGTCGAATGTGCCTCGGGGAGAGCAAGTTCTTCTTTGCTCCGAGACGGTCCCGCTGTTAGGCTCTCACTAGCTGGCATGGCCGGTGGTACCTCTCGTGGATGCCTCTGTTCTATTTGCTCTGAGACGGTCCCGCTGTCAGGCTCTCACTAGCTGCCAGGGCCGGTGGTACCTCTCGTGATTGCCCCAGTTACTTTTTGCTCCGAGACGGCCCCGCTGACCAGGCTCTCACTAGCTGGCAGGGCCGGTGGTACCTCTCGTGGATGCCCCTGTTCTCTTTGCTCCGAGACGGTCCCGCTGTCAGGCTCTCACTAGCTGGCAGGGCCGGTGGTACCTCTCGAGGACCTTAAGTCTTTTTTACCCCGAGGTCGTCTCGTCACCCAGGCTCCCATTAGCTGGCTTGACAGGTTGACCCCTCGGGGAGGCCGAGTGTTTTTCACCCCGAGGCGTCTCGTCACTCAGGCTCCCATTAGTTGGCTTGACAGGTTGACCCCTCGGGGAGGCCGAGTGTTTTTTACCCCAAGGCCGTCTCGTTACTCAGGCTCCCATTAGCTGGCTTGACAGGTTGACCCCTCGGAGAGGCTGAGTGTTTTTCACCCCGAGGCCGTCTCGTCACCCAGGCTCCCATTAGCTGGCTTGACAGGTTGACCCCTCGGGGAGGCCGAGTGTTTTTTACCCCGAGGTCGTATCGTCACCCAGGCTCCAATTAGCTGGCTTGACAGGTTGACCCCTCGGGAAGGCCGAGTCTTTTTTACCCCGAGGTCGTCTCGTCACCCAGGCTCCCATTAGCTGGCTTGACAGGTTGACCCCTCGGGGAGGCCGAGTGTTTTTTACCCCGAGGTCGTCTCATCACCCAGGCTCTCATTAGCTGGCTTGACAGGTTGACCCCTCGGGGAGGCCGAGTGTTTTTCACCCCGAGGCCGTCTCGTCACCCAGGCTCCCATTAGCTGGCTTGACAGGTTGACCCCTCGGGGAGGCCGAGTGTTTTTTACCCCGAGGCTGTCTCGTCACCCAGGCTCTCATTAGCTGGCTTGACAGGTTGACCCCTCGGGGAGGCCGAGTGTTTTTTACCCCGAGGCTGTCTCGTCACCCAGGCTCCCATTAGCTGGCTTGACAGGTTGACCCCTCGGGGAGGCCGAGTATGTCCGGCTTTGAGAAGGTCACTCAGCGAATGCGTTGAGTTGGATGTTTCTTTCCGAGCTTGTGTCAACCTCGAAAAGAGCGGGGATCGTGTACAACCCCGTAGTCGTTGAGTAGGGTCCCCTCGGCAAGTGCGAGGTGGGTGCAGCGGGACCGGCCGGGAGGCCGCGGTCTCGCCCCTGCCTCCTCCTGCTCCGCGGCCTGGCGGGGCGAGACCGGCCGGGAGGCCGCCGTCTCGCCCCTGCCCCCTCCTGCTCCGCGGCCTGGCGGGGCGAGACCGGCCGGGAGGCCGCCGTCTCGCCCCTGCCCCCTCCTGCTCCGCGGCCTGGCGGGGCGAGACCGGCCGGGAGGTCGGGGTCTCGCCCCTGCCCCCTCCTGCTCCGCGGCCTGGCGGGGCGAGAACGGCCGGGAGGCCGAGGTCTCGCCCCTGCCTCCTCCTGCTCCGCGGCCTGGCGGGGCGAGACCGACCGGGAGGTCGGGGTCTCGCCCTTGCCCCCTCCTGCTCTGCAACCTGGCGGGGCGAGACCGGCCGGGAGGCCGGGGTCTCACCCCTGCCCCCTCCTGCTCCGCGTCCTGGAGGGGCGAGACCGGTCGGGAGGCTGGGGTCTCGCCCCTGCCCCTCCTGCTCTGCGGCCTGGCGGGGAGAGACCGGCCGGGAGGCCGGGGTCTCGCCCCTGCCCCCTCCTGCTCCGCGGCCTGGCGGGGCGAGACCGGCCGGGAGGCCGGGGTCTCGCCCCTGCCACCTCCTGCTCCGCGGCCTGGCGGGGCGAGCCCGGCCGGGAGGCCGGGGTCTCGCCCCTGCCCCTCCTGCTCCGCGGCCTGGCGGGGCGAGACCAGCCGGGAGGCCGGGGTCTCGCCCCTGCCCCCTCCTGCTCCGCGGCCTGGCGGGGCAAGACCGGCTAGAGGCCGGGGTCTCGTCCTTGCCCCCTGCTCCCCAGTTCTTCGGGGGTCACCTGCTCGTCTTGGGTGCCCGGGGAGAGGGTGGGAGTGGCTCCTCCCGCTCTTGGACCTCTTTTGGCCATGCTTTTACCGTTTTACCCTCTGAGTGGAATTACCTCTTTACACCCTGGTGTGGATGTTTCCTATTGGTCCAAGGCATATTTGGCGTAAGGGTATTTCTGACCTTTTGGTCCATGGGATTTGGAAAACTATAAATAGACCCTTGAGGGTGCCTTGGAGGGCATTGCATTCAGAGCCACAAAAATCTTCTTGCTCTCTTCCTTCAAGGCACCTAGCTCAAGCACTGGCTAGGAGGGGGAGACCTCAAATGTCTTCCGGGTGTGAGGTGGGATCTCCGCGCTAGAGCCGAGGGTCTGTTTCTAGTTTTTTGGTCCTTTGGTCCGTGACGTTCTCCTGAGTGTAGTAGGTGCGAGGTCACCCCTTTCTAGGGACCCCGAACTTCACAGAGGTCATTTTTGACTTCAACAATTATAGCTAAAGATTCACTTGAAGCCAACGCATTCACGTATATCACGATCGTTAATGATTCACCAAAATTATCTTGTTAATTTGCATCATTATCTTCAAATGACATCGAAATATGCATCATAAATTATAAATTTATAATCAATTATCTGTTGATCATGTTAGCATCTATGAGCTTATAATATCAAAACAATATTGCATAAAGATCATCGATGCTATTAAAGTTGTGGCCCTTAAATTACATGATTCATCCTCCACATTACAATCTACCGATCGGACCACATCTTATTAATTATTATCAAGTGTGTCCATTGTTATTAATATCAATACTCTCTATCTCTATATCTCTACCTACTATATATAAAGAAATACTTTAATGCCATATCGTGTAACCCTGGCATCTCATTCAATCAATCTGGACAGTCCAATCCTTCAAGATCATAACATCACAGTCGTTCGATCACTGACATACCATCCAATCAATCAAAACCGTCCATCTACATTTTTATAGATCTCTACCTCCTGGTGTTCTTCCAAAAGAATCAGCAGGAAAAGTTTGCAGATTGAAGAAAGCCTTGTATGGCTTGAATCAATCTCCACGTGCTTGGTTTGGGAGATCTCACCAGTCAATGATATCATTTGTATACAAACAGAACAATGTTGATCCCACCTTGTTTGTGATGACACAGAGGAGATTGAACACTTGAAATCT
Source organism: Platanthera guangdongensis (assembly GCA_039583875.1). NCBI lineage: Eukaryota > Viridiplantae > Streptophyta > Magnoliopsida > Asparagales > Orchidaceae > Platanthera > Platanthera guangdongensis. The sequence goes on from CM077148.1 coordinate 182,527,545, forward strand.
AGGTTGGCTAAGGAATTTGAAGTGAAGGACCTTGAATCTCTCAAGTATTTTCTTGGCATAGAGGTGGCCAGATCTAGACATGGGATCTTTATTTCATAGAGGAAGTACATTCTAGATTTACTTGAGACAACTGGAATGATTGGATGCGGACCCGCTAACACCCTAATTAAAGCCAATCACAAGCGTGGTAGAGATGGTGGAGTTGTTGATGACATACCAGGTTTCCAACGACTGGTGGGAAAACTTATTTATCTCTCATATACTCGTCCAGACGTCTCTTATGTTGTGGTGTCCTCAGCCAGTACATGCACTCACGTAGATCAAATCATTTTGATGTTGCATACAAAATCTTGACGTATCTCAAATCCTCACCTAGCAAGGGCATACTGCTCTCACCCAACGAGGCATTAACAGTAGAAGTCTATACAGATGCGGACTGGGCAGGTTCAGTTGATGAACGAATATCTACATCAGGATATTGCTCTTGTTGGGGGTAATTTAGTGAGCAAGAGAAGCAAGAAACAACACATTGTAGCTAGATCCAGTGCAGAGGCCGAGTTCCGAGCAATGACACATGGGATATGTGAAGGGTTATGGATTCAGTCAATTATGAGGGACCTAGGTGTCGAGTGTGCAGGTCCAATCAGGATCTATTGTGATAATAAAGTCGTTATCAACACTGCCCACAACGCAATCCAACATGATCATACTAAACACGTGGAGATTGATAGGCACTTCATCAAGGAAAACATAGTTAAGGGGATTATGAGTACTGCTTTGTCCCATCAAACCAACAGCTGGCAAATGTGCGTACTAAGTGTTTGAGTCAGTGCTCTTTTGACAAAATATTAGGAAAGTTGGGCATGACAGACGTTACACGCCCAACTTGAGAGGGAGTGTTGGAGAATTTAGTTTTTTTATTGGTTGAGTTTATTAGTATGTGGGTGAGTTTAGTCTCACACTGTGAGTCAAGCGTTATTGTCTATGTAATCATCTATTTATAGCCCTCTTTGTGGATGAATAAACTAATTTTCCCCTTACAATATTTTCGACAGTTTCCTAATTACCAAAATGTCATTAACAATCCACCTTGTTAACTCCACGTCATTTTGACCAAATGGATGAAACATGTTTAGAATTGGACTAAATAAGTCTTGTGGAATGCTTATTGACTCCACGAGTCCAAACAACTAACATGGGTCAATTCCGAGCACATTTAGTCAGTGTCACATTTCTGAGTCGTCACGTAAGTCAGTCCGACACAATTTAATCAATTCCTCTAATATTCATCAAAATGAATCATCATTAGTTGTTTTATGTTCATACTGACCCTAAGAGTCAAACACAAGTGGCCAAGGTCAATGTAGCCTTTCAGAGTCGTCGTGTAAGTCAGTTCGATCTGGTTTTAACAATTTCTTCAATACTCATCAAAATGAGTACATAATTAATTATGTTCTTATTGACCCTATGAGTCTAACACAATTAACTAGGATCATTTCTGAGCATGCTTGGTCAATATCACATTTTTGAATCGTGGTTTAGATAAAAAAGGGCTGATTTTACCAATTTCTTCAACACTCATCAAAATGAGTTCTGTTAGAAAAGTCCATGTAAAGGCCCATTTAAGAGGCTCTTTTGTTTCTTATATTTGTCTCACATCTTGGATTGGGATCTTCTCTTCTCCCTCTCTTCCTATATAAATGTATTCATACTTGTAATTATCAATTCAAGAAGTATATACAAGGTTGGAGGTCTCTCTATTCTTACATGGTATCAGAGCCACCGGTCTCCCTCTAGCCGGCTTGTCTGTGTGCAAACTGTCTGGTCACCCGACTGACCGCGCGGCCTGTTCTTCTCCTGCTTAACCGCGGTATCGGGCGACTAGCTTTTCTACCCGTTGTTCCTCTTCCTTCCCTTCTGTTGTGACCTCCTCCACCTATTCCAATCTCTCCCTCTTTTATAACCTTCTCTCACGTGGGGTCCACCTTCTCTATCTTTTCCTCTCCTGTCCGGCCTTCTTCCCTGACCGCGCGGCCTCTTTTTCGCGCGGTCTCTCCCTTCCCGCTTCTCGCGGTTTCTCTAGCCGCTGCGGGTTCCTCCCCTTTCTCTGTCCTTGTTTCTGTCCGCATTTTGGTCACGGTCTCTCTCCCCGCCGCTGGTGAACTCCACTTGACCGTGCGGGCTTCCCTTCTTTCCTCCTCCCCTTTCATCGCAGCGACCTGTCAAGTCGCTTGAGGCCTCTCCTTCTCCCTTCGCCGCATCTTGGTCGCGACCTACCTGGTCGCTGGTTGAATTCTCTTGACCGTGCGGCCTTCCCTCCCTGCTAGTCGTTGCGCCTTCTTGCATGCGGCCTTCCCTCCCTGCTAGCCGCTGTGTCTTCTAGCCCGCGGCCTCTCTCCTTCTCCCTTAGCCGCATTGTGGTTGCGACTTTCTTTGTCGCTGGTCGTTCTCCCTTGCCGTGCGGCCTTCTTCTCTACTCGCCGGCTGCTCTCATTGCGCATTGTCGCTAGCGGTTAATCCTCTTCGTTGCATCCGGTCGCGTCTTGCCAAGCCGCCCGGCCTCTCTTGCCAAGCCACCCGGCCTTCCTTGCCAAGCCGTCCGGCCTTAATTGCCAAGCCGCCCGGCTTCTTCCTTCTGCTAGCCGCGCGTTTTTTTCCTCTTGCCAACCGGCCTCCTCTATTAGTCGCATGGCTTCCGACGCGTCTGCTGCTACTTCTGCTCCGCCAGCCCGTGAGGCCACTCCGGCTTCTGACCTCCGTGATGAACTGTGGATTACTACCATCTCTCTGACTGACAAACGCAACTTTGTCGAATGGGTTCACTCTGTTTGTCGCGTTCTGCAGACGAAGGGTCTTCTCCACCACCTGACTCGGGCTACTCCTGTTGCTCCCTCTGATGATTGGCTTCGTGATGACGGTCGGGTCCAGTCTTGGCTCCTTAACTCTATGGACACCGAACTCTACCGGATGGTCATGTATCATGATACGGTCAAGGCAATGTGGGAGGAGCTCCACTCTTTTTACTCTGGGCAAAACAGTCTTCAGCACCTCTATGATATTATCTCCAACCTTCAGAATCTTGCTCCAGGTGCTCCCGGCGACATGATTTCTTTTGTTGCCCAGGCCAAGACCCTAGCCGAGGCTTGGACTCAACATCAGCCTCCTACGACGAATCTTGCTACTCAACGGGCCGAGAAAGAGGCGGCTACCATAGCGATGATGATGTCTCGCGTTCCGCCCCACCTGCATAGTGTTCGGGCCCAGATCCTCTCTTCCACGACGACTCCATAACTGTCTGACGTCTGCTCCATGCTACTTCGGGTTACGCCTCCTACGGAGGCTCCTCCCAGCTTTGCCCCTGCTCTTCTTCAACAGCCTCTCCTTCCAACCCCCCTCCTGCTCGTAGCTCTTCCACTCGGGGGGGGGGGCAGACCTCCGTCTTGGGGACGCGGACGTGGTGGACGCTCGTCTCTCAAATGCACCTATTGTGGCCGGGGTGGCCATCTTGAGGCCACCTGTTACAGCAAGCATGGGTTCCCTCCCCACCTCGCTGCCACTTCCTCTACTGCTTCTGCTTCCCCTGGGGCTCCCGCCCAGGATCCGGCCTCCACTACCTGACACGATATTGATGAGCTCCGCACCCAACTCCATCAGCTACAGGGTGTCCTCAGCCGCTCCTCCGGCTCGGTTGCGACATTTTCTGCGGAAGGTATAACCTGTCTTTCTCCAAGCCCTCACTGGATCGTTGATTCTGGTGCTACTCACCATATTACTTCCCAGAAGCCCTCCAAATATCTACAGATGGCTCATCCCCCGTGTATCACTGTGGTCAATGGTGACACTCTACCGGTCTATGGCGCCGCTGCCCTTCAACTTACATCGGCTCTTTCTCTTTCCTCGGTTCTTCATGTTCCGGGATCTCCCTTCAATTTACTTTTTGTTAGTCGCCTGACAAACGACCTTAATTGTTCAATAACCTTCTTTCCCTCTTCCTTTCTTCTGCAGGATCGTCGCACCCGGAGTATCATTGGTAGAGGCAGCTGGTGAATGGGTTTTACCTCTTGGATACCCAACCCACTCTTCTATCCGCCGTCTCTACTGTTGATTGGCATCGTCGCCTTGGGCATGCTCCTCTTCCGATTCTCAAGCGGGCTCTTCATGATGTTCCATTACGGGAGTTCTCTTGTGAATCTTGTATCTACGGCAAACACCATCGTTTTGTCTTTCCACCTGCATGTACCCGGAGTAGTACTCCATTATCCTTAATTCATTCTGATGTATGGGGCCCTTATAAGGTCCCTAGTATTTATGATTTTCGCTATTTTGTCACTTTTATCGATGACTACTCGCGTACTACATGACTATATGTAATGCATGATCGTACTGAGCTTACTTATGTCTTTCGTGCCTTCGTAACTGAGATCCGTACGTAGTTCGCCACCCCCCTCAAAATCCTCCGCACTGATAATGCTCGCGAATATACAGGGCGCACCTTCTCCACCATCTACAACGAGTTTGGCATTATTCATCAAACTTCGTGTGCCTATACCCCTCAACAAAACGGGATGGCCGAACGGAAGAATCGTCATTTACTCGATGTTGCTCGCCCCCTCATATTTCAAATGCATGTTCCAATCGAATATTGCAATTTCGCAGTCTCCACAGCATGTCATCTCATTAACCGTCTCCCTTCTTCTGTTCTTGATTTTGTCATTCCTATCCAACTCCTCTACCCTACTACCAACCCAACCTCTCTCCCCTCACGTGTCTTTGGGTGCGTTTGTTATGTTCATCTTCTTGTACCTCCCTCCGACAAACTCGCTCCTCGTGCGGCCAAATATATGTTTGTTGGCTACTCCCGTACTCAAAAGGGGTATGTTTGTTACTCTCCTTCCGATGGCAAGATGGTTGTCTCCGCGGATGTCACCTTTTGCAAAAATCAGCTCTTTCACTTACCTTCCTCCTCGATTTCCTCTCCTACTCTGCCCTGACCTGCCGTTCCTACAGCGCCCTCCTTTTTGCCCTCTCCCTCCACCTCTATTCCTGCTCCCAAAGTCCCTCAGCCCGTTATCCGTGTTTATACTCGTCGCGACTCCAAGGATGGTTCCCTGCCCCAGCTCCCTGCTCTCAGTAACACTCCGGCACCGGCGGATCCGACTCCTGCTTCTACGGCCCATCCCCTGGCCAACTACGTTTCTCTCCACCGGCTCGCTCCACCTCTCTACGCCTTTGTCACTTCACTTTCCTCAATTTCTATTCCTAATACTGTGCAGGAGGCGCTTCAACACCCGGGGTGGCGGGCGGCCATGGAGGATGAAATGAGGGCTCTTTGGTCTAACCAGACTTGGGATCTGGTTCCCCTTCCTGCAGGCCAACACTGTGTTAGCTGCAAGTGGGTCTTTGTTGTTAAACATACCGCGGATGGGACTGTTGAGCGTCTGAAAGCCCGCCTCATGGCCCGGGGTTTTACTCAGCAACACGATCTCAATTATGAGGAAAATTTCTCTCCAGTGGTCAAATTGAACACGGCCCGAGTTCTTCTTTCCTTGGTTGTTCACCGTCATTGGCCTCTTTATCAGCTGGATGTTAAGAACGTCTTTCTCAATGGTGATCTACAGGAGACTGTATATATGCATCAACCTCCCGGGTTTGAGACCACGGGGGAGTCTCGGGTTTGTCATCTTCGAAAATTTATTTATGATCTCAAACAGTCCCCGCGCGCTTGGTTTGACAAATTCAGCAAGGTAGTCCGTGATATTGGCTTTACTAGGAGCTCGGCTGACTTCTCTCTCTTCACTCGACACCGGCCAACCGGAACTGTGATTCTACTTGTCTATGTTGACGATATCCTCATTACTGGCGATGATACTGCAGAGATACAACATACCAAGCAACAGTTGAACTCCGTTTTTCAGACCAAAGATCTTGGTAACCTGCGGTATTTTCTCGGGCTTGAGGTTGCACGACGACCTGATGGTCTTGTATTATCCCAAAGGAAATATTGTATGGACCTCCTTCATGATGCTAGCTATTCGGGATGCAAACATACGGATACTCCAATGGACGCTAATCACAGACTCTCGGCTCATAGCTCTGACTCCGATAACCTGCTTACGAATCCGGAATACTACAGACGCCAGGTTGGGAAACTGATCTACCTTACAGTTACTCGACCAGACATCTCCTTTGTCGTAGGAGTTGTGAGTCGATTTATGCATGCTCCTAGGACATCTCATCTTCAAGCTGTCGAGCGCATTCTTCGGTATCTCAAGAACGCTCCAGGACAAGGGCTTGTGTACAAGCCATCCACATCACTATCTCTTGTTGCATACTCGGACGCTGACTATGCAGGATCCGTTGATGATAGGCGCTCTACATCTGGTTTCTGTACCTACTTCGGTGGTCATCTCATAACCTGGCGTAGCAAGAAACAGAATGTGGTTGCTCGCTCTTCTGCTGAAGCTGAGTACCGGGCCTTGGCTGATGTAGTGTCCGAGTTAACATGGCTTGAGAGCCTTCTGGGAGACTTGGGTGTTTGTCTCTCATCACCGGCGACTCTATTTTGTGATAGTCAAGCAGCAATACATATTGCCAAGAACCCGGTATTTCACGAACGCACAAAGCATATTGAAGTTGACTGTCACTTTGTTCGGGAAAAAGTACAGTCAAAGAAGGTAGATCTGGAGCATGTCTCTGCTACAAATCAAGTTGCTGATATCCTGACCAAAGCTCTCTCCCGACCGTTATACTACCAATTTTTATCCAAGCTTGACGCCTACGACTTGTACGCTCCAGCTTGCGGGGGAGTGTTAGAAAATCTCTTGTAAAGGCCCATTTAAGAGGCCCTTTTGTTTCTTGTATTTGTCCCACATCTTGGATTGGGATCTTCTCTTCTCCCTCTCTTCCTATATAAATGTATTCATACTTGTAATTATCACTTCAAAAAGTATATACAAAGTTGGAGGTCTCTCTATTCTTACAAGTTCAAATTAGGCTTTGTTTGGCACGGTGGTGGTGGTCGTGAACGTGGTGGTTATGAACGGTCGTGTTTGACCGTCAGACCACATCTAAGAAACTTTGTCCACTTTTATGTTCAAAACTAGTTTTTTTCTTAGTGGTCATAATCATTATCACGTCAAGCATACATTCTATAATGATGGCATTTTGTCCAAACTCACCAGAGTAAAAATATTGCGCCAACAAAAACAACAACACTCAAGACAAACGGAGCATTAATTGTGTTGTATTTGTATTGACCCGACGAGTTAAACAAAACTGACATGGGTCAATTCCAAGTTAGTTTGACTGTATTCTCATTTTCAAGCTATTGTGCATAGTTCGATTTAGACCTATGTCGACGTCTTCTATACACGTCGGATTGGATCCAAACTGATTTTATTGCAATTGCATGGGCATTAGGAGTGCAATGCAAATGATTTGGATCGCTTACTAGTCTGTTTACTCAAATTCGCATCTCAGGACGGTCCCGTAGTTCAAACGGCTTGTTATAGTCAACTTCTCAAATACATAACCGAGATCAATTCTGGATTTATTTGGTATAACAAGTCAGGTGACTCAATTGAGTTTTTGTATCGGTCAATTGAGCCATCAGGGCACCTGGGGCTCAATTGACAAAAGGGAAGGGAGACAGAATTGACAAATCGAGTAAAACAAAAACAATCATCCCCAAAAATTAAAGTGAAATAGGGGGGCTTTATGTAGAGAAGAAATGATGTTCTCGTCCGCAATTTATCGATTGAAATTGAAATTTCTTGAGATTTTGTTTTGTGAGTTCTACATGGTAAGATGATCACTTATATAGTTATATTGACACACGGATGGTTGTTTTATTAGACATCACTCACAAGACAGAATTCCAAATTATCACTCTGGTATCGATAATTTCTCCATGAGATTCATCATAAAAATAATTTAAGCAGGAACACTAAGTCTCAAATACATCGAGACCACAGACTTTTGAATCTTCTCTTAATCGTGAAACACCTAATTAATTATAATTGAGTTCCAGACGTCTTTTGATCAAGAGAATTGTTTGGGAGTTGGGTTCCTCTCTAAGCGCTCATTGTTTCTCTACGAGTTTGTGCCTAAGATTACGCCATTAAATTATATGCTAAATATTTTTGACATTTATCTAAGGGTATGTTGATTAGGGGTGCAAGTTGAGTCGAGCCAGCTCGAGAGCTCGACAAGACGGCTCAAAAACAATTCGACTTGAGATCGATTATGTCGAGCTCGAGCTTGCTTTTGAGCCAAGTTTGAGACTATTAAGGCTTGTTCGTGAGCTCGTGAGCCGGCTCGCGAGCTATTTTATTTTTAAATAATATTTTTTAAAAATTGTAATTTGTTTTACTTTCAATGCTAAGCTCTCGAGCTTGAGTCGAGAGCTCGGAGAGCTTGCCCCGAGCACGACGAGCTCGAGCCAAGTATTTTTGAAGAGCTCGACTCGAGCTCGACTCATTCGCACCCCTAATGCTGATCAATAATTCTAATATCTCATCAAATTCCAATTATTAAATACGTTGAATATTTATCTTGAGTTCAAAAGCCAAAGTGTGATGTTTCTTACTCGAAGATGACTTCAAGGTAGACACATTTAGAGTTGTCAGTTGTCACGGTTCCGGTTCTGTTTTGGTTCTACTAAAACCATGAACTGAACCACTAAGGTAACAGTTCTTCAAATTAGAACCAAAATCTTATTTGGTTTGACCGGTTCCGATTCTAGCTTAATTTTTTGAACCGTCGTGTCAACGGTTCCAGTTACGGTTCAACAAGAACCAAAACCAAACCAACAATTAACGTTTCGGTCCGGTTCCATGCGGTTCGGTCCGGTTCCAATCAGTTCTAACTAAAACCAAAATCAAACTTGACGGAATGAAATAAAAGCGGGCTGCAAATAGTAAAACTCAAAACAACGTCAAAATAAATATAATTATGTTCCGCACTTCTCGACGGGCGTTTCAACGATCGGTGGGATAATATCAATCGTCTTCCTACGCGTGTAGACTTGCCACGACTTCTAGTTGGCTTGCGCACGTCTCGGCGTGCTTAACAGTAACAACCGGCTACAATTAGTTGTCTTTCATGATTACTAATAAATAATATTTGTATATCTTATATATTTTTTAAATAAAATATTTAAAAAAAATATGTAAGTAAAATTAAAAATATATTATAAAACTTTATAAAAATAAAAAATGCACTGCAAAAATTGACTCCAGATCGCATCAATGTCAAATCATACCACACAGTTTTTATGCGGTGAAGTTTTGTTCGATCTAAAATCGACCCTCTTTAGTGCGATTGTGGTTTGGGTTTAAACTGCTCCAGCTTCACTCGTGATAGTAAGTATAAATATTATACATAAATTATAAAATAATAACAATATAATAATAATAATAAACGGGTTGCGGTTCGGTTCTACTTCGGTCCGGTTCGAATCGGGTCTAAAAATCTTGAAACCGCTTGAGACTTGTATGTTCTGGTTCTGGTTCCGCTTCCGGTTCCGGTTCTGGTTCCGATCCAGATAATAAAATGTAAGAACCACACTCAGACCAATGTTGTTCACGGTTCCAAAATTCAAACTGTAACCCGAATAATTTGCGAACGATTCGGTCTGATTCTTTGCGGTTCCGGTTCGGTTTGCGGTTTTCGGTTTTAAGTGACAGCTCTAGACACATTATTGTCTGTGTATTTGTTATAAACATACAAATAAATGACGTCAATGTAATGCATAATTAATTATTTTTGTAGATTCTCCAAAGTGCAATCATAATAACCATCGATCTTAGAATTTATCAAAATTATCGTTCTGAGTAACTGTTACGCGTTGTGAGAGTTTAGCCACTGGGCATGTTAAAAGGGGGAGGGGTGGGCCAAAAAAACTTGAAATGAAACTATAAGGAAAGAAATGATGTACTTAGGTATTAGTGAGATTATGACTAAAGATAGGGTGCAATGCGAGAAAGGATCCATATAGTCGACCCCACTATGGTGGGATAAAGGCTTGAGTGTTGTTGTATCGATCCGAGTAACTCACTTATATACAATTAACTGCATGATAATAATTTAATCTCCCAAACTAAAATGGAACTCTAAATTTAGTAATTATTTCTTCCTTGATTCAATCAATGTTTGTCTCTCAATTCACAAAGTGTGGATAATTATATTAAAATATTTGATCCAATGAATGTCCAGTCAATCAATGATTATGAACGTAATTATCTCCTAAATTCTTCAATAAGATATGACGATTATATGTTTCAAATCATACATATGATAGTCAGTTGAGAAACTACCATTTTCATAATTAATTCATTGATAATTGTTTGGCCTCCAATTAAAATCAACAATCTTTCGTTAAAGGAGTTCATGTGTTAAACAATTAAAATCAACAATCTTTCGTTAAATCACTAATAATTATTGAAATTATTCTCACAATTTTTTTACTAGGTACTGGAACCATATGCTCCAAATCATGCACATGATTACATTTTTAATTTGGTTAATTACATTTTTGTCCTCAATTAATCAGGATTATCTCTCAGATCGCAAATGTGAAAGTTCATGTGCTAAAGCCCTAGAATCGGCAAACTTACAACAGATCACTAATCATGTTTATAATCGTCTTGTAAAATTTTCAAAAATTATAACGAGTTCGTGTTTTGAAATGTGGGTATAATAGCTTCATTTTCAATTTCCCAAGGTTTGGAATTATCTAGTCATAATATGTATGATCAATTACATGACAAGACGTTTACAAAGGATAAGAATGAGTACACATTTAATCACACAATGCAGAATGATGCTAAAGGGAGATCAAATTTATTTTCTCGACGACATGATTGAGTTCAAGTTTATTAAGGAAACTTTAATATATCTTTCTCAATAAAACAAGAGGAATAAACTTGGGGTTTGAGGAGGGATGAGTGGGTTTAGGTTCATCAAGGAAGACTTAACATTTTTTGCCCCAATAAAACAAAAAGGAATAAGTTCAAAGGGTTTTGAAGAGAGATGGGTCGATTTAGGTTCATCAAGGAAGACTTAATATTTTCTACCCCAATAAAACAAAAAGTCTCAAGGGGTTTTGAGGAGAGATGGGTAGATTTATGTTCATACTTACGAAGGTCTACTAGTTGTATAATTAGTTATTATAGTATCAATTTCTCCTTATTCATGTGTTTTGAAGTATTTAAGGTTAAGTTATGGGGTATCCTAGTGCAAATGGTATGCATGTTGTAGCTTAGATGAACTAATTTTTTTTACTGTTTTTAGTTTGGTGTCAAGTTTGGTTTCTCTAAGTTGGTGTCAAACTTTGGTTGCTCTAAGTTTGAGTACTTGGTAATGTGTTTGCATGAGTTTTTTGTTATTACTGTTTCGTTTGGTTTCATGTTTGGTTTTCCTCTAAGTTGGTGTCAACTGCGATTGTTCCAAATTTTGTGCACTTGATAAGATGTTAGACAAAATGTATTACGTGACTACTATCGCTGCAGCGTCTAAATTATTTATAATTAATGTCATGTTGTGAAGGTGAAAGACAGCGGAATGATAGACGGCTCAAGGACATTGTTGGGCTCGATGGAGAGTAGCAGTCGGTCGATGATACGAGGCGGCCGCCGCACGCTAATAGTAATCTATGTAGCTCATGGGCATTATTACACTTTATATTTCCCCACTCGCCTATATATATATATAGGAGTGACAGTATCCTTAGATGAGCACCCTTTTGGAGTCTTAGATTTTGGCTCTCTTGGGGAGTGGAGTGTCAAGGAGGACCCAATCTCCAGATGTTTGGCGAGAACTGGTTCTCGATTGTATCTTTTTATTGTTTAATACAATACAATTTCAATTCTTCGATCTTGATACGACTGTAGTGTATCAACTGAACTGACTTGCCCTCGATTAGGGTTCTACCGAACCCTAATTCCGCCGCCTCGCGTCCTTCTGTTCCGCGAGTGCGGTTTCCACTGCTATAGATTTTGTGATCCAGCCACGCGTCGCTTCCAGCGGGGCTTTTGCTAGATTCGTCGAATCTTCTTCGCCTGCATCATCGTCGTTCCGGCCCGCCTCATTGTTCCGCACGCCGCGCATCGTCTTTGCGGCACTAATCTTCATTTTCGTCTACTGCTCTGGCCTCTCCAGAGCCGCCGGCTGCTTACAGCAGCGTTTCCTCCAAGTCCAGCGTCGTCAACCTCCACCAGCGCCTTCTCCACGCTTGTACGCCTCCAAACGGCTCCTTCAAACAATTCCTGGCGTTGGCATCGGCTTCCAGTGGCCCTCCAACTTCTTCACTGCTTTTTGTAGGCCCTCTTGTGGCTTTGGCGGCCTTCCAATGACTGTTTCTCCTTCTCTCCGCCTTCCGCCGTGCCGGGCCGCCTTCCTACAGCTATTGGAGCCTTCTGACGCTCCTCGCTGCTACACTTAGCCGTTGTTTCATGCCCACGACTCGGGCAATGGCCCTCCACGCTGACGAGAACACCTCCACTACCATCTCGAACTCTCAGTGCAAAGATCACATCGAAGCCCAGCTGGCTGATCTCACGCTCCATCTTCGAGGACTTGCCGCGACAGGTAATCGCCCTTCGGCCCCTCCTCCACCGCCACCAATTCAAATCGTTCTCGACCACATGAGGTTTTTGCACCCCACTTCGGACAGTTGTCCGGCCCGCCTCCGCCGGATTGAAATTCCTGTGTTCGATGGCACTGACCCACTCGGGTAGATCGTCTATGACAAGTAGTTCTTCGACCCGCAGTCCCCCCCTACCAACCAAAATGCCCCCCTCGCCACTATATTTATGGAGGACTCGGCGCTCCATTGGGTGTGTTGGATGCGCCAGCAGGTACCCTACATTCCCTGGCCCACATTAAGGGAGGAACTCCGACACTACGACATTCGTCATGCGGGTAATGCCTTTGAGCGCTTCAGCTCCGTCCGCCAGTCTGGATTCGTGGCCACCTACATCGACGAATTCATCGCAGTCGATACGCATGTACCCGGCCTGGACTCCGACCACTACTTGGGCTATTTCCTGGCGGGTCTGCGCCCCACGGCGGCCCTATCAGTTGTCTTACAAACAACAGACCGAGCTTCGTCGCAAGGGCATCTGCTTTTGCTGCGAGCAACCCTTCTTGCCCACCTACATATGCACTCTCAGGAATCTATGTGTGTTGCTGGGATCTGAAGATATTGATCTGGACTCCGTGAAATTGGATCCGCTGACGCTTTCTGAGGACCCCTTTGACCCTCGACCTTGAGGACAAGGTTGTTTTTTGGGCGGGGCGTGTTGATACGAGACGGCCGCCACGCGTTGATAGTAGTCTATGTATCACATGGGCATTATTGCACTTTGTAATTTCCCACTCGCCTATATATAGGAGTGGTAGTATCTTTAGATGAACACTCTTTTGGAGTCTTAGGTTTTGGCTCTCTTGGAGAGTAGAGTGTCAAGGAGAACTCAATCTCCGAATACTTGGCGAGAACTTATTCTCGATTGTATCTTTTTGTTGTTTAATGCAATGCAATATCAATTCTTCGAACTTGATACGACTGTAGTGTATCAATCGGCGTGTGAGCTCTGATGCAGAGGGAGCAACGATTCGCATGGGTACGCGGGGAGATCAACGATGGAATCAACAACTCCTCTAACGCCGAAATGTTCAGAGATCAATAATGGGAACCGCAACTCGATGAATCTTCAGGAATTGATGACTTTTGGTTGCGGTGTTGGAAATAGATGAGTGCTCTGGAATCCACGACTCCTCCGGCTACAATGTGGGATCAACAATGGGAATCACAAAGCGTTGGAAAGAGGCAACTGTTAGCAATCATCGATGTGTTCGGAGGAATGGCGCTTCCTACAATTAGTGATCGGCATTCTCGTAGCTTTCTTCTTTCTTCCACAGAGACAATTCATACTCTTTTTGCTAAGAAATCGATGTGCTGGGCGCGAATCTTTAAGGAATAGATTTCAGCAAGCGCTTGAGGCTAAGAGCATTGAGGAGGTGGGATCAATGGTGAAAAATGAAGATTGAGGAGGCTTTGATATTAAGTTATTATGGGCAAACCAGTAGTATAGCAGTACCTCGTCGAACAGATGGTCGGAGGTGAAAACGCAGGGATACTATGGAGTCAGAAATGTGGCTGCCTAAGCAGGTGTGCTTTGAGAGAGCTACAACAACCTCTTAACAAGGACAAGAAAAGAGATTCGAATTCATGGATACCTTCATTCCAACATCAACTGCCGCTAGATAGGCTTATTTGACTCTTAATGACAATCAATAACTCCTAAATACCAAACATCTTCTAATAAAGACTCTGAAGTTAATAAAAAACAACTTGATTTAAATTAAAGATCATAACAATAACTAGGCACGAAACACATTACCATAACTAGGCTCAAATCTCATAACAATAATACAGGGTGAGAAATATTAGATAGACCATACGACAAACACATACCAAGAACCCTTCTCTATTTCCTTTGACATTGACCTCATTCCCTATCAATTTATTTTTTGTGACTTGGACATCTTGTCAACTGAACTGGATTATGAGGTACTAGAAAATAAATCGAAGTGGTTTGGTTCAGTCTTATCCAACAGACAATGCATTTTGCGGCGGGCAAACAGAGACGAATATCGAAGAATATTTAACAAATAATGATGAACCAACACAATGGATTACAACAACAACACTCAAGCCTTTATCCCAATATAATCGGGTCGGCTATGAGGATCCTTTGTCGCCATTGTGTCCTATATTTAATCATAATCTCACTAATGCCTAAGTACCAACACAATGGGTTAATTGAAAAAATTAATTGACAAAATAGAGTTAGACTCGTATGTAGTACTTGAGACAAATAAAATGGAGGATTAAAAAAGTCCCCCAAAACAATTGCTACAAACTAATGGTAATGACAGTGGTGGTGGTGGTGAAAGATGTCTCTTAAAAATTCCCACAAATAAAAAAAATAAGATATCATTTACTGTTTCAAACGAGTCAAAATGATGAAAAAAAAATTTTCTGACAAAAATTTGGTGGAATTCCAGCAATCATTTCCAAGCTCATTACAAAATACAATATCAAAACTTGAACTTACAATTACAGAAACCTGCTCTGGGATGATAAATATAGAAAACAAAACATTGAATAGTCTGTTAAAAACAAGGAAAATGTAAAAAGAAAACTTACAAATTTACCTCCTCCGCTGGAGCTGTAGCTCTGTTTCACCAGCACCACTCATAGAACCACGCCCGCCACTTCCCTTCCTGTAGTAAATCATCAAATAATGAATAAACCACTGGCCAAAAAATATATCATTTTCACACTAGCAATATACTAATATATATACTTTTAGGGTTACTTTGTTTCGTTGCAAGTGTTTGGATGTGTTTTGATCTCATTCCCAAAAGTGAGCGTGAGTTGCACTGGTATTTTTTTGCTTGTTTTGCAGAAACTCATATCTTGTAGACTTGTAAATTATGTTCTTATGTTTGTTTGAGTTGAAGTCGATTTCACTTTTACCCACACCCTCAGATTATTTTGTGATTATTTTATAGTTATTATAAACAAAAAAAATATTTTAATACATCATCCCATAAATTTAACATTAGTCAATTATTATTAAAAGTAAAAGTGAATATCGCTTCCCAGCGCTCAAACTTAAATTTGATTTCTCATATTTATTTTAAAGTGAGTTTCAAGAATAATAACTCGATTTCATCCATTTTCAACTAAACAAATACTTGAACTCACTTCTCTATGGATCCAATCACTTCTCTATGGATCCAATCACTTCTAGACACATAACACTTAACAGTGAAATCAAAATTTCCCATAGAGGAAGTATTGTGTAACAAGCATTGGTAGGAAAATTCCAAAAGAACAGCAATCATTTCAATATGTTAAGAGTTTGTTTTAAACTCTAACTAAAAGCAAAAAAAATTATAACCATATGTCCTGTATACTGTACACTTACCCCCGGCCACTGACAACCTCAGCTTCACCACTAGTTCCAAATGTAAGACGTCCATGTGGACCACGCACACGTACAAGACGACTCCTCTTGTACATGAGAGCTGCTAGTTCAGACTGTAATAATAGAATAGGATAACCACCTCACATGTCATTTGACCGGAAAAGAGAAAAAAAATGCAAATGCAGATAAGATGAACTTTTAGGCTCTGTTTGAGAAAGTGGTGTAGATGACTCCAACGTGAAATAGAGCGCAAACTCTTTGGTGAGGTGTGAAGCCAAAAATGGAGTTTTTGGCGTTTTCCACGGTATCAAAGCTCCAAAATTGAAGTTTGCCAAATACAACAATTTCTCTAGTCGCACTTTTATCCTACCAAAATAGAACTAAATCGCCCAAACAAACAGAGCCTTAATTGCATCAAAACATATGCAAAGATCAAGCTCAAAGGAAAACGTGATGAAATAATATTCAAGAATGATTAAATTTTAAGAGGAAACCTGCAGTTTTGCCTCTTTAGTCTCGGCATGGGAATTGAATATCTCTATAATGAGGCCAATGCGATCCAAAACAGGCTTTCCCCAAGAAATCTAATAAAAATGCTCAAGGGGAAATGTCATATATTAGCAGTTATGATGAGAAATAAGGCCACAAATGAATCTAAACCCAGATAATCTGCATGTTGATTCAGCTTGCCTCTAAATTGCGTTGCTGGATTCCAGAAAGAGTAGCATTCACGAAAACAGCATCTATCTGATCCTGTTATAGCTAAACAGTTCTTTTATAAGGATGGAAGATTTGTCCGTATAATGATAAAACAATGATCTCACTTAGGAGAAGTAGAATATGAATTAATTAGCATAAAAATTATGAAACTTTAACTTGAATTATTAACAATACTATATTTAAATTCTACATAAGCTCTGACATGTAAAATAGGGAGATAACGTGTCATATGAAAGAAAATTGAATATCTACTGAATATGGCACCAAAGAGGAGTCCGTTTAATCATCAGTCACTTAGGAACTGAACACAAGAGTCATAAATAAATTAAAATTTTAGCTTCTCGTTAAACTGCTGCATTTTCAAATTATGCAGTGGATCGTCACATCCATACACAACCAAAGGACTTTGACAAAAAAAATTAAGAAACTACAAATGAAGGCAAAGATTCTGCATATTTTTCTAGAAACATATTAGTAGTGCAGCTCCCAAGGATAAATAATATATGAAGGCAAAGATTCTGCATATTTTTCTCAATGCGACATGGTAGAAGACTGATTAACTGAGATACGGGCACACTTTCATCAATGAATACTCTAATGCACATATGAACAGAATGAGATGGGAAATAGAGCAAGCACCTCAGATTCTAATGCGGTCAGATGAGTTTTGATATTATCCACAGTTCCTGGTCCAAAGTAAGTATCTGATACAATCATTACGAACAAGTCTACTTCAAATACCAAACAAGCTGTAAATTCTACTAAAGCAAGATCAGTTAAATCTCAAGGTGAGTAGAATAGGCCAACTGATGGAGATCAATCACTCCATATTTGAGAGATTTACGATATCAATAACTCAACATTTGAGAGATTTACAATATCAATCACTTTTGGATCATTGGATGGACGATCAAAGAACGGCATCGCATTCGTCGCGATTTTTCATATTCTTATGTATTTAATTTTTATTTTTTGGACTTGTATTTTGAGATTCACGCTAAGTTATCTGATTGTACGCTTAGGGCCGTCGGATGACTTAACCTACCCCCCCCCCCACATTCCAGTCGATTAGGGTATGTGGGTATCGAGAGTTGTGGCCCATCATTCCGCTGCTCGGTCATGCTTGCAAGTGTGAAGACCGCATCGGGGGTACCAACTCCTCCCTCTCTTAGTGCCGATGCCAGGAGCCACCACCGCCTCCGCCACTCTAAGGTGTTGACATCTGAAAGCCCCAAATCCACCGATGTCGCAGTATCTTCAGCCAAGAGCCATACCAGCCCCGCCACCGTCAATTCTTTAGCTAACAGACCAACCAGCCGCTGACACCTCAACTTCTCCACTTCCCTCTTGTCATTCAGACCATCCAGTCCCCTCTACATCCTTTGCCAACCCTATTCCTTCACTTCCTCACCTCAATCAAGCCCCAACTGCTTTCCCTACCACTGTCAGAGCCCCCAGCCACCTTTCCTCACCCCAGTCGTGCCACAACCACCTTCCCTACCCCTGCTTGAGGCCCCAGCCACCTTTCCCCACCTTAGTCGATCCCCCCAGCCATCTTCCTACCTTTGTCCCAGCCCCTTGTCACCTTTCCCCGCCTTTGTCAACCCCGGCCACTTTTCCCCACCCCTGTCAGAGCCCCCAACCACCTTCCCCCATCTAACTTAGCCTAATAGCCTCTCTTCTACAGAACCACCCCAAACATTCCCAACTAGTACTAGTGGGTAATTTTCAGTGGCCTTCTCCCTCTGATAGCCCTGACACAGCAGCATTCTCACTTCCGTACAACCCCCACCACCATCAGATCCTTCCTACTGTTAGATATTGTGTGTATGTATATGGGCTTATTTGTATGTTCGGGTCTTGTATATATTACCTCAAGAGGGGTCATTATTCATAAGCAATATACGATTCTAACATGGTATCAGAGATCCCTCTCCCGTCCCCGTCCATCTGCGTCGATCGACCGACTGCTCCCTCCGATCGACGCTCGATCCTGACTGCTCCATCGATCGATCAACTGATCGTTCGTCTGCGCCGATCGACCGTCTGCATCATTCATCTGCGCTCGATCCCGTCTGCTCCATCGACCGCCTGCTTCCTCGACCGCAGTGGATCCTGCTCGTATGTGCTCGATCTCGTTCGACTGTTCCATCGACCGACTGCTCCATCGATCGATCGACTGATCGTTCGTCTGCGCCGATCGACCGCCTACATCATTCATCTGCGCTCGATCCCGTCTGCTCCATCGACCGCCTGCTTCCTCGACCGCGGTGGATCCTGCTCGTCTGCGCTCGATCCCGTTCGACTGCTCCATCAACCGCATGTTTCCTCTGGCCCGGTCGATCCTACTCCAGCTCTTGGTGTCGGCCTTCAATGGATCCCGCCTCGACTCACAGTGGCTATCTTCCTAAGCCTGATGTGCTGCTCAATGGGCAGAACTATAAGGCTTGGTCTTCCACCATGCGCATGCATCTCCGAGGCCTACGCCTTTGGGGCCATTTAGATGGATCCTACCCAGCACCGTTGCTCCTTGCCGCCTCTTCAACTGAGTCTTCTGTTTCCACAGTCAGCACCGATGTTTCCTCCGCTCAGTAGTTGGCCAAGTGGCAGGACGATGACTCCAAGGCTATTGCTATCCTTGGCCAGTCTTGTGAGGTACCCATCCGCCTGGCCATCTGTGAGTTCCCTATTGCCAAGGCGATTTGGGATCATCTTTTCGATCTCTATCAGTCTTCCAGTCAGGCACTTTAGTATTCACTGTTACAGACTCTTACAGCTACCTACTAGCGCGACCGCTCAGTTCAGGAGTTTTTTGCTGAGATCACTTCCCTCTGGCGTCAGTGTGACGAGATGGCGTCGCCCCATTGCTTGTCCTGCTGTCATTGCGTTGCCACCGATCAGTACAGAGATGCATGTCGTGTCTACGATTTCTTGATGCGCCTGCGCCGGGAGTTTGAGTCTGTCCGTTCACAGTTTCTCCATCGGGGTACTCCACCCACACTTCGTGACACTCTGTCCACGATTCTGGCGGAGACTCGTCTTCGTACCATGGAGGGGACGCAGCACACTACCTCCCCCCATGTTGTCTTGGCTGCTCCTCAGTTTGCTCTGCAGCCTCCGCTGCCACCTTCTCCAGGGCTCAGTACTCCTACGCGACCGTCTGCTCCGTTTCCTATCCAGGGACCCTCTTCCCAAGGTCCCAATGCTGCGCAACGGCGGTCTGTTCGCTGTCATTATTGTCATGCACTGGGCCACAGAGTGTCTGAGTGTTGCAAGCTTCAGCGCTCCCAGCTGAACATCCAGTCTCGTGACACCCAGCAGCGTGCAGCTCCAGTTCTGCATGTGCCTCCTCCGACAGCCTCTTTCTCTGAGCAGCTCCTACAGCTAGCTCAGCAGCTGTCTTCAGGCACCTTCTCGAGTACATCTGCAGCCACAGTTGGTCAGGTATCTACCTCTGCTGATCCCTCAGCGGCCTCTGCCCCGTCAGGTATCTCTTTGTCCTCGTGGTTACTTGACTCTGGAGCCTCTTTTCATATGACCTATGATGTCACCCATCTTCATGCCTGCCAGCATGTTTCCTCCGACCTACGTGTTATTATTGCTGATGGCACCACCCTTCCTATTACCAGTCGTGGCTTTCTCGACACCCCTCAGTTCCACATTCCTGATGTTGCCTACATCCCTCAGCTCTCCATGAACCTCATCTCCGCCAGCCAGCTGGCCTCTAGTGGTTACCTTGTTGTTTTTGATGAGTTTGTTTGTCATGTGCAGGATCGTCTTACAGGGACCCTCATTGGAGCTGGCTGTCACCATAGTGGGGTATATCTCCTTGAGTACCTTCGTCTGTCATCAGTCACACCGTCCCCAGCTGCTCCTCTTTTATGTCTTCCGTTGTTTCCTTTCGTCAGTGGCACCATCGTCTTGGTCATCCCAGTGGCGCCCGTCTTTCAACTCTTGTTCGTCAGAGTGTTTTGGGTCGTGTATTTGTTGACACTACTCACTCTTGTACGGGTTGTAAGCTTGGAAAACAGCTACAACTCCCCTATCAGTCTAGTCTATCTAGGTCTTCTGCTCCTTTTGAGTCATTCCATTCTGATGTATGGGGGCCTGCTCCTTTTGTATCCAAGGGTGGACACCGCTATTATGTCTTATTTATTTATGATTTTTCTCGTTTCACTTGGATATATATGTTGCGTTCTCGTGCTGAGTTTTTTCAGGTTTATGTTACTTTCTCCACCATGATTCGTACTCAGTTCTCCGCCTCTATTCGTATTTTTCGCTCTGACTCGGGGGGGGGGGGGGGGGGGGGGGGGGAGTACCTATCGCATGAGTTTCATGACCTTCTCGTCTCTCATGGCACGCTCCCGCAGCTCTCCTGTCCTGGTGCTCATTCCCAGAATGGCACTGCGGAAAGGAAACATCGCCACATCATTGAGACCGCTCGCACTCTTCTTTTGCCTTCTCATGTTCCCCCACATTTTTGGGTTGAGACTGTCTCCACCGTTATCTATCTCATCAACCTTCAGCCATCCACTTTCCTTCAGGGTCGGTGTCCCGGTGAGTGTTTGTTCACTCATCCTCCTCGATACACTCATCTTCATGTGTTCGAATGTCAGGATGTCCTAGTGAGATCGTTTCGATGTCGGATCTATTACGGATCACCACGTGAGGATCGGACTAAGCTCTCTGCTCAGTCTGTTGCATGTGTTTTTCTAGGCTACAGCTCAGAGCACAAGGGTTACCGTTGTTATGACCCTGTTGCGCGTTGTCTTCGCATTTCTCGTGATGTCACCTTCGTTGAGGACCAACCTTTCTTCATTTCTTCATCCACCACTGCTTCACCCTCATCCACTACCCCGGCTGATATTCAGTTTCCTATTTTTCCTACTGTACCACCACCTGTTTTGCCACCACCGTCAGACCAGTCACCAGCAGAGCTACCGCCATCATCGTCATCTCCCTCTTCTGAGTCCTCTCCACCTCATGTTCTGCCATCTCCCGGCCCTCTACCTCCTATTCTCCACCACTACACTCGTCGTGCTCCGACTACCCCACAGGTGCCACCAGCCTTCAGTGAGAGTCCCGTGGATGATCCGCCTGCCAGATGTTACCCTCTTCGAGATCGACATCCACCAGATCGCCTCGGTTTTACCACCCAGCCACTCGACCTCACTGCTCTTCCTGCTACCTCCACCAGTACTCCAGAGCCTAGTTCTTACCACGAGGCTGCTCAGGTTCCTGAGTGGCAGGCTACTATGTTTGATGAGTTGGTTGCTCTTGAGCGTACCTCTACTTGGGATCTTGTGCATCTTCCTCCTGGTGTTGTTCCCATCACTTGCAAGTGGGTCTATAAGATCAAGACTCGCTCTGATGGTTCTATTGAGCGGTACAAGGCTCGCCTGGTTGCTCGGGGTTTTCAGCAGGAGCATGGTCGAGACTATGATGAGACTTTTGCTCCTGTGGCACACATGACCACGATCAGGACACTTGTTGTTGTTGTTGTTGTCCATCGTTGGTCCCTGTTTCAGCTGGATGTGAAGAATGCGTTTCTTCACGGTGACCTACAGCAGGAGGTCTACATGGTTCCTCCCGGTTTTGTTGCTCCTCCTGGCATGGTTTGTCGGTTGCGCTGTGCTCTCTATGGTCTCAAACAGGCTCCTCGAGCCTGGTTCGAGCGCTTCAGCTCTGTCGTTACAGCCGCTGGTTTTCAGCCCAGCCAGCACGACCCGGCCCTGTTTGTTCACACCTCTTCCCGAGGCCGGACTCTTTTTCTGCTATATGTGGATAATATGATCATCACTGGTGATGACCCGGTTTTCATTGACTTTGTCAAGCATCACCTGCAGCAGCAATTTCAGACGACAGATTTGAGACCTTTGAGCTATTTTCTGGGCATTGAGTTTTCTTCCACCTCTGCAGGATTCCAGCTCTCTCAGCAGCGGTATACTACTGATCTTCTAGCTCGGGCTGCTCTTTCTGACACCCGCACTGCTGTCACACCGATGGAGCTTCACCTGCAGCTTCAGGCTGATGAGGGGATCCCTCTTGCTGATCCCACTCGCTATCGTCATTTGGTCGGCAGCCCGGTCTATCTCACCATCACTCGGCCAGATATTGCTCATGCAGTCCATGTGTTGAGCCAGTTTGTCAGCACTCCTACATCAGTCCATTATGCTTACTTGTTGCGTGTACTGTGTTACCTTCGTGCGACTCCTGGTCGTGGTCTGTTCTTCTCCAGCAACAGTTCCCTCCAACTTTCTGCTTTCTCTGATGCTACTTGGGCTAGTGATCCTTCTAATCGTCGCTCCGTCACTGGTTTCTGGTTGTTTTTGGGCTCCTCCTTGCTTGCCTGGAAGTCCAAGAAACAGTCTGGTGTTTCCCGCTCTAATACTGAGGCTGAGCTCCGCGCCATGGCGTCTACGGCCGAGGAAATTATCTGGCTTCTTGCAGATTTTGGCATTGTCTCCTCAGGACCGACCACTCTCTTCTGTGACAACACTGGTGTCATTCAGCTCACTCTGAATCCAGTGAAGTTTTCCCTCTCCAAGCACATTGGATTCGACGTCTTCTTCCTCCGTGAGCAGTACAACCGACGTACATTGGTTCCCCAATATGTTCCCACCGAGCATCAGATTGCAGACTTGTTCACCAAGCCCCAGACGAGGGTTCAGCATGACTATCTTATGTCCAAACTCTCGATGTATGATCCTCCGTGAATTTGAATGGGGGTGTTAGATATTGTGTGTATGTATATGGGCTTATTTGTATATGGGCTTATTTGTATGTTCGGGTCTTGTATATAATACCCCAAGAGGGGTCATTATTCATAAGCAATATACGATTCTAACACCTACCACCACCGACATCGATTACTTGGTGACTTTTACTTTTACTTTTCATTTCTTCGCATTGTACAAGTGTCTTGTATTTCTAGTAATATTTGGGTAATTTGATTATTTCACTTTTTGAAGGCATGTATTGCTTATTCTCCATGTGCAATCAATTATGATGACTCATAACTAATTTGCAATGGTCATTGATTACTTAACTTGAACTTTACGGTTAAACTGGTTAATTGTGATTAGAAACAAGAATTTTAAATTTTATTGTTGATTTAATCTCTCGTGGAATTAATTGCATGAGTGGATTGTGTGATTGCATTTACATCATGTTAGAAAAGCTCATGTAAAAAGGCCTATTATTGGGTCCATGTATTTGAATTTTTTCCCACTTCTCTTATTAGTCTCACATCTTGTATTGGACTTCCTCTCTCCTTTTCTCTCCTATACATTTGTATTTTCTCCTTGTATTTACATACACAAGAAATATATACAAGATTTTGAGCTCTTTCTACATGGTATCAGAGGCACTCGTTCCCTCCTGCAGACTCCTTTCCTCTATCCGTCTATCCTGATCAACCTGCGGCCTACTTTCCTATCCGCTCCAGTCCGCGGCCTGCGACTCTGTCTGCGGCCTGCGATCTCCTTCTCACCCTGCGGCCTGCTCATCTCCTTAGGCCGCTTGGCTTCTACGGCCTGCTTTCTCTGAATCCGCTTCCACTTCTCTCCGTGGTTCCACCCTCCTCCTCAGGCTTCTTATAACCTCATTTCACTGTCCCGTGGGGCCCACCTATCCCATGCCTACTCGTGCTCTCTGCTTCAGTCCGCTGCGAGCTCCCTCTCGCTCACTCTCCTGTCCGCTGCGAGCTCCTGCTTCAGTCAGCGACGGGATATCTTCTCCCTGCTCTGGTTTTCTCCCTTGCGAGCTCGCTCTCTTATCTCGCGAGCTTCTACTCCCTGTTGTTTCAGTCCGCTGCGAGCTCTCATCGGCTCTGCTGCAGCTCACTCCTGCTTCAGTCCGCTGCGGCCTGCTCTCTGCTTCAGTCCACTGCGAACTGCTTTAGAACGTTGTGCGGGCTTTCTTCCAGTCCGCCTTCGTCCCTTCTCTACTTGCGAGCTTCTACCCCTGTCCAGACCGAGCTCTCTTCTCACTCGCGGTCACTTGGTTTATCCCGCCGCGGACTGTTCATATCCGCTGCGGGCTCCCTACTCGCTGACTGCTTCAGTCCGTCGCTGCGGCTCTCTCTCTTCTAGCGAGCTGCTCAAGTTCCTCTGCTTTTTTCCCTTCTTGCGGACTGCTCCAGTCTGCTGCCAATCTCCCCTCGCCGAGCTCCCTTCCTGCACTTGTGGACTGCCCTCTCTACTCGCTGCGGACTACCCCAGTTCGTTGCGGACTGCTCCTCCTTGCCTCTTGCCCTAGCCGTTGTGACCCACCCTTCGGGGTTCTTGCTTGCTCTCTTCCCAGCGGGCTCCTGTATCAGTCTGCTTCTGCAGTCCGCCAGTTCTTCATGTTCTGAGCTCCCTGTTCAATTTACTTTCTGTTGCTCGCCCTACAAATGATTTAAATTGCTCTGTCATATTCACCCCCTCTTCTTTTCTCATACAGGATCAGCGGACGCGGACTACCATTGGTAGAGGCGCACTGCAGAGCGGGCTCTACCTTCTCGATGACTATCTCACTGTCCTATCTTTTGTCTCCTCCAGTGAGTGGCATCGACGTCTTGGCCACGCTCCTCTCCCGGTGCTTCAGCGGGCTCTTCCTGATGTTTTCCTTCATCCTTTTCAGTGCGAGTATTGGATCTTCGACAAACAGTCGCGTTCTTCTTTTCCTGCACATTGTACCCGGAGCTCATTTAGTGCATTCAGACATTTGGGGTCCTTATAAAGTTACTAGTATTTTTGGTTATCGCTATTTCATCACGTTTATTGATGACTACTCTCGCACAATGTGGCTTTACTTACTGCGTGATCGTACTGAGCTTCCCCGTGTCTTTTGGGCCTTTGTCCTTGAAACTCGTACGCAATTCAACACTACCATCAAAACATTACGCACCGATAATGCTCGTGAATACACTAGTCACGGCTTTGCGACCTTGTGCTCTGAATTCGGGATTCTTCATCAAACATCATGTGCTTACACACCCCAGCAAAACAGCGTTGCCGAACGGAAGAACCGGCACTTGCTTGATATTGCCCGCTCTCTCATGCTTCAAATGCATGTCCCCAAAAGTTACTGGAACTTTGCGGTCTCTACTGCGTGCTTCCTGATCAACCGGCTCACTTTCTCCGTCCTCCACTATGCTACTCTGGTTAGCCTCCTCCTTCCCTCTACTCCGGCTTTCCCTCTCCTACCTCGGGTTTTTTGCTCCACATGCTATGTCCACCGCCTGGTCCGTCCACGGACAAATTGGAACCCTAGGCCACTAAACATGTCTTCGTTGGTTATTCACGTACGCAGAAAGGCTTTGTCTGTTACTCTCCCGCTACCCGCAAGGTTTCCGTTTCTGCAGATGTTACCTTCCGGGAAGATCAACTATTCTTCTCTGCTCTTTTACCCTCTCCTTCCACGATGGAACCTCTACCACCACTCCTCCCACGGCCTGTTATTCCCGTTACTACACCTCTACAACTGGGACCACCTGCTCCGACTCCCGCCCCCTCCAGGCCACCTGTCATTCGTGTCTACTCTCACCGCCCGTCCGACTTCGTTGCCCCTCTGCAGACGGCCTCGACCTCGGCTACTTCGCGCCCTGCTGATCAGGTACCTGCCTCCACTGCTCATCCTCTGGCAAACTGTGTCTCCTTGCATCGCCTCTCTCCTCACCTCCACACATTTGCTACTTCTATTTCCTCGATTTCGGTTCCTAACTCTGTGCAGGAGGCGCTACAACATCCTGGATGGCGGGCCGTCATGGAAGAGGAAATGGCTGCTCTCTAGGCCAACCAGACATGGACTCTTGTACCCCTTTCTCTAGGTCACACGTCGGTTGGGTGTAAATGGGTGTATGTTATCAAACATGTTGCTGACAGAACGATTGACCGCCTGAAAGCTCGTCTGGTGGCACGTGCCTTCACCCAACAACAAGGGCTCGAATATGAAGAAACTTTTTCTCCGGTTGCCAAACTCAACACCGTTCGAATCCTCATCTCTGTGGATGTCCATCGTCGATGGCCTTTATTCCAACTCAATATTAAGAACGCCTTTCTGAATGGCGATCTCCAAGAAATGATCTATATGCTGCAACCTCCCGGGTTTGAGACCACGGGGGAGTCCCAGGTCTGTCGTCTGACGAAGGCTCTGTATGGTCTCAAACAATCCCCACGGGCATGGTTTGACAAATTCAGTAAGGCCCTTCGAGAGGTTGGTTTTACTCGAAGCTCGACAGACTTCTCGCTATTCACTCGTCACCGAACAACGGGAACTGTTCCTTTGTTAGTTTATGTTGACGATATCATAATTACGGGAGACGACTCGAATGGAATACAGGATGTCAAACTACATTTGGGCACGATCTTTCAAACAAAAGATCTAGGGCCTCTTCGGTACTTCTTGGGCCTTGAGGTTGCCAGACGGCCAGACGGTCTCGTCCACTCTTAACGGAAGTATTGCTTTGACCTCCTTCGAGATGCTGGCTATTCAGGATGTAAGCCAGTTGACACTCCAATGGATGCAAATCACAAGTTGTGCGCTCAGGCATCTGACTCAGATCTTCTACTCCATAATCCAGAATACTATCGTCGTCTCGTTGGGAAATTGATCTACCTCACGGTAACCAAACCATATATTTCCTTTGTTGTTGGTATTGTCAGTCGATACATGCATACCCGTCGAAGATCTCATCTTCAGGTTGTTGAACGCATTCTCAGATACCTTAAAACGGCTCCAGGTCAAGGTCTGATTTACAAAACCTCATCCTCAACTCCAACGTTGGTGGAGTATTCTGATGCCGATTATGCTGGTTCCCTTGATGATCGACGATCAACAAGTGGTTTTTGCACATATCTTGGAGGACATTTGATTACTTGAAGAAGCAAGAAACAAGCAGTCGTTGCTCGATCATCAGCTGAGGCAGAATACCGGGCAATGGCGTCAGTGGTTTCTGAACAAACTTGGCTTGAAGGTCTTCTTACCGATCTGGGTGTAAATCTCCCTTCCACAGCTCTCATCCTCTGTGACAGCCAGGCTGCCATACACATAGCCAAGAACCCAGTATTCCACGAGAGAACAAAGCATATTGAAGTCGACTGCCACTTCATCCGGGAAAAGATTCAAATGAAGAAACTCGACCAGAACAAGTTGTGGACGTCGTCACAAAGGCTCTTTCCAGTACTTTCTTCTATCAGTGCTTGTCCAAGTTTGGCACATACGATTTGTACGCTCCAGCTTGCGGGGGAGTGTTAGAAAAGTCCATGTAAAAAGGCCTATTATTGGGCCCATGTATTTGATTTTTTCCCTCTTCTCTTATTAGTCTCACATCTTGTATTGGACTTCCTCTCACCTTTTTTCTCCTATATATTTGTATTCTCTCCTTGTATTTACATACACAAGAAATATATACAAGATTTTGAGCTCTTTCTACACATCCATTAAGGTTAACCCTCATTAGTTCATCAAATTGTGTGCGTGCATTCATCTGCATCTTCATTTTAGGATTTATCGTATATCCATTGTATTCATTACATGTTGCTTGTGTACTTTCCCTTTGATATAATCTAAAACGGAAATTTGATTTTAAATAATAATTTTTTAGATCAGTTTAAAATATATGCCGTTAGCTAATTTTTCACGAACTATATCACGAAATATTTGACCAAGGGTTCGCAAATGGGCATAAAGGCTAACATTTGTTTGTATTCATCAATACAACAAATTCGTCCATAGGTTAAGAGAAACAAAAAACAATAAAAGGTTTTTAAATTGACGACAAAAAAGTAAAATGGTAATTAAGGGGCAAGCTTTGAAATGTTAAAGGTCGTATAATATTAAGTATATTTTTCTACTAGCATGATATGAGCAGTGAGAAAGGAGTAAGAGGTATACATCTGGTCGTAGAATAGTGAAGAATCGTCCAACTTGGTATGGAAAAGGAGGGCTCGGGTAGAGGGGGTTTAAACGTGTTTCAGATAGTGGACATTGGACAAGAAGGGTTTTGACCGTTGTAAGAAGACAGAGGTTAGTAACAAGGCAAGGAGGCTTGAACGATTCTGTGGAGAAACAACAAGACAGTTGTTAGGGCCCTGGATCTGACTGGAGGGTGTCGGTTTTGTCGGAGGATGGGGAAAAACTGATCGTCGGAGCCCAGGAATGTCGCGGCAATAATGAGTCCAGGCGGAATGGTTGCTTGAGCTAAGGTTATAGATTGCGGTTCGAGATAAATGAGATGTTGACACGTGGTGATAAAAACAAATTAAATACGAGTACTCTTAAAACGGTTCGGGCTTGCCGTGTATTGTTTATTTCTCTTTCGAGACCTCTCAGTTTATATCTCAGATACCCTTCGACGACGTCGCTGGACTTCTGCTTCCTCATTGCCACTCGTCCTCGCCATTTTCCGGCCACTTAGGTATTTCTTCATTTTCCATCAGTTTCCATCAAGCTTCTCCCTCTAACATTTTTCAGTTTCGTCATTCTCCTTTGAAATATCGCAAATGGTTTCTGAGATATCTCAGTTGTCTTTATGGATATCTCAAATATATTTTGTGATAGTTCAGATGTCAAAAAAGTTATTTTTAACATCTGAGATGTCATTTTCTATGGTATCTCTGTTGATTTTTTTTCAAAATTCCACCATGTCTAAGGGCACTGACGAAGTTCATTTTTTGTCATTCAGGTGTTTTATTTCTTCATTTTGTGCTACAGTGCAACTAATTGTAAATAAATTGGATGAAATGTTGAAGAAAACCCTTCAGGATATAGGTGTTTTGTGTTTTTTTATTCTCCGCCTTTGCCACAAAACATCCACGTTTTAGTTGAAATTGTGAAGAACTATAACAGCTTAACTAATAGCTTTAAGATTGGATCTAAAATGCTACCGTGAATGGGGTTGTTATGACTATTGGCATGCCAAACCTAGTCCTTGAAGTTAAAGTTGATCTCAGACCCTTCTTTGGGTTAATAAAATAGTTGGACAGTATTGCAGCCATTTTTATGGTCGACTACCATCCCGAAAAGAAGGATTTGAAATACGTCATTTTATATTTGTTATGCCATTATTTTTTTTCCATGCAGCTGCAATAAGATTCCAAAACTTTACATTTTTTTGTTTGATCCAATTGAGTTTGTTAAGTAAAATTGACCAAAAGCTATACATTCTTACCTTATGGTTAATGTGCGGGGCTTAGCTGAGAAGAGAAGGAAATTAAAGAGAGAACCATCTGAGTCAATTAGCTATCTCAATGGATGCTCACAAGTATTACTTGTAAGATTTCATTTCAAGGGATGCTCGCAGCCTTATTACATTTGTTCGTCCTATGATGTTATTTAATATGCATTCCTCAGATATGGATATTGGACTACGTTTACAACGATGGAGAAATTTGAAATCTTAGAGCTTGTTGAAATCTAATATTAAATTCAACTTGGTATGTTTTCACCCCCTTACAGTTAGAAAATGTTCTATTTATTTTACATCTCTTATTTTAAATCAACAGGTGTGGGATTGCTTTGAGCTTGTTGGAATCTAATATTAAATTCAACTCGGTATGCGTTCACCCCCTTACAGTTAGAAAATGTTCTATTTATTTTATATCTCTAACTTATTTTAAATCAGCAGGTGCGGGATTGCTTTGAGAAGATTACCGGAGTGAATGAAAAGTATTGCTCTGTAGAGAACCAACTCATTGTTTATCAGGCGAAGAAAAGGAAACAATCCAAGAGTTCAAACGTCAGTCTCAATCTATGAGTGAGACTAACAGTTAGTAGGGCATTCCCTTTTCAGGGTTTTAAAATGTTACTAATTAATTCCCTTTTCTTTCTTCTAGCTACACAGTCAAATGAAGCATTCTAAGGATGATGCAAAGATGTATGTTCCACGTCACAACCCACAATGTAAAGAAAGCTGAACTATTTTATATGTTGGTTTGCAGAGAAAAACATTGGTTTCTATTAGTTGGAAATAACAGTTCTCGTACTTGGGAGTTGTACGATTTCATCTCAAATTCAAGCAAATTAGAAACGGCAAAGGAGTCGATTCGAGTCCTCTATGATGCAAGCCGAGGTAAATGCAAGCTGAACTTGTCCGATTGGAATGTTTCACTTGTAAAGGGGATTCGAACCCAAGTTACATTGGTTGACTGCGGTGTTTATGTTATGAACTATATGGAGGAGATGAGCAGGAAGGGCCATGAAGGATGGCCAAATAGTAGTGAATGGGCATCCCAGATGTCATTATTTAGGGGTGAGATTGCATACTGGATATTTAAAGACTTCTCATGTGAAGTTTGAAAGTTCCACTATATCTGTTTTGCATACTAGGCAAAAATAGCTATGCTTCTCTAGAATGAATGTTTTAAAGAGCAGGAATATATAAGTAATTTATTGCTTCAAATTTACATCTAAAGCGGTACAAGTAAAACTGTCAGGGATTTCAGACAATGAATACATGTTTAAATCTAGGACATCTATCGTTTCATGTTTCACATGATTTTCTGCATTCTTTTTATTCTCCCCTTGCTTTTTGGGCTTTCCTGCGAATGAAAAACAAAGAATCCCTTAAGCCTTTCATTTCACACATAAAGAATGATGTTTAAATGTATCACTTACTCTTTATTTCCCAATGAAACTTTAGTCTTGCATTAGATAACCCCTTAGGTCTAAGTCTTTGTGGATCTTTTATGTTTGGTTTGGCCCCACTATAAGAATTCATTTTGCAGTTTGCTTCTGGTATGGTATCTGCGAGCGAGGAGATTTCTCTAAGTCCATCTATGACATAACTTCTTACTTCCTCACATTTCTCTACACGTATTGTTAGATCGTATGGGTAACAATTTATGTTATTACGGAAAACAACTGCAAATTGGTAATCTCCGCCACCATTGTTTCCTCGTTGTAAATATAAATCATTCTTTGCATTTAAAGTCCGCCTTTTGAGAATGTATATATCTGGAACAAATGTAATATTTTATGATTGTAGGCCTTCAGAGCATGACTACGCAACATTCCATTAATCTCAAACTTGTGGTAGCTACAAGAAACAACATAATTGATAATGTCTAGCATTACATACCAATGTTTATTATTTTCTACACAATCACTCCATCGAAAAACAAGCATTTCACTATTATTGAAAATGGGCACCTCTTCCACAACATATAAACCAAATGCACTTAGCTTGAATTTCTCGAAAAATTTTCCATAAATCACTCTTGTGCGTATTTTTGAAATTTATTTCAAAATAGGGCAGTTCTTTGTATTAACCGGTACGTTTGCATGTTTGCATTTGAAACCTTCTTTTTGTCCCATCTCAATTGCCTTCAAAATCATTTTCTCCAACTATAACAAACAATCAACTAACGTATTTGTGGCTTTCGTTATTGAGTGACAAACATTGTTCATTGATTCTCTTCTTTGAGTAGACAAAATATCGTGATCAATAACCGTTCGGTTGAAACCAGTGGCCCATTTCTGCTTAATTTTATATAAATCATTTAACTATATATTCTTAAATAAACTTCCATGAAACATCATTTCACTTCACTTTACTTCAAATTCATTTGGAGTATCACATTTATTTAGACATTTGTAAAATAATGATCGTAGAGTAGCATCACAATTGAAGGTAGGGACTTTTGTGGGGGATTTCTTCGCGATGTGTCATTGACATAGATGATGATTGCTAATTGTTAGAACTTTCTCAATAGCAACAGTGGTAGCTTGATCTTGCTCCGTAAAGATGGTAGGTAATTGGTTGCTTCCCGGCGACAAACTTCAAAAAAAATTAAATACTCAAGTGAATGACTCTATTGCTTCTTGAGATAAAAAGACAATAGTTACTACAACATTATGTCAATGATGACTCGCAAAAACAAAAGGGATAAATGCAAGATTATATTTGTTCATCCTATATGTTGAATCAAATGTTACAACATTCTCAAAACATTCATAATCAATTTTACGTTGTCCATTCATCCATATAAAATTGGCTAACAGCTGCAATTGTCGACTTGTACTTCGTATGAGTACATGTTATCATTAGTTGTTCATATCTTCAGTAACTGTCATAGATTTAGAACAACAACACCATCTATTCTTGATATTCTATCTTTATCTATAAAGTTGTAGGCAACTTTTTTGGAAAAACCTATATTTTGGGAACCACCAACATCATCAACAAGGTAATTGTAGGTAACTGAAGTTTTAATTTCTGCCTCAGGCATGTATTTCAGCACAACATCATTCTCTTTGCTGACAATTCTACGAGATCGAAGAAAATATTGACCCGTGCTATCGGCAAGTTTATGATTGTGTTCTTCAATAAATTTCCCCACTTTCAAATATTTTCCCTTCCTAGTCTGCATTGAAAATAATCACTGTCGGACAATTAATTTCTAATGAAAATTACATCTTCCATCTTTCAACAAGAATACGTTAAGAGTCTCTTCTTCTTCGTCGTCTCTGGGGGTGAACTCCTGTTATCCACACACTAAATATTAATATGTCGTTGTCTCAACCAAATCGTCGGAATGAATTATGGAGGGAGAACAACGATATAACTTACAGAGAGCTAGCGGAATATTGGCGGGTAAAAAATAACAGCGGGAAACTGAAAAGGAGTACTTATATTTAATTAATTTTTATCGTCACGTGTCAACATCTCATTTATCCTGGACCGTGATCTATAACTGGAGCCCGGACCTAAGAATTTCGCGGAAGGGGGAGGACCGATGGAAGGCTCGTCGACTCTCCGGTAGCAAGCAAAGGAGTGGTCGCCGATCCTCGGGAGGACCTCCAGAGACGATGTCAGGCAGCTGGAAGCGAATCGGCGGAGGCAGAGTCGTACTAGAGAAACGAGATAAAGAAGACGTTCTAATTTCAGGCTACTGTTAAAACGAAGGGGTAGTTATTAAATAGGTTTGTATTTTGCATGCTAAGCTTAAATGGTAATAAATAGGGGATTAGCTGAGAGGGGGTAGGGGGGATTTTGAACTTCTGATATTCTCCTGTATTCATTCTGAAATTAAAATATCTAATAATCATAAACTTAAATACTTAAAATCATAGTAAAAATTATCTTTTCACAATTTGCCCTTACTGTCATATTACCTAATTTGATAGATTTTTATATTCCGGGTTTAATTAGTTCGGTCACGCCAATAAGACATACGAACGTGCACGAATAACATATGCGAAACAAAACACAAAGCCGCTAATAACATGTGCTGAAAAAAAAACACACGTGAATACGTGTGCGACACACAAAAATGCACGAAATAAAATAAGAATGCGACTCAGGCTGCATCAACTTGCACTTTCATTTTAGGATTGGTCTTAGATTCATCGCATTTGTTTATGATTGCTCGCATTTATCTAGGGTTCGGGCATCGTGTGTTCACCACCAATAGATTCATCCTACGCCAAATTGATATCAGAGCTAGGTTCGGGCTTTATTTTGATACGCAGGGTTAGAATCTATAGGCTCATTAATGGCTAGTTATCGTGGTCATCCCTTTCCTCTATTTGAGGATCCCGAGTCCATCCATACTCGACCCCATAGAGCTCCTTCGAATATATTGTCATACTATTATGATGATTATCCTCGTCCACGACCTATCACCCATATAGATCATATTGACCATTCGACAAGACTTAATTATGGTAAGAGCGACAACTACGATGATCATAATTTTGATGACAGTCTCGGGTATAGGTTTTGTAAAGTTGTCGCATCGCTTGATGATTTGTCGAGTCTCGTGGCCTTAAGCTATTTGCTCGTGGACATGGGATTTTATCTAGATCGTTTTAAGCAATTTGGTGAGTGTCGTGTTAAATTTACGAAGTTTAGGCAGCTAGGTCAAGCAAGAGAGTATTGGTTTAGCATTGGGAGGACCCGCAAGCGAGATTGTCTTCACCGCATCACTAGTTGTCATAGGTATTTGCCATATATGAGTCACATGTTCAAACAATTATTTTCCCTTCGGCAAGGATCCATGTCTATCGCTGAGAACAAAGATCATTTTTGATGAGTTAATGGTGAGGAGTGATATCCAAGAAGAGACGGCTATGACTACTTCCAATTATGGTCTAGACTTAGATCGAAAATACGTACTAAGTTGACAACTCTGCTTAAAGTCCCTCGAGCAGACATATTGCAAGGTTAAATTTATAAGGATATTCCTTGTTCATGCAGCCCACAACAAGACCAAAGTATTTCAAATGGAGTTCAAAAGTGTCTTCTGAAATGGTAAACTCCAAACAAAAAAGTTTATATAGAACAACTTTCAGGTTTTATTGATCCTAACTTTTCTTCTCAATTGGATGTGTTGAGGATCAAAGTATTTCAACTGAGTCCACATTCTGAGGCCACCGCTATGAATATTCTTGTAGGACACGATAAAAGTGATACTTGTATTGATTTCTCTTATCCTGGTGAGGTACTTTGTCTGGTGAGTGATATGCCACTTGATAAGCGATCATCGCATCCGTGATGAATTTTTCTATAAAACTCCTAATGAGCCCCTTGATGATTCACATCCTTTTAAAGACATTTGGCATCCCACGATATTGTATCTCGCTATTAATGTCTCAGTTGGTCATTGGGTGTTCTCTGTGCACTCGATTACTTTTGCACCTTACCCGAAGAATATCTAAATAAACCACTCATCCTAAGAACATTCATTATTACATGGAGTCAATGTTTTGCCAGTTTGTCAGTTCTATCATTGTTCATTTGCATCTATTGCATGTTTTGTATGACATACTCCGACATAAAGTTATATTAAATAGTAAAACTTTTTAACTTTGCGTTGGTAATCACATAAGAATGCTGCTATGCAGACACATTCTATTACGCAAGCACAGTTCACTCGGGTGGACCCTCCTCAACAAAATTTATGGAGCCCGCGTATGGAAGCTGTTACGCGGCCACATTCAATTACGCAGTCATATTTACTCGGGTGGACCCCACTTGATAGAATTTATGGGGCGCGCATATGGAAGTTGTCATGGTAAATTTTCTTTTAATTAATTTGTATGAATTTATTCATTGGTAATAATTAATTAAGTGCATTATTTTGTAATTCCTTTTATGATTGTCCTCCCTCATCCATATGAATTAAGTTGTCGTGGTCAGTTTGTCAACTCAATCCCGAGGATATTAAGTGTATTTCCTTGTAATCAAAAGGGATGCAAGTGTTACAACAAAGAACTCAATAAAGTTTTGGTCTCCACTAATATGAGTATGAATTTTCATGAAAGTATTTGTTACGTGCCCTAGATCAAGAGCACGTGCATGGGGAAGAAGGAAGTCCTTGAGTGAGAAGTTCCGGCGAGCTATGGCGGCGGAGGCGGCGTGCAGCCTGTGAACAGAGACGGCGGAGCGGGATCGCGGAAGTCACGATCGGGAGTTTGCGGCTAGGGAGGGTGCGGATTTTTTGTGAGATGAGAGAAAGGCTTAGAGAGAGAGAGCTGGAGAGACAAATAAAGAAATAAAATAAACTTTGCTTGCCTACTAGTCTTGGCTCCCAACCAAGTATAAATAATTATATCAAAATGCCCCCTCTTTGGGCTTAAACAGGGAGGTTCAAATACGTATAATAAAATATAAAATAGAACTACATAAAAAGGTTCGTGACATGCACGACCAAGGAGGGACCAAGGCGGGACCGTAACATCTCCAACCAGCCTGACGACAAGCTTGCCCTCAAGCTTGGTCTGTGGTGGCGGTCGGCGTCGGATCCCCTATGTTAGTGTCAACATCCCGTTCAGTAGCCGGGTCGTCTACCTCCAACCAGAAGAGGCGCTTGCAGTGGTGTCCACGAAAATGGCTCGTCGCAGTTGTAACAGAGACCCTTGGCACGACGGTTACTCATCTCTTGTGGTGACAGTCGACGAATGGTAGCAGGGCGGTCGGTAACACGGTCCGGGACGAGGAGACTGCTCGTGACCGATGGCAGAGGGCGCAGAGTATGACTGGACCGCTCGGTGTCCTGGTGATATAGATGGGGGCGATCCAAAAGCAAACGCTTCTCGCAGATGCGAGCCAAACTCGTTGCAGTGGTGCTTGAAATTCCACGTCCATGGCTCCATGCAGAGGCGCTCATGGAGTCCCGCTGTGAAGATGGACACATGTTGTGTCGGAAGAACGATGGTAGTGCGGCGGTGCGGGCCAGGTGGACTTGGAACTGTTTGAGGTACTCGTCGATCGGACAGGTCTGCCGGAGGGAAATGAGATCCCACAAGATACTGTTGTGGAGGGGTGGGCTGAAGAGGAGGGTACAGTTCACCTTGAAATCTTCCCAAAATAGGAGTGGTTTCTCTCGTTGCAGTTGTGGAAACCAAAGTTGTGCGGGGCCATCAGGTGGAAGGCAATAATATTGAGTCATTCTTCCCAAGGGGTGCGCTGGTGGGCGAAGAACTCTTACAACGAGAGAGCCGGGCTAAGGGGTCTTTATGGCTGTCGAATATTGGAAAGTCCAGATGCATGTATCGTGTCACCACGTTGCCCTCGTGCTGGAGGAGGGAAAACTCTGGCAGAGTTGGCGGAATCGGCGGCTCACTGGAGGAGCCCGTTGTCGGTTGGGTCGTTCTATTAGCCGTTAGTTGGCTGGTTACGGCGGCAGTGAGGTCGTTGTTGTTATCAGCTAGGAGCTTGGCGAGAGACTCGAAAATTTGCGAGAGGGAGGGTTGTTCGGCCATTGCATGGGATGAAAGTTGTGGGTTGTCGACGCCGGAGGGAATGGAGGAAAGAGGGACCGGCGGCGGAAATAGCCCGGTAGAGGCAGCTAACAAAAGGCCCCAGTCGATAGAGGAGCCAAGAAGGATGCGTTGGGGAGTAGGGCTGGCGGAGAGGGGCCTGGGTGAAGCCGATCGGGGCAGCGGAGGCGGGGTAGTGCTTGTCAGGGCGGAGCAGGTCGGGACAGGGCCGATCGGGCCGGAGCTGTGCGGTGCGGAGCCCCCTTTACTGTTGGCGCTTGGGCGGACTGGTGTGGTTCGGGGCGGAGCCGGTGGTGCGAGGGGGGAGGGGTAAACGGTGGTAGATCCGTAATTTCGGCGACGTCGGAAAGAGTTCCCTCTGATACCAAGATGTTACGTGCCCTGGATCGAGAGCGCGTGCACGGGGGAAGAGGAGGGAAGTCCTTGAGGGAGGAGAAGAAGTTCCTGCGAGCTATGGCGGCGGCGTGCGGCCTGCGAACTGGCGGAGACGGTGGAGCGAGATCGTGGAAGTCGCGATCGGGAGTTGGCGGCTAGGGTTCGGGGGTGCGGGTTTTTCGTGAGATGAGAGAAAGGCTTAGAGAGAGAGAGAAAACTAGAGAGAGGAGTAGAGAAATAAAATAAATTTTGCTTGCCCACTAGTCTTGGCTCCCAGCCAAGTATAAATAGTCATATCAAAATGCCCCTCCTTGGTCTTAGACAAGGAGGTTCAAATACGCATAATAAAATATAACGAGATAACCTCAACATGCGCGACCAAGGCGGGGCCATAAAACTATCACTTTCAGTGTAGATGACTTTCCAATCAATGAGATGATGATATTGTTGTTGATCCTTAGCCAATTCTCATGTAACCATGACACCGCATGCTTTAGATCTATATGATCACTTCATTGAACAACCCACTTAGAACCATAGGGAAAAATGAGGAAAATGAGACTCCAAAAATTAAAGATTTTACACATGTTCCAAACTCATATTCCATCCAGATTGATATTTATCTTTCAATTACCCTTCACAGAGATATTTGTACAATTAAACCTCAAATTATGTGACAAGTGCTGGACATTCTCCCTTTTATAGAATGCTGATTTTTGTTGCTGAATTTTTATGATTCAATCTTCTATATTTGATATTCTGGCTCATCCTGGATGAAGGGGTAGCAAAGAAAGAAGAAATATTAGCTATGTTTTACATGGTATTCGAAGCTTATCCAGTTGCCCATTGAAAAGAGGGCAATTGGTTGCAAACAGTTATATACCATAAAGCTTAATCATGCTCATTGGCTTGTTTGAAGGCAAAATTATCGGTGGCTATTCTTCACCTTTTGGATGAGATTAAGGCTTCGTTAGATTCGGCAGTGGCGGGACGAGCCGGCTGGTCTAGACGGCGGGTTCGAACTGGAGGGGGGGAGGAGCTGCTCCAGAGGGAGCTTTTTGCTCATTCTTCACAGTGCGGCGGGTCCAGACGGAGGAAACGGCGTCTGAGACCGTTTGTTTACCAGCCGTCCAGCCCCCTTTGCTCCAAACTCCCGGCGAAAACAGAGCGCCAAATGAAGCGTAAGTTATCACTTGCAGCAATTTGCAATTGGTCTCTACATCAACTTCATGCGAAGAATACAATTTTTTTCATGATGAATTGAACGATGAAATGTTTATATGGTGCAGCCCCTTGGGTTTTTTCATTCTAGGGCAATTTGGGGTTTAAGAAGGGTTTCAATTTCTTCATATGAACGATTTGGACACCTATTTATTATATGATTTAGGAGTTATGGTATGGGTGTGCGTGTGTGTAAGATTCACTGGAAGTATCTCTTTCCAGAAACTTAAAAATGGATACAGGAAGAGACAAATCACTATGAGAAGAGGCAAACCTGCATGAGACTTGGTAGATCTGGCAGAGGGGTTCTGTACAACAAGGTGGGAAGGGATCTTCTTGGAAGAAACTTCTCCCTGAAATAATCCGTCACGCTGCTCCTCGAGGGACTTGGCGAGGTTGAGCGCCTCCGAGAGCTTCGAATGCAGAACAGAGTCGGGGCGCAGGCGTGGCTGCACAACGAACATCTTCGGCGGGCTCTGCGGATCGCTCCCGAATAGGAATACGCCTGGAACGGCGCCGTCGTCATCCTTTCCGACTTCCCGCTCCTCGTCAGCCCCCTTCCGCTTCCGAGACGACGAGAATGGAGATGCCCAGGGCGGAGGCAAGTTTTCCGGAATCGGAGACCGTCGGCAGGATGGTGGCGAGAATATCAGGAGAGCATTAGAGGTGGAGCGGAGGGGTGGGCGGAGGCGAGAGAGGATTCTCTGCATATCGGAGTCGTTCTACGTCCTCCCAACTCGGAGACGAGCCATGGCATACACCAATTCGAAAAATTTTGGGTACTAGATACTCATATAAATGGCTTTTATTTTGAAGAGTCATTCTGTTTTCCTCTTAGGCCACGTTCGTTTGCAATGTTTTTATTTACGGTTTTCGTTTTGCTTCAAAACGAAAACATCATGTGTTTTCGTTTTGGAACAAAACGAAAACTTATGTTCGTTTGTAACATGATTTTCATGTCCGTTTTAAGGCAAAAAAAAACGATTGACCCATCTGGGGAATCACTGGGAAGGTATCGTCGGCGCCGCCTGCGAGCGACGGGAGACGAAGGAGGAAGATGCTCGAGTCGTCGCCGGCGATTCCACAGCAATTCCGCCTCTGAGTATCCGCATATTCTCGGGGAAGAAGAAAACAGTGCTCGGGCCACGACGCCAACTTGGGCAAGAAAAAAACGATGGAACCTATAAATGAGTATCCGCATCTTCTCGGGCCGGAAATTAGCCACCGCCACCGCCAACTTGGGCCACGACGCCACCGCTCTCCTCTCCGACGAGCTCCTTATCCGCATCTTCTCGGTCGTTGGCAACCCGCACCTCGGCACTGTCGGCCTCCTCTCTACGCTATGGCTTCGGCTCGTCGATGGCCTTCGCCATTCGTTCAGCATCGCGAAGAACATCGGAAGAAGCAGAAGAAAACAGCGTGGGAAAGAAGAAGAATTACTGGCGTGTCTATTTTCAAAACCGAGCAAAACAGACCTAGAGAGCTCGGTTTTGGGGATGAGCAAAATTAGAAGGAGTGAAAACCGAGTGTTTTCAGTTCAAAATCAAAACCGTGCAAAACATAGCTAAACGAACACCTGTATTTGAGCCGCGAAAACTGAAAACGAAAACCAGCCGTGAAAACAGAGCAAACGAACTTATGTTTTTTGGCATTTGCCTTTTCAGGATTTGGAGTGGTGAAGCCGTCGTCTTCTTTAAAAAGAGGAGGGTTATGAATGAGAGGCACCGTGTTTTTCGGGTTCGGAGCGGGCATGTACTCATCTTCTTCATTTCGCTAAAACCCTTCTCAAATAGCACAGCAAAAGCTACCCGTCGGAAATGGCGCAACCCGGCTGGTGCATGGCTTGAACAGCACGTCTCATTGCTTTCTGCAATTCCCGCCATTGCAGTCCGTAAGTATATGCTTCCCGAAATTTCCGGCTCTTTCCATGTTCCTGGTTATTTGTTGGAGAATATGAGCAATGTTTTACAACTTTAGCATAACATTTTCGGGAAATCTGGTAGTCAGGGACATTTTCGATAGGAGAGGCCAACAACACCGTTCATCCGTCGTAGTTCTATGAAGGAGAATAATCTATCACCTGAGAAGTCGTAGGAAGTGGACAAGAGTACTAGTCAATCTAGTGAGATGATTTCTGACACTATAAGATACTGTGTTATTACAATCGGTTTAAAGCATGGGCAGATAAAAAAGTAGATTCGAAAATATACTGTCGTATTACACATATAATACGGTCTAATGTTAACTTATACGTTGTAATAACACAGTATCTTATAGTGCCGAAAATCACCTCATTAAAATGTTCTGCTAAAGTTGAAAAACATCGCTCATATTCTTCAACAAATAACCAGGAACGGGGAAAGAGATGGGGATTTCGGGAAGCATATACTTACGGACTGCAATGCCGGGAAATGCAGAAAGCAGAGAGACGTGTTGTTTAAGCTATGCGTCGGTCAGGTTGCTCAATTTCCGGCGGGTAGCTTTTGTTGTGCTATTTGAGGAGGGTTTTAGCGAAACGAAGAAGATGAGCGCACACCCGCTCCATGTTATTGTCGCTCGAAGCATCTGAGTGGTGATCAATGTGGAATCCCCTACTCGTTGCCTCTAGGTGGGTATAAATAGACAAACTCAATGAGTTTCTACGGGTATCGGATTTACACGTGTCTGAACTAACCCGTTATGCCTCTGAATCTGTTATTCGTCTAAATATACACTAACAATCTCATCTTGTATTTGTGACAAATAACGTGTATGTTTCGGAGTGCAGAAAGTTGAGGGTATCAAAACAAGTTTTTGACTTTACACATTTCATAAGAGGTAGCACCGTTTAAAAAAAACATAAACATGAGCTTTAAAAATAACATAAACAATCTAAAAAAAATATAAATGTGCTACTTCATAACAAATAAGTCTGAAAAAAAATTGACAATGGATAAACGTATAACAATTCTACTTTGAGAGTAGATCATCATCGTCCCAAGTCAAAATTCACTTTCTCTCCTTCATCTTCACCGGTGCCTGCAAAGAATTTCACGAGTCAAACTTTGTGAATTCATAAACATATGCAGTGACGTATCAAAGTAAACTAGCTCTAACTAAATGAGCTTAGCACTTGTAGCAGTAGTAAAGTAATACTGTCAGCATCTCTATCAACTCTAGCTAGGACCAGACAAGTTTTTATTTCAATAAATCAAACGTTGTTATCTTACTCATTAGTGATCACTATGGACCTCATCATATGACTTGGCACACCGTCATTTGCGACATTATCGAATGTTGAATAATATGTTATGATCACTAATGTTAGATTAACTCGTACAATGATTTTCTATTTCTAATTGAATAGTTCTCAAATCTAACTTACAATGAGAAAGATGTCAAGTCATCACGTGTGGGATGACTAGCATCTAATCATCTTGAGATTTCATCGAGAAATTATTTGGGGTTTTCAGTCTGTTATTAGATG
This sequence comes from Platanthera guangdongensis, assembly GCA_039583875.1. Lineage (NCBI taxonomy): Eukaryota > Viridiplantae > Streptophyta > Magnoliopsida > Asparagales > Orchidaceae > Platanthera > Platanthera guangdongensis. The sequence continues at coordinate 182,570,034 of CM077148.1, forward strand.
CTTTAATGTTGTGACTATAGACTATTGCTATCAAAGCATAAATATATGAGTATGTTTCATATTTCTTTGAACTTTAATCTCATTTTTCTTGATGTTTTAATTATGAGAACTCTATTTAAGCCTTTTGTCAAGACGTCTGCAACATTATCCTTGGAACTCACATCCATATGGGTTATAATCATTTGACTCGTGAGAGAGGTCAATCAGGCTTATTTCATCCTAAGTTGCATTCTTTTGCTATTGAATAGAGTGTTCATAGCAATCGTTTTTGTAGCCTAATTGTCGCAGTAAACTGTAACAGAACTCGATTTTAGGCTCGATAGTGGAATGTCCATCACCAAATCTATTATCCACTATGCTTCTTCTCCCGCTAAAGCTAGAGCGTAGAGTTCGGATTCCATAGGAGATAGTGCAATACATGATTGCCTCTTGGACTTCCAGGATACGACTGCTCCTCCTAGCATGAATATAAATCCACTTCTGGACTTGTTGTTGTTTAATTCCGAGCATCACGATGCATCAGAATATCATTCCAAAACTGGAGGATGACCATGACAACATAAAGCATACGTTTGGGTGTGCTTTAGGTATCGCATTAGCCTATCGAGGACATCACAATGGCATTGGCTAAGATTACTAGTAAATCTGCTTAACAGGCCGACCGTAAAGGCTATGTCAGGTCTTGTGCAGACCATATCATGCATGAGACTACCAATCAGTTTAGCATAATCTAACTGTCTAATCGTAGCTCCATCATTGGGCTTTAAGCGATTATTGCAATCGTAAGGTGTTTTCACTGCTCTACGTTCACTGTATTCCCACGTGTCCAACATGGACTTTATATAGTGACATTGACTCAGGGAAATGTCATTTTTCTCATAGCTCGCTTGCATCCTAGTATAGTCTCAACTACAACTAGGTCTTTAATGATAAACTCCTTCATTAGTTATAACTTAATGTCATCCACAACGGATTGATCAAAACCAAGAATCAGCATATCATCCACATATAAGCATATTATAGCGACTTTGTTCGATCTATTACGTATGTAAAGATATTTGTCTGAGAGACTCGACATGAAGCTCATGTTCCTTACACTATAGTCAAACTTCTCATGTCATAATTTTGGTGCTTGTTTTAGTCTGTATAATGACTTGATTAACTTACAGACCTTACTTTCGCGACCGTCAACTATGAAACATTCATGTTGGCTCATGTATATTTCTTCGGTCAGATCTTCGTTCAAGAACACAGCCTTAACATTCATTTGATAAACGATTAAATTCTTAATAGACGCAAGAGCAAGGAGTATCCTAATGATTGCTAAGTGGCAAACTGGTGAATATACATCAAAGCAATCCACCCCATTAACTTGTGTAAAACTTTTAGCCACTAGGCGTGCTTTATACTTAGCTACGCTACCATCAGGATTGAGCTTCTTTTTTCAAAACCCACTTACACCCTATAGTTTTAGCCCATTTTGGCTTATCAACTAACATCTGGTGTTATTCTGAAGCAAAGAGTTTATCTCATCATCAATGGCTTCTTTCTGGAGTAGTGAATCTCTTGATCTCATCACATTCTTATAGGTGGATGGATCAGCCTCAACGTGGTAAGTGACAAAGTCACTACCGAATGTTCTGGGAGTTCGCTCTCTCACCGAAATCCTTCTAGACTCCAGGACATTATTGTCTACCGGGACTGAATATGAGGTGCTCGGTACTGATTCAGGTTCTTCCTCAGTAATAGTTGCTTGTATGCCTAGGATTGTAAGGTTTCTATCCTTAAAGAACACAACATTCATAGATTCAATAATTATATTATTAGACAGGTCTAAATATCTATCTACAACACTATCTTCAGCACAACCTAAGTAGACACGCGTGTTGGTCCTAGGTCCAAGTTTAGACCGTTTAGGGTTCTCTTAAAGCAAAGCTCGTAGGACGTGACATCTAACTTAGCACGAGGGGCTTTGTTTAGATTTTTTTTGTAGTTAAAACTGCTTCTCCCCAATAAACAGTAGACATGCCAGCAGTGAGGAGCATAGAATTCAACATCTCTGTTAACGTTCTATTTTTCTCTCTGTTATACCATTCAATCGGGGTGAGTAAGGAGTAATGTTTTTTGATATGATGTCATAAGAAGAAAAAAACACCTAAACTCACTGGATACATATTCTCCTCCTCCATCACTTTTAAACCTCTTTATTTTCATGTCTAGTTGGTTCTCTACCCTGGTTTTGAAAAGACAGAATTTTTCAAATGTTTCATGTTTAGTTTTAAGAAGGTAGATATGACAAAACCTAGAGCAGTCATCTATAAATGTGATCATATACTTCCCTCCTCTTGTGACAAAACTTTTAAAGTCACATATATCGGAATGTATAAGCTCTAAGGATGTTGTGCTTCCAGTAACCGCACTAAAAGGTTTCACAGCGACCTTAGTCCGAGCACACACATCACATTTCTCAGGTGGTGATTTAGTGTCCAATGTGATCTGACGAGTTCTAGCTATTTGGAACATTTTCTTATAGTTCACGTATCATAGTCTCTTATGTAGAGACTTAGGGCTAACTAAGTTTATTTGAACTTATTGAACTAATTCGTTTGTTAGACTTAGTCGACACATCCTATTTTGGGCGTATGCACATCCAAAATAGTGTGAGCTAACTGACAGTGTTACTCTACCGTTACAAGAGTTAAACGACATACTAACATCACATAATAGACATATATACACTAAGTTAGCAGTCAATGAAAGAATGAATTTGACGTTCTTTAAAATTGAAGACTTATCTGAGGATAACAGAAAGGTTGCGTTCCCCACCTTCAGTACATCATCTGTCTTGTCATTAGCCACCGTTGCAGTCTCTCTTGCATCAGTGCGCCCTGTCATCAGAGTAACATTGTTGCAAACGTGACACGTCGCCCCCGAATCCAAGTACCACTCCGTGTTGGCCTTAACATTTCCGACCATCGCAATAAAGTCGGAAGGCTCAGCTTGACTAACCATATTGGCTTGGTTGCCATCTTGTGGTGCTTTGGTTCTTTCCATTTTAGGGAGCTTGCAATCAGATGCATTATGCCCCCATTTATTGCAGTTAAAATACCTTTCCTTAAACCTTTTAGTGCGTTTGTTAGGGCCTACAACTTTGGAGCTACCATGAGAGGGTTTGGTCCTTTTAAGGTTCGACACGTGTTTAGAATTGAGGACCATGTTATTCGTAGCCTACTGCTTGCTAATATTTTCTAAAGCGTGTCGAGTCCTATTTTCATCCTCAATGCAAATGAATCGCTTAAGGTCATTTAGACCAACCTGTATCTTCTTGCGGTAGATTTCAATTTTGAATCTGTAACACGTGGAAGACAACTTATACACAATTGTGTCTGCAACAAAACTACCGGGCAGAGAGATATTCTCACTGTGCAAAGAATCGACTAAGTTTTCAAAAACAGATACCCGAGGGAGAATGACTTTCTCCTCGCCAAACGTGAAAGAATGAAACTTGTCAACAAGGTGTGCTTTTAACAAGTCCTCCTGCCTGAAATGCTCCTCCATAGCCTCCCATATCTCCTTAGCAGATCTCATCTTGATGTATGTATTGGTCAGGCTAGGAGATAAACAGTTCAGCAGGTAATCCCTGCAGAAGTCTTCATCAACAACCCACTGATCTTCTTCATCAGTCCCCATAACATCAGTACGAGCAGACTGAATGGTGTAAAACACTTTCAGATACTTCATCCCAAACTGAGTATTCAGCTTCCAGTCATTGAACTTGGTTGAAGTGAACTATTCCAACTTGAGCATCAGCATCGGAGATGAAAAATTTTCCCCTTTCATCATTTTGATGATATCAGACACAAGAAATAAAAAAATGGCCCACTCAGTGCCAAACAGCAACACTCGACGCCAAACAACAATTCTCAACACATGGACGTGGACTCAATGCCTGGAGGTCCACATACAACGCCTTGCGGCAGGATTCGTCGAGCAGCGGGGTTCGTCGAGTAGTGGGTAGGCCTGAAATTTAAAAACTGAAACCGCAAAAAACCGCAACACCGCACCGCACCGTTTTCGAACCGCACCGAACGGTGCGGTTGTGGTGCGGTTTTGGTTATTGGAAAACCGCATAGTTTGTGGCGCGGTTTGGTTTTTGTCTTGTCAAAACCGCATATACCGCACCGCACCGCATTCTTTACGATAATATTTTATTTATATATATATAAATATATTAAAAATATTTTATTTATCATTTTTACCAATTTCATAAGAACCGTAACTTATGTATAAATTTTTTTATTTTACCAAGTTCTTATATATAATTTATTTTTTTAATAATATTTTATGGTTTTACTTTAACCGTAACTTCATAAGGATTAAGAACCGACGGTCGACGGAAGTCACCGAACCCTCAGCTCAATTCTTATTTTTTACTCAACTTTTTAGTTAGGTCACGACTCACGGCCTCACGGGAACTCGGGAAGGGTGGAAGGCGCGTCTTCTCCGACGTGCGACAGCATCGAGCTCGGCGGCACATGGCTCCAGTATTCACGCGAGGGCAGCTGTACTCTAGCGACTTCCAAATCCCTTCTCCCGTGGGCTCCAGATCTCACGACATCCAACTTCTTCCCCGTCGACCCTGTCTTCTTTCTCAAAGTTGAGCCCTGCAGGTATGACGTTTTTGGTTTTTTTTCTCTTTATTATTTGCATATTACATTCTAAATTAACATCTTTTAATTTAACATGTTTATTATTTTCTCTTGTATGTTGTCTTTTTTTAGAGTTAGAAAAGGAAATACGTGTCACGACTCGTCTCGACAGAAGTCAGAGTACACTTTGAGACGAGTCGTGATGCCACAGGCATGGGCGAAAAGAAATCCATGTCTGCTAAGGCAGATGCAGAGAACACTGAAAATAGTTTTAAAGTAGTTATTTTTGGGGAAAACATGTTTTTTTTATTATGCGGAAGTTTTCAAAATTTTAAATGCATATGTATTTTGCAAAATTCATATTTTACAGGCTACTACTATAATTTTCATGTCATTATGATGCAACAGAGAGTGCACATGCGTTATATTCAGATTCTGGTACATAAATATTTATATAGCCTAGCAGTTGTCCATGATTACAGAGAAAATGACTGATTGCAATTATTACATAAAAGAATTATTTGACAGTAAAAGAAATGTAAACATAGAACCCGAAACTTGAAGCAGACCGGGCTCGAGGACCTGGCGGCGCTGACACGAAAGCTAAGGCAATTCCAAAACACAAAGGAAAAGCCTCAGAATGCTGAAATAAATAGATTGAGCAAAGTAAAGTACAGAACAGTAATAGAAGCAGAAAAGTATGAGTATCAGATTCTCGTGATGAAGCAAAACTATCCGTGACAAACAAACAAAAAACTAAACAGATCAAGTTAGTTAATTAGACTAGTTCGGAGAATAGCCTAAAATTATTCATGTAATAGGTTGTAAGTTGTGATCGATGAAGGGTGTAGGTACTATAGCGGACGCACATGACTCACGATCAGATCTGAGTGCAAGTCTTATCGGAAAAGTAATCCTGCTTGCCGTGACCATGCCAACAGACAGATGCCCAGTTAGACGCTACAGTTCAAGGATTCGCTTACAACCACGAATTTGTTTTCATGTTTCATACGAGATTATTTATCATATTATTTTATGACAATATTATGAGAGGAAACTTCAGATCGTGAAACAGATTCACGTCAACGCGAAAGATTGGAAATAAGTTTTACTCGGGTCTTACAATCAGACAGACATCAGAAAGCAGACAGACATCAGAAACTAGACATACATCAGAAACCAAACAATTTTCGAGTAAAAAGCAGAGGTAAGTTGAAGTGTATTGGATCAGAGATGTCAAAAATTCGCCTAGGTTAACAATTTCTAGGGCACAGTTAGCTTCCAAGAAAAAACATGCGTTCACTACCGAGCATGATATCAAATCATCAAACATATATTTGTTATCCATAATTCGTTACAAATGTGATTTTCCAATTCAAAAGTGTGTACGGTACGAGCGTGACATAACTCAACCATCTTTAAATCCCTAACCAGGAGCCTTAACAATGATCATTCAAATCTATTAATGCTCGTACTCAAGCTTAATGTCCTCATTTTATTCATCAAATAAGAATACAAATCCTCAAACTGAATATCCATTAACTATCATTTACTAACTCGTCTCCCAATTACTCAAATATCATTATTTATATTCACGACTCGTGCTAATTCTATCGCATGAACCTCAAAATAGGAACAAGTTTAATAAATTATTAAATATCTAAATTTAACTGACAACAAGCTATCAAAGGTTGATTCATATAAACATAAGATCAGATAAAACAATTAAGTTCAATGTTTGCAAGAGAGAGGTAATCTCTACTTGCCTCAAAGAAGCTAAAGCTGACAGAGGAGACCAAATTGCGGCACAAGCGAAATCGAAAAACTTGACATCAGACCTGCTGAAGCACAAACATATACAACAATGAGATATCAAAAATTCTAACGCTAGCACACACAATAAATTATCGCAGACTCAGATAGGAGAGGGCTAAGAAATTTACCTCCCTCAAAGGTGAGGGGCGAAGAGATACCCCGTAGAAGCAGGGACTTGGTGATACTTGGGTTAGGGGAAACCCTAATTCGGAGAGGAATTTGCTTCACGAACCGTCAAGGAGCGACGAACGATGCTGGAGAATACAAATATCCAAAGGTTAGACGATTACAAAGGGGCAAAAAATTATGAATCACAAATTATATGAAATTGGAGCACGTAAGTTTCAAAAAAATTTCAAGGAAAGAAAAAAAGAGGGGAAAGAGGAAACTCTTACCAATAGGAACCAAATCCGGGCCCAAAGAAAAGAGGGAAGAAAACCCTAAGCGCTCTTTTTGCAAAATCGGCCCAATCGGAGAGGAAGAGGGATGTCGAAGGAAGGGGATGTGTCTGCCTTCGCTGATCGACGAAGAGGAGGCCTTGCCGGCCCTAGGAGAAAGAGGGAAGGGAGCAGTCGGCCTCTGGAGGTGCAGGAGGGAAGGACTGCCTTGCTAATCGAAGGAGAAGTTGCTGGCCCTAGAGGGGATGGTCGCCGGCCCATAGCAGAGGAGGAGCAACTTGTGGCATCAGCCATGAAGGGAGGAGTCAGAGATGTCGTCGGCTTGAGGAGGCAGAGAAGGCGTAGAGCAGAGTGAGAGGAGAAGCCGGAGGAATCGGCGCCTGGAGCAGGAGGAAGCGACGACCTGCGGGAGCTGCGGGTTGCGGTGGAGTCGGGATCGGGGAGCCCTAGACCAAGCGGGAGCAGCGGAATGCGGGAGTCGGCGGGATCGGGAGAATCGCTGCGGGCTTGCAGGATTAAAAGAACGGGGGGGGGGGGGGGGGCTTGGGTAGGTAGGAATTAGATTAGGTTTTATTTTAATATAATTATTATTATATATGTTAAAAATGAGTTGTTACAATACGGGAGAGTCCAGATAATCTTGAAGAGATAGATGTAGTACTATGAGGACTCCGAAAGTATTCACGGAAGGAGAACAACTATTTGGGAACTCGAAAAAGGTTTATTTATCAGTTATGTTTGTTTGCATTGCTATGATTCTATTTTTTTTATGCAACTAAAGTTTTCAAATTTGAATTCACAAAACAATGTAGATGTTATGATTATATTTATCTAAATACTATCTAAAATTACATTGTTATGATTATATTTACCAGCTGTGTAGATGTAGTTTAAAGCTCTCATAACTTATTTTAATTTTTAACAGTTATAACATAACATAAGCAAGAATACCATATAGAAAGGTTCGACAAATGTGCAAAAACCGAAAGCGCACCGCAAAAACCGACTCCAAAACGCACCAATGTCAAACCGCACCGCACGGTTTGGATGCGGTGCAGTTTTGTAAAGTCCAAAACCGACCCTCTTCGGTGTGGTTGCGGTTTGGGCTCAAACCGCACCTAACCGCACCAGTTTCACCCCTAGCAGCGGGAATTCGCCGAGCAGCGGGAATTCGTCGAGCGCAGAACGACCAACGATTCGTCGAGTGCAGAACGGCCAGCGATTCGTCGGGCGCAAAACAGCTAGCGATTCGTCGAGCGCAGAACGGCTAGCGATTCGTCGAGCGCAGAATGGCTAGCGATTCGTCGACCGCAGAATGACGACGGCGGCAGACACAGAATGACGGCGACAGATCTGCTACAGGAGACATTTCTTCCTTCCCGATCGATCACTAACGGCGACGACGTAAGTTCCCCGTCTCTCCCGATCTAGATCCCACTACCTCTTCCTGAGCGGAGCCCACGAGATCCTCCCCGTTCCTGGCAGCTGGAACGATCAACAACAACGACCGAATGCTTGTTTTTACCGCCGACGTCCAAATCTCCTCCACCGGCAAACAGCGATAGCAGAATATTTCTCCTTCCCGATGAAAACTGGCGGCGGTGGCGGTGAGATCTCTTGGCTTGCAGTCGGCGGCAGAATCGTGAATCCCGACCAATCGGGAGAAAGGTAGCGGTGCACGACGTGAAAAAACAATTCCAAAACTAACATATTCCGATCTCTAGAGCGACGACGTGAATTCCGGCGGCCAAAACAAGAACGGTAAACGGTTACAGGATGCAAAACCGTGAGCGACGGGGGGCGGTTACTCCGAGAATGTTAATGTCGCTCGAAGCATCCGAGTGGTGATCAAAGTGAAATCCCTCACCCGTTGCCCTAGGTGGGTATAAATGGACAAATCCAAGGAGTTTCTACAGGTATCAGATCCACACGTGTCCGAACAGACCCGTCATGCCTCCGAACTCGTTATTCGTCCCAATATACACTAACACTCCCGAACCCGAAAAACACGTCTCTTATTCGTAACCCTCCTCGTTTTACATTCAAACAAAGAATTTGACCGCTTGACCGCTCCAAACCCTAGAAACGCGAATGCCAAAAATTAGTGGGACAATAATAACGTCTAGTACTCAAAAAATTTCGATTCTCCAACAACACAGTGAGAGAAGTTGAAGGAAACATGAAGACCGATATATATTTGTTTCACGTCAATTAATCACAATTTTTAGATATTTATTATCCACCTTCTCTGTATAAAGCGATAAGGATTTGGAGATTTTTCTTCCATCTCTTTCCCGGGAAATTATTATGACCGGCTCCGGGGCGAGTATTTTGCTCGCACGCGACTACTGAGAATCTGCTCGCGCCTTTACTCCTCGCACGGTGTTCCCATCTCCCCCGACTCCGCATCTGAAATTTAGGGTTCTCTTTCGCGAATCAGACCCCCAACTCTCTTTATCATCTCTACTTTGCTTCCTCTGTTTCTCCCCTGCACTGAGAAGCATGGATTCTCTAACCCTCTTCCCTTCTCTTCATTATTTTCGGCTCCCAAAAACGCATAAGCTCGCGAGGTCCTTCATTTCGTGCTCTGCCTGGTCTCCCACGCTGTCCAAAGGTTATCTCCCCTATCTTCAACCTAAAAATTCAGTTCATTAGTTTTTATATATTGTCATGTTACCTGCATCATTAGTTCATTATTTTCTTTTCTTGTTTCCAATGCAAAAGTGTATATTTTTCTAGTGTCAGGGTGCAGGGAAATGCTGACAAAGCCGTGCATAAGATGGAACTGAGAATTCTAAATGGAGAAGAAAGATGTGCGAGGGGTTTAGTGTGAGGAATAGAAATAGGTTGCTTAAGATTGTGGGGTTACTCACCCAAAGTAAGGGAACTTTCTCACCCCTGAAAGTGAAATCACTCATCCCATGAAGCATTTAACCGAAGGAAAATGGGATAATAGTTTCCAAAGTTTCATGGAAATCCAACTCACTAAGATCATTATGAGCCGATAATCTAGTGAAGTTAAATGTATATTTTTGCATCATATCTTTGAATCTTTGATTATGGTTGTAGTTTTGGAATTCTTGTAAAAAAGTTCTCGTAGGTGTAAAAATATCCCTATCAACAGCTGCATAATATGGCACTATGTTCGAATAAGTGCCAATCCTTGTTTTTGCTGATTGCCCCATAGTTGATTTCACATAGCTGAAGCTCCTGCATTCAAATGGTAGACTACCATCCAAACTTTCTATCCTTCATCAACAATGTTAAATCCCCAAAGAATCAATCCACTTCCGATATCTAATCTGGGAAGTTATCCATGTTCATATTACCAATAATACCGGCCTTCAAAACTCCTAATTCTGAATATAATGCATCCCTCTCCAAATCCACGTTCCTCCTCATTCTCGTTGAAATTGATGCAAAAATGTTGGTTAGGATTTAGGAGCATGATTGATTGCAAATATGTTACTAGCTTGATCTTCTCCATGAACTCCATTATCAACTCATGCCTTAGGATTGGCGCCCACCCAGCCATCATCGCTTGCAACTTTTGGAATAATTTGTTCATTTTTTGTTTCAAATGCTTTTGCATTTGATCAACACACTGGTTGATGATCATCAAATCCGTGCTCCAAGGAATCTCCTCCTCTCGTTCATTGCCCCAAGGATGTCCATGATTTTTTATTATCAACCGCATACTCATTATAGATCGCACAAATCTCGCTTTGATACACTTGACACAGAACTCAGAATAGATCAATCTTCATCGTACTCATAAAACATTGGACTCCGCAATAATATGCAAAAGCCTCGCCAATCTTTTGAATAGAAAAATAGATTATGATTATTGTTAGATAATATAGGGAAAATGATGTAAAAGCCCATTTATAGGCCCATTTCTCTTTTCTCCTTTAGTGCCCACATCTTTTGTATAGGATTCTTTCTCCTTCTCTTCTCCTATATATTTGTATTCTCTCTTATATTTCATACCTGAAGAAGTATATACAAGGTTTGCCCATTGTTTTCTACATGATATCAGAGGGAGGTTGGCCGGCCTGTTTCTAACTGATGGGCTCTCTTCTTCCCTAACCGCTCGGTCTATCCCTTTGACCGGGCGGCTTGGCAGTTTGGCTTAACCGCTCCCTTTTGCGGTTTCTCTCTCCTCTAACCGCCTCTTTCTTCTCTCCTGTGGATTCACCTCCTCTCCTCTCCCACCATCTTTTATAGCCTTCCTCTCTCTCGCTCGTGGACCCCACCTCCGTCCGGCTAGGTTTCTTCTAACCGCCTCTGCGTTCGCTAGTCCGCTGCAGCCTCTCCTTTTCTTTTCTACCCGGTGCGGACTGCTGCTAACCCCCTGAGTCTTGCTCTTGTTGTGGTCTTCTCTTTACCGCTGCGGCCTGCTATTAACCGCTCCGCCCTTGATCTTGTTGCGGTCTTCTGCTATCCGCTCGGTTTGCTGCTGCCTGTGACCTATTTTAACCGCACGACCTGTCTTACCGGTTTGGTGACCGGTCTGACCGTCTCGGTTTGCCGCCTTCTTCTCTCCGCTTCGGCCTCTCTCCGTAGCGACTAACTTTCCCCAATCCTCTAGTCGCTGCCTCTGGCGTCCTCTTTTAGTCGCCGCCTTCTTCCTCTACCCGCGACGGCTACTTCAACTCGCTGCAGCTTCTCCTTCTCTCCGCGGCGGCTTCTCTCCGCGGCGGCTTCTTCTCCGCTGTGACTAGCTTTTGCCACCCTCTAGTCGCTGCCTCCGGCGACCTCTTCTAGTCGCTGCCTGCTTCCTCTATCCGCAACGACTTCTTCAACTCGCGTGGATTTATCTCCTAACCGCTGGTTTTGTCCGGCCAACCGCGTGCTTCTAACCACCCTGTTATTGTGCCTAGCCGCCTAGAATTATGGCTTCAGATTCTACCATTGCTGCTGATTCCACTCCTCTCTCCGACTGTCCTCGTGCCGCTCCTCCCGAGCTTCGGATGAGCTGCGGATTACCACTATTTCTCTTCGTGGCAAACAAAACTTTGTGGAATAGGTACACTCAGTTCAGCGTGTGCTACAAACTAAAGGTCTCCGTCATCATCTCACTAAGACTCCTCCCACTGAACCCACCGATGAGTGGATCCATGACGACGGACGGGTTCAATCTTGGCTTCTCAATTCTCTGGGCATCGAGCCTTATCGTATGACTATGTACCATGAGACCGCTCACGCTATGTGGACTGATCTTCAATCTCTCTACTTTGGGAAGGACAGTTTTCAACACTTGTTTGACATTATTACTGATCTCCATCCCTTGACGCTGGAGTTATTGGAGACATTGCATCCTTTGTTGCGCAGGTTAAAACCCTTGTTGAGGCTTGAATCCAGCATCAGCCTCCCACCACGGACTTAGTAACTCAACGACAACAGAAGGAGGCAGTGGGGATTGCTATGATGATGACCCGTGTTCCCTCGCATCTTCATAGTGTCCGCGCCCATGTTCTATCATACGCTGTTACTCCTACCCTCTTGGATTGTGTCTGCTGATGTCTCCTTCCATGAAGACCAACCATATCATACCAGTCCTTTTGATCCCCTTCTTCCTCCTCCCTACCTCGACCCACCGTACCCGTAACTTCTCCACTTCCACAGCTTCTCCCTACTCCTCTGCACCACCAGTCTAAATCTCCTCTCATTCTGATTACCCCAACACCACCAGTCCTCTCCAAACCTCCTGTCATTCAAGTGTACACTCGTCATCCTCCACGTCCAGATGCCCTGCAACAGCTTCCCTCTACCGGTGTGATCTCGCGGCCTGTTGATCCGGCATCCTTCTCGACAGCACATCCCATGACCAACTATGTCTCTCTACATCGGCTCTCTCCACCTCTTCTTACCTTTGCTCTCTCTCTCCTCTATTTCTATACCTAACTCTGCGCAGGAAGCCCTTCGGCATCCGCGGTGGCGTGCTGCCATGGATGAAAAAATGACGACTCTGTGGGGTAATCACACTTGGGACCTTGTGTCCTCTTCCTACTGGTCACAGTTGCGTTAGCTGCAAGTGGATCTTTACTATCAAACATGACCGCGGATGGGACTGTTGATCGCTTAAAGGCTCAGCTCGTAGCCCGGGGTTTTACCCAACAGTACACCTTGATTATGAGGAAACTTTCTCCCCAGTCGCAAAATTGAATTCGGTTCGGGTTCTTCTCTCCTTATCTGTTCATCGCCAGTGGCCCCTCCATCAGCTGGATGTCAAGAATGCTTTCTTGAATGACGATCTTCTTGAAACAGTGTACATGCATCAATCGCCCAGGTTTGAGACCACGGGGAGTCTCAGGTATGTTTACTTTGCAAATCTATTTATGGTCTCAAACAGTCTCCATGTGGTTTGAAAAATTCAGCAAGACTGTTCGTGAGGTTGACTTCAAACAAAGTTCGGCAGATTCCACTCTCTTACTCGTCACCAATCAACTGAGACTATAATACTTCTGGTTTATGTGACGATGTTCTAATCACTGGTGATGACAGCTGGGATACACCAGGTGAAACAACATTTAAACTCTATCAAATCAAAGATCTGAGAAATCTTCGCTATTTTCTTGGACTCGAAGTAGCACGACGACCCGATGACCTCGTCTTATCCCAGCGTAAGTATTGCATTGACCTTCTGCAAGATGCTGGCCTCTCGGGTTGCAAACCTGCGGAAACCCTGATGGAAGTCAACCATATGTTGTGTGCTCAGGGATCTGAGAATGATTCTCTACTTCCGAAATCCGGAATACTATCGTCGTCTTGTGAGAAAACTAATATACCTAGCAGTTACAAGATCTGACATATCATTTGCGGTTGGTGTGGTCAGCCGGTTTATGCATACCCCACGGGTCTCTCACCTCCAGGCAGTGGAACGCATCCTCAGGTATCTGAAGACTTCCTCTGGGCAATGACTTGTGTATAAGCCATCTTCCTCCCTTTCTCTTATTGCATACTCGGATGCGGATTATGCGGGCTCGTTGGATGATCGACGTTCTACTAGTGGGTTCTGTACATACTTTGGAGGAAATCTTATCACATGACGGAGTAAGAAGCAAACAATTGTTGCTCGCTCGTCTGCTGAGGCCGAGTACCGTGCGATGGCGGCTGTTACATCCGAAATAATCTGGCTTGAAAGTCTCCTAATGGACTTGAGAGTTAAATTGTCCTCACCTTCAACGTTGTTCTGTGACAGTCAAGCTGCAATACACATTGCAAAGAATCTCGTGTTTCATGAGAGGACTAAACATATTGAGGTTGATTGTCACTTCGTTCGAGAAAATGTTCAATCAAAGGAGCTAAAGCTTGAACATGTTCCTGCCTCTGTGCAAGTCACTGATGTCCTTACCAAGGCATTGCCTCGCAAGTTGTATTAGCCAGTTCTTGTCCAAGCTTGGTGCCCACGACTTGTACGCTCTAGCTTGCGGGGGAGTGTTAGATAATACAGGGAAAATGATGTAAAGGCCCATTTATAGTCCCATTTCTCTTTTCTCCTTTAGTTCCACATCTTTTGTATAGGATTCTCTCTTTCTCTTCTCCTATATATTTGTATTCTCTCTTGTATTTCATGCCTGAAGAAGTATATACAAGGTTTGCCCATTGTTCTCTACAATTATGAAAGAATTCAAGCAAACTTCATATAGTTAGGGTTGCAACATCTAAAAAGAACTGAAGTAGAAATTGTGTAATTGATAGGAATTGAATACTAGAACACGCTATTAACCCCGGAGTCCCGTAGCTTGCAAGCAGAGAAGAATTTTGGCATGCATACATGGGCTAATGAATAAACGTTGATTGGTAGCAAGTAGATCTCTCGACGTCTTTTCTGAAATGCGATTCACTTTCTATAACTCCTCTCAGATTCTTGTTATGACTTTTAAAACATCACCTTGCATTTTTAATGTTATTGACTTGATCAATTGAGCTTTTACGATCGATTGTGTCCACGTAATCAATCAATACTTGTTCTACATTACTATTCCTCTCAAAAGAAGTACTGATATGATGGTTAAGGAGATGATAGAGAGTTTGAAGTCTATTCATAAATTAGTGAAGTTGCAAATTGAAGCAAGCAATACCAAATATAAGGAAGCTGCAAATATGCACATGTGGAAGGTCACTTTTGGGTTTGGTGACTATGTTCAGTCTTAAAGATCGTTATCCATTGGGAAAATACAACAAGTTAGCAAGAGGACCTCCATTGCGAGAATACAACAAGTTAACAAGAGGACCGACTTTTGTGAAGTGTCGAAGAATTTCAATGACAACACATATTCGTGAAAACTTATAAGTCATCTATGATCTTCCGATTTTTTCAATTTTAAGAACTTGGGCCAATTTATATAGTGACGAGCCTCCATTTTTGATAACGAGCTCTTTCCAAGTTGCGAGGATGATGCAACCATATTAGCCATAAAATTACTCGAGCAACTTGATCGGGCCGACACACGAAGCATCTAGTCACAAAGATTAATTTCATGCATTTATTTTACATGTTTTTTATTACCGCTTTTTTTATGTTTTCACAATTTCTTTTTGTTCAAGGACTTATGGTATGAATCCGCATGGGTGTTAACAGACAATCTCATCCTAATGTAGAATTAAGTTCACCATGTTGTTGGTGAACTTATCAAATAATACCCCATCATCCAAATGTTGATTGACGAGCCTTAGCTGACCGAAGCTCTCTCCAAAGTTACTTCTCTTTCAAAAAAGAAGTATCTTCGACCACTATGTTTTCCATGGCACATATGAATCAGGAAAGTGAATTTTGAGTATTATGGGAACGAGTAATAAAAGAAGAGTAAGACGAGAGATTAACATCTCAGAAAATTAATTTGGCTTCATGCCAGGGCAGTTGACCATGAAAGCTATACATCTCTTGAGGAGACTCATTGACAACTACTGAGAAAGAAAACAAGTTTTGCATATGCTGTTCATCGATCTTGAGAAGTCTTATGATAGAGTTCCAAGAGAGATTTTATGGAGTATTAGAAAAGAAAGGTGTAAATGTATCATGCACTGACATAATCAAAGACATGTATACAAATTCAGTGACGAGGGTGAGGACATCTGGAGGATTAACTGTAACGACCTAAAATAAAATTCCGTATAAATATTTTGAGATTATCCCCGATGATGAAAAGACACATATTTTATGATTTCTTTCCTTCCATGATGGTTTGGATATTTTTGTGGGTTTGCCTTTTTCATTAAATGGGCTGAATTTACGTGGGTTGTTAATATGCTTATTGGCTCGTTGCTTAAATTATGGGCTGATGATTTTGGGAATTTGGGCTGGCTGGCTTGGTGTGCTGGCTTGGTGTGACGTGCTGGCTGTGTTATTATGTGCTGGCTGTGTTTGGTGGCTGGATGGGTCAGTTGGCTGTTGATAAAGGTTGTTTTGATGTGCTGGAGGATGAGATGTTGGCTGAATACATGTTTGACTTCGGTTAATTAACACCTGGAGCGGTCTTACCGCTTAGCCGAGGATTTCACTGTATAAAGTAGTCGGGCCGCTACTTCATTTGTCCCGTACTTCTGCTTCTGCGAAACCCGCGACCTCCTTCTCCTCCTTCATTTTTCTCCGGCTGCTCCTTTACGACAGAGAAGTGTTTCTTCTCCATCTTCTTCTCCTTCTACTTCATCTTCTTCTTTCTCTGTGCCGAGCTCTCTGTGTTGTCGCTGTCGTGTTCCTGTGCCGACGCTGCTCCGCCTCTGTCGCTGCCGTGCCGTCGATTCTTCAGGGTCGACGGTTCTGCTAGGGCTGCTGCTGCTTCCCTCTTCTTCTGCTAGGGCTGCTGCCATTCTTCTTCTCCTGCTAGTGCTACTGCGCCAAGGTTTCTTCTTCTTCTCCTGGCCGATTACTTCTCCGTTCTTCTTCTTCTTCTTCTTTTTCCTCTACTGCTGTATCGAGTATCTCCGCGCGTATGGGGCTCTGCTTTGCCTCTGCTGTTTCTCAGTGACTGCCTCTGCTTTTGATCTAGGGTTCCTGTTGCTCCTGAGCTTCTCCCGTGTAGCTGCTGTCACTGCAAAGTTGCCGCCGCTCCTTGTAGCTGCTCCCGAGCTGCCGCCTCCCTGCTGCTACTACCAAGCCACTGCGTCCTCCTTTTGGCTGGTTTAGTTTATTTTCTCCACTTAGTTACTTGTTTGGACTGATTCTTGGTTTTCATTGCTGATTTTTAGGAGATTGTGTCGATAGCCAAGTTAAACTTTATGCCTTGCTGGACAATTATGTTAAGAGGACTGGAAGTCCATTTGGGGGGCTGGTTTTTAGCCCAATTGTGAGGCATATGTTTAATTATCTGGCAAAGTATAAATCAGATTTGGCCTTTAGCAATTTAGTTGGTATTTTCGGATTATTGTTTTAACTTTCCGATACAACTCTTTTACGCTCCATGCTACGTGCACGACCAGACGCAACCCAAATTAAGATGCACCAGACGCAACCCAAATTAAGATGCATGTTATTTCAGTGGTTCCCAAAGCTTAAAACTTCGAGGATGGCGTCCCGTGATAACTGTGACATGCATGCAACAAAGGATATGAATAAAGGAAAGGAAATGGTGAGTATTTTATTTCTTGAAATTATGGGTATTCAATTATTTTGCCATATTTAATGTCCTTGAACAAACTTGCTTGTGCATATGAATTTTGCCTTAAAAATATATCGCTAAGTAAATACAGTGGGCGAGGGGACAATTAAGCGATATTTATTTTGAGGGAATTATTTTATTATAAACTTCTATTTACACGCCAAGATAAAATTCATTTAAAACTCTGCATGGGGAAATGTGATGGCTTCGAATCCGATGATGTGGAGGCATCCACTGATGGATTCACCAGTAGGGGTGAGCCTACACTTACGCTCTTCGGGGGCGGGTCCCAATCAAGATGCATCACCGGAGCATTTCCCATTTTATGTAATAAGGGGAAATTTAATAGTATTGGAATCAAGTGATTAATTTTATTGTACTGTATGCATATTGGTGTCATCCCCCTTGTTTGCATGTATAACCATTTCACGAAATACTATTCTCACATAGTCATAATTTTTATGATTAACCCTTAGTGGATTCATTTTTTTTAGACAACAGGTGAAACTCCAGGTGTACGAGGATGGTTCGCATCTGAAGAATTAAAGAAGGTACGACTCAATGTTTACAAAGGAATCGAGGAAGGTTCTGAGAGTCATAAGTTACTAGTTCAGAAAACTAATGTAAATTTTTAGCAGATTTCGAGTAAACAACTGTATAACGGTGTGAATAAATAAAAGGATGAAATAAAATTATACTGTTCTTAAATATGCTGCGAATACTCTATCGAGTCTCTGTTCACTTTCTGAAATCATTGGGAAGCCCAGAAATTTTGGGTCTTCACGTTAACACAGGAATTCTCCATCACTATTGGCTTACATCAAGGTTCAACTTTAAGCCCTTTATCTCTTTACCCTCATCTTAGATGAGCTCACTAGACATATCCAACAAGCAATACCTTGGTGTTTTTTGTTTGCAAATGATATCGTTTTGGTCAATGAGACGAGCGAGAGTGTAAACACAAAATTGGAATCTTGGCGAGACACTTTAGAAAAGAAGGGTTTTAGGTTGAGCAGGACAAAGACGGAATATATGGAGCTTAAATTTAGCAGTGCAAGATTGATGAATCACTTCGTTATTAAGTTGGATGATCAAGATATTTCCCGTAGTGAGTGTTTTAAATATCTTGCATCGACAGTTCAAAAAGGCGGAGGTATTGATAAAAATGTGACACATAGAATCCAAGCGGGTTGGTTGAAGTGGAGAGGTGTGTCAGGGATCTTATGCGATCGTAAAGCACCATTAGAACTTAAGGGCAAGTTTTACCGTACTGCAATTAGACCAGCGATGCTCTGTGGTTCTTAGTGTTGGGCAGTGAATTGTGTACATGAGCAAAAATGGGAGTTGCAGAGATGAGAATGCTTAGGTGGATGTGTGGACACACGAGACTGGATAAAATTCGGAATGAATCTATCCGGGATAAGACAAGAGTAGCACCAATTGCAGAGAAGATGCGAGAAACTCGACTAAGATGGTTTGGACACGTAAAAAGGAGACCATTAGAGGCACCTGTCAGGCGTTCTGAGAGTCTAGTCACTAAGCATGTTTAACGAGGGAGGGGTAGACCAATAAAGACTTGGAATGAAACTATAAGGAAAGACATGATGTACTTCGGCATTAGTGAGATTATGACAAAAGATAGGATACAATGGAGACAAAAGATTTGTATAGTCGACCCCATTATAGTGGGATAAAGGCTTGAGTGTTGTTATATATCAATATATGTTGACGATATCATTATCACCGGTGACGATAAAAGTGGAATATGCCGACTCAACAAATATCCAACCAACATTTTGAAACAAAGAATTTGAGAATTTTTAAGCATTTCTTAAGAATCAAAGTGGTTAGATCAAAGATGAACATTATGCTCTCCCAAAGGAAGGACGCGCTTGATACTCAGGAGGTAGCTCACATGATTGGTTCAAAGACACTTTACTCACCCATTGATTCCACATTCGAGCTCATACCTAGATAAGGAGAGCCTTGCGCTGATCCATGATAGGGAGAGCCTTGCGCTGATCCATGACAATATCTGCCTAATGGATAAACTAGATTACTGTACATTCACTTGTCTAAACATTTAGTTGTATGTACTGCCAGTCAATTTCTCAATTCATGTTGTGAGGAGCATTCAGAGGTTGTGATTTGGATCCCTTCATATCTGAATGATGCTCCAGGGGAAGGCCTATTGTTTCAGAACTTGGGTCATCAACAACTTGTTAGATATGCATATACAGATTGCGCTAACTTTCAATTAGACAAACCACCTACGTTAAGATATTTTATTATTGTATATCGGAAATAATTTGATTTCATGGAAAAACAAGAGTTGACAATTGTGATAATGCTGAGTATCAAAGCTAAGTATATAAATATGATTGTACCTACATGTAATTTGATATGAATAAAACAACTTCTCAAGGTTCTTGACATTACATCTTTGAGAAGAACTCATGAAGCTCTTGTGTAATAATAAGGTTGGGATGCATATTGCATTAAATTCTATATTTTATGAAATGACAAAGCATATTGAGATTGACTATGACATTATTCAACAAAAGATTGAGTCAAAAGAGACCGTGATATCCTCATTTAATTCAATGCACTAAGCGGTCCCATGATTATCTGTATATGCATCAAATTCTAACATATTAGCTCGAGAGGAAATGTTAAATATAGAAAGATCTTCTTGACTATGAAGAAGAATTATCTACGTACATTCTTACAATAGTGAGATTACTTGGCCCCCACACCTGTCACACATACATACATGCACACATGAGCTATCATGGATGTGGTAAGTAGCTTTTTTTTCCCCACCTCTTTTATTTAAATTTATGTTGATTCAATCGATTATCTCATATAAAGGTCCGCAAGGGTCTAAATCACCTCGGAGAAACTCAAGAAGAACTGATGGAGCTGGGAAAAGCATGGAAGATTCAGTTCAGCGCAAGCTGGAACAGTTCTATGAGGGATCAAATGGACCGCCTCTTCGTGTACTTCCTATAGGTGGCCTGGGAGAGATTGGGATGAACTGCATGCTAGTCGGTAACTACGACCGATATATCTTAATCGATGCAGGGGTCATGTTTCCAGAGTATGTATCAGAAATCATATTGCATAGTTATTAATATATTATTTTATTTAGTGACTTCATCTGTGATTTGATTATTGTTTAGTATTGCATAGTTAATAGCCTTATTCTTCAACATCATTATCATTTCTTAAACATATATACGGACACTATGTTGAATCATGAACCTTAAAATGTTACCTTTTTGTGTTTTAGAATGATGGCATTGCCAACTGCTGAGTAATAGCGAGAATTTTAATTTGTTTACTCATGCAACAAAGTTGTTTTCATATTTTCTGGACTTCTCATATTTTCAGGGCTTTTGGAGCTTTCTGACATATATCCAATATTTTATTTGTCCATATATAATACTAAAAATGTCTCGAGTTCTTTTGAAGCATGATGTGTGTTTTTTTTCCTTCAATAGGTAATTTAATCATCTTATAAATGATATACTTTACGATTTACTTTCTTAATAAATATTTGATAAGCAAAGTAGCATCTTTCATTAGTAATTCACTTTGCATCTTTCTTTCTGGATGTGTTACAAAGACTCAAATGCATGCAATCCTTTTTTTACTAAAAGTGGAACAAATACATACTATATTTTTCAAATAATCCATTTTAATCAGTAAACTTGATGCATACTGTTTTGATTGCCTTTTCCCTTAAATGATTACATGGATACAACTTAATCAGAACTCACAACCTTATCCTTACTTCCTTTTGTTTGTCTGCCTTATGTTCGTAACAGTTATGATGAGTTAGGAGTCCAGAAAATTATACCCGATACTGCTTTCGTCAAAAGGTGGAGTCATAAAATTGAAGCAGTAGTTATAACTCATGGGCATGAAGATCACATTGGTGCGTTGCCTTGGGTAAAGCTTTTCCTTATGCATGCAATTAGCAATTACTACATTTTAGAGCTTATTAATTTAGTACTTGTTATTAACTGTAATCTGCTGGTGAAGCGTGCTAAATTCTGATCAACTATCATGTAAAAAAATTATCTACATTAAAGAGATGAGACAAACAGGTGAACTATATATATTGCTAGAGAGGAGAACGCACCTTTAAGTTTACTCGTTTGTTGTTCTATCCACACCAGACGGGGAACCCTTAAAGGAAAGTCCTTAGCCACAACTTGAGATGTCACCACTCAGTGAGCCTAAGATAGCTTGCCTTTTAACACCCCCTCAAGCTAGCACCATAAACATCCATCATTACAAGCTCGAGAGAGTACGTGCGAAGAGATTTACCAGAAACTATTCTGGTGAACATATCGGCAAGTTGGTCCTTATGTGACACAAACATAGTAGTAATGGTTTGATCCTGAATTGTTTTCCACACAAAATTGCAATCAATCTCAATTTGTTTAGTCGTCTCATGGAAGGAGGGGTTGTTGGCAATGTGGATAGCAGCTTGATTATCACCGTGCAAGTGTATGACCTCCAGGACAGGAAAACCCATTTCTCCCAAAATTGATTTAACCCAAATCAATTCACAAGTAGTAATGTAAATAACACGATATTCTACTTTAGTAGGAGCGAGAAATAAAATTTTGTTTCTTACTCCTCCATGAAACAAGATTGCCACCCACAAAGATATAATATCCACTTGTAGACCTTATGTCAGGGGAGGAATCAACCCAATCAGCATCATAGTACCCGTGAACTTTAAGGTGACCATGATTTTCATAGATAATGTCTTTTCCGGAGGCCATTTTAAAGTACTTAAGTATCTAAAGGACATCATGATAGTGTTGAACTTTAGTACTATGCATAAATAGGATAACTAACCCAACAACAAATGAGATGTCAGGTATGATAATAGTCAGGTAAAATCAATTTTCCCAAAATGTGTTGAAATTCCAACTTCTTTTAAAGATCTCGAGAATTTTCCTTGTGAATATCATTATTAGGATCCACCAGACTATTCACAGGTTTTACTCCCAAATATTCAATGTCACCGAGAAGATCTAAGACATTTGTGCTCGGGCCTGAGAGATCATAATTTTTCTAGCAGATCTAACGGTCTCAATACCAAAA
Source organism: Platanthera guangdongensis (assembly GCA_039583875.1). Classification (NCBI taxonomy): domain Eukaryota; kingdom Viridiplantae; phylum Streptophyta; class Magnoliopsida; order Asparagales; family Orchidaceae; genus Platanthera; species Platanthera guangdongensis. Next base: position 182,592,624 of record CM077148.1, read on the forward strand.
AAATATCAAAGAAGACCTATGATGAAGGACGCGACCACTCAGCGAACCCGGCGTTTGGCCACTCGGCGGATGGAGATCCCGGCGAGCTTGGAATCATGTGGCTGGAGCAAACCGACCCGCTATGTAGGCCGCAGTCTATTTAATTTATGTTCTCTTATTTCTGTTATTTTATTTGGTGTGCGGTTAGCCGTTTGTTTTGAACTTTATGTGTTGGTGTGCTGTTAGCCCTCCTTATGTTATAAGAGGAGGGGTACTATGTTTTATTATCATTATTGATGAATGAAGCTTATTGAAACCCTAAACTATCCACTCCCTCTTCCCGTGTGAGAAGAAATACCGAGCCGGAAGGCTCCCACCGCCTCTCATCCTTCCCGATCGGGAAGATCGCCGGACCGGAAGGTCTCCGCCATCGGCTCCTACGCCAGTTGCTATCAGAGGCCCGCGCTCGACTCCCACGCTCGAACGCCGATCCTCGTCGCTCCTCCGCTCTATCCCGCTTCGCGTATGGCGGATACTCCACCGCATGACGCCGACGTGTGGGCGGCCATCCAAGCTATCATGGCCCAGTTGGCCACCCTCACCACCGCTATCGGGGAGCTACAGCCTGGACGCAACCCGCCGCCGACCCCTGCCGCACCCGCCGCTCCCCGGGACTGTTTCTTCGACCGACAGTATCGCCGGGAACGGGTGCCGCCGCCAGCGTTTCCTCGCCCTCACAACGTCCTCTTTCAGCCGGACTCGAGCTCGGAGGATGAACCACCCGATGCCGCTGCTTCGCCACGGTGGGGAGAACAACAACCCTTACCACCATTCGGGATACCGCCTGCGGGCCGACATTCCCCATTTCCATGGCAATCTGGGTATTGAAGAGTTCCTTGATTGGCTCTCGGAGGTGGAGCGTTTCTTCGAAATGACCGAAATCGACGAACATCGTCAAGTGAAAATGGTTGCTTACCGCCTCAAATCCGGCGCCGCTGTTTGGTGGAATCAACTCCAACTCAACCGCAACTGACGGGGCAAGGCCGCCGTCCGCACTTGACCGATGATGAAGAAATTGTTGCTGAATAGGTTTCTTCCGCCGACTACGATCAACATTTGTTTCAGTACTATCAGAGCTGCTCTCAAGGCACTCGCACGGTGACCGAGTATCTTGCGGAGCTAAGCCGCCTCGTCGACCGCAATGGCCTAACCGAGACGGATGGTCAACACGTCACACGGTTTCTTTATGGGCTACGCCCGTCCTTACGTGAGAAGATTGGTTTGCATGTTCTGCGCACCGTTGAAGAGGATTTTAACGTGGCTCTCAAAGCCGAGCAGATGGAGAAGGTGGCGACACCTCCGAACCGCGTGTACTCCCGCCGTTCGTGGACTGACGCGACGGGGTCCAGCTCCCGAGATTCTACGATCAAGGATACTTCCGACCGGGTGCCGGCCTCCTCCGCACCAAACGGTCGGGCACCCGATCGTGTCACACCGGGCAACTGTTTCAAATGCCAACAGTCGGGCCATTTCGCCTCCCGTTGTCCGCTGCTGTGACAGCCCGTCCACGCAGTCACACAGGATGAAGACGACGCAGACGACGTGTGGGAGGCCGACGAAGTCATCGACGGGTATGACGACGAGGGTGAATTTGCCGCTTGCGTAGTTCACCGCCTACTACTCACCCCGCGCCTCGACGAACATGTTCAACGCAGCACGTCTTTTGAAGCTACTGCAACGACAAGGGGAAAATCTGTGACGTCTTGATCGATTACGGTAGCTGCGAGAATTCGTCGCATCCTGCCTAGTCTCCTACTTGCAACTACCGACCGAACCACACCCGCATCCCTACTCCATTGTGTGGATCCAGCGCGGTCCCTCCATTCGGGTCACGCACCGCTCTAGCGTCCCGGTCGCCATTAGGAAACACTACCGCGCCGACGTTTGGTGCGACGTCGTGGAGATGGACGCCAACCATCTACTTCTGGGCTGACCATGGCAATATGACACAGATGTCTCCTACAAAGGCCGCGAGAACGTCTATTCCTTCACCTGGGCCGGCAAGAAAATTCACATTGTTGCGTGGGTCGGCACCAATCCGGAAACCAGCCCGCCTTCGGATAAGGGGCGCAACTTGCTAGTCATGCACAACGATGCAACTCTGTTCGAGCGAGACATTGCCCAAGCAAAGGAGGTGGTGACCCTCGTTTCTTACGGGCTCTACGCCACCGGCGAGCAAAAGGCGGACGACGTCTCCCAGGATGTGCGGGAGCTGCTGCACGATTTTCGCGCCATCACCACGGAGGACCTACCCGATCACCCCCCCTCTTTGGGGATATTCAGCACCAAATTGATCTCATGCAGGGGGCTGGCCTCCCGAACTTACCCCACTACCGCATGAACCCTCAGGAACATGATATCTTGCGCGAGAAGGTCGAGGAACTGTTGAAGAAGGGCTTTATCGGAGAGCCTTAGTCCTTGCGGGGTCCCGACGCTTTTGGTTCCCAAGAAGGAGGGTTCATGGCGGATGTGTGTGGACAGTCGCGTCATTAACCGCATCACCTTCAAATACTCCTTTCCTATCCCACGCCTTGATGATATGTTGGACATGCTGGATGGATCACAGTTCTTTTCCAAGATATACCTACGCAACGGCTACCATCAAATTTGCATCAAGCCGGGTGATGAGTGGAAAACGGCTTTCAAAACCCCAGACGGCCTTTTCGAATGGAAGGTAATGCCTTTTGGATTATCTAACGCGCCAAGTACTTTCATGCGTCTTATGACACAGGTGCTCCGCCCTTTCCTGGGGAAGTCTGTTGTGGTTTACTTTGACGACATCCTAGTTTTCAGCAAGAGCCGGGCGGCCCACCTATCCCACCTGCGGGAGGTGCTGCAGGTGTCGGCGGACAACGAGCTCTTTATTCATCTCAAGAAGTGCACTTTCCTCGCCCCGCGGCTGAACTTCTTGGGTTTCATTGTTGGCGCGGAGGGGATCCAAGTGGATTAGGAGAAGATTCAGGCGATCCGTAAATGACCGACTCCTACCACTCTCTCGGAGTTGCGGTCGTTCCACGGCTTGGCGACGTTATACCACAGGTTAATCCATGACTTTAGTACCATCACGGCGCCGACGACTGATTGTCTCAAAAAGGGGCGGTTTCAATGCAGCGAGGAAGCCTACCAAGCCTTTAATGTGATTAAGCGGAAGCTCAGTTCCTTGTCGGTGTTGGCTCTACCCAGTTTCCACAAGATCTTCGAGGTGCATTGCGATGCCAGCGACATCGGTATCGGGGCTGTCCTCTCCCAGGACAAACAACCAGTCTCTTTCTTCAGTGAGAAGTTGTGTGATGCTAGACGGAAGTGGACCGCTTATGATCAAGAATTCTATGCCATCGTGCGGGCCCTCAAGCATTGGGAGCACTATCTTCTTCACAAAGAATTCATCCTATTCACCGACCACCAGACGCTCAAATACATTAACAGTCATAAACGGATGGTGGCATGCACCAACGATGGACGACTTACCTCCAAAGATTTCCCTACATCATTCATCACAAGCCCGGGGCTCAAAATGTGGTCGTAGACGCGCTTAGTCGGCGCAATTGCTCATTGGCAACCATGTCCCAGACCATCATCGACATTGACACTCTCGCCGATTTGTATGCCGACGACGTCGACTTCATGGAGGTGTGGCACGCATGTTCGTTAGGCGGTTCACATAACGATTTTCTCCTACTTGATGGGTTCTTGCTAAAAGACAACCGCTTGTGCATTCCCCGCAGCTCCCTGCGGGATAAACTTATTCGCGATTTGCACGGGGGCAGTTTGGGTGGACACCTCGGTCGGGACAAGACACTCACCAGTTTGCTGGAGCGCTATTTTTGGCCATAGTTGACGAAGGACGTCGACAATTTTGTTCGGAAGTGTTTCGTGTGCCAACAATACAAGGGTAAAGCACAGAACACTGGACTTTATACACCACTCCCGCTTCCCGCTTCCCGCAGGCATTTGGGAAGATTTATCCTCGGACTTCGTCTTGGGACTACCGCGCACTCAACGCGGGGTGGATTCGGTGTTCGTCGTGGTGGATCGTTTTTCCAAGATGGCGCACTTTCTCCCTTGCCTAAAGACGTCCGACACATCTCATATTGCACGGCTCTTTTTCCGGGAGATAGTCCGTTTGCACGGCGTTTCGACCTCTATCACTTCTGACCGTGATCCCAAGTTTCTCAGCCACTTTTGGCAAATGTTGTGGAAGATGTTTGACACCTCCTTCAAGTTCAGTAGCTCTGCCCACCCTCAAACGGACGGCCAAACCGAGGTCGTGAACAAGACATTGGGCAACCTCGTTCGTTGCATATGTCAGGATCGCCCGAAGCAATGGGATCATGCGCTGGCTCAAGCGGAATTCGCCTATAACAATGCCGTGCACAGCTCCACCGGTCGCACCCCCTTCTCCATTGTGTACACTAAAGCTCCCCGCCACGCCCTCGACCTGGCCCGCCTACCCGCGACATCCGCTTCGGCGGCCCAATTGGCAGAAGACACCCGCGACATCCAGTCCGACACTCGTTGCAAACTCCTCGAGTCCAATGCAAAGTACAAGGCCGCGGCCGTCAAGCACCGCCGCGAGAAGATATTTGAAGTGGGTGATTTGGTTTTGGTTTTCCTCCGCAAGGAGCGGTTTCCCGCGGGGCGTCATCACAAGCTCATGCCGAAGAAATTTGGTCCGTTCCATATCACACACAAGATCAACAACAACGCCTACATCGTTGACCTCCCGCCAGAATTCACCTTCTACAAAACGTTTAATGTGAGCGACTTGTCCCCCTACTACCCGGATGTGCCCCTTTATCCCGCACACTCGGGGGCGAGTGCCTCCTAAGGCGAGGCAAATGATGAAGGACGCAGCCACTCAGCGAACCCGGCGGTCGGCCACTCGGCGGATGGAGATCCCGGCGAGCTTGGAATCATGTGGCTGGAGCAGACCGACCCGCTATGGAGGCCGCAGTCTATTTAATTTCTGTTCTCTTATTTCTGTTATTTTATTCGGTGTGCGGTTAGCCGTTTGTTTTGAACTTTATGTGTTGGTGTGCTGTTAGCCCTCCTCATGTTATAAGAGGTGGGGTACTATGTTTTATTATCATTATTGATGAATGAAGCTTATTGAAACCCTAAACTATCCACTCCCTCTTCCCGTGTGAGAAGAAATACCGAGCCGGAAGGCTCCCACCGCCTCTCATCCTTCCCGATCGGGAAGATCGCCGGACCGGAAGGTCTCCGCCATCGGCTCCTATGCCAACCTAAGTATTTGATTTCAAAGGCGGAGATGAACTCCCTTTTAACTAAAGTAATGTGCCGATCAACAATTCCTGTGATGTTGATATCATCCACATATACAATATGGGTAGTGGTAAATTTCTCCTTCATGTAGATAAAGGCTGAGCGATCAGAAGTACAACGAGAAAAATTTAAACTCAGGAGTTTGACACTGAGCTTTTCAAAGTAGTCCCGGGATGATTATTTGAGACCATACAAGGCCTTCTTGAGATGACACCCCTGCCCTTTAGGAACACGAATGCCCCGGTGGAGGAGTCATGTAGATTTCTTCTTTTAATTCACCGTGGAGAAAGATATTTTTTTTACATCAAGTTGATACAAATTCCAAAACTTGTGGGCTGCAATAGATAGCAAATTCTAACAGATTTAAGTTTAGCGACATCAACAAAAATCTCCTGGAAGTCAATTCCATCAATTTGGGTAAAGCCTTTAGCAATCAGCCTTACTTTATATATATCAAAAACGTTATCTTGAAGGTATTTGATAATATATATCCATTTGTATTCGTCAGCATGACGTCCATGCAAAATAGAACAATTTCCTAAGTATTTTGACGTTGGAGAGCATCCATCTACCTCGTTCATAGCCTTTGCCCAATGGGGATTAGAAATAACTTTTGAAAAATGGTTAGGAATAGGAATAGAGGAAATTGATGTAAGATAAGATTTCAAAGAATGGAGAGATAGAGTGATACCCAACATATTTTTCAATAGAATATCTGGTATGACCACTATGAATTTGGAGAGAAGAAGTGGCCCCATGAGTGGTACCAGTGTTTGGATTTGACAAAGTGGTGGTGGGTGGTGGAAACATGAGTATGACATTCTTTGCCCAGTAGTTCCGACTTATTTTCTCTAGTAGACTTGAAGGTTCTTTCTTCTTTTATAAACCCGTAGATCATCCGTGGGTACTTCCCTTTCAACAGGAACACTCAAGCTACTAGGTGAGAGAACATCCGCAAGAGCAGGTAGAGGCGGCATCATACCACCCTCATCTTTAGATTTCTCTTGATATGTAACATTTTTCCCCTCATCCGAGTAATACGGGGTGCACTCAAAGATTGTAATATCTTTAGATATAATCCTTCTACGCAACAACGGTGAGTATCATTTACTCCCCTTTTGGTTAACGACATATCCTACAAAAACGCATTTGATAGCTTGAGGATCCTTATTTATCCTTATGTGGTCCCACAATATGAACAATAGAAACACATCCAAAAGCCTTGGGTGAAATATTAAATAACGAAAGATTTGGACAAATAAATTTTAGAGGATACTTCCCCACCGAAATATCAAATGTCATCCGATTAATTAGATTGACAAACGCCAGACCACCTTGTGCATCTCTTGTAATAAACTACGAGTAGTTTTGATGGTATGTCGATTCTTCCTTTCTGCCACACCATTCTATTGAGGGGTTCCTGTGTAAGAAGTTTGGAAAATGATGTCATGATCTCCCAAGAACCTTTGAAGTCCCCACCGGTATATTCGCCTCCATTGTCGCTCCTACATATTTTAACATTAACATCAAACTAATTCTGTATATAGTGATAAATTAACCGAAATATTTCATATACTTCATTTTTCTTTCTCATAAGTTAAACCCAAGTAAAGCGTGAGTAACCATTAATGAAGGAGATAAAATAACAAAATTCATTCACAAAGCAGATATGGAAATGTCTAAACATTAGAATGTATCAAATCAAAATATCTCACACTTTGACTCCTGGTAGGAGCATATTTAGTTTTACAATATTTTCAAAATTCACAAGATTGACAATCCATTCTTGTTTTAGCAACATTAAAAAAACTAGGGAAAACAGACTTCAAGATCTTCAAGCTAGCATGCCCAAATCTTTTTTGCCACAACATCAAACGATCAGTACTTGAAGATTTCTAAGCACCAAAGACAAGACCGGTGTCCATAACATAAACACCACCTGACCCATGTCCACCACCAATCATCTTTCAACTTGCCAGATCCTAGAAAACTTAATGAGAAGAGAAAAATGTGATAATATAATTCAGCTATTTGGTTAAACTACTCATCGAACGTAGAATTGTAGGAAATGAAGGAGCAACAACAAATTCGAAGGGAGATAGTAGGAGAGATTTAAATAATCCATTTACTAGCCACCGAAGCAGAAGATCCATCAACAAGTCTAATGCTGCCAGATGCAGAGGGATACAAAAGTAATACCATTAATGTAACATCCGTATCTTTGACGCACAAATTTATTTTAATTGCAGGGCTCGTGCTTGAGCAAATTTGACCGAGTCAGTGTTGTGGCAAGGTACGATTTTAGAGTGATTTAAAACATGTACGTTAATTAATGGATTATTTCAGGATCGTTAATTGTGCGCGCGATGTATTTTTTTTTAAAAGACGCGAGGGCGGAGTATATATTATGTCTTTCGAATGTTTAGGGGAAAAAGGGGCATTAGTGTAATTAAGATTAAAAGTCAATTTGTTTTTGATGAGGTGCGCCGGTTCAAGCCCTCTCCCGACCTTTTCTTTTTAACCCCCCCAGCGGTTCGGGAGAAACCGCAAACCCCTTCTCCCGATTTCGATTCTTCCGCAAGCCGCGCGCTCCGCCTTCCGCAGCCCTAGACGACGACTTCCCCCGCTCCGTTTCTCAGCGCAAACCCTTCCTCCTTCCTCTAACGGGAGCCGACATGTTCCCTCCTCCCTTCCTGTGCCGTAGGAGAGCCGATTTCATCCCTTCCGGTGGATGTCAAGAGTGCAAAGGCAACGTTTTGGTCCCGGTGAGTTTAGTTCCTCACTTGTCTTCATTTTTTCGTGGAAATCCTTCTAATTGAAAGTTGATTCTAACTATCTTCTCATTTTCCTCTTGCCCTAATTAGGGATCAGAGTACTAGATCCACCACAAATCTGGAGTTGATCACGTTGTGAGTCTTAATCGCTCTCACGTAGAGGTACTCCACTATGTTGATCCTTCATTTGTTTACCCTAGCCATTTTGAGTTTCCTTTACCGATAAGCCTAATGAGAAAAATGTGTAATTTAGGTTTGTCTTGGATTGCAGATTTTTGGTGGCCTCGGGGCAAGGTTCTGAAAGTGCTCAGTAGTCAGATTTTCTTCGGAAAAAGCAAATGTCGCCGCGCCGAGTGTACGAGCGCCGCATCACCACTGTAAGGAAACCTAATCCCTGTTAGTTAGACGTATCAAGAAAATTATTTTATATACGCATGTGTAAGTTTCATGCAAGCATCATAACCATGCATAGAAAAGTGCGGCGGTAGGAAAACGGTCACGGAATTAGTGGAGGATAACACCCCTTTCCAGGCCGAATAGTAAAATCATGTATACTAACGTTAGACACGAAACTTTTATACGTGTATGTAAGTTTGGAAATTTGTCTAATTAAGGACGTGAACGTCCCTTCTAGTTGACCACAAGAAAATCAAAGGTCGCTCAGTAGTGCACCAAAGAGATGTCCCGAGCAGAGTAGCGACAAACCCTAAAGGGTCAGTAAGCACACATAAGTGTTCTTGTGCTAGGTAGAGACGCACTACCTTTCTCATAAGACATATAGTACCCTATGAGCTGTAGAGTCTTGGTAGTTGACTTCCCTTGAGAGAGTTAGTAGATTCGAGACCGTGTCCGCGCGACACTAGGATAATGAGTTCGTAAGATGATCTCGGGTCGTCAGTTTTCAGATGCGCGTTAGGAGCTACTCTGCCTAGATCCTTTCAAGTAGAAGTGCAGATTAGAAGCCACCTAGAACCCAAGTATAGACCTGACGTGAGACAATACATTAGGTAGTGAACGCCGGGACTTGAGTAAATAAAATGAAAGTTCATGAACCTAGAACGAGTATGTGTGTTGACCAGGAAACTTTGTAAAGGCATGCATAACATCTAACATAAAGGTTTTTAATGAACAAAACTATTTTGTAAAGGCATGCATGCATCATTTAAGAAAATATTTTAGTGTTACTAGGAGTTATTTTTCCTTACTCTGACCCTTTGCGAGCAATGTTTTTTTCAGGTGACCCAGGTGAGAAACTACGCCTAGGATGAGCGTCCTTGTGGTGTCAGTTTGTAGCTGGTTTACTTTTCAGTTTTCTTTTCTTTCAGTATACACTTGTAGCCTTGGATACTGTATCTAGTTAATGTTTTGAATATCATGTATCCGATTTATTATGTTACTTCAGATTTTCAGTTCTTTCATCTTAATTCATGTTTAGTGGCTCTGTGTATCCAGTTTATAAAGGTGTGTGGTTACCCTTAGTTTTCTTTTATACCTTCCGTTGTAAGTTTAAATTCTCAGTATTCTTCTTATTACCTGCTGTGTACTAGTTTTAATACTGCTTCCTAGTTCTCTTTATATCGCTGAACTGGCCGGACGGCTGATTTTTGTAAAACTGGGAAGAGGTCTTACACTTAGAAGATCCCGTCATATGGTCTGAGGCTCCAGAGTCCATGATCTAGGGAGAAGATGGCTTAATAGTAGATAAAGAGGTAGTTTGAACATGAGCAGTTGTACCAAACAAGTCTGTAGTAAGAGTTCTTCCAACACTAGCCGTCAGAGTCTTTAGTTCTCTAACTAACTTTTAGTTTCCTTTAGACGTTAACCAATATTCTCCAAGTTGCTATACATAGAAATTTGGGATCTCACATACTTCCCATCAGCAGCATGAATCCAACCTGGAGGAACCAAGTTAGGATGCAAGTACCAACACTTATCTTTCCCATGTTGTTTCTTTTCACAATGAGGAAATTTTATCTTACTTTTATCTTGATGTCTTATATTTTTAGAATGTCATTTCTTCTGTTCACCAACAAGAGTAGATTTATTATGGCCAACATGAACATTAATACGAAGAGAGTTTATACGACTCGCCTCCCCCCGAATATAGTGGGCAACAATTTCTAAATAAAGAACATAATCTATTCCCAACATCTGAACTCTTTGGAATTCAAGCTCTGAAGGAAGGCCAAAAAGTATTTCAAACATCCTTCATTCCATATGTTCAGTCTTGTTGTCTTCGATGGTTTGAATAACAAAGTATTGATCAATTTCTGCCCACTTATGAGTTAGTTTACTATAATATTCATCAAAATCATTCATACCCATCATATGTATCTGTTCAGTTTGAAGTTGATAGATTCTTGCCAGCCTTTTTTTTTAGAGTAATTCCGTTCAATTAACTCCCACATTTTTTTAGCAGTTTGGCAGAACATGAATTGTCTTGCAATCTTGGGTTCCATAGAGTTGACTTGCACCTTCCCATTCCTCATACAAGGTGTCAGTCTTGCTTGGAGCTTATTTGAATCTGTTGATAGACCCAAGTCTTCACAGACTCCCAATGAATATCCACATAGACTGTGTCCATTATGATATAGTTCCTCCCATTCAGTTTGATTTGTGTCAAATCATGAGTGAAATTCACATTTGTACTTCTTCCACTATATTATTTAGTGTGATCAACAACCCCTTCAAGAATATTCAAACCCTTTAATTTGTCTTCTATCAGAGCAGAAGCAAGAGGGCAGAAAACTGGGAATAGACAGTACCAAAAAAACACGGGATATTACAAGAACCAGCATTGCAAAAAAATAAAAATAAAGGTGCTGTTAGGAAGACTATTGAGGAGAGTCTTCGAACAACACCAATCCCAAGAGAGCAGAAGGGAATCAGCAAGATGACGACTGTATGAACAAAGCCCTAGAGGAATCACACAGAATGCAAAAAAAGATTGAAGCAGTGATCGATAGCAGAAGATGTCAACAAATTGATCGAAGATTGTTGACGAATCAACCAGCAGAATCGAGCAAAGATGACGACAAATTGATCGTCAACAAAAGAACTATCAAAGCAACGACGAGGCAACGATGAAGCAGCGGCAGAAATAAGCAGACCGAGCCTTGAGATCGACGACATCGAGAAAGTAACCTACCTCTGATACCATGTTAGAGAGAAGAACGCACCTTTAGGTTAACTCGTTCCCTCTTTTATCCACACTTGACGGGAAACCCTTAAACGAAACTTGTTAGCCACAACCTGAGATATCGTCACCGCCCGGTGAGTTAAGATAGCTTGTCTTTTAACATTTATATATGTATGTGTGCGCGCGCGTGTGATCTAAAAACAAGAAGTAAATTCTCCAGCTTGCATTTGTTGTTGGTCACATCGTCTTCTTAGTAGTCATTGTCTCGACCTGGGTATCTAGTTCACGTCTTCTGCTTAGTGAAATAAATAATTGTTTCCTTCAGTCTTCTTGCCTCTATCTTTGTCCGAAATTCTTTTCCTCCTCTCTTAGCTGTAGACATAAGTGTGCTCTCTGCCTCAGTACTAGTTGGCACACCTTGTCCTTTGCATTACATCCGTGACAAATATGTTTTGTTTATGCAAGTGATCATCCTCTGTAGTTTCTCTGCAGTGTGCTCTATTGTTTTTCTGCGTTTTTCTAGTTCTTCATGGCTTGAGATAATGACTATCTACTAAGATTTGACTCATCACACGAGGCACCTTAAAGTGTGACACATGACATCAAACGATCCCCTACATTTAATAAAAGAAAGGGATTTCCATAACTTGTGAGTAACTGGCTGGTATATTTAGCTTACAATGCATGTGCGCGATATAGTAATGCTAGTGTAAGCTACTGTGAACAGTGACAGATGCAATAATTTTTTTCAGTGTAGGCGGACTTAAAAATGGCAGAAAAAAGTTAATCGAAAAATATGACAAAAGTACATTAATATTGCAAAAAAAATACAAAACTTGCACATACAATAGTAGAAAGATTTAAATAACCTTATTTACAAGACTCCTCTTTGAGCATGGAATGCTAATCCTTGCTTTGAAAGAAATTTGATGCAGTCCACTGAAACTTCCAAACGTGTGTGCTAATCATTTCGAATTTGGTTAGATTAAGTGCACAAAGCAACTTAATGTGTTGTTTTTGATTCATCAAGTTTAGGCAAGCTTTCAAGCACTTGTTATGGATGCTACTGTGGCTTCCAACATGAATATTTAATTTATCTTTATGCTTACAATTCGTGAACCACCACTAACAAAAGCATCTCCACCGTTTTGTTCACCATGCTTGGTCTTGAATAGATAACAACATAAACAAAATGCAATATCCTCTACTATACTATACTCCAACCAGTAACTTCAAACCACAAATGAGTTAATCTACGCGGATCGTTTTCAATAAACCTTGTTGGAAAATTATGATTTTTAGGTTGGCAAGCTTTTTTTGTAAATACCATCTTCGATGTTTCTCCCCTCATTAGGAGCATATCCATAAATACTCTTCCGTAATCCCGGGTCCGCAAGAAGATCATCTACATTGAGTTTTATCCATGGACTTATTGGCCTATTAGAAGAACTAGATGATCCTTCACTTATTTTTCTTTTAAAAAACATTTTCATATTAACCTAACATAAATTAGAAAAATAATATTCAGTTCTAATTGGCGAGTCATATGAGAAATTTCACAAAATGAATTGCACGAAATGAATTAAATCACACAACAATGGTTCAAAGACCGAGGAAAGAGATTGTTACCCTTGAAGCGTGCCTCAGAGCAATTTAATCGACCGTAACGGCTCCCACTTTGCGAATCCAAACTCTCCTCAATGAGTCATAATCAATGTTAAGTGCAACCTGTATAAAATTGGAAAATGTAGTTTATCAAGGAAAAGCTGGACAATTGTAATATTAGTTTATAAAAAAGTATATGTTTATATCCATTCATACATATACTCATTTATATTTCACTCTCATCTCAAACTATCTCTATTTCATGAAAGCTTGACTCAATTCAAACTCATCCAGGTAAGATTTTTAGTTGGATCATTGATTTTGAACCCAGCCAAAAGTTGATCCCTATGAAATTGACAGTCCCATTTGTATGAGCATTCATTTCCATTAAATACATGGTTATGCCATATGCCAAATTAACTAGTCGTGACTGTTTCTCTGCAGAGAATCAAGAAGGGCATTGCTTTGGAAATCTGCAGGACTTGGTGTTGTGGTTTTTCATGTATATCCCAGTCTTTCAATTGCTAAATGGAAATAGTTATGATGCCTAATGTGAAATATTTTCTTCAAAAGTTAGATGCATAAAAAATCACAATTTATGCCTATTGCATGATGGGGTAATTACAATTTTAAGCTGGAAAGATTTTCGAATTGCAAGGGGAAATGAGAGATGTAAAAGTCCTCACAAATGTAGTTCTCTGCAACTTGAAGCTGCAGCTGCAGTCTGCAGATGCCCTTGTAGACACTGAACTGCTGATGGAAGAAGCCCCTTGATGGGAGTCCATTGGATCGTGCACAGGATGGAGCGGGACCCACGTTCATTTATTCCCGCCGGAAGATGTGATCGGATCGCCGATCCGACCCCGCGGTTGCGTCCGGCACGTCGCCGCGAATCAAAATCATATATTTATGTATTTTTTTGGACGTGTGTTTAGTTTATCTTAGGGCAAACCCACCGGCCAATCATAGATGTTTGATGGGATGCCCTAATGCTTGTTTCTTATAAATAGGATTAGGAGGGCTGATTTTAGGTTTTCATTGCTGAAGTTGGAGAGGTCTTCTTCCCTACTTCCGGTGGTCATCTCGCGGTGCCGACGCCGTGGACCCTTGGTGCCGACGCCTTGGGGTAAATCTTCCTATTATTCTCCCCCTTCCTCCGCCTACCTGCAGCCAGCCCGCAGCCACTTCCTCCGCCTACCTGCAGCCAGCCGCAGCCCCTTCCTCCGCCTACCTGCAGCCAGCCGCAGCCCCTTCCTCCGCCTACCCGCAGCCAGCCCGCAGCCCCTTCCTCCGCCTCCCCGCAGCCTGCCAACCCACCTTCCCCCTTCCTAAACCCGTGGAGCCACCTTCCTTAACCCCTTTCTCACTATTCCCAACAATCCGGGTTCTAGTTGCCCCGATCTACCCTCCCATCACCCGATCTACTCTCCCTAACCCGGATCCGCCCTCCCGAGTCCGGATCTACGTGTATTCTTCCGGATTCACCCGTTTCCTCTCCGATCCCTTCATCCACCACCAAAACAGCCCCAACCGCTATCTCCACCTCCGGTTCCACTACCCGGCATCCGATCTACGCCACCCGAGCCCTCCACCTCCATTGCCCAAAATCAGCCCCTAGTCTCGAGTTATCTTTGTGATTTGGTTGTACTTTTCTTGGTATTATTATTGGCTAATCTCATATTTGCTTGGAGCTTGCTTGAGGTATTTTGGCGCCGATTGATTGTTAATTTGCAGGAGGATCTCTTCGCCGCGCGCGCTTCGCTTTTGGCCCTCCGAGCGGAGGAAAGCCAACAAAGAAATTCGCTCAATATTTAAAAAATAACTTTGTTGCAATTGTTTGCTTGTGGCGTTACTAATTGTCATTGCTCAATTAATTTGTTGCGAGAACCGATGGTTGTGTTGCATATAGAGTCTAGGTGGTGCACCCCATAGCCTACCCTACATCACCCCTCCCTGTTGTCACCGAAGAAGAGGAAGAAGGTGCGACGCTTGGCTTGGTTTGGTCGCCAAATGCAGCTCAATGTTCGGTCATAACCCTAAACCTAAGCAAATGGATGACACCTCGGCGGCTCGGCATCGGCGACCTCGCCAATATCTTCGAGACTTCAACGACGAAGACGAACGGAGAAGGGGGGAATACGGAAAGGAGAGGGCACGAC
Organism: Platanthera guangdongensis; assembly: GCA_039583875.1. Classification (NCBI taxonomy): domain Eukaryota; kingdom Viridiplantae; phylum Streptophyta; class Magnoliopsida; order Asparagales; family Orchidaceae; genus Platanthera; species Platanthera guangdongensis. Next base: position 182,607,626 of record CM077148.1, read on the forward strand.
AGGCAACGACCTAGGGCACCGACAAAGCGCGAGGATCCTAGGGCAGCGAGGCGAGCACAAAATGAAGCAGGCTTGTTGCGTGATTGCGCAATTTAGCGTGTCGTCTGATCGTCTAGTCGTTCTGCTGTCCTGTCCGCCCAACCCATGCCTTTTATTATTAGTTTTTTTTTAATTGAGTGTGGGCGGCCGCCCACACTTGCCCCAAGGTGGGTCCGCCCCTGACGGCGAACATGATGACCCGCTCCCGAGGCTACTTTTAAGTCGCATTTTTGGCGACTTAAGCCCACTACAGGATTATTATTTTATATAGGTTTCAGGTAGACTCAATTAAATAGGAAGAAAATATCTCCCTGAACCCAAGGAATCTTAATTTAATCAGATTTCTCTTTTTTGAGACCATTATTTTTAGAATCTCACTAATTTCATGCGTAATCTTGAACAAATTGGTTCTTATACGAGGAAATCAGAATATTTTAATCTCGCAAGCATAATCCGTAGGATTCTTAGATGGTTAAAGTAAATTTGATAGTGATAGTGCTGCAGGCTTATCGTATAAACTACAATATTTGTTTAGGCTATTTGCTGCATAAGTCAACATGACAGACAACTATCGGGCTTCTCATTGTATATATACATCTCTTAGGACAAATGAGGGGGGAGGGGGGAGAAAATTCTAAACTTGGAGGGCTGACAAAGTGACGGTATCATAGAGCCTGCTTGGGTTTACACTCGTAAGGGGAGTTAGGATTCTCGAATGGACGTTTCAAGTTCGTAATCACGTATAGAGCATCTCTATGACATTTTCTATGTATTTTTCATATTTTTTGCACATTACTTATGCACATTTTGTGTGTTTTGTATCGGGCAATCATAGCTGTTCATTGCTTTATATAGCCTATATATAGGAGTTGGAGTTCAATTTCAGGGTATTGCAGAACATGGATTAAATCTCTGGTTTTTGCGGTCTCCCCATAGTGCCAAAGCCGTGAAATCTAGGCGTCAAATCCTAGATTGTCAGTTATTCACTCAGCCAGTGGTTTCCCTCCTCCATTCCTCCCACTAAGAGATGTTATGCTGTGGCTACGCCTTGAAATATAGTTTCGGGTGGAAGTCTTCCTTGAGTGAAATCCAAGTGATTAGAACTTCTCCCAGCGCAGAAACCTCATGGTTGGCCTTCAATCAAACCTCTTCGGATGCCTCCTAGACTGGTACTTCTCCCAGGCTTAGGAAATCCTCTCCAAGGCTTTAATGTGGCCTCCCTAAAAGCTGCTGAACACATCTATCATTCTAAGCCATCGTGTACACCATTCTAGTGACCCGAGTCTCCATAATCGTACGCCTACTTATCCTGAACCCGTCTAGATGTAAATCTCTTTTGGCTGACCTTTGAGCCTCTACAGCTCCCCCCTTCCAAAACTCCACCCCTCCAACTAGTTTTTCTGGAAATCTAAAATATTGCAAAATTTCACCACTTCGACGCTCAAATTGCATCAATCACGCTGTCCCAGAAATCAACAACATACATTTTCGTTGGACCTTAGCTATTCATGTAAGTTCTTGTTGGAATTATCGAGTCAATGTCGTTCTTGTAGTGTCTTTATGTGTTTGAGGTTTAGTCCCACGCCGACTATCGATGTTATATGTCTTGCTGTAACTCTTATATAATGCCCTAAGTGAATGAATAATAGTATCAAGCTTTTCTATTTTATTTTCTCCAACATGGTATCAGAGCTACTCGATCTAAAACCCTAAATCCTTTCCTGTGCAATCGATACTCTCCCATCTCCATTCCACTTCTGTTTCGATCCCGTCCCCGTCCTGCGCTGCTGTTAGGGCCCCTGACAAGCAGTAACCCGCCCGCTCCCGTCGACGGAATGGGCGATTGACTCCATCGTCGGGAGTGGCCGCTGGCAACAACATCGGCTATCTGGCTCCGCCCATCTTCTGTCAGCACCCTTTCTTCGTTCTTGTCGTTGTTCCCGTCTGGGACGCCTTCCTCGATCTCTCTTCCTGAATCCCCATCGATCTCATCAAGCCTGCTGCGGATCTCGTCCCAGATCATGCAAAGAATGTATTTCCAGTCATCAAAGCGCCTTCTCATCCCGATGTCGTCCTCTCCGACTGTTGCTCTTGGCGTTCCCATTGCTGTTGACTTCAAAATCTCCCTTCACAGGGTGGGTTAGTTCAATGGCGCCATAAGGAAAAACCACTTTGACTTGGAAAGGTCCGGATCACTTAGACCTTAACTTCCCTAGGAATAATCTAAGATGGGAATTGTATAGGAGGACTTGGTCACCTTTTTGGAATGTCTTCAGTTTTTGAAGGTGACAGTCGTGGAACAATTTAGTCCTCTCCTTATATATCTGAGAATTCTCATAAGCCATGGTTCTCCGTTCATCTAATTCGTTATTTGTTGTGTCCATGCTGAAGGCTCCCCCCTTCAGCTTGAGGGGGGGGGGGGTGTTTGAATTATCGAGTCAATGTCGGTCTTGTAGTGTCTTTATGTGTTTGAGGTTAGGTCCCACACTGCCTATCAATGTTATATGTCTTGTTGTAACTCCTATATAATGCCCTAAGTGAATGAATAATAGTATCAAGCTTTTCTATTTTATTTCCTCCAACAATTCTAAGTTAGAAGTCTGATTTACTGTGTGTTGTTTGCTTGTTGGAATACATATAATTTGTGATATATATTTGTACAATTTTGCTTAGTTTATTTATTCTATTTGAGGGGCGTATTTGCCGAGTGTTTAATCAAAGCGCTCTTATGTTAGCTTTACTTGATCTTGCCCGTTTATTCAAGGCCTGATACTAATTGCGCATTTTCGTAAATTCTTCTTATAATTTCAGAATTATTACAAACACATGTTGGACTATTTAATAAGCATCTCATTCATCCAGGTTTACCTACACCAGTACGCTTGCATTCATTAGAGTTCCATTAGAGCATAATCACGCTACTACCTTCACCTTATCCTATGTTACTAAGAATTTCCGAGTTTGTGAAGGGTCCTCTTACATTATCCTTCCCAAGCTAGCTCTACGGACATTCATTCCTTGAGCAAGAACTTCCCCATATGCGAACAACTTCTGCTCTTTGCAATTTCTGTGATGACTCTTGTTCTTTGGTCGATGATGTTATTTTGGGAATGGGTTACATCCATTGACTTTTTTTGCATATAACAAAATTTTAATGTGTAGAGTTTGATATTCCTTAGTGCCGAGTAAGTTAATGTTTCTATATGCAATTTCTGCGACAGTCTAGCCAATCATGGAATGCTTCCTTTTGCTTCTATCTTTCCTTATTGCTGATTTTTTTTCTTCACTTTCTCCCTCTCCAATTGTTGTGAGCATGTTCACAACCTTCCTCTCCTCTATGAATCTACACTACATCCTTTATCTCCTTCATTGAGAGCTTGCACTGTAGCCTTTCTCTCATCCTTTGAGATCTTGCATCGCAACCTTTCTCTCCTCTTTGAGAGATACCCAACCTTCTTTTCCTCCCTCGCGTGGTTGCACTGCCTGTAATGACCCCAAACTTGAAGTGACCCAAATTGATAATGAAATTAAATAGTGATATTCCCAATTATGAAAAGAAGTTAAAATCAGTGTCGATTCGACGTCGCACAATTTATTTTGAAGTTTGAGCTTTTACGACACTCGTTTCGTTTTGTTTTTATTTAATTTCATTTTCGTTATGAAAAGATTTATCGATATAATTCCGTTATAGTGTGACTGTGTAACGACCCCCTTACGGCTACCGCTACAATATCACTTAGCATTTCATAAAGAGCAAAATACGAACATTCAGAGTACATCAATATATGAAGGTGAGTACGAGAAATGTAATATCAGGACAAAATAAAACCATTTCATTTCATTTCAAAGTTTTTGATACATATACCTGTCCAAAAAGGTAGCCCTAACATACAGAAAAGGGCTTACCATACGATACATATACAACTGACTCACAATATACAGCTAATATGTACAGACAGATATATCCTAAGAACTATACGGCTACTACATGAAATAAAACTGGAACTCCTCATGAGGACACTCTGGGTCACTGCACCTCTCTCTGTGCTCCTCTAGTACGCTAAGGACTGCTGAGTAAACCTCCACCCAAAGACGATACTTCTTTTCCTGCCGAAGAGTGCATGGTCGACGTTGACTACTGGTGACTGAGACCGCCTCTTCTTTGACCTGTTTATTTTTATTCTATATTAGTCAATATTGAATATGTGAATTCTTGATTTCCCTTGCTTTTCCTTATTTATGATTAGTTCTTAATATTTTTGACATATTTCTTTCGTTTTAGTTTCAATCCTATGTATCTTACTTGGACATAATGTCTCTTTCTTTGCCTTTTAATTCACTTTTGAAAGTGAGCTATCAGAAATGTAAATTAAGTGTCCTTTTCTCACACTAAGATAATATTTTCATGTGCCCTTGTCTCGCACGCACATATTACCAATCGTGCCCTTAACTCGCACGATAAAGAAGATTATTCTCCCCATCTTCCAATGGGGTTAACACTTTCTATAGCCCATCATCTTGTCTTGTTACATTTCTCTTGCGGCTTAATCGTATATTTGCTCTTGCATGGTTATTATCATCTTATCTTATTTATGATTTAGTCATTTAAGCATCATATCTTATTTATGATTTAGTCATTTAAGCATCATATCTTATTTATTATTTAAGCATTTAAGCATAATATAAAAACAAAGGAAACATAAGAAATTGCATTGTATAAGGAAAAAGAACTCACTTCTACTTTCTCCTTGCCCTTATCCTTGCGTTGATCAGTTTCTCGTACTTTCTCCTTGCCTTTATCTCTCATTCCTTCTTCATTGCGTCTTCCACTGCCTTGTGACGCCATTTCCTATAATATAGAATATCACATAATTGTCAATTTGATGCCTTACATTCCTAGGCATATGGATCCCCTTGACCTAATTAGGTCTAATGAGGCTTCAATCGTCTATGGGTTTGCTGTCCTAATATCTAAAGACTTCAAATTCCTTTAAATAACTTTCCTTTTTGCTCATATAGGGTAGGATAGCAATCCCTAACCTTCCATGGGTGAATTGGAGCAATCCCTTTCCTCCAATTAGTGATTTGGAGTCAATGGATACCACTCCTTTTGAAATAAGCTACATGAATAACATAGTATGCCTTACCTTGATTCTGCCCTAATGTGTAACGCTTCCTACATAAGATAGTTACGTAGGGTTTCGTTTTTCTTTTTCCCCCACCCAGGAAGGCAAGCCAATATCTGAAATCGATATGACCTCCCTTAGGGTTCCGCCAAAATTACATAGACATCACGGATTAGGGCATACAGTACATCACAGAAACTTTTCAGATGAAAATAGATGAAAGAAATCTCAAAAGCTCAAACCCTAGATTTCTACCCATTCCAATCCGTGAAAATTTCCATAAAAAGAACAAAAGGACTGGAGAGGAAGAGATTACCTCTCGTTAGGAGGAGAAATCGGAAGAAACAGAGGAGATTTGAGCCTTCAACGAGCCTTGGTGTCGATCGACACCTGCTTCCGTCAGACGGCTTCCTGCGGCTTTCGTTGGGCGCGACCGGAGGAAATGAAGATTACGGGATTCTTTATTCCCCTTTTTACCCGATGCCGCTCGTTAATAACATGACACACATGGTTGAGACCGCCTATTGCCGGTCCAACTCAACCCAACCGGTCACCATTGCACCTCCAACCGGGTTTTTACCTACACACCACTTCTCCTCGTAGCCTAATTGACTTGAATTATAACATATTAATAAAATGTACCTGTAATAAATTTACGCGACGTCACATACTGATGGGTGTATGAATTTGGGGCTGGTTAGGCTAACTGATGTGGTTTGATGGAATTATAGGCCGGCTGGTGGTTGCACTTGAATGAATTTGCTGGCTTAGTTTGGCCGGTTGTTACTTGGGTATATTATATTATATTATATTATATCTTATTAAAGCTTCGTTTGGTTCGGCGTTTCGCCGCCTCCGTTTGGAGCAAACGCCGCCGGACGGCGGGTAAACAAACGGGCGCCAACGGCGTTTGATCCGTTTGCACCCACCGGTTCCTACCGCCACCGCTCAATCAAACGAAGCCTAAATTAGGATGGGGTGAGGCAGTGGAATCTTGACTCCTTATACTTATCTTTCTCTCAATACTCTTCATTTTCTCACCCCCTGGAGTTTTTGATGGGCTGGAAACCGCTTAGGGCTCCTTCGATCTTCCTCCCCTCTGCTCAACAACTCGTCCTTTTTTCTCGATTAGGCTGGGAGAAAGTGATTCGGGTTTCTGGGCTTCTCTTTTTGTGGTATTGTTGCAGTTCTGTGCAGTGTGGTGCTAATTGGTTGGTGGTTTTAAACTTTGGCCGGCAGCTTTGGGCTGATCACATCCCTGTGAGCCTTCTCCCTCTTCCCCCTTTTCTTCTTCTCCTTTAGTTCTGCTGGAATTGATTTATATGAAGTATAAGTTGCTGATGAGGGGTTTAGGGTCTTAATTTTCATGGCTGAACTTACGGGTTTTTGGCTTACTGTGTTTCATCTCTTTGGGGGGCTTTGGGTATAATATTATGGCCGTTTGTTTGATTCAATTTAGAGATGTTGAACCTGAGGTAGCTGTTTTGTTTTGGCCGGTTGCTTTGAGATTGGAAGGGCATGGTGGTTACTTTGCTTTGTTTTAGTTTCCTTGATGTTCGACTGTTATGTACATGTAGGTTGATATATGATATTACTGTTTAAGTCATGATGGGGGAAATCATATAGCTGTTATATTCCTTGTTGGACGGCGGTTATTCTGTTGGGGGTTTTGTTATTTCCTCTTTGTTCCCCGCTCCTATATTTTTTATATATATACTAGCTGTAGTTGAGCCTTGTCCATTCTTGAAAAGTTACCGGCTGGTTGTGGGATATTGCCTTGAAATTTAACTGTCTTTTGGGTTGTTGTTGTAAGCTATCATGAGCTGTCAGGGAAGGCTTTTGTTGGCTCCACTTTATGACTCTTGTGGCTGCCATTGAAGGCTCTGATTAGCAGCACTTGGTAATTCGTTTTGGCTGACTTTTTGTCTTCATTCACCTTTATTGGAAAAGCCCATGTAAAAGGCCCTTTTAATGACCCACTTTATTTATTTTCTTTCTCCTCCTTCTTTAGTCCCACATCATGTATAGGATTTATTCTTCTCTCTTCTCTCCTTTATATTTGTATTCTCTCCTTGTATTGATATACTTGAATAATACATACAAGCTTTGGGCACTATCAACATGGTATCAGAGTCAGGTTCCTTCTAGCTGCGACCTGCTTTTTTTTTCTGTCCGCCCGGTCTCCTGCGGACTGCCCTTCTGCATCCGCCTCTCTGCGGACTGACTTTCTTGTCCGCCTTCCCTGCGGACTGCCCCTCTGCATCTGTCCGCTCGGCTACCCTGCGGACTGCCTTCCTGTCCGCTCCGGTCTCGTGCGGACTGCCCTTCTGCTTCCGCCTCTCTTCTCTCTCTCCGTGGTTCCACCCTCCTCAGTCTTCTTATAGCCATCTTCTGCTCTGACTCGTGGGGCCCACCTCTCCTATCCGCTCCGGACGATCCTTCCTGTCCGCTGCACTCTCTGTTTGTGTCCGCTCGAGCCTCTTTGCTCGCGGACTGCTCCCTCTAGCCCGCTCTGTTTCTGTCCGCTCTAGCCTCTTTGCTCGCGGACTCCCTATCCGCAGTCTCTTGCGGACTGCTCCTGTCCGCTGCGGGCTCTCCTCGTGTCCGTTGTGCGCTCTTCTCTTGCTGCGTGGCTTCTTCCTCGCGGTCTCTTCTTCAGTCCGCCACGGTGTTTTTCAGCGGCCTGCCCCAGTCCGCTGCGATCTGCTCCACTGCTGCGACCTCTGCCGCGGACTGCCCCCAGTTCGCCGCGACCTCCTCCAAGCTCTGCTCCAAACCGCTGCGACCTCTGTCGCGGACTGCTCCAGCTCTGCTCTAAACCGCTGCGACCTCTTCCAATTCGCCGCGACCTCCTTTCGCGGACTGCTCCTGTTCGCCGCGACCTCACCCAGTTCGCCGCGACCTCCTCCAGTCCGCCGCGACCTCCTTTCACCCGCTGCTTGCAGTGCGGGTTGTTCTCTCCGTGCCCTGCTGTCTGCTCCTCCTCAGTCGCCATGTCCTCCAGCGACTCCACTACCGCTCAACCCCCGGCCGACCACGTGGCTCCTCTCGAACTCCGCGATGAGCTTCGGATTACTACTATTTCCCTCTCTGGCAAGTCCAACTTCATCCCCTGGGTCCACTCCGTCCGCCGGGTCTTACAGGCCAAGGGTCTTGCACGTCACCTTACCCAGGGCTCACCAACTCCTCCTACTGATGATTGGCTCCGAAATGACGGTCGCGTCCAGACCTGGATCCTGAACTCGGTGGAGGGTGAGCCGTACCAGATGATCATGTATCATGAGACCGCCAAAGCCATGTGGGATGAACTTCATTCGTTGTACTCAGGGAAGGACAACCTTCAGCACCTTTTTGACATCATCACTGATCTTCAAGCCTTGGATGTTGGCAAAGCTCTGGACATGACCTCCTTCGTGGCCCGTGCTAAAACTCTCACGGAGGCCTGGATTCAGCACCAGCCCGCGACTACTGATCTCGCTGCCCAACGCGCCCAGAAGGAGGCTGTTTGTATTGCTATGATTATGGCTCGCGTCCCGCCACACCTGCACAGTATCCGGGCCCAGGTTCTGGCTTCACCCACTACCCCTTCCTTCTCCGATGTCTGCTCGATGTTACTTCGCGTACCACCTCCACCGGAGGCTCCTGCACCATCCTCGCCGGCCCTTCTTCAGCAGGCCCTTCTTCCTTTACTTCCACAACCCTCTTTTACTCGGGGTGGACGTACGGGCTCCCGTGGGCGGGGCCGTGGTGGCCGCGGACGGCCCAAGTGCACCTACTGCGGCCGGGATGGCCATACTGAAGCAGTCTGTCACAAGAAACATGGCTACCCTCCGCGCCCGCCTACTGTCGCTGTTGCCGATAGCTCTCCTCCGACTGGTACGGATCTTGAGGCTCTTCGCCTTCAGCTGCAACAACTCCATGGGCTCCTCAACCCTCCATCTGCTTCCATTGCCTCCACCTCCCATGCAGGTATTATCTCCACCTCCACTACAGGTTCTGCCTGTCTTTCCTCCGGATCTCGCTGGATCCTGGACTCGGGAGCCACCCACCACGTCACTTCCATGCGGCCGCCCCAGTTCTCTGCTGCTGCTCATCCCCCGTCTATTACTGTGGCCAATGGTGCGCTTGTCCCGGTCTCCGGCTGCGCTGATCTCTTCCTCCCTCCCTCTCTCTCTCTTCGTTCCGTTCTTTATGTGCCAGCCTCACCTTTTAATTTACTCTCTGTTGGTCGTCTTACTACTGATATGAATTGCTTTATCACCTTCACCTCTTCTGGTTTTTTGATACAGGATCGGCAGACGCGGATTACCATTGGTAGGGGTCGACTGCAGAACGGGCTCTACCTCCTCGATGTCTCTCCCACATCCCTTTCCTCTGTTTCCTCGTCTGATTGACATTGTCGGCTTGGGCATGCCCCTCTACCTATCCTCCAGAAGGCGCTTCCAGACCTTTCTCTTCCTGCTTTTAAATGTGATTCTTGTATTATTGGCAAACAGCCTCGCTCTTCTTATCCCGCACATTGTACTAGGAGCTCTGCTCCGTTTGATTTAATATATTCTGATATTTGGGGACCGTATAAAGTTTCTAGCATTTCTGGTTATCGTTATTTTATAACATTTATTGATGATTACTCTCGCACTACCTGGTTGTATATCCTACATGATCGCTCTGAGCTTCCTCGTGTCTTTCAGGCGTTTGTGTTAGAGACTCGTACACAATTCTCTACCACCATTAAAACGTTCCGCTCTGATAATGCCCGGGAATACACTAGCCACGAGTTTGCCACTCTCTGCGCAAACTTCGGTATTGTTCACCAGACCTCTTGTCCCTACACCCCTCAACAAAACGGGGTCGCCGAACGAAAGAACCGCCACTTGCTTGATGTTGCTCGCTCCCTCATGCTTCACATGCACGTTCCCAAAGTATTCTGGAACTTTGCGGTGTCCACTGCATGTTTTCTTATCAACCGTCTCCCCTCTCCGGTTCTCCAGAACGCTACCCCCTTCAGCCTTCTTTTTCCCTCCACACCCGCCTTCCCCCTCACCCCCCGGGTTTTTGGATGTACCTGCTTTGTCCATACCCTGGGCCCCACTCTTGACAAACTGGATCCCCGTGCGGCCAAACACATTTTCGTCGGCTACTCCCGCACCCAAAAGGGCTATGTTTGCTAATCTCCGCTCACCCGGAAGGTCTCTGTATCGGCTGATGTTACTTTCCGGGAGGATCAACCCTTCTTCCCTCCTCCTTTGCCACCACTTCTCCCACCACCTCCTACAACACCCTCCCTCCCACTGCCGGTGATCCCCGTCCCCTCACCTCCCACCATCCCTCCGCCTCCTCCCACCCTTGACCCTCCTCGACCCCCCGTCATTCGGGTCTATACTCGTCGCCCTCTTCCTCCCATTGCTCCTCTGCAGTCGGCTTCGACCTCGGCTTCTCCGTGTTCTGCTGCTCCGGTGTCGGCCTCTACCGCTCATCCAATGGCGGACTATGTTTCTCTCCATCGCCTCTCTCCACCTCTTCAGACCTTGGCTACTTCGATATCCTCGGTCTCTATTCCTACTTCTGTCCAGGACGCTCTTCAACATCCTGGGTGGCGTGCGGCCATGGAAGACGAGATGACTGCTCTTTGGGCCAACCAGACTTAGACCTTGGTGCCCCTTCCTCCCGGCCAGAAACCTGTTGGGTGCAAATGGGTCTTCGTCATTAAACATGCTCCTGATGGGACCATTGATCGCCTCAAAGCTCGTTTGGTTGCTCGTGGTTTCACCCAGCAACAGGGGCTGAACTATGACGAGACTTTCTCTCCGGTCGCTAAGCTCAACACGGTCCGCATTCTCATTTCTGTTGCTGTCCATCGCCAATGGCCCTTATTTCAACTCGACGTCAAGAACGCTTTCCTGAATGGCGACCTTCAGGAAACGGTTTACATGCGACAACCTCCCGAGTTTGAGACCACAGGGGAGCCACGGGTTTGTCATCTTCTCAAATCGCTATATGGTCTCAAACAATCCCCTCGGGCATGGTTCGACAAGTTCAGCAAAGCTCTCCGGGAAATTGGCTTCACTCGCAGCTCGGCTGACTTCTCATTGTTTACTCGCCACCAGGCCACTGGTACGGTTCTCCTATTGGTATATGTCGACGACATCATTATTACTGGCAGTGACTTGGACAACATACAAGCCGTTAAGCTACATCTGAGCTCCGTCTTCCAAACTAAAGATCTGGGACATCTTCGGTACTTCCTCGGTCTGGAAGTGGCCAGAAGGTCAGATGGGTTGGTTCTCTCTCAGCGCAAATATTGCCTGGATCTTCTTCATGATGCAGGCTACTCTGGCTGCAAACCTATTAACACTCCCATGGATGCAAATCACAAAATATGTGCTCAGGGCTCGGATTCTGATTCGCTTCTACCAAATCCAGAATATTACCGTCGTCTAGTTGGGAAGCTTATCTACCTAACAGTTACAAGACCTGATATATCTTTCGCTGTGGGACTTGTGAGTCGCTATATGCACTCTCCTCGAAGCTCTCATCTCCAGGCTGTGGAACGCATTCTCAGATATCTTAAGACAGCTCCTGGACAAGGACTTGTATACAAAACCTCATCTTCCATTCCTACACTAGTGGCATACTCTGATGCCGACTACGCTGGCTCCCTCGACGATCGACGATCTACTAGCGGGTTTTGCACCTATTTTGGAGGACATCTGATTACTTGGCGAAGTAAGAAACAAGCAGTGGTTGCTCGATCCTCAGCAGAAGCAGAATATCGGGCAATGGCTGCTGTGGTCTCTGAACTCACATGGATTGAGTCTCCTTACCGACCTTGGAGTTAAACTACCTTCACCAGCTCTCCTCCTATGTGACAGTCAAGCTGCCATACATATTGCTAAGAACCCGGTCTTTCATGAAAGAACGAAGCACATTGAGGTAGATTGTCATTTCATCCGAGAGAAAGTCCACATGAAGAAGATCGAGCTCAAGCATGTTCCGGGTACTGAACAGGTTGCTGACATCCTCACCAAAGCTCTACCTAGTACCCTCTTCTATCAGTGCCTATCCAAGCTTGGCGCATACGACTTGTACGCTCCAGCTTGCGGGGGAGTATTGGAAAAGCCCATGTAAAAGGCCCTTTTAATGGCCCACTTTATTTATTTTCTTTCTCCTCCTTCTTTAGTCCCACATCATGTATAGGATTTATTCTTCTCTCTTCTCTCCTTTATATTTGTATTCTCTCCTTGTATTGATATACTGGAATAATACATACAAGCTTTGGGCACTATCAACAACCTTCATTCACGTGGTTGAAACTGGACACATGCAGAGCTGAAATGTTACATTTATTACGATTCTCGTTTTACGATTTCCACGTTTTTCCTCGCCTTAGACAACTCCTTTTGAGTTGTAGTTGTAATCATCATAGGAAGTCAATCGTAGCTAATTAGGGGCGCAATCCTAAGTAAATGATTTCACTGATACTACAGTGGATGACGTCCGGTGTTAGGTACGATGAAACTCTTGGTGCTGATAAAGGCAAGGGAAATGCTGTGAGTTCTCATCTCTTTATTATGCTTAGCTTTGAATTATTTTCAGAATATATCTGCATATTTTTCCTACAAAAAGTATTTTAGTGAATGTGGATTGACTTGAAATTGAAATAGTTTGAATTTCGAATTATTGATAAGAAAATGGAAGTTGCTAAAAGATGTTAAATCCGAACTATCAAGCGATAAATTTTGAGGGAAATTGTAAATACAACACACCTACATGTAATAAGGAAATAGTGCATAAGGAAATAGTGCGGGTTAACCCGGTGCTGTGTTGGGGGGTTGGTGAATACCCATTGCATAATACTTTGAGATTTATATGCGGTCATTGAAGGCCAAAAGCCGTTGAAAACCCAAAGGTCGTTGAAGACCAAGATGCATTTTAACACACTCTTATGATTTCCCAAAACATAAACAAGAAATGTGACATGGAAGATTGCATATGAATGAAAAGAATGAGATTGAAAACGAATTATGAATAGAACAAAGACGAAGACTCTGTTTGAGACAGCTTTGGCAGATGAAAAATCTGCTGATCGAGTAGAGCTTATTTAAATAGAGCTATTTAGGAAGTTGTTTTGAAAAAACAACACACTTTGGAAAATAAAAACAGCTGCTGCTTGCAGTAAACAAAAGTGTTTGTAGGCTCGTCTGATTAGTGGCAGAGGGAAGATCTAATTGACGACAAAAGATCCAATCGACAGCTAGGAACCACAGGCGAGGCGTGGAGCCCTGGAGGAGAAGAATCGGAGAGAAGAATCACAGGCGAAGCCGACGCTAGCGTCGGAGGAGAAGAATCACAGGCAAGCCCGACAAGTATCGATCCCGCTTGGGAATGGGCGAAACCCTAAAATAAAAGTGAAGAACGAAGCTCTCGCCTGAACTGGAGGAATAAACTGGGAACAAACAAAACCCTTCAGTAAAGTGAAGAACGAAGCTCTTTCCTGGAACTTGAGGACCCGTCAGGAAGCGCGAGAGAGTATTGATGACGACCCGTCGGGGAAGACCAGGCAAGATAGTGCATCGAGGAGAAAAGGACGAGCGACGAGTTGGGGAAGTCGAGACCCGTCAGCTAGGGAGGAATCACAAAGGAGAAATAAAAAAACAGGCACGATTTCACGGGAGTGAACGTGGTGGTGGGCAACGCCCCAAAAAGCTCCTTAATTAGCTTTTTTAGATCCGTGGTTTTTATAATGTGGGGGGAAACGAACAGATAAAAACAACTCCAGCGGTTGGAAAATAGTTTTTCCAATCGTCGGAGTTATCCCAAACAGTGTCGAAAATTGAATATGTATGAAGATTCTTACAAGTGAAAGTGAATGACGTAAAATATGAACGAAGAATGAATATGAATGCTGATATGAACAAATAAGAATTGAATATGAACAAGATTTCTGATATTAAAAATGAGTTGAATCAATTATAAATAGACTGAATGCAAAAATAAATGAAAAGAATACGAATAAAGAATAAAACGTTCTTGAAAACCTAAAAGAATGAAGGAATAAAACAAATATAAGCATATAAGAATGTTGTATAAACATTTCTTTATTTGTTGCACTTCTATATACCGAAAGTTTAATACTTATGCATATTGCTACTGATGCTTATTGTCTTCCTGTACAACAGTTAAAGAGGTATGTTATTCACTCAGTCATATTCTTTATGACTAAATCCCCTGTCATCATTTTTTTAGGAAGTCGAGAGTTCCAGACGATTCATAAAAGACGAAGTTGACTAAAGTAGACAAACCAAAAATGAAAATTTGGCTTGAGATATAGTATGTATTAGATTTACGATAAGTTGTATTATGTGACTTATTTTGTACTCACTATCCTTACTTAATTCTGGGAAGAATAACTTGAAAATTTCTCAGATACAAATTTCTTGTGGGGTCTGGATTGGGGCCTCACACAGCCACTGTCCATCCTGTTCTGAGAGTTTCATTGCAAAATCCTTCGTAGAGTTCTACTATCACCTTCCAACCATCGAGCTCATGTTTCCATCAACGCATTTAAAACAGTTCTCCTTCATAGACGTCGAGTCTCAAACATCAACAAGAGCAAGACATCAACCCTTACAATAAGTGCCTTTCAGTCCTCCCCAGTTCAATCATCTACTACTTTCATTGATAGTGCTTTATTGTTTTTCATATGCTACCTGACTTAGGCGCTATTGACCACATGATAAGTGTATCATTCTGTTATGGGATAACTTGTAACACATTGTTATCTTGTCAAAGGGGGTGGTGGGGGAAAAGATATAAGGGAGCCGAGCTCAATCTAGAGGTAAGGAGGAAGAGGGGAGCGTTGCTCAACCCCAATCTTATAATGTGGAGAGGAAGATAAACTAGGGAGATGAAAAATTTCATAATACTCATTGCTTAGTTTCCTTCATGGCCCAAGGAATCTACATATAAATAACAATATACAATGACATAAATAGTCAATAAATAAATTTCCCAAAATACTAAAAAAAACTAAGTGACGACTAAAATTAAAAACATATAATACAGACCCATAACATTGACGCCTAACATAGACAAATGATGCCACTAAATACCCACTAAATAAATATGCGTAATAACTAATAACTGATAATAGACAACTGGTTGTGCAGAGCCATAACATTCCACCCGTCCTTCAAATTGAGCTTGCCCTCAAGCTCGAATGAGGTTCAGACAGTTTCATTATTTGACTCCTTAATTTTCCGTTAGAACATCTCCTTGCAGCCCATCACTGTAGTGGAAGCTGCATCAAACGACAAGCTTTCATTGTTCTCACTTCTCATATATGTCACGATTGATGGTGATGTTGTCGGAGGGGCATAACTTGCGTGAGAATGTGATCGAAGAAGATCTCGCAGCGTGAGCTAAGTGATTGAAGTTGTAGAGGGGTCCTTTGTACGTGGTTGACAGAGAAGGTCTGTTGTGGGGTCGGTTGAAGAAATGTGTGACTGTCCGGAGAGGGTGTAACTGAGAATGCTAACTAGGAAAGACCTGCAGGGGGTGATGATTGCATAGTTTGTTGTGAGGTAATCGTTTGTCTCAGTGATGAAGATTCATGCTGTCTGAATTGCAGTGAAGGTACCCGCCGTCAGAATTGCGACGAAGGTACCCGTAGTTGAAATTGCGGCGAGGGGACAAACAAAGGCGATGGTGGTGCGGCATGACATGCAGAGATTGGTGTGGCTTAATTGTGCTTTGGTTGGACCGATGACTACTCATGCGGGATCCGGCCCAGAATTGGTCAGACATTGTGAGTCTGTCCATGTTGGTGGCAATTCACAAAATTGTGATTAGGCGCGGCTCCAATAACTTCAATAGCAATACGAATTAATTAGTCAATCAATTAATCTAGTAAGAATTAATAATGAAAGAAAGGCCGTGCAGTTTGTCTGAGATAGACAATAAGCGTCCTGATTGAAGAGAAAGACATGCAACTTGCTAAAAAGTCGAGCAAGAGCAGTGGGCATAGGGATCAAGTGACAGAGTCTGGCATGTTGGCGTTTGGCTCGCGGAAATCAGGTGTGACAAAAGAAAACACAAACTTGATGTCGTGCGGAAGGCGCGTCCTGCTCCAAGCTTGTAGAGACTCTGTCAGTGTTAGTGGCGAGTTGTGAAATCGTGACTAGGTGCGACGTCAATAACTTTAATAACATTAAGAATTATTTAGTCAATCAATTAATCTAATAAGAATTAATCAACGAATTAATAATGAAAGAAGGGCCATGCAATTTATCCGTGATAGACGATAAGTGGCCTGATTTAAGAGTAAGACGTGCAACCTATTAAAAAGTCATGCTACTTAGAGCAGTTGGCGTAAGGCTCAAGTGACCGAGTCTGGCCCGTTGCCGTTATGCTCGAGGAAATCTGGAGAGACTAGACCAAATGTCATGGGAAAGGCGCGTCCTGCTCTGAGCTTGAAATGTTCTGTGTGATTAAATTTGAGCGCGTGCGGTTGAAAAAGAGAACGTGATTGAAGTGGCGTCTCTAAAAAGAAGCCGTCGCTGGAAAGTTTTTGGTCAGCTCCGGCCGACCCTCGCTTTCCACTTATTTGTATTTGGTTAAAGGAGCTTGTGCGTGCTTGGAATTGCAATGATGCTAAATAAAGAATTAAAGTTGGAAGTTTATTTATTGTTGTGAATTCACTTATTTTCATATTTGAAGTATCGAGCTTGTGCGCCCCAAAGTGTTGTGTTGTATTTTATTGTGTAAATGTAATAATGATGTATGCTGAACAATGAAATATTATTTGGAGACTGTAGTTATGTGACTATTTTGTACTAGTTGTCACTAACCACACCGCATACCATCACAATTAAATTGATATCTGAATAAAATCTTCAATGTATAACCCAACATGAAATCCAAAACACAATGAATACCTTATATCTATTTTAAACTTTTCTTCAACCTTGCGTCGTCTCTTGACAAGAATCATCTTTCTAGTAATGTCTAGACTGGGACCTAAAAATTTAGAATAACAATGGTTTAGTCATAATAATATGACTAAACGAACACTTTATCTCTTTAACTGCTGTACAAACAATCAAGAAGAGTTAGCAATTTGTAGTAAAAGAAAGGTACAGTAAAAGTAAAGTACAACGCCATGTAAATACTTTCTATATTTCAAGACTTCAAGTCCTTGTATTTCTGTTATTTTGTTCTTAGAATTCTTCGAGTTCTTTTCGTTCCTTCTTATATTCATTCATCACTCATTTTATTCAATTTCATTCCTCTTAATCATCCTTCAAATTCATCCTTTGCCTCACGACCAATTATCCAACTGAAAACACAACCACACAGTTCCCATTGCCCAATTGGTCATCCAACTCATGCAATCCGGCTATAAAAAGAAAATACCAATTATACAAACTTATTCATAAAACCAAAAATTCCCACATCAAGAACTTTAATAACATTAAGAATTATTTAGTCAATCATTTAATCTAATAAGAATTAGATTAATTGATTGACTAAATAATTCTTAATGTTATTAAAGTTATTGACGTCTCTACAACCTGCTTTGAGCTTGTAGAGACTCTGTCAATGTTAGTGGTGAGTCGCGAAATCGTGACTAGGTGCGACGTCAATAACTTTAATAACGTTAAAAATTATTTAGTCAATCAATTAATCTAATAAAAATTAATCAACGAATTAATAATGAAAGAAGGGCCGTGCAATTTGTCCGTGATAGACGATAAGCGGCCTGATGGAAGAGTAAGGCGTGCAACCTATTAAAAAGTCATGCTACTTAGAGCAGTTGGCGTAAGGCTCAAGTGACAGAGTCTGGCCCATTGGCGTTATGCTCGAAGAAATATGGAGAGGCAGAAGAAAACACACACCAAATGTCATGGGAAAGGCGTGTCCTGCTCTGAGCCTGAAATGTTCTGTGTGATTAGATTCGAGCGCGTGCGGTTGAAAAACAGAACGTGATTGAAGTGGCGTCACTAGAAAGAAGCCGTCGATGGAAAGTTTTTGGTCAGCTCCGACCGACCCTCATTTTCCACTTATTTGTATTTGGTTAAAAGAGCTTGCACGTGCTTGGAATTGCAATGATGCTAAATAAAGAATTAAAGTTGGAAGTTTATTTATTGTTGTGCATTCACTTATTTTCATACTTGAAGCATCGAGCTTGTGTGCCCCAAAGTGTTGTGTTGTATTTTATTGTGTAAATGTAATAATGATGTATGTTGAACAATGAAATAATATTCGGAGACTGTAGTTATGTGAATATTTCGTACTAGTTGTGACTAACAACACCGCATACCATCACAATTAAATTGATATCTGAATAAAATCGTCAATGTATAACCCAACATGAAATCCAAAACACAATGAATACCTTATATCTATACCTTAAACTTTTCTTCAACCTTGCGTCGTCTCTTGACAAGAATCATCTTTCTAGTAATGTCCAGACAGGACTTAAAAAAATTAGAATAACAATGGTTTAGTCATAATAATATGACTAAATGAGCACTTTATCTCTTTTATTGCTATACAAGCAATCAAGAGGAGTTAGCAATCTGTAGTTAAAGAAAGGTACAGTAAAAGTAAAGTACAACACGACGTAAATACTTTCTATATTTCAAGTCCTTATATTTCTGTTATTTTGTTATTAGAATTCTTCAAGTTCTTTTCGTTCCTTCTTATATTCTTTCATCATTCATTTTATTCAATTTCATTCCTCTTAATCATCCTTCAAATTCATCGTTTGCCCCGCGACCAATCATCCAATTGAGAACACAACCACACAGTGCCCACTGCCCAATTGGTCGTCCAACTCATGCAATCCGGCTATAAAAAGAAAATACCAATTATACAAACTTATTCATAAAACCAAACATCCCCACATCAACCTGCCAACAATTAAATTTCATCATCAACATTGAATTAATCCTCACAAGCCAACCCCAACCAAGTTATATCTTTGGGGATATGTTCCTAGCAGCCGACCAACATCCAATTAATTCCCGCGACCCTCCTCACTCTTTGCCTCACAATCCATATCGAGAATGAAAAGCGATCTTCTACTGATAGCAAAGAAAGAGGGGGGGGGAGGCCCGAGGGCAACAAACATGTATATCACTAAGGGTAACCACCTATTTATAGCCTACGGTTTTTGAGTGCACTCGCGGGTGAGTTTGTATGCTCACAGGCGAGCTCGCCACCTCACATGTCAACGCTAGAGCGAGCCAAGAGATGAAAGCACATGAACAATCCATGAGAAACAAAATTTCATTACGCCATAAAGGCGAGTACGTGATAACGCGAGTAGAGAAAAAGAAATCATAGAAAATATAGATACATTATTCGCGGCGCACAGGTCCGCGACTTCGACGGCACAAGCGAGGAGGATGGCGAGCTTTCAAAGTGATATCCTTAGCAATGCAAAGAACATCCTTTTGCCTTCTGAAGGCGCTCCTCGCTTTGCCTAATATACTCCTCAAATCTGGAGGTTTCTCCCACCGTCCTAGCCACTTGAGCGAATTTATGTAGTTCATTTTTCATTAGCGTTCTGGCGAGCCTCCAAGTCATATAACCTTTCTTCTATGTCTTGGATGCAGGCATATAACCCTTCGTCATTCTCCACTTGTTGGAATTCCTCTGCCCAGTTGAGGCAAGTATGAATGTCAGCTAGCCTCTGATTTACCTCCGCAGGCGACATGGCCATGAAAGAGTCGTGGGTCATGAGGACAACAGGGAGGCGAGTCCTAAATTCGCTGTCAACAGCCTGCGAGTTCGCCAAGAGGTTCCTCAGAGGACTCATCATTATGGGAGAAGGCGACTCCAAAAGCGAGTTCGTCGACATTGAATGTCCCAACGAAACGGAAAAGCGGCGATCTGAAAGAGTGACATGTGAGAGAGGTCAACAAAGAAAAATTAACTGAAAGTCGAACACGGGTGAATAGACATCTGTCGAAGACACCAGATCTCCACCCCGACGGCGGGGCGAGTTCGGATGAAGGCGCTCAATGGATTGAGGCCTCTGTGAAGGCAAGCTATTTTGTCCAGACGAATCTATCAACAACGAATTCCCGCTAGAAGGTCGTCGAGCCAGCTCGATAACGCTAGGCTGCTATTTGGAATCCGGGAATCGGGAAACATCAGCCGGTGGAGCTGGACTCGTAGTTGGAGAGGAAGCAAGGGGTACATTCCCAGAGGGCTCCTCGCCCTAACACGGTTCAGTATGCAGATTAATGAAAGAGGGAACTACTTAAAAAAGAGAAGGCATGATTAGTAAGCGCTTCTCAACAACGACAAGAGTATATTTTCCTACCGGGTATGACGGCGGGGCGAGACGACGTGGGGAAATTTGAACCCACATTATTATCTTGCCCGTGATCCCTGTCAACCAACGGGCTCAATAAGGCCAAGATCAGGGTCCGACTCACGTCAACCTACTTGAACTCGCGGAATTATGAAGTCGTACATCTCGCGCCAAGTTTTTAGAAGGCATAATGATCAACCAAGATTACCCGTTTCGTCGGACTGAGGAGGTTGAAGGTAGGTATTTCAGTGCCAGACAAGCTCTCAATCTCCTTGAGAGAGGGCTTGTGCCTCACAACCGATTCAACAGGTTGGGGAGGGGGAGAGGTCTCTCTTCGGCTGAAGAAGTGGCGGTCTTTTCTTCTTCTTGGCTCTTTCTCACCGCTCCCATGGGATCGTTTCGAATAGAGCCCGCCGATCAGCCAAAAAATGGAGGCCACCGTGATTTCTTCACCCAGGACCACGACTTTGCGCCTGCAGACGGGCCCCCCTTTGAAACCATGTTACTGTTAATGGAGGTAGTAACACCCCTTTATTTATAGGGGAGGGGAGTGGGCGGACCCACTAATCTCATCTTTCTGCGGTCAGAGCTCGCCAAATAAGGGTTGAACAATTCTTTCCGATCTCTAGCGAGCTCGCAAAGAGCGAGAATTGTTTACAACCTGTATTCATCAAACAGAAGGAAGGTTCGCCCCGGTAAACTATAGTAAGAGCATGTCTAACCTCGATTCACGATGGGCGTGTCCGACGAGGTAACCAGACTCAACCTGCGTTCTATGGTTCGGGCCTTGGTAGCATAGTCAGACTCGCTGCCAAGCAGGCGAGGCGAGCCCAAGCTAGTCCAACCCTCGGGCTCGCCCTGGTCAATAAGCAACAATCTTTGAAATCATGATTATCAGCAAACCATCAGGGTCTGAGAATAATATTCTCATTAAAGCGGAGGCCGCTATCCACAAACCATCTAGGTGTGGGAATAACATTTTGGTTAAGACGGAGGCCGCCACCCGTAGACCAAAAAAGATCAATTTAACCTCAAGATGTTTTGTCTATAAATAAGATCTCGTGGCATCTTGGAGAAAGGGACCCAACTTTCTAGAGCTCGCACCTTTCGAGCTTCTTCTCCGTACCGTCCGATGTGCCAAACTTAGTTCTTGGTTTAGGGAGGGGAATTTAAAAAGATAACTTCCGGGTATGTGGCGGGACCTCGTCGTTGTAGCTCGCGGGTCTGTGCGTAGACATTCTAATATATCATCGGCAAGGATAGGATCTAGGCTCAAAATACTTAGTCCTAGGTGATTGACTGTGTTAAGTAACACAAGCCACCCCCTCTTTGTTCGAACTCCGTTGAATCGGTATCCAGGTTTCAACAATAGTGACTAGTGAGGACCTCAATATTTTTCATTAAGGTTTTAATGCGCTTGTTCATATTCTCCATTTTTTAAGACTAAAGTTTTTTAAATAAATTTTTTAAAGGTAAAATCCTAAAAATACTTTAATTTTTTTAAAGATCAATTTCGTCGACGCTAGAAAGAGCGAAATATATATTTTTTAAACCGTAAAACTCATAAAAATTACTTTTTTTAAATAAACCTTTTGTTAAACTTATAGGATCTTTGGATTCACGATTGGAGTGAAACCTTCCCGCTCTGTCCTCTGATCTCAAACTGATGTATTCCAAAATCTAGATTTAATTTTAAAAGTAAAACTGGAGATCTCTTTTAACATAATGTCACACATGCGTGGCTTCACGACTGATATTTTGTGTTAACCGATCAAGAGTTTGCTGACGCACAAACATCTAACATTCAAACGTCGAATAATTTTGAAATAACGTTCCACTGACAAGCAGTTAGTGAAATGAAATCACATAGATATGGAAATTGACGACATAGGTAAATGCGGTATATAAAGCAAGCTCTGATTCTTAATAAACCACATGAATAAAAGCATTTAATTATACTATCAAATTATGAGAAGGCAAGAGGTTTACCATGCAATGTCATAAGCATGATGACGAAAAAGTAAGTTCCACCAAAATATCAGGAATTAAGGCAAAAGGGTTCAGCCAATGCTCTGTGTGCAAGGGGCAGAGGAATCAAGCAGGTTGGAGGTAGTAATGGTGACTGGAATTGCTCGGTAATGGTGGTATATGAACGGCTGGAGGTGGAAACATATGGGAAGGGCTCTATCGGACCTGTGGGACTGCCGGGATGGCTCGACTCTGTCAAAAGGCGAATGATGACAGTTCACCGAAGCTCCTAGAAGTGGCGGCCGACAGTGTTGGACTCAGGAGAATGGACGTCGAACGACTGGAAGATGAAGTGGTCTTGCGGGAAGGGCTTGACTGGCTACAGAAAGAACAGGGAAAATAAATCTCGTTCTTTCGATTTTGCCAGGCTCCGTCTTTTGAAAGGAAAGGTCTAGGTTATATAAAGAAATAAGAAATAAAGTTACTAAATAAAGGGAGTTACTTTAAGGTTCTCTTTTTAATAACATGCATTAAATTGGAGGTTTCACATTCAAGTGGGCTGGCTGTAGGTCTTGAATAAGAGGAAAATAGTGTGAATTTCAACCGGCTTTTAACTAGGGTATTAAATGGGAAAAAACTCAAAGGTCAAGAATAGTGAATTTGGACTTTTGGCATCCTCACAAATAGTATAATATCTGGAATTAATTAATTTTCTTAATATTAATTTCAGAAAATTAACAAACATAATTGTATTTGAAATATTATTTCAACGCTTGCCTTATTTTTCACTTTACCTGATTTGACGGGCCAATTTATTCAGGGTCTTAGTAGTCGGTCACACCAATAAGCCGAAACAAACAAGCACGAATACAAACGAGCACGAGTAATACACGCGATAAAGATGCACAAACACAAATACACAAATAAAACAATATGCGCAAAGACATGCACAACACTAATAAAAATGCGGGAAATAAAAGTAAATTATGATGCGACTCAGGTTGCATCACACAAGAAGCCCTAGTGACGCAGGGCGAATCTATATGCGGCGGGAAATCTGCGACCTAACCTTACATGCTCTATGCAAAGCCCGGCGGATTAAATCATAAAGTAGATAATGAATTTAAATATCCCACGCAGTTAATTCAAGATAAGACAAAATAGTTTAATTAAGCGAGACAAGCTTCAGCTTTCCTTCGCGTGGAGGGCCAAAGTAAGAGCGTGTGACGAATAAACCCTGCAAATCACAATATTTATCTAACAAACTACCACCATACACAATATTCAAACAAATATGATGTCCAATCTGATAAAAAAATGCTGAAAAATAATAATTCAATACAACAATACTCACTAAATAGTGGGCTGACCAAGGCAATGAAGATTCCGGAGCCGGATGCGTGGATCAGCCATCAAAAGTGGAACCGGTGGCGTGAAAATAATGGAGGTGGCTGTCCTCGGCGGCGAAAGATGAAAATGGGCCGAAAATGGATGAATACGGCCGCGTAGGAAGAGATCCGGGCGGGAGAGGTTGGATCCGATGTTTCGGCACTGATCTGGGTTGCAAATGTCGTGGGAAATAGTGGGGCGGCTGGATCTGGACAGAAGAGTCCAGATTTGGATAGATCTAATGCGAGGGGGGATTGCGTGGCTCCACAGGTATAGGGAGGGGTGGCTGTCGGCTTGCGGCCAGAGGGAAGCAAGGGGGAGGGGCGGCGGTGGCACTGGAGGGTGGAGGGAGGTCGGCGACAGAGGGATTAAGGCGGGAGGAGGGCAGGCGGCAGCTGGATTGGGGCTGGCCGCCTATTGTGGGAAGGGAAAAATAGCCAAGGACCGACTGTTTGAGAAAGTGCAGAACGGTGGGAGAGGGATTGGAGGAGGGGCGGCGGCGGCTCCATTCTATGGAAGAGCCTGCGGTGGAGGGAGGGCAAAGGAAAAAAGCTATATAAAATGAATAGGAAATTTCATTTTTGAATAGTGGATTTCAAGGAAGAGAAGAATTCTGGACAGCCAACGGTGGGCTGTTTGGGGGCTGTTTGGGCGGCTGTGGGTGAAGGTTTGGGAGGGGGAAAAGAGGCTTAGGGTTAGGAGTTACCTTGGGGAGGAAGATAAACACCTAAAAGTCATCACCTAGGGTTAACGGAGTCGGCATCGTGGCTTGATCGTTGGAATCCGAGATTTCTCTTCACCAAATTTTGCAATGCCTAGATCAGCCCCCTATCACCTCTATTTATAATAAAACAAGGATTGATGCATCCCCATCAACGACTATGATTGACCGGAGGTCGTACCACCCAAATACATCAAAGTAAATGCAAATATAATAAACTAATATATGAAATTGATTCGCAACGTGAATACGGTCGCGTCCACAAAGTCCGATCGTCGATTTGGGCACGCCATATGTGGAAAGTCGCCAGTTGGCCCCGAACGGGCCCCAAAACTTGCCATCCACTGCAAGTGCTCGTTTATGCTCCGCATCACCTAGCTTAATCATAATCGGTAAACAATCGACCAACTCCAAGCAGATCAAACAAATCCCCACACAGTCGGCCATTAATGTAGAGACCCAAATCCTGGGCTCTTCAACTAATTCAAGGATCAGACAACAATTTTGAATAAAAGGGGTCACAATTCACCAGAAATGTAAAGTACAAAAAACATCCACCAAGCTTTTTATTTCATTTGTTACTTTATTCGTTACATGATCATTACAAACATATTAACATATACTAGATAGATTTTTTACAATAAATACACGTGGAACCAGCACAACGAGCTCTGTGCCAATCCCGAGCTTCGATTACTACCTTTGCCAGTTCAGCTGCCAAGATCCTGTCCGTCCTGCTTGGCGTTGGTCCGGCTGCTTATAAAAACATGTGTCCACTCTGGGTTAGTCATAAAAATTATGACTATGTGAGAACAGTATTTCGTGAAACGTTGGACATGCAAACAATGAGAATGATAACAATATGCCTACAATACAATAAAACGTAATTTCAATAGTATATCCTAATGTTAACCCTTAAGTCCTTTTATTTTAATTACATAAAGTAGGAAATGCTCTGGTTATGCATCTTTTGACCACCACTCACTTAAGGGCTTCTCACTTAAGGGCTTTTCGTAGGCTCACCCCTACTGATGAATCCATTCGTAGATTCCTCTACATCGTAGGATTCGAAACCTTTGCATTTCCCCACGCCAAATTTTATTATTCTGTTCTTGACGTATTTTTATATATAAAAGAAAAAGTATTTTTAAATAAAACATCCCTTCAGATACATGTATTGCTTTTTATTCCCCTTGCTCACATTTATTTCTTAGCGATATATCATCGAGTCAAAACTCATATGCACAGACAGTTTCGTTAAAAGATAATAAATTAGATACTGCATAATAATTAGATACCAATAATTTCAAGAAATAAAATACTCACCGCAGCTTTGCCCTTATTTATATTATCCTGAGACGACATCCTTCTTTGATTAATTCTTGGCCGCGGAAATCACTGTAATAACACACATTTTTATTTTGGTTGCGTCTCTTATAATACATAAGAGATTTACGAAAAATCGGAAAGCCAAATATAATAAACCGGAAAACTCAAAATACTCTGAAATGACCTTAGAAAACCAAATTCAGCTCGTATGCTTTGCTGGACATCCATATTTGTGCCTCAAAATGGACTAAATCAGCCCCCAATTGGACATTCGTCCCCTCAAACATAACACTGTCCAGCAAAGCCAAAACAAAATTGGGTAAACCACCCCAAAATGTAACTTAAAATTTCTGCCCTAAAACTGGCGAAAAACATTAATAAAAGCCAATAAAAACACCATAAAATCTGCAATTTAGAAAATAGAGAGGGAGAAGAACAGCCTTACAGTCAGAAGGAAGAAGAGAAGGGCACAGAAATTACACTGAAGCTCGAGAGCAACAACAAGTTCGGGAGGTAGCAGAATCGGGGCAGCAGCACAGTCGGCCAGCAACAGCTTCATAGGAGCTGCTTGAGAGAGGAAGCAATAAGTCGGGGTAGATGGGAGAAGGTGGACGCAAGATGGAGCAACAACCCTAACAAGAGCTTTGAAGCTGCCGACACAGGGAAGCACAAAGGCGACAACGACAAAGCAGCGTCAACCCGACAATGTTGACGGCACGACAAAATCGATCGTCACAACAAGATCGATGACACCAAAAGCTTAGAGGCACAAAGAGAGTGAAGTAGAAGGAGAAGAAGAAGAGTTCCCTGTCGAAGTAGAGTAGCCAGAGGAGCAGCCAGAGGAAGAAGAAGAAGAAGAAGCGGGATTCGCAAAAATGGCAGTGCAGGAGAAACAGTGGCCTGGGCTTGCTTTATACAGTGAAATCAACGGCTAAGCGGCAATGTCACGCCAATGCACCGCTCCAGGTGCCTTTTAACCGAACCCAAATACATACCCAACCAACACTTATTCAGTCAACACAACACAACAAACCAGCCAGCTAGCCAATTCAGCCACCAAACCCAAAACACAGCCAGCACAAATAAAGCAGCCAACCCACTAAGCTAGCCAGCCCAAATGAAAATAATAAGACCAACAAAATAGCTAGATCACTTCCAAAGGCAACAAGCCCACAATAGCACAACTTGAGATTTCCATTGGCACCCAAACAATAATAAAAGAAAACAAGATGAAGTTGAAAACAAAGTCGTTGAAAAAAAATAATTTAAAACATTTTCAAAGTGCCTCTTTCATCATCGGGGATATAAATCGAAATTTTTTACGTATTTTTATTTTAGGTTGTTACAATTAACACATCTAAAAATCCTCATATCAATTCAAAAATGAAGATAGGAAGAAGAGAAACACTAACTTCCTACTAACTCACAACCATACTTCTAAAGCAAAATCATCTACCAGAAGTAAAAAAAGAAGCGGAAAGAAGAGGGCTTACAGTGGGGATGAAATAAATCGCACAGTCGGCCTCTGTCGAGAAGCGCACACAACCATTGCGGAGCTCTACTGGGAGTTTCTGTATCAGAATCAAAGAGGAAGGAGATGAATGTTGTTCTGCAGAAGGTGTCATCGAGAGCCCTAGCGGGATTCAGCGGGAATGACTTGAGATGAAAGGTAGTGAGAGAGAAGGTCCAACCGACTCATTATATCGTGTGAGGTCTGTTTGGAAACCTACCAAATGTATCTAGAAACATGAAGTCGGTCTAGAATCGACCTAATAAATCCAATTTTAATTAACTACAATTGATCTCATTAATCCCAATCTAATTCCATCCTCATTTTAGTCTAATTCCGCCGGCTCACCATATATTCCATCCAAACAATTTGGTCAATTAACCACCTTATGCCTTAGTAAATAAATCAAATACCCGTCACACAAATATTAGTCCGAAAATCATTATGAAAACAAATGCGTAAAATAACAACTTCCAAAACATCTCGACATTTTTTGTCAATAGGGTATTTCTTTAAATATTTAAATAACAATAATGTATTCGATGTTACACTAGTGTTGCTATTTGTATAGCCTCCGCTTAGTGTTACTCGCACTCTGAGATGGTTTGGTTGACAGCTTACAGGTGAAGTGTTAAAGTCTAACTGAGCAACATAAATTGAATTTAGGATAATTCCAATTCCTGCACTTGGAATTCGACTGAATTCTAATTCTACAATTCAAATTCCTGCGACCCGAACGTGCCATAGAGGTTATGCCCTCATATATATCCACATTCGTCTGAATAGTTTATCCAAAATACTTAAACCCATCACGTATAAATATGAAATCAAAACCGAGAGAGAATTTCACTCTGTAGACTAGTTAAATAAGCTGAAAGTTTTATATTTTAACTTTTTTAAAAAACTTTTCTGCAAGTCTCTTTTGTATGAAAGTGTAAGGGGAAGAGAAAAGAAAAAAACCTTTTAATGTATCAATTTGTTGGCAACGACTTTGTCCGTTAAAATGAGAGGCTTGAAGATTCATGACATAAAAATTGAGAATCCAATGCCCCAGAAACCGAAGGTCCTCTGTAAGGTTCTTCCACTGGAGGTGAGTCAGGCCTATGATCAGGCCAAAAGGCGTAGTCGATGGACAACATGTGAATATTCTTGGCCTACCCCTTCTTGTACCTCAGGGATTGGAGGAAACTAGGTTAACAAAAGAAGGTTATCGGTTCAAGGACGCAACCTGACCCTGCTTTTTCTTGGTAGAAGGGGTAGAGGAAATGCCGATGTCTGAGTACCCGATGCTATGAAGATTAAATAACCCATGCCATACACCCAGGAAAAGCTCAAACGACCTTCAAAAAAAAGGTACCTCTACCCAAAACATACACATGTTGGTAGATAGAGAATACCTAGGGGCGTGAGGTAACTCTTTCTAACGAACTCGATAAAATAGCTTCGTAACTTTTGTAGAAGGGGTGCCTCAAAAAGGGGGTCGTAGTAACCAAGCCTCACTACTGTTTACCAAAAACACAGGTCTCTGCAGAGACGTAAGACCATGTATGGGAGCTGAGGCCTGCCTAATGCCAAAAATGTTAAGGAAGTTGGTTGCTTGATGACAAGGGAGCCGACGTACGAAGCCCCGGTGAATGTTGACTAACATGGCTCAACTCGACGATTCATCATACATATGAGTGTATCATATTCAATTTAGGATTTCATACAACGATTGAAAAATACAAAGAGTGTGGTGAAATCAAATCTAGGGTACATAGGTCCTACACGTCTAATGAAATAACAAAACAAGCACATTCACTAAAAATGGATATAGGAAACATCCATACAATGTAAACAAAAGACAAATAATCAGACTCTTCAAGTACAAGGGTAGAAAGAAGGATTGAAGGCTATTTGTTGTATGGATGAGCATTCGATGGGGAGTGGAGAGAGAAGGGGGTGGCTTATGGTAGTGGGGCATGAGAGTGGTGAATGGTTGATGGGTTTTCAGTGGGGTTGGAGTTACTCGGTGGGGGGAGGAGATGTGGAATTATGTGATTGTTTGTGAGTCAAGGGGGGTGATTAGTGGCAGACTGGGCCGTTTGCAATGGGTTGGGAGGAGGTTATGTGTTGCTAGGATCGCAGAGAGGTGGCCTGAACTAGTTGGATGGTGTCAACGTGCGACTGAGAATGGATGGCGGCAAGCTTCGCACGTGGGTGTAGGCTTCAACATCCACACTCACGACCAGTGGTTTCGTAGGTGTGAAATCAAACATCCAATCCCCATAAACGTACTTGCGGGATATAAATTACGGGGGAGGGGGTATATGAAGTCACTTAATGGCTAAAATCTCTCAATCTAGTGGTTTCAGCCTACTTCTGAGAAACAACTCCAAAAATTATTAAAAAAGATATAAAAATTGTATGGAGTTTGCATATTTCTATTATTATTTTAGTCCATGTATGAGCCTGTAAGCATGTATGAGTTTAGTTCTACATTGCAGTTTCTACTTTATGAGTCCTTATAAGTTCTTGAAATAACCCCCTTGAGGGATGAATAAATTGTACCATTTATTTCTTTTCTTCTATTTAGACTTGGTATCAAAGCAGGAGTTGTTTTCTCCTTAAATTCTAACGCCCTAAAAATGTTGGCAACCTAAATTTCTCAGTGGCTTCCGCTCATGTCGTTGGTTGATTTCATAATAGATCCCGTCTTGTGTTTCCTCTCGTTCTCGTCATGGATAACTACATTACTTTCTCCTGCTTTCGTGTCGACATGTCCAACTTCCGCTCCGATCGATGTTCCCCTCGCTGATCTCGGGTTTAGCTTCTGATCCCGTTAACGAGACCGACTTTTGATTCTGTCGAGTGGCTTCTGATTCCTACGACGACATCACTGGGGGGGGGGGAGGGGGCCTCTGTGTTTGTCATCGAGTTTCGCTTCTTCTGATTCCGTCGATGAGTCCGACTTCTGGACCTGTCGAGCCCGTCACTGCTCATCAACTGCAATCCCGTCGCCGCTCCTCGACGAAGAAGATCTTACCTTCCGACGATGTGAATCCCGCTGACGTTTTCGCTCTGTTCCCATCTTTTCTTCTCATGTTCGATGACCTCCCGTCTGGATCTAGGCCCGGTTGTCGACTAAGAAGGAGACACATGGCTTCTTCTTCGATCCCGTCTGCCGCTCTCGCGAGCTTCTCCCACACAAGCTGATCTCTGCTCGGCTGTGTCCTTGCCAGCATACATTCTTTTGATTTTCCATTGCCGAGCTCTCCTATGTTGCGACTTGTCGCTGTCCAGCCATCTAGCTCCTGCGATTTGACGATTCTGTGCTTGACTGCTACTGTGTCGCAAATGGCTAGTTTCCCAGTCGTTCTCTTCCGACTGGAGATGGCTTTGCCTTCCATTCCCAATTGCTTCCGGATGTTTTGATCCTTTTTAACTCTAGCCGCAACTCTTCAATTTCAGCCATTGCAACCCCTTCCGGGTGTTTGATCTATCCTCGATGATTGAGTTTCTTGATTAGTTGGTAGTCTTTTTGTGTCTTTAACAATCTTGCATTGTCGTTGTTAATGTTTGTTTTGTGTCTTGCATTCATGTTGTCTTGCACGCGCGTTCCATGTGTGTGTGTGGGGGGGGGGAGTGTTTGATACGAAGGCGACTAAGATGATATTTCCCGACTCTCGCCTTAGTCCCACACGGTCCTCCTGGCTTTTGTCTCGTGTTATTTACGTCTCCCTATTTTTTCGTTGTTAGGTAGGTGGTATGGTCTTTGTTGGTTTACCTTATTCCAACGGGTTGTATCGTGCGGGAGTATACCCGGTTACCAGTTTGTTGATTTTTACCTAGCGGGTTATGACGTGTGGGTGTGTCCCGAGTGACCCGTCTTTTGATTTTTATCTAATGAGTTGTTTCGTGTGGGGCCGCCCTTTGTGCGGATTATCCCTGATAGATTCTCCCCGGTGGCTTGTCTGTGATTTGTCCCGCTTAGCTTACTACCCCTACCTTCCTTTTCGTGATGTTTTCATGCTCGAGGTTTTCCCCTCCAATTTGAGGCGGAGTGTTGTTCACATATTTCTATTATTATTTTAGTCCATGTAAATCTTTAAGTATGTATGAGTTTAGTTCCACATTGTAGTTTCTACTTTATGAGTCATTGTAATTCCTTTAAACACCCCCCTTGAGAGTCATTGTAAGTCCTTTAAACACCCCCCTTGAGAAATATAATGTCGTTTATTTCTTTTCTTCTATTTCAACAAAAAAATATAATAAATCGTGCTGAACACGATGGCAGTTCCAATCGTCCAAATGATGGTCCCAATGTCGCCGTGATGCAACCCGAGTCACTTCTTTTTTCTTATTTTTGTACTTCTTGTCTTTTATTTATATAGCGCATGACTTCGCGCTTATGTGTATCGTTATGTGTTGTATCACACATGTTATTCACACATATTTGTTCGGCTTGTTGGCGTGACCAACGAACGAGAGCTTGAATACAAAGGTCCATTAATTTAGGATATAAGTTGATGTAGGGGTAGACTACGAGTGCACAAAACCTACGACGCTAGGTGGTAGTGCAAGGGCGACACGCTAATCTGAACCTAAATGCAATGTAATCGTTGATATCTCGACAAATAAATTTGAGCAATGAGAATTCTAAATTCACACAAATATTTGAAATTGAAAACAGTTAATTAATTTTGGCAATTTATAATGGTTTCCTCCGTTCGGAGGGCCAAAGCAAAGCGCTCGATGAATGTCTTCTCATGCAAATTATTAGCGTACTAAAAACAATTTCTACTAGCAAGAATCGCAACAAAATATAGTAGTTAATTAAATGAAAATGTCAATTCAAATAATCCAATACAAAAAAAAACTCACAGAGTAGAGGGCTGAACCGAGACACTGAAGAAGTCGGAGCCGGATGGGTAGGATTGCGATCAATAGCGGAATCAGAGGCGCAACGGTGATGGCGGTGACTGTCCGTGGTGGAAAACGGGGAGACAGGCCGAAAATGGATAGATCCGGCCACTAGGGAATAGATCCGGGTGGGGGGTGGATAGATCCGATGTTTGAAGGCAGATTCGGGGTACGGGATGATGTATGGGTGGCGGAAATAACGGTTCGGGGCTGGAATTCCAAGATCCGATTTGATCTTGGGAATCCGGGCTGGAGGAAAGTGGATCCACGTAAAGGGGAAGATGGAGGTGGTTGGATAGGGTTAGGGAGGGCTTGGATGTAGGTGCTGCTCAAGGGGGTTGGGCGGCTGGAGGTTGTGAAGAGGTGGAGGGGTGGCGGAAAGAGGAGGGGCGGGGCTGGCGGCGGAAAGAGGAGGGGCGGGGCTGGCGGCGGGCGGCTGAACTGCTGCAGGAAAACAGCCCGCTGACTGTTTTTGGACGGACTTGGGAGGGGGCTGCAACGGTGGGAAAGGGGATTTGAGGGTTGGAAAATGAAAGTAAGGATAGAGGGTGTACAACCCCGTATTCGCGAAGAGTGGGCCCAAGACAAGGCAAACGCGTTTTTAAGCTTTTTGGAGATTTTGCACTCTCGGTGATCAATTTTGGCTCTAGCTTGGAAATATACTATTAAGGGGAGGAAAAATTGGCCTGTCCCGATGGCTCCTTTGTTGGGGGGCGGGTGCAGCAAGTTGACTAACACCCGCCCCAGCCTGTTGAGTTCGAGGCAGGGGCAGGCGAGACGGCCGGGGGCCGGTCTCGCCCGGGCGGCCTGCTTGCGGGCAAGACGGCCGCGGCCTGGCTCTCGCCCGGGCGGCCTGCTCGCGGGCGAGACGGCCTGGCTCTCGCCCGGACGGCCTGCTCGCGGGCGAGACGGCCGCGGCCTGGCTCTCGCCCGGGCGGCCTGCTCGCGGGCGAGACGACCGCGGCCTGACTCTCGCCCGGGCGGCCTGCTCGCGGGCGAGACGGCCGCGGCCTGGCTCTCGCCCGGGCGGCCTGCTCGCGGGCGAGACGACCGCGGCCTGGCTCTCGCCCGGGCGGCCTGCTCGCGGGCGAGACGGCCGCGGCCTGGCTCTCGCCCGGGCGGCCTGCTCGCGGGCGAGACGGCCGGCGGCCTGGTCTCGCCCAAGCGGCCTGCCCGGCGGCCTGGAACCGCCTTGGGTGTTTGGGGCGGGTGTTGGCGGCGTGCTTTTACCGCCGTGCCCCTGGCGGTCTTTTTACCCCCCTGTCCCCCTATGTGGGCGTTTCCTATTGACCCAAGGTATGTTGGGCGTAAGGGTGTTTTGGTCATTTTACCCCGAGGACTTGGAAAAACTATAAATAGACCCCCTTGGGTGCCTTTGGAGGGGACTTTTGGCTTGCTTCCTCCTCCCTTAGCTCCTTCTTGGTAGAGTAGAGAGCTCCTCCAAGGCACCCTAGCTCGAGCATTGGCTAGGGAGGGGAAGTGCTCAGGTAGCCTTTTGGGTGTGAGGTGGGACCTCCGCGCTAGAGCTGAGGGTCTATTCCTAGCTTCTTGATCTTTGGTCTATGACGTTCCTCCGGGTGTAGTAGGTGTGAGGTCACCCCTTTCTAGGGACCCCGAACTCCACAGAGGTCAATTTTAGCTTCAACACTTTGGTGCGGTGAGCGTGGAGAGTGACCAGCACAGAAGATCTCGAGAGAGTGTCATGACGGGAGGTCAAGGAGGTGGTGATGATCTCGGCGAGCTCCCCAGCCCAGGACCCTTTGTTGGGAGGCAGGAGTTCATGGCCTCCATCCAAGGTATCATGGAGATGCTGCGAAGCATTGCTCCGCAGGGTGGCAGCTCCACCCCGACCCCCCAGGAGCTAGCTCCCCCTCTCGACGAGTCGACTCCCAGGGGTCTAGGCGAGATGACCCCAGCGGGGGGAGAAGGAAGTGCACCAGGAAGAAGGCCAGGGAAGGAGAGGATGGGAGATGGGGTCGAGCGAGATATCACCGGCCGAGAGATGTTCTCCAGCCCGGCGAGTGCCAACCTCCCAGACGAGCAGGTCGCGCGAGTGGACCAGGCGAGACCCCCCCTCAGGGGGTCACCCTTCAGCGAGCTGATCATCTCAGCTCCCGTTCCCGAGGGGTTTAGAGAGCCAGACATGGCTTACTATACCGGGAAGGATGATCCCGTCCAACACCTGCAATGGTTCGAGGATGAGGTCTCCATCAGGCCGATGACAGATGCCTTCAAGTGTCTCCTCTTTGCGATCACGTTGAAGGAGAAGGCAAGAGACTGGTTTCATCAACTCCCTCCGAAGTCGATTTATGGGTTCGAGGACTTGAGCCGGAGCTTCCAGCTTCGCTTCTCCACCTCCAAGAAGAGGAAGAGGAGTCCTGAGTCAATCTTCCTGATAAGACAGGGGGCCGAGGAGTCGCTGGCCCGCTACGTTGACAGGTTCCAGGAGGAGATCCTGGAGGTCCAGGAGATGCCAGGTATGCTCTCCAGATGGCCTTCACTGTTGGGCTGAAGGAGGGCTTCTTCAAGATGAGCTTGACCCGGAAGGCCCCCCTTTCCTTCGAGGAGCTAATGGAAAGGGCGACTGAGGAGATAGCCATGGAGGCAGCCAACCCGGCATTTATCAAGAAGTTGGCAGAGCTAACATAGACGGAGCCAAAGAAGCAAGGTGACTCGAGACATCAGGAAGGAAGAAGGAGAGAGGAGCGGAGAGCTCAGGAGGGTTCAGAGCCAGGCTGGAGGCAGCAGGGAGGACCTGCCTAAGGTCCAGGAAGAGCCCTCATCCAAGGAGGGGAGATTTTCAGGGAGGCCAAAGGAGGTATAACTTCCAGAGGCAAGCCCCAAGGCAGCTCTTACCCCCGCCGCAGCAGGCCTTGGCGATAGGGAGAGGAAGAGGTAACAGAAGAGAACTCCGAGCCCGCCAAAGGAGGGGAGAAGCGCTACCGTTCTGTGACTTCCACCAGGTGGAGGGGCACGCCACAGCTACCTGCCCCGAGTTCCTGGAAGTGAGGGGGGCAAGAGGCCCTGCCCAGCCACAGCCGCCAGTGCGGGTTGAAGAGGTTCTACCCAGAGAAGGGGGTGATGATGTGTGCGAGGACCGGGTCGATGTGGGAACTCGAGGTGGTATATGGGTGATCCACGGTGGAGTGGGGGTTGAGGCCACTCGGAAGGCAAGCCTACATGTCATGTACCGAAGGAGTGTCGCCTCAACCTCCCAGACCCCACCCCCAGAGGAAAAGATCACCTTCTCGGTGAAGGACCTGCCGGATCATGAGGATCCGTTCTGCGATGCGCTGGTCATCCAGACGGCCATCGAAGGCTACACCGTCTCCCGGATCTTGGTTGACAACGGAAGCTCCGTCAACGTCGTTTTCAAGAAGGCGTTTGACGAGATGAAGGTGGAGCCAAGGAGGGTGTTGGCCTCGGATGGACCCCTGTTCGAATTTTCAGGAGAAAGGAAGGAGGTCGAAGGTGTAGTAGAACTACAAGTAAAGTTGGGAGGGGCTTCAAGGAACTGCCGGTTCGTCATTGTTGACGCTCCAAGCAGCTACAACGCCATCTTTGGAAGGCCCCTCATCAACGCCTTCCGTTGCGTGCCGTCTTCTTTCCACCAGTGCCTCAAGTTCAGCTCCGGAGGGATCCAGGTCAGAGTCAAGGGAGACTCCAGGATGGCGAGGCAGTGCTACGTCACGGCCGTCAACACCATCTCTTGGTTGGCGAGGGCGGAGGAGATGAAGAGGATCATGGAGAGCTTGAGCAAGATGAAGGTCTCCAAGGGGAAGGATGACGACGATCATGCCCAGACCCCCTGAGGAAACCTCGCCCCGACTGAGTCATGTATGTTTCTTATGTTGTAATGAGTTTAGCCCCCGACCGACTGAGTCGGGGTGGGGGGGGGGTCATGTTATCCATCTTTTTCCCCGTTTGAGGATGTTGGATTTGGTAGAGTTCAAGTGACACGCCTAGTTCCCCACCCTCGAGAGGATCTCCTCAGCCAGACTCCCACTAGCTGGTTGGGTCGAATGTGCTTCGGGGAGATCAAGTTCCCCACCCCCCGAGAGGATCTCCTCAGCCAGGCTCCCACTAGCTGGTTGGGTCGAATGTGCCTCAGGGAGATCAAGCCCCACCCCCGAGAGGATCTCCTCGGCCAGACTCCCACTAGCTGGTTGGGTCGAATGTGCCTCCGGGAGATCAAGTCCCACCCCCGAGAGGATCTCCTCACCCAGGCTCCCACTAGCTGGTTGGGTCGAATGTGCCTCGGGGAGATCAAGTCCCCACCCCCGAGAGGATCTCCTCAGCCAGGCTCCCACTAGCTGGTTGGGTCGAATGTGTCTCGGGGAGAGTAAGTCCCCCTTTGCTCCGAGACGGTCCCGCTGCCAGGCTCTCACTAGCTAGCAGGGCCGGTGGTACCTCTCGTGGGAGCCGAAGTCCCTTTGCTCCGATGATGACCCCGAGGCCGTCTCGTCATCCAGGCTCCCATTAGCTGGCGTGACAGGTTGACCCATCGGGGAGGCTAAGTGTTTTCACCCCGAGGCCGTCTCGTCACCCAGGCTCCCATTAGCTGGTGTGACAGGTTGACCCCTCGGGGAGGCTAAGTGTTTTCACCCCGAGGCCGTCTCGTCACCCAGGCTCCCATTAGCTGGTGTGACAGGTTGACCCCTCGGGGAGGCTAAGTGTTTCCACCCCGAGGCCGTCTCGTCACACAGGCTCCCATTAGCTGGTGTGACAGGTTGACCCCTCGGGGAGGCTAAGTGTTTTCACCCCGAGACCGTCTCGTCACCCAGGCTCCCATTAGCTGGTGTGACAGGTTGACCCCTCGGGGAGGCTAAGTGTTTTCACCCAGAGGAGGTCTCGCCACCCCGGCTCCCATAGCTGGCATGACAGGTTGACCCCGCGAGGAAGTTACACTCCGCGAATACGTCGGGTTGGATGTTTCTTTCCGAGCTTGTGCCAATCTCGAAAAGCGCGGGGATTGTGTACAACCCCGTATTTGCAAAGAGTGGGCACAAAACAAGGCAAACGCATTTTTAAGCTTTTTGGAGATTTTGCACTCTCGGTGGCCAATTTTGGCTCTAGCTTAGAAATATACTATTAGGGGGAGGAAAAATTGGCCTCCCCCGATGGCTCCTTTGTTGGGGGGCGGGTGCGGCAAGTTGACTAGCACCCGCCCCGGCCTGTTGAGTCCGAGGTAGGGGCAGGCGAGATGGCCGGGGGCCGGTCTCGCCCGGGTGGCCTGCTCGCGGGCAAGACGGCCGCGGCCTGGCTCTCGCCCGGGCGGCCTGCTCGCGGGCGAGACGACCGCGGCCTGGCTCTCGCCCGGGCGGCCTGCTCGCGGGCGAGACGGCCGCGGCCTGGCTTTCGCCCGGGCGGCCTGCTCGCGGGCGAGACGGCCGCGGCCTGGCTCTCGCCCGGGCGGCCTGCTCGCGGGCGAGACGGCCGCGGCCTGGCTCTCGCCCGGGCGGCCTGCTCGCGGGCGAGACGGCCGGCGGCCTGGTCTCGCCCAAGCGGCCTGCCCGGCGGCCTGGAACCGCCTCGGGTGTTTGGGGCGGGTGTTGGCGGCGTGCTTTTACCGCCGTGCCCCTGGGGGTGTTTTTACCCCTCTGTCCCCTGTGTGGGCGTTTCCAATTGGCCCAAGGTATGTTGGGCGTAAGGGTGTTTTAGTCATTTTACCCCCAGGAATTGAAAAAACTATAAATAGACCCCCTTGGGTGCCTTTGGAGGGGACTTTTGGCTTGCTTCCTCCTCCCTTAGCTCCTTCTTGGTAGAGTAGAGAGAGCTCCTCCAAGGCACCCTAGCTCGAGCATTGACTAGGGAGGGGAAGTGCTCAGGTAGCCTTCTGGGTGTGAGGTGGGACCTCCGCGTTAGAGCTGATGGTCTATTCCTAGCTTCTTGATCTTTGGTCTGTGACGTTCCTCCGGGTGTAGTAGGTGTGAGGTCACCCCTTTCTAGGGACCCCGAACTCCACATAGGTCAATTTTAGCTTCAACAGAGGGTACCTTGGGGGGAAGAACGAGCACCTAGGAGTCATCACCAAGTGTTCCACGACGTCGGCACCGTGGAGTGATCGCTGGAATCCGGGAATAGAAGTCTCCAAATTCTGCAATGCCTGAATTCAGCTCTCAAGACAACTATTTATAATAAGATAGCAAACTACGGCTTCACCATCAACGACTATGATTGGTTGGTGGGGTCGGCTACTAAATACATCAAATAAAACATAAAATAATGAAGTAATATATGAATTTGACTTGCAACGCAAATCCGGACGCATCCGCGGAGTCCGATCGTTGATCCGGGCACGTCATATATGGAAAGTCGCCAATTGGCCCTGAACGGACCCAAAACACGTCATCGTCTGTGCTCCGCATCATAAGTTAATTAGGTAAGCTTTGAAAATTAGTTATTTTAAAATAAATATTTGAAGTTCTGAAATTAAAATTAGGTAATTTTAAATCTGTAATTAAAGCCATGCCCCTATGCCTACAACCCGTCCCACCTTTGAAATTTCCCCTCACATTTCCTTTAATTTAAAATCGCTGGCCCTCTTGAAAAGCCCACTCTGGGTTCACCAAACTAATTTAGTTAGGTCAGGTCTAAGATGGTTTGGACAGTTACAAATGAGACCATTAGAGACACCTGTTAGGCGTTGTGAGAGTCTAGTCACTTGACATGTTAAACGAGGGAGGAGTAGACCAATAAAGACTTGGAATGAAACTGTAAGGAAAGACATGATGCACTTAGGCATTAGTGAGATTATGACAAAAGATAGGGCACAATGGCGACAAAAGATCCATATAGCCGATCGCACTATAGTGGGATAAATGCTTGAATGTTGTTGTTGTTTAATACAAACATCTTGCAACACTATATTCATCTATATGAATATAGTTAATTGTAATAGTTTTTAATCCGACTCAAATCAAATCATTTAAGTTCAGTTTTGATAGCGCCGGATTCGAAATTTTGATTTCAAGATGAGATAGGTTGAACTTGACCCAATATTGACCCTTCACCTAAGTTTTACAATAATGTCTTTGCTCTTAGAACTTTAATCAGGTTTCGTTTTTCTGATTTAGATTTAAACTGTTTTGATATATTAAATATTTGCTTGCACAGTTTTTGTTTCGTTTTGTACATGCTATATGGAATTCATTCCAGGGTGCTGCTACTGTTTTATCTTACTGTTCTTGAAGTGCCTTGTAATTTTTTGTAATCCAAGGCTCTTGCTTATTATTCTGTATGACGAGTCTAATTAGTAAGTAATTTTTTTTATTTGTTTCAAGTGATACATATAGTTTCTGCTCCCATTTTGTTTACTGAACCAGGTTATTCCAGTTCTAGATTCCCATACTCCAGTTTATGCTTCTTCCTTCACAATGGAGGTACTCCTATTGATGTTCCACACTATCATGTGAAATATATAGAAAATGGTAAATAATTTTTTGGCTTAGTGTGATTTTAAAAAGAAAACACTTTTATGGTTCTTAACAGCTTATCAAGAAGCGTTTAAAGGAGTCTGGAATTTTTATTCCATCCAGACTGAACGTTTTTAGGTGTAGGAAAAAATTTCTGGCTGGACCATTCGAAGTAGAACCACTCAGAGTAACTCACTCTATTCCAGATTGCTGTGGTTTAGTCCTGCGTTGCAAAGATGGTACTATATTTCATACCGGTGACTGGAAGGTAGAGCTACAATATGATTATACCATTTTGTAATGTAAGTTATCATGGATAATATGTTAAGAAAAAGCGTTCAACAGATCGATGAATCTCCACTTGATGGGAAAGTTTTTGATCGCGAAGCATTGGTGGAGCTTTCCAAAGAAGGGGTGACTTTAGTAAGATCTGTCTATTCTGTATTATTTTGAATGTTCAATCTATTTTGTTTTGTTGGTACTTGAAAGCATGTCCTGAAAGCTATTATTACTTGCTCTTGAATATATTTCATGGGTATATTCTTTATTTTATCTTTCTGTAACATTTAGTTGTCCTAATTAAGGTTGCAGAATAAAGCTTTTCATCCAAGGAAAAACTTGTTCTATTCTTCGTTTATGTAGTGCTATGCTATCTCTGCTCACTACAAACAACTTTCTGCACTGCCGAGGGGATGAAAGAGGCAAAGTGTTTGCTAGTTTTTGTATATATCATTAATTTGCTATTGATTGGCTGAAACAAGATTATACAACTTGTTGCACTGCTGGGAGTTTGAAAGAGGCAAAATGGTAGTTTGCTAGTTTTTCATTATATCATTAATTTTTCTATTGATTGGCTGAAACAAGATTATCTCATAATATTGTTTAACACCTTATTCTACACTCAAGAGTAGGCCTGTCCAAGCCCATCCGGCCCGGGCCTTGCTTTAGCCGGGCTCAGCCCCCAAGGCCGGTTTGGGTCGGGCTAGGCAAAAAATTCCGCCTAATTGGCGGGATTTTCCCCCAATTAGAAATCTCGCCAGCTGGCGTGCTGGCGGGATTTCTGAAATCCCGCTGTCCTGGGTGCCGGGCCCAGACAAGGTCCGGTGCCTGGGCTTAGCCGGGCCTGGACTGGGCCGTGCTATGAGGCGATATGGGGGCTCTATTGGTCCCTCATAGCCCGACCTGGGCCTGGGAATGGCTAGCACGGACCCGGCCTAGCCGGGCTTTTACCTTGCCGGGCCCTAGCCGACCCTCCGAGCCCGATCTTTTTGAACACGACTACTCAAGAGTAATGAATTGGAATGATAGTTCATCAAGCTGAACACAAAAAGCCTAATTTGATGATGATCGCGATTATTGCCATAACATGATTGACATATTCTTCATATCCCGACGCTGTCCGTAAGTCTGGTGCTCATTGCCCTCCATTGATAGATTCTTCCTTAGGTGGTTATTTACTATTCTACTATCAATGGCAATATGTCCAATCTCACTGTCTGTAGCAACTAATGATTGGGGTACCAGCTAATGCTCACTCTTTAGGCCCTCATTCAATAGGTTGGGTCGTTGGTGTCGGTTGGCCCCCTCGTCGACTGTCAGCCCACATCTTGAGGTTTATTTCTCCTAAAGTTCTAATTTAACCTATAGATTTGGCTTGCTCTTCAAATTTGTTGCTTTTCTGGGGTAACTGTCCTCCAGCATGTCTCTGAGTCGCCCAAAAAGGGAACAAACTTGTTGGATCGATAAGCTGCTATAGGCCTATCCCGTAGGATGTCGAAGGAGTGACCAGAGGCGAGGATGACGACAGTGGAAGATACAATGGATCCAGAACCGCGTCTACCTAGGCGGGGTGTGCTCGAGAGAGA
Organism: Platanthera guangdongensis; assembly: GCA_039583875.1. Classification (NCBI taxonomy): domain Eukaryota; kingdom Viridiplantae; phylum Streptophyta; class Magnoliopsida; order Asparagales; family Orchidaceae; genus Platanthera; species Platanthera guangdongensis. The sequence goes on from CM077148.1 coordinate 182,649,215, forward strand.
AGACAACTTCCAAAACTCACATAAAGGACAAGAAAATAGATCACTTCATTGCTTAAACATACAAGACCCCAAGGGTCCCTAAAATAGAGCAAACAAGGAGTATTTGCGTAAATCTCCAACATAATCTAGTAAATCCTTAATACAATCTAACAATCGGACTATGACGTAACAATACAATAAAACATAATAGTAGTCACATCATAGTAATTGGATCCAAAACCCATAACATCTCTTCCAACCTTCAAGTCGAGCTTGTTTTCATGCTTGAACCGAAGTTACAGAGGCTGGTGGACACGGTCGCAAGCTCGCAGTCACAGAGGCAGGCGTCTATATTAAAGGCTCCACCACCTCTCAAGTATCCAGAGATAGCTATCATTCCCATTGAAGGTGAGCCTCTCTTAAACCACGAGGAATTAAAAGAATGGCGACGAAGAGGAGAGTTGAGGCGGAAACATAAGCTTATGCTCGATGATATCGAGCGAAGGAAGCGTCCTCTCCTTCCCATGTCGACCGAAGTTGCCTCGGTTACTTGAGATATGGATGAGCTTTTGCGGTCATGCGATTACGTACTACTTGCAGATATTGAAAGTATATCCGCTTTAAAATTTACTCAATCTTGCTGTTACTTTTGTAGGATCCTTGCCTCCTCGACCTCCATCTTTTGAAGAGGCCTTGACGCCTTTATTGAAGGAGTTGAAGAATATAAAGAAGAAAGAAAAGGAGATGGTGGAGAGAGAGAGAAAATCCTCTTCAAATAAATGTGGACGTTGCACGAGAAAGTATATTATCTCAAAAAAGACGTAAAATATTATAAGGGAAAGATGACCGTCCTGTCCGCGGGGCTTGAGTATTTCAAAATGAAGGTTCTAGCCGAGACTGCGGAGACCACACCGCAAGTTCGCGACAGACCGGATCCTGTTGAGGCCGTGACTGTTACCACAGTTCCTTTGGATGCTCGCGTGGAGAGGGACGTCGCGCGGCTTCATCAAATGATATACTAAGTTAATTGTGGACTTTCTCAGGCATTCTATGCAATGAGCTAGCTCCAAGACGAGGTGGCGTATATTGGGAAGGATCGCAGTCATCCGCGAGGGTGATTTCTTTTTTGTCGTTTGATGCCATGATTTGTAATATCCCAAACTTATGATCTTTACTTCTGAACTGCTAACATTAATGCTTTTATTGACATTCACGAAGTACCATGCTTTATGCTTACCTCACAATGGTTTGTGCGGTCATTGTTTGTTATACTGGTGTTCGTTGTTGCTGACATGAGTGCATTGTCCGTGTATATTGTTTTCTTTCTCTTGTTGATTGTAGGGGGCGAGATTGGGGTCGCACGACTAACCATACAAATATTATTTAAGTGCATTGCTGGTGCAGAAACTTACATGTCCACATATTTCACTTTGCTTGAGATTGACGAGGTTGCCCAAGGGATTGTTGCGGAGAGACGCCCCAAAACGCAGATTACATGAGTGCTTGAAGGTGGCACAAGTCAAATTAAGGGTCTTCCGAGCCATATGGCTGTACCATAGCTGTGCCAAGCCCATAAGGTAGATGGAAGCCATCCCGATCCAATCTTCCAATGGCGTGAGCTGGTTGGCGAAGAAGTGCTCATAATGCGTGTGCCAGGCCAGCGGACCGCTCCTGCTTTTAATTAGGGGAAAATTCAACTTCACTTAACGTGGAAATGTGGAACACAACCTCCCATGGACTAAGGTGCGTGAGACTTGAGGGGAACAACTAATCGAACTTCGCCCTGAATAGAACTCGTCACCGTGTAGGGGGATAACTGAGAGGTTCCCGGCAGGGGGAAGACATCTAAGCGGATAGTCAAAGCCATGATCGAGGACTGTTGCTGAACTTGAACCATCAGCTTTTGCATGACCTCCATAATGTGGGTGAGGGCAAGACCACCCTCTGCCATGGTCGCAGAAGGCGCGTGGGATTGTCCCGAGGTGGTAGAAATGGGGGTAGAGGACTGGAAGCCCCGATGTTGCTGATTGGCGCTCAATTGGCGTGGAATTAGCGGAGCAACATCGTAAGAGGGCTGGGAGGCTCGTTGGAGGTAGGTGAGGGCGGTTTGACGGACTGGAGTAGGAGAAACCACCCAGGGGTCATCAGATGCATCTCTTATCGCCGATGCGTCTCTATTTAACGATCTTTTGATATACACATCTCTATTGGGGCGGAAGAGACATGCAGAGGCATGTTGGAGTCATTGAGGGCAGGTGGGGGTTGTGCGGGTTCGGTGGAGACCGAAGATGGAGTCGTTGATGCTGAAGGAGCTGACTGATCGCCATTGCTGGGAGGTGAAATCGACGAACATGGGATTTTGTTTTGCCTATATCCCACGGTACGCGAGGACTGGAGTCAGATGTTGCGCTCGGAGGAGGGAAGAAGCTCTGATACCAACCTGACTTTGATACGAAGATGTTACAAGCCTCCGATCATGAGGGGGTGTGTGATTTTGGGACAAAGAAATCTCAGATAGGATCGTATCGACCCTTCCTCGACCTAGTCTTCCCAATGACGAAGATACAACTGGAGCGGTCTCAACCGAGAGAGGAGGGAAGAGGAGAGACTTTTTTGACTCTAGCCTTAGCCAAAAAGATGAGAGGAAAAGATTCAAGAGATAGAGAATTAAGGTTTTATCATCCTCACCATCAAGCCCATCCTCCCCACCAATATATAGTAGAGGAAAGGGTTTAACAAATTTTACTAAATATGCCCCACTTAGGCTACATATTGCGTGAAAATTATAAGTGCTTGAAAATAAAGAGAAATAAAAGTGTGCAAAAATAAAGATACGGTTGGAAAAGCCCATGTAAAAAGGCCCATGTTGGAGCCCATTTTTTAGTTTTTTTTTTCTTTCTCCTCTTTTGTCCCACATCATGTATAGGGTTCTCCTCTCTCTTTCTCCCTCCTATAAATGTGTATTCATACCTTGTATTTGATGATTGAGAAAGTATATACAAGTTTGAGATTTTCTCCACATGGTATCAGAGAGAATCGGTCTCTCCTTGCGGCTAGCATTCTGCTAGCCGTCCGGTCTCCCCTTCTCGCGCAGGGCACGGTCTGGTTGTGTCTAACCGACCGACCTCCTCTTCTCGCGCAGGGCGCGACCTGGTTTCTACCTGCCTGCGGCCTGGTTTCTACCCGCTTGCGGCCTGGTTTCTACCCCCCTCTTCTCGCGCATGGCGTGGCCTGGTTTCTACCCGCTTGCGGTTTAGAAACTTTCCTCCCTCCTCTCCTCCCCTCCAATTCTGTGGCCTCCACTGCTTCCCCGTTCTCCTCTTTATAGGACTCTCTGACAGGTGGGTCCTTCTCCCTTGTCTTCCTATCCGCGCGGTTTACTCTCTACCCGCGCGGTTTCTCTCCCCGCTCTTGCTTGCGCAACGTTTCGTTTGGTTCTCGCGGTCTCTCTTACTCGTTGTGCGGCTTCTCTAAACCGCTGCGGGCTCTCTTTACCGCCATGCGGACTTCTTCCTATCTGCGGCTTCTCAAACCGCTGCGATCGCCGCATCTAGGTCGCGGCATCTTCCCGTGCTGCTGGTGTACTCACCCTGACCGTGCGGACCTCTCGAGCGACTTCTTCGTTACTCGCTGCGGCCTCTATATCCGCAACGGCCTCTGCATTTTGGTCGCGACATCTTCTCTTGTCGCTGGTGTTTTGCCACCGAGACCGTGCGGCTTCCCCAGCTCTCCTCTCCATGCGACTTCTCCTTTCTTCCCGAACCATGATTTTGGTCGCTGCGGCTTCTGTGCTTGCCGCCGGAGCAATTCCTTCCAGTCCGCCATGTTTTTCCTGCTAACCGCCCGACCTACTCCTGTACTACCCGCGCGGTTTCTGTCCTATCTGTTGTTCTCTTGCCGCAGGTCTAGCCCCCTAACCGCTTGGTCATGGGGTCTTCTCTTGACTCTACCAGACAGGCGGCTTCCTCCTCTGCAGACCGCCCGACCCTTGCTCCTGAACTTCAGGATGAACTGCGGATTACAACTATCTCGTTAGCCGGGAAGAAGAACTTTGTGAAGTGAGTGCACTCGGTTTGCCGCGTTCTTCAATCCAAAGGCTTCCTACATCACTTGACTCAAGCTGCTCCCGCTCCTCCTACCGACGACTAGCTGCGCAATGATGGTCGCGTTCAGACCTGGCTCCTCAACTCCCTTGATGGAGAACCGTATCGCATGGCCATGTATCATGAAACGGCCAAAGGAATGTGTGATGAACTTCATTCCCTCTATTGGTCCATCCACTGACAAGTTGGATCCCCGAGCGGCCAAACAAATCTTCGTTAGCTACTCACGAACTCAGAAAAGCTATGTTTGTTATTCTCCTACTACCCGCAAGGTAACTGTTTCTGTTGATGTTATCTTTCGGGACGATCTTCCCTTCTTCTCTGCTCCATACTCTACACCTCTACCACCACCCGTCCTACGTACTCTCATTCTCGTTACCACTCCTCCCCCACCACACATTACTGCCCAGCCTCCCACTATTTCCAAGCCACCTATTATACGTGTTTACACTCGTTGCCAACCTAGCTCCGTTGCCCCAATGCAGTCGGCTTCGACCTCTGACGCTCCGCATCCTGCTGATCCGGCACCAGAAACAATCGCTCATCCCATGGAGAATTATGTATCCCTACATTGCCAATCCCCACGACTTCACACTTTTGCCACTTCATTATCCTCTATTTCTGTCCCTAATTCTGTGCAGGAGGCTCTCCAACATCCTGGCTGGCGGGCGGCCATGAAAGAAGAAATGACTTCTCTCTGGGCTAACCAGACCTGACACCTGGTCGCTTCACCTCCCGGGCAGACACCTGTTGGGTGTAAATGTGTCTTTGCCATCAAACATGCTCCTGATGGGACCATTGACCATCTGAAGGCACGCCCGGTGGCTCGTGGATTCACCCAACAACACAGTCTCAATTACGACGCGACATTCTCTCCCGTGGCCAAACTCAACACCGTTCGTGTCCTCTCCGTGGCTGTGCATCACCAATGACCCTTACATCAACTGGACATCAAAAATGCGTTTCTGAACGACGATCTCCAGAAAACAGTCTACATGCAGCAACCTCCCGGGTTTGAGACCACGTGGGAGTCTCGAGTGTGTCATCTGAATAAGTCCATTTATGGCCTCAAACAATCCCCTCGGGCATTGTTCGACAAGTTTAGTAAGGCAGTTCGGGAAGTCGGCTTCACTGGAGCTCAGCAAGCTTCTCTCTGTTCACTCGTCATCAGAAAATAGGGACAGTTCTTCTGTTAGTTTATGTTGACGACATCCTAATCACTGGAGACGATTCAAAGGGAATCCAAGCCGTCAAACAACACCTTAGCTCCGTCTTCAGACAAAATATCTGGGGCATCTTCGATACTTCCTTGGTCTTGAGATCGCGAGACGTCCGGATGGACTTGTCCTCTCCCAACAGAAGTACTGCCTGGATCTCCTTCAAGATGCTGGCTACTTTGGATGCATGCCAACTACTACTCCAATGGATGCAAATCATAAGCTGTGTGCACATGCTTCCGATACAGATCTTTCTCTCGAAAATTCGGAATGCTATCGACGACTTGTTGAGAAATTGATCTACCTAACAGTCACAAGACCGGATATATTCTTTGTTGTTGGGGTGGTCAGCCGGTTTATGCATACCCCTCGAACATCTCACCTTCAAGCCGCGGACCGCATCCTAAGATACCTTAAAACAGCTCCGGGTCAAAGTCTGGTATACAAAAGCTCATCCTCTACTCCAACGTTGATTGCGTATTCTGATGCAGATTATGCTGGTTCCTTAGATGATCGGCGGTCAACCAGTGTTTTTTGTACCTATTTTGGAGGTCATCTTGTTACCTGACGGAGTAAGAAACAAGCCGTGGTTGCTCGATCCTCAGCTGAAGTAGAATACCGGTCGATGACATCAATTGTCTCTGAGCTTACATGGCTTGAAAGTCTCCTTGCCGATCTAGGAGTAAAACTCCCCGCACCTGCCATCCTATTATGTGACAGCCAAGCGGCTATACACAACAAAGAATCCGGTATTCCTTGAAAGAACGAAACATATTGAAGTGGACTGTCACTTTATCCGGGAGAAAGTTCAAATGAAGAAGATAGAATTGAAGCATGTTCTCGGTACTGAACAAGTTGCTGATATCCTCACAAAGACCCTACCAAGTACCCTATTTTATCAGTTCCTGTCCAAGCTGGGTGCCTACGACTTGTACACTCCAACTTGCGGGGGAGTGTTGGAAAAGCCCATGTAAAGAGGCCCTTGTTGGAGCCCATTTTTTAGATTTATTCTTTTCTCCTCTTTAGTCCCCATCATGTATATGGTTCTCTTCTCTCTTTCTCCCTCCTATAAATGTGTATTCATATCTTGTATTTGATGATTGAGAAAGTATATACAAGTTTGATGTTTTCTCCACAGATACAATGTAACTGCAGATACACATCCTCCCAGACACATCGTTGCCCCCTGCATGGGTCCGTAACTTGTTCCTGCAAAAATAAAAATGCAATGTAACTGCAGATACACGTCCTCTCTTATTCATATATATATTTGGAACTTTTTCCTGCGGATTTTCATGAATCTCTTAAAGCCTTGGATGAAAATGAATTGTTCATCATCGTCGTCATCTTCTGCTTTCATTGACCTTGGTGCCAATGATTTATTCTTTGGCTCCGCTTGATATTCATCTTGTTGAATCTTTAGTTCATCCTCATGTGTTTTTAGGTTCTCAATGAGGATCTCAATCTCGAACCGACTGAGATTATGAGACTCCGCAATCGTTGTGACCTTCAGATTAAATCTTGATGGGAGATATCTCCATATCTTTTTCACCAAATTACCGTTGGAGAAGGTCTTACCAAGTGATTTGGATGCGTTCATAATTTTTGTAAAGCACATGTACATTGCGTCTACCTCTTCGCCTATCTCCATGTATAAGTACTCATACTCCGTTACCAATATGAACAACTTTGAGTCTTTGACCTGCGAAGTACCTTGCATTAATTCAATCAATCTTCAAATATCAAAATCAGTTTCACAATTACAATTGTAGTTAAATTCAATCCCATCTAACGTACAAAATATAGAGTTCATAGCCTTCGCGTTATTAGAACACATACAATTATCAAAATCGTCCCATTTTCCCGGGCTTTTCTATAATCTTATTTTCAATAGTAATAGATGGTGGTGTGTAACGTGTTTCATTAATGTACCACATATCCATATCTAAGGTCATAAGAAAACACTTTATTCGATTCTTCCAATAAGTATAATCAATGCCCGTGAAGAGCAAGGGATGTGTTATACCTTTTCTTTCATTAAAAGAAAAAAAATGTGATTAGCCATTTCTTAAGGTTATTATTATATTTTCTAAGAGATAACCCAACTCTAACACCACTTGTTAAATCTATCGGCTTCCCTACGGGATGAAGTGTGGTGGGCGCGAATAAGGATTATTAAAAAAATTCTAAAATTTTATTTTCTTTAAATCAAATATGAAATGATATAAAAGATTAAAGCATAATGGAAATAAGATTTTATAACATTAAAATTAGAGAGAAAACCCAAAACATATTTATAAAAATCTTTTCATAATACAAGATTTCGATCTTGATGACGCCAAGACCAGATGCGATGAAAATATCATCTTGTTGTTTCTTCACCGTCATTTCTCCAAGAACCGGTTGGCCTTAGCCAATCTACCCCCGGATTGGCCTCACACGCCTTAGACCTACCCATAGTTCTAGTTGCTAGACACTAGACAAATTTCCAGTTCTAGACCTACTCCTAGATTTAATCTCCACACGCGAGGAGAACTTCTACTCGTTAAAAAGATAAGAAATCTAAGATCAAAATTCCGAAATACAAAAGAGAGATAAAACTTCAGTAGAAATCTCCCTAAAAATATGATGCTTAAGGAAGACGGAGAATAGCTTCTCGAAATTGTTGTCGTAGAATGCGAGTCCTTTGCTTGAATGATGTTGTTTTGGCTTCGTTGTAGTTGAGAGTTGGGTGTAGTGGTGGCTCTTGAGGCTGCTAGGGCGACCCTTCCTTTGAAAATATTCGTGTTGGAATCAGAATCCCAAGAGAAAAATGCATATTATAGTTCTACGGGAGCTATTGTCTGCAGTAGTGGCTATCGTCGAGCGGTAGCATCAAAATATGAGTCCCCGTGCCTTTTTCGCTCCTCCGAACGACATAGATTTTCCCCCCTTAGATTATAGCTAACACTCCGCGGTAGTGGGCTATCGCGTTGCGGTAGTCAAATTGAATTTTTAGCTCCCGTTTCTCTCCATTTTGCATTACGACGCACTATTGCCATAATAAGACTATCGTTGTGTAATATGGCTTACTGCCGGGTGGTAGCAAACTTGAGTTTCCATCTCTTCTTCCCTCCAAGCCACGTTGTTGCTTTAATAAGATTTCCAAGTTATCGCTAGGCGGTAGAGACTATCACTGGTGCTATCATCATTCTTGAGTTTTTTAAGACAACCACTAAATTCAACATAATTTTGATTCCAAGTCGACGTGTGCTATGACTTGGTGATACTGCTATCGCCATAGGTAGGCTTCAATGTTGGTCACCGTTTTATCTCAATAGTTGTTGTAACTTCCAGTACTTGTATCATATTAGATTCCTGATCCTGCACACTATGAAACACTTGCAAAGATATATGAAATATACATTAAGATTTGTTATTCTCAAACCAAGGGCGTGTCGCACATGATGTGTCACTCAATGTTCCAACAAAATTTTGTGTTCCACATGTAGGGGAGAGGAGCAAAAACCGATCTAACCACACTAATTTTGGAACCAAACCACACTGATTTTGGAACCAAACTGCATCGATTTTGGAACCAAACTGCATCGGTTTTGGAACCAACTGCCCAATCCAGTATCAGTTTGGTTTGGAGCGTGGGAAAATCGACCCTATGTCGGTTTGGGTCAGTTTCCAATTTCAGGAAACCGATCAAAGTGAACCGAACTGATTATTTCAATGACTTGAGAAAATTTTAATTTCATATTCGTGTAGTTGAAGTGTGAATTGTTGCAATCCAAGCTATCCAAATGATTGAAGTATACACGACACTTTCTTATGTTCGTGTTCTTCTGTCATACTTGAGAGAAGAGCAGCTCCAGACCCCTGCTTTGAAATTTTCTCAGGAGAACTTGTCGAATCTCTTGGTGGTAAGAAACATGGAGGGCAAAATATTCAAGTTGAGACGAGTAGACGGAAATTGTTGTGGAAATGAACTCAATACACTTCTCCGAGAAATCAACCTTTTATGCATCTTTTTATGTTTTGTTAATGAGAGATAAATCTCCTTAATAGTTTGTGATTAAAAGAAAAGAAAAATAGTTGGGAATCTTTGTGATTAAACATAGACAATAATTTATCTTATTCTGGAAGCATAAATAGTACTAAAATGATAATTGTATATTAAATTCTGAGATATAATGATTTCGGGGCACTATAATTTGTTATCCTTGTTTACATTAAACTTAAGCCCAGTTTTTTTTGCTACACTAAAGACCAAACCATGGAGTATCTTACACATGTTTTTTCCTTTGTTATTTTGTAATTGTGCTCGAGTTATATGACTTGCAAATGTATTCCATTACCAGTGCTGTTGTGAAGATCCATTATGAACCCATCTTTTCTTTCAGATGATAAAGATGCTGATTTATTGAATCTTGCATGCCTATTTTTCTTTTGAAAATACATTTTATGGTGAACTCATGTTGGTTTCCAATCTTAACATTGAATTTTTTGAATGGGCATACAAAAACCGAAACCAAAACGTCAAAAACCAAAAAAAACCAAACCGACTACGAGCCGAATTGACCGAGTTTGGTTTGGACCTACCGAAAACCGAAGGTTGTTTGTTCAGTTTTGGATTAGCGTAGAACTCCAATGTATTTAGTCACCTGTTGTTCCTCCGCCTCTAACAAATCATTCGGTGAAAGGATTTGATAGAAATCTTCAGTGTATTCATCCAAGATCAATCCCTTGTCATAGGTTATGCAGGCGTTGTGGTTGAAGGTCAAAAAAAATGTGCTTTTTTTAACTTCATCTGCTCCCAACATGTAATCTTGGTTTTGCCTTTCCTCGTAACATGTCTTCTTAAGTTGCTCCCCCAAAGTTGAAGCTCGACCTGTAACTTTCAAACCAACGAGCTTCACCTCCATGGCATCAAGAACTTCCTTGTACTCTAATATGCACTCCACAGTGTTCATCCAATTGATGAGATTTTTTGCTGTAGGCCTCCCGCATATTCTGGTAAGTCGATCCCAATGCTGGAATCATTCCATTCAATATAGAGGCTCCATATGACGAACCATATCATGGGAAGGGTTCTCGAAAGATGCTTCAGAATCTTGCTCTTCTCCTACTTGCTTGGTGTGTTGTTCTTCCAATTGGGCTTCAAGTGCCTTTAGTTATTCTCTGAGGATGTCGTTCTTATCATCGTGCAGATCCCTTTTATCGAGGTTTGATGTTGGAAGTTTCACATCTAGACTTTTCCGTCTGCTTGTGGGCATAACATGCTTTTTACAGCATATGTACTAAAATCAAAACATTTGAGAGAAAGAGTTGGCATGCTGGCTGGTGCTAGTCCCGTGGGAATGATTTTTGCTAGGAGATGGTCAGAATGCCATAATATAAGGACGCATCGTTCCAAGGCAAACAAATTTGTCTGACTGTCGTTGAAGCAAATGAGAGGCATACGAAGTCAACTGCCTGGCCACATGTCCTAGGAAAGGTAGTTCTGTTTGCAGTAGGGTCATCGGTCCATAGAAGAGTCGTTGAGCCTCCATCGAGCCTTTAGGTGGCCCGTCAAACTTCCTGTTCGCGTCGTTGAGCTGCTAGGGCTTACTCGAATCCTTGTGCAGTTGTCGTTGATCAAGACTACCAAATGGTTGCTTCTTGTGATCAAATTTTAGCTACCCGTACAGGATAATACCTACAATTTAGTTTGCGATGACTAGTGAGGAGCCAGTCTCTGTTACCATTATGATGAAATAGCCCTAAAATGCAGGGAAGTAGGGGAACGAGTCCACTCTAAATTTCATTTCATCAAAAGTTCCCTCAAAATAAGAAGCCACAAACTAATGGCTAGAGTTTGTGAGGAATTATCAAAATAGCCTTACATTTACTGAAAATAAAGAAAAAGCCTGGAATTAAAATCAAGGGAAACATGAAATATGCACACATTGGACTCTTCATTAATTGACGGTCTTCTTACTTCGATTGAATCGGTCCATGAATTGGAGATCAAGAGTGGCCGCATCCATATCCTAGTGGTTATTTTGCAGTTCCAAGGACAATTGTGATTATCATGACAAAAAACTTTAAATTCTGTATTTTCCAGGTGGAAATGGTTTTCTTAAACTAATAGGAAGTTTATCTACTAAATAAATAAAATTGCATGAATTAAAATAATTGTAAAAGCTTTATCTTTGCAGTTGGAAGAATACCTCTACCTATGGTTGCATTCAGATTTCGGATCATGATCTAGGGTCCGTTTGGCACATCGTTGGTTACAAGCCACCATCTGTTTGGTGTGGCATTTTTGCTCCGGTGAGTTTGGACAAAAATGCCACCCTAATGTAATGTGTTTGACATGTCAACGGTCATGACCTCCACCGAGAAAAAAAACTAAATTTTGAACATAAAAATAGACGTTGGTTCGTAACCATTGCATTCATGACTGTCAAATAAAATCGCGTATCAACAGGAGAATCGATGTTTTACTGCTAATCACAAGTTTTACCTTTGATGCAATACTCATACTGGAAATTACAATAAAGGATTACTCTATCAAGTATCAATCATCATTTACTTCAGAAATACCTTTTGGATTTGAAAAAGATTTCAAATCCAAAGCGTCAAAATATATTCCTACAAATTAGTGAGTCATGCAGGGTTCCCTTGTGCATAAAAAGAAAAAGCGAGTAAATCTTTAACAATTTTATTGTTAATGTGAAATATTCATAAAAAAACAAAGAAAAATGTGGGAGAGATAAAAAAGATGCAGGTTCATCTATCTGATTGGCTAGTCAAGCATGAGCTAGTTCATGGATCTTTAGGTTTTGATTGTCGAGGAATAGAGATTTTACAAATAAAAACCGAGGATTGAGACTCCATTGCTGTCATTTCATATGTATATGGTTACAATGATTTACGCTCCCAGTGTGCCTATGATGTAGCACCAGGTGAATTTTTAGCTAGTGTGTATCACCTTATGAAAATACGGTTTGGTATAGATAAACCAGAAGAGGTATGCATAAAAGTATTTGCTCTCAGGAGTGATCCTAAACCCCCGTCGGTTTCCTGGATTTGGAGAAGTGCTGATTTCCAGGAATGGGAATCATCACCTTGCTAAATGGTCCCCCAGTCTAAATTTGAAACTGGTGTCTTGTGGTTTTTGCCATGCTATCAGATATCAATTGCCCATATAATTATGATTTGGTTTGTACGTATTTTTGATTTGCATAATTAACAACAAAATTAGAAAATTGAATTATTTATTGCGAACTTCAAAATTAGAGAAGTAAACTGTTTATCGTGAATTTTGTAGATGATGAGTGACTCAACTAATGTCCTTTCCCCTGGGAGAACTTTAAGTGAGTCCGTGGTTGCAGAATCATTGTTAAGACATATTTCATCTGCTAAAGGAAGAGTCATAACTACACAGTTTGCTTCTAATATACATCGAATTGGCAGTGTGAAGGCTGCTGCAGATTTAACTGGACGAAAATTGGTGAGCTTCTTTGGCTTTTCTGGTCTTGTCAGTACCCTATCTTTCAAGTTATGCATTCAGTGTTTTTTTTTTGCTTTTATTCATGCCACAGGTTTTTGTTGGCATGTCCTTGAGGACTTATTTAGAAGCGGCATTCAGGGATGGAAAAGCTCCAATGGATCCTTCAACTTTAGTATGTTCTCTCATTTGTTGTACTGGTGCACAACTATGCTTCTTAAATGTTAGTAGAAAACCGGAAAACTGAGTAGATATGCATTTGCACTTCAAGGAAGTTGTTGTAAGCCTTACATGGAACATTCTGCTCTTAACCTCTCATTCGAGACATTCTTTAGTTCATAGAAATAATGTGCTGTAGTTAAGTGAATGAGATTAAGAAACATATTTTATACAAATTGTGCTATGACTATTTTCATGCGCCTTAGTGTAAGGCCCTGTTTTTCCCTTGTTAAGGTATGAAATGAGTGTTTGAAGCTGTGAATAGGGTGAGGGTTGTGTGTAGCAGTGTGTTGGACGGTCAATAGGCAAAAATCTAGAGTTTTCCATTTTACATGCCCTGGTATATGCAATGTGCACGCCCTGGTACATGCAGTGTGCACGCCCTGGTACACCCCGTGTGCATGCCTGATACACATTGTGTAAAACAGTATTCGACGCACGTGGACTTCCTATGGATGCACGACCCTAAGATGTGACGTCACACAAACTTATGCAGGTAAATTGCTTTAAATGTCATGCTATCTGATATGATATTATGTTATGACATAAATTAGGTTAAGAAAATTTATGATTACGTTAGTATTAAACGAAGTTGGACCTGTAGGGGGAGTAAGCGGCCGGCAGTTGGCAGTCCAGTGGTGCGTGTCACGCTAGCAGCATGCGGCATCAGATAAAATCGGAGGAGGAAGCAAGCCGCATGTTTCATTTTCATTTTCCGCCAGAAAAAGAAACGTCGCGCCCGACGGAAACCGCGCAGAGCCGATGGACGCCGATCGTCGTAGGAGGCCCAAATCTCCTCTGTTTCGCATGATTCCTCCTTCGTTTGAGAGGTAATCTTCTCATCTCCATTCCTCTTTGTCCTTGTGTGAAGATTTTATATGTTTTGGATATGGAGAAAACCTAGGGTTTAGTGTTTTAAAGCTTTCTTTCAATCCTACTCGTATAAAAAGTTTCTGCACGTGTTGTTCATGCTCTAATCCTCAATTTTGAGTCATTTGGAGAAACCTTAGGTGAAGTATTAGGGATTTCGACATTTAGGCTCATGCATGAGGTTGAGGAAGGGATTTGTAGCAAGTATGCCTCCTCCCCATGATTTTCTAGTGAATGATTGGAGGGCAAGGTCAGTCCCCTAACTCCAAATAATTCTTTGGAGGCTTGGTCTGGCTGCCCCTTCACTCATATAGTTCTCAAATGGAAACTGTAGAAATGGAGAAAGCCAACCTTGTATATATGTTCACTTAGGCTTTATTTGGCGCGGCTGTGGCGGACGGAGACGGCGGGTGGAGAGGAGGGGATCGAAACGGAGGCGGAGAGGAGGGGATCGAAACGGAGGAAACCTGCGGCTTTTCCTCCTTGCTGCGGGAGGAGACGCGGCAAACGCCCGGCGAGGCCGTTTGTTTACCCGCTGTTCCGGCGGCGTTTGCGGGAAACGCCCTGCAGAAACGCCAAAACAAATGAAGCCTTAGTACTAGTTACAAGTATACATACCCTTATATAGGAGAAGAAGGAAGGAAAAATCCTAATACATGATGTGGGACTAATACAAGAGAGAGAAATAAATAAGGAACAACATGGGCCCTTAAATGGGCTTTTCTAACACTCCCCCGCAAGCTGGAGCGTACAAGTCGTAGGCGCCAAGCTTGGATAAGAACTGATAGTATAGCGGCCTGGAGAGAGCTTTCGTCAGGATGTCCGCAACTTGGTCGGTAGCAGGAACATGCGCCAAATCTATCTTCTTTGACTGTACCTTTTCCCGGATAAAGTGACAGTCAACTTCGATATGCTTTGTTCGTTCGTGAAAAACCGGATTCTTGGCAATATGAATTGCTGCCTGACTGTCGCAAAATAAGGTTGCCGGAGATGAGAGACGAACACCTAAGTCTCTCAGAAGGCCTTCAAGCCAGGTTAGCTCAGAAACGACAGCAGCCATAGCCCGGTACTCGGCTTCGGCAGAGGAACGCGCAACCACATTCTGTTTCTTACTACGCCAAGTTATGAGGTGTCCACCAAAGTAAGTACAGAATCCAGTTGTGGAGCGCCTATCATCAATAGATCCTGCGTAGTCAGCGTCAGAATACGCGACAAGAGATAGAGATGTGGATGGCTTGTACACGAGTCCTTGTCCGGGGGCGATCTTGAGATATCGAAGGATGCGCTCGACAGCTTGAAGATGAGATGTCCGAGGAGCGTGCATGAAACGGCTCACAACTCCCACAGCAAATGAGATGTCTGGTCGAGTCACCGTAAGGTAGATCAGCTTCCCAACCAAGCGTCTGTAATATTCCGGATTTGTAAGTAGCTTGTCAGAGTCAGAGCTATGGGCCGAGAGCTTGTGATTTGCGTCCATAGGAGTCTCTGCAGGTTTGCACCCAGAATAACCTGCATCACGAAGGAGGTCTATACAGTACTTCCTTTGAGATAACACAAGACCATCAGGGCGTCGGGCGACCTCGAGCCCAAGAAAGTACCGAAGGTTGCCCAGGTCTTTGGTTTGAAAGGCAGAATTCAACTGTGCCTTGATCTGTTGTATTCCTGTCGTGTCGTCGCCAGTAATCAGGATATCATCAACATAGACCAGAAGAATCACAGTCCCGGTTGACCGATGTCGGGTGAAGAGAGAAAAATCAGCCGAGCTCCGAGTGAAGCCACTAGCACAGACCACCTTACTGAACTTTTCAAACCATGCACGCGGGGACTGTTTGAGACCATAAATGGATTTCCGAAGGTGGCATACCAAAGACTCCCCCGTGGTCTCAAACCCGGGAGGCTGCTGCATATAAACTGTCTCCTGGAGATCGCCGTTGAGGAAGACATTCTTGATATCCAGCTGATAAAGTGGCCAGTGACGATGAACAGCCAAGGAGAGAAGAACGCGGACCGTGTTCAATTTGGCCACGGGAGAGAAGGTTTCCTCGTAATCAAGGCCATGTTGCTGAGTAAACCCCCGTGCCACAAGACGTGCCTTCAGACGGTCGATAGTGCCATCCGCTGCATGTTTAATGATAAAGACCCATTTGCAGCTAACAGGGGTGTGGCCAGTAGGAAGAGGAACCAGATCCCAGGTCTGGTTAGCCCAGAGAGCCTGCATTTCATCGTGCATAGCAGCCCGCCATCCGGGGTGGTGAAGCGCCTCCTGCACATTGTTAGGAAGAGAAATAGAGGAAAGGGAGGTGACAAAGGTGTAGAGAGGCGGTGTGAGCCGATGTAGAGAGACGTAGTTGGTCAAGTGATGAGCTGTAAAGACGGAAGCGTGATCGACCGCAGCCGAGCTATCGCTGACAGCAGGGAGCTGGGTCACGGGAGCATCCACGGATGGGCGACTAGAGTAGACACGGATTAGCGGTGGAGGAACCCGAGGAGGAACGAGGGGAGAGGAGGAAGAAGACGGCACAGATGGCGTGACCGGGACAACGGGCGGGGAAGAGAGGGAGCAGAAGACGAGGGAGCAGAAGACGAGGTGGTGCCGGGTAAGTGGAAGGGCTGGTCTTCGCAGAAGGTGACATCTGCAGAAACGACCATTTTGCCGGTAGTAGGAGAGTAGCAGACGTACCCTTTTTGAGTGCGGGAGTAGCCAACAAACATATACTTGGCGGCCCGAGGAGCAAGTTTGTCGGAAGGAGGGCCAAGAAGGTGGACATAACAAACACACCCGAAGATCCGTGGTGTGAGAGAGGTGAGGGGGATGGAGGGATAGAGGAGTTGGATAGGCGAGGCAAAATTAAGGACAGAGGAGGGAAGACGGTTGATGAGATGACAGGCGGTGGAAACAGCAAAGTTCCAATATTTGGTGGGAACATGCATTTGGAACATAAGAGAGCGGGCAACATCGAGAAGATGACGATTTTTTCGTTCGGCACCCCGTTTTGCTGAGGGGTATACGCACAGGAAGTTTGATGGATGACACCAAAGTCTGCGCAGAGATCGGAGAAGGCACGACCCGTATACTCCCGAGCATTATCAGTGCGAATGACTTTGAGAGGAGTGGCGAACTGCGTACGCATCTCAAGTAAAAAGGCACGAAAGACAGAGGGAAGTTCAGTGCGATCATGTCGGAAATAGAGCCACGTGGTACGGGAGTAATCGTCAATGAACGTGACAAAATACCGAAAGCCAAAAATACTAGGGAGCCGATAAGGACCCCAAATATCAGAATGAACTAACGACAAGGGAGTAGGACTCCTGGTACAGGCAGGGGGGAAAGAGGAACGGTGTTGTTTGTCGTAGATACAAGATTCACAGGAGAATTCTTGTAAAGAGATATCAGGAAGAGCCCGCTTGAGAATCGAAAGGGGAGCATGTCTAAGGCGGCAATGCCAATCAACAGTAGAGATGGTGGAGAGAAGAGTTGGTGGGATATCCAAGATGTACAACCCATTCACCAGCTGCCCCTGACCAATGGTACTCCGGGTGCGGCGATCCTGCATAAGAAAAGAAGAGGGTGAAAATGTAATACAACAGTCAAGGTCGTGTGTGAGACGACTAACTGATAATAAATTGAAGGGAGAACCCGGAACGTGAAGAACCGAGGAAAGAGAAAGGGTTGGCGTAAGCTGAAGATCAGCGGAGCCAAAGACAGGGAGGGTGTCACCGTTGGCCACAGTGATGCGAGCAGGATGAGGCATTTGGAGATATACTGGGGGCTTCTGAGAGGAGATATGGTGAGTAGCGCCAGAATCAACGATCCAACACGGATGATGAGAGAGGCAGGTGATACCCTCCGTAGAGAAGGACACAACAGAGGTGACAGCTGAAGCAGCAGGCGCCATGCGGTGACAGAGACGAGGCCGGGCGACTAGCAGAAGGGGGGCCGGCAGCGAGCAGGAACAGTCCGCGGCGGACTGGAGGCGGTCGAGGCGAGTAGGGCAGACCACAGTTGCAGAGAGAGGCCACGGAAACAGAAAGAGGCCGCAGCGGGAAGAGAGTCCGCGCGGACAGAGACATGCCGCAGCGAGCAGAGACATCGGACTGGATGAGGTCGCGGCGAGCGGGAGTAGGCCGCGGCGAGTACAGGCACGCTCAGCAAGGAGCGGGCTATGGGAGGCCGCGGCGGACTGGAGGAGGCCGCGGCGGACTGGATCAGACCGCGGCGGACTGGTTCCGGCCGGGGCAAGCAGAGCACAACAGCGGGCCGAGAAGAGAGGGGAAGCTTGGCAAGTCGCGGGAACGGGGAAGTCGCGGCGAGCAGCGGGTAGAGAGAGGCCGCGCGGACAGAGACGGAGGCCGCGACGAGCAGAACAGAGGCCGCAGGCAAGACAGGCTGCGATCAAGCAAAGTGCGCAGGAGCGGGCTGACGAGAGGCCGCGACTAGGAGAGAGGCCGCAGCGGACGGGTAAGAAGGTGGTCCCACGGAGAGAGAAAAGGTTATAAAAGAGAGCGTCCGCATCAAGAGAGAAGGGAGGGTCCGCAGCGGACAGGAGCAATCCGCAAGAGATTGCGGAGTCGGTTGAGGGAGTCCGCGAGGGAGCGCGCAACAGACAAGAGGAGAGTCCGCGCCGGACAGAGAAGGAGTCCGCAAGAGATTGCAGATAGGGAGTCCGCGAGCAAAGAGGCTCGAGCGGACAGAAGCAGAGCGAGCTAGAGTGGAGCAGTCCGCGAGCAAAGAGACTCGAGCGGACACAAGAGAGCGGTCAGCGGACAGGAAGGAAACCAAGAGGTTGAGGTCGCCGAGGTCGCGCCGGACAAGAGGAGGCCGCAGCGAAAAAGGGAAGCAGTGGACCCCACAGGACGGCTATAAATAGGGGGCCAGAGGAGGAAGGAGAAGGCGGGAGGAGAGGTGGTTCCACGGGAGGAGATGCTGCGGACTGGACAAGGGAGGCCGCAGGACAGAAGCGGCTAGAAGATGCGGACACACTTCCGCAGGCCGCAGAGGAGAGGTGGTTCCACGGAGGGAGGCAGCGGACAGGAAAAGGGAGGCCGCAGGAGGTCGCAGGCCGCAGGGCGGACAAAAAAAGGGAGGCCGCAGGAGGTCGCAGGCCGCAGGAATCAGCAACCTGGCTCTGATACCATGTAGAAATGGAGAAAGCCAACCTTGTATATATGTTCACTTAGTAATAGTTACAAGTATACATACCCTTATATAGGAGAAGAAGGAAGGAAAAATCCTAATACATGATGTGGGACTAATACAAGAGAGAGAAATAAATAAGGAACAACATGGGCCCTTAAATGGGCTTTTCTAACAGAAACAATGAACTTAGGGCAGCGAAACCCTAATTGGAATTATGCCCCTTGACCTAGTAGGTCAAGTGGAACCTATGCAATCCATGTGTGGTATGTATGGATAATAAGTACGAATAATTTCACTTAGGTTATGACATCCCGAAGTGCTGGGCATCGTAGAGAAGACGGTGGCAAGGATAAAGGCATGGAGAAAGGCAAGGAAAAAGTACGAGAAATGGATCAACGCAAGGATAAGAGCAAGGAGAAAGTATGAGTGAGTTCTTTTCCTTATATAATTCAATCTCTTATGTTTCCTTATATAATGCAATCTCTTATATTATGTTTAAATGCTTAAATGTTTAACTACTTAAATAAGATAAGATGATAACCATGCAAGAGCAAATATACGATTAAGCTTCAAGAAAAATGTAACAAGACAAGATGATGGGCTATAGAAGTGTTAACCCACAGTGGAAGATGAGGAGAATAATGTTCCTTTATCGTGCAAGTTAAGTGCACGATTGGTAATATGTGCGTGCGAGACAAGGGCACGTGAAAACATTACCTTAGTGTGAGATAAAGACACTTAATTTACATTTCAGATAGCCCACGTTCAAAAATGAATGGTCGTACTAGATCTGCGAGGATCATGAGCAAAATACCTATCATTGGTAGAATTTTCTTATAATAATAGCTACCGGTCAAGTATACAGATGACACCATTTGAAGCGTTGTATGGGCGGAGATGCCGCACCCCATTAAGTTGGGCGGAGAATGGCGAACAAAGGTTATTTCTAAAGGAACAAGTAGATAAGCTAAATGATAAACTTGCAATTGCGCGAGAAAGATTGAAAATAGTGCAATACAAGCAACAAAAATACTATAACGCCAAACATCGAAAAGTTGAATTTAATGTGGGCGATATGGTATGCCTGAAAATAAGACCATTCAAAGGAGTTTCGCGAATTCGTCGACTTGTAAAACTTAGTCCACGATATGTTGGACCTTTCCCAATCACTAAAAGGATTGGAGAAGTCGCATATCGCTTGACATTATCTGATGCTGTTCAGAACCTTCACGATGTATTCCACGTGTCTTCCTTGAAAAAGTTTGTTGCAGATCCAGAAACGATAGTCCCTTCTGATCAGATTCAAATTGAAACTGACTTATCAAGTCCAACAGAGCCCTACAAAATAGTGGATTGACAGAACAAGCAACTCCAAAACAAAGCAGTTCGATTTGTGAAAGTCTGGTGGAAAGGACACAGGGAAATTTATGACCTTTTCCCCTTTCTGTTTGAAGAAGATGCGAAATGAAGATTTTCGCGGACAAAAATCCAATAAGAAGGGGAGAATTGTGACGTCACGCAAACTTATGCAGGTAAATTGCTTTAAATGTCATGCTATCTGATATGATATTATCTTATGACATAAATTAGGTTAAGAAAATTTATGATTACGTTAGTATTAAACGAAGTTGGACCGGTAGGGGGAGTAAGCGACCGGCAGTTGGCGGTCCAGTGGTGCGTGTCACGCTAGCAGCATGCGGCATCGGATAAAATCGGAGGAGGAAGTAAGCCGCAGGTTTCATTTTCATTTTCCGCCAGAGAAAGAAACGTCGCCCTCGACGGAAGCCGCACAGAGCCGATCGTCATAGGAGGCCCAAATCTCCTCTGTTTCGCGTGATTCCTCCTTCGTTTGAGAGGTAATCTTCTCCTCTCCATTCCTCTTTGTCCTTGTGTGAAGATTTTATATGTTTTGGATATGGAGAAAACCTAGGGTTTAGTGTTTTAAAGCTTTCTTTCAATCTTACTCGTATAAAAAGTTTCTGTACGTGTTGTTCATGCTCTAATCCTCAATTTTGAGTCATTTGGAGAAACCCTAGGTGAAGTATTAGGGATTTCGACATTTAGGCTCATGCATGAGGTTGGGGAAGGGATTTGTAGCAAGTATGCCTCCTCCCCATGATTTTCTAGCGAATGATTGGAGGGCAATGTGGTGGAGACCAACCTAGGTCGGGTTGATGCAAAAGTACCCGACGACGCACCCGACCGGATCTCTATCGCCCCTGAAATTGATATATTTTATTTGTGTCCTTTGTGTGTTTTGTTGTTTTACAATTTATATGTAAATGTTGTAATTTCCTTTGTATGGAAATTTATAAATATATATATATATACTTATATATATTTATACATAATATATATATATATATATATATATATATATATATATATATATATATATATATATATAAGTCCGCGGTTAAGTTAAAAGGGAAGAGCAGCCGGTTCAACACTTCTCCAGCCGGTCCAAGTCCTGCCTCTAGAGTCAAGTCACGATCGGAGCACTGTTCATCTTCCCGGATTCTTCGGCTAGGGCTTCGTCGCGTCGGTTCCTGCACACAAGATCGCGTCTCCCGGCCACGATCCCTCCGCGCCACAGATCGTGGGCCACAACTCCTCCAAACCGCTGCCATATCCACGCCTCCACGACGCGAGTTCAGCTCCATGCCTCTACCGCCATGGCCGCACCTTCCGTGTGCAGGATTTCAGTTTTTTTTTCTTCCGATTTGTTTTCGTTGTAACCCTATATAAAGGGATGATGTATTCCGTTCCTGGGAGGATTGATGGATGAAATGTTGAATATTGAAACTTGCTGTGAGGTTATTTTTCCCGTGTGAGGGATGATGAATAGTAAACGTTAGGTTTGAGTTTGCTGTGATAGGAGTAGATGGTTCTATAGGATTGTTGCTAGTGTGGTTCCGTTGAAGAAGTATGAGAACTTCCTGTAGCTGTAGGAATAGTAGTAGTAGATTAGTTGATTGAAATGGATGAACTTTTCGAGCTTGCTGTAGATCACCTGTGGAGGTGCAGGAGATTTGTTCTGTTAGCTTTAGGTTATGATGAACAGTAAATCGATCTGAAATTTACCATTCATGCCTTGCTGTGATTGGTTTTTCTTTTATGGTGACTAAATTCTGTTGTAGTTAGTTTAGGAGGTGAAGGTGGTAAAAAATTAGGATTTTGATTCAACTGTGAGAATCTTGATCCACTTGAGCGTTAGAGATTTCGTGGATCCACTGTGAGTGATAGAGATTTTGTGGATCCTCTAGTGTGAGAGCGAGTGAAATTAGGTTGTTAGTTTGTGGCCTCCTTGCTTTGTTGAGTGATTCCGTGGAACCACCTCGTGTGAGTGAGCGCTTAATTCCTTGGTGCCCGTATGCGATAGCGGCCGACCTCGGGGAGCGGAGATCGAAGGTGACAAGGAACTTCTCGCGTGATCGCCATCGACTTCGGATACGGAAAGACGGCTCTTTCCGTGGGTAATTTGCTTCCATCCCCTCTTTGCTTGTGTCTACATTTTCTCTTAGGTTTTTTTAGACTCATTGCTGGGTTTTCGCCGAATTTTGTCAGCGAACGCTACGTCGAAAACTCCAAACGGAAACGTATTTGGAGTTCACGATTTCCGTTTTGCTGCGACAAGAGGAACAAAACGAAGTTGCGAGCTTCCTTCCCCGGATTTAATTTGAACCACTTTTATTAAGAAAATCATTTTTAAACAAAATAGTGATTTTGTGCGTTAAAGTCTAGTTGCATAATTTCCTAAGTACTGCGCCCGCTTTAATGTTTTTTTTGCAAAATTAATGTAAGAATTGCATGCATTTAGGGTTTCCTAAAGAAAAGCCGACAGACGCGCGAACCCTACGCGCCGTCCTGCATCAAATTGGTATCAGAGGCGAGGTTCCAAAATTTTTCTAAATTTCGGTATCCGCCCTGTGTAGAATAGGAACCCGCATAACTATTAAAAATTTTTCAAAAAAAAAAAAGAGATTATTTTTATCATCATTGCATTTAATTTTTGTTAGCATGTATCGGCGTAGTGATAGAATGCGTCAAATTGAATGTGGTCACCCGAGTCGTGGACACGAAGGGAATGAACCGCCCCAGTGGTTTATACCTTTCGCCCACCAACTAACGACCTTAACTGAGAGTACATGCCAGATGCGTGAAAGGTTAGCACACTTTAGAGGTAGGGTGAGTTGATTAGAAATGCCCCCTCGAGCGTCAATGCCGCCTCAGATTCGAGATGAGCATTCGGTCCGCGCACATTATGATGTTCCACATCACTATGTGGAAAGGTCTACCTTTAGGAGGAATCCTTTATTTGAGGATCACGACTACCCTTACACTCCCTCCTATAGAGATCCGCCACGGAGATCGTTACGACACTTCGATGATTATACTCGATCACCGTATACCACTACTAGAGATCGTGTTGCCCCACCAATACATTCTCATTATAGAGACGATCCGTATGATGACCTTCGTCGTTGTTATACTCGTAGCCAAGTGGATCCTATTGGTCCCTCAACACCTTATTATGAGGATATGATTCAGTATTCCTCTAGTTATCGATACTACACGTCTCCTTTATATGAGGAATCCGAGACTGCATATGTGCGACCACCACCACACGTTCGTAGGACTTATGATCATCCACGAGCACAACATGATTATGACATGCACACTCATCATGATTACCCTCGAACTACCTATAGAGGTCACTATCGTCACGAGTACGTCACACCTAACAATCCTCCTAGTGTTCCAAAGGTGAACATGATGATAGATATTGAGGGGTAGCAAGAGCCTTCCACTGGACGAAGCAGGGAGACGTCACCCACTCTATCTGATGTCCTAGTACAGGATGTGTGGAGTCAAACCCCATATGAGTCTGCTCCTCTAAGTGACCCCGTCTGTGATGCTATATCTACTAGCTCTCCTTTGAGTGTAGATTCCTTGCACACTTCACCTGGTGGTGCACCAAGTCATATCACCGCACCCGATGGCGCATCGAGTCACATCCCCACACCTGATGGTGCACTGAGTGACATTACAATCGGGAGTCGAGAGCTTAGTAGTGATCTCGAGGTAGTCACCCCTACCCTATCTTGGAGTAGGACCCCTTCTGATGGTTCATTCCTGGAGGACCATCACTCGACTGATGAGTCATTTGACGACCCTCCTATTGAGCCTCCAGATGAACCACCACGTCCATGTGTGGAGCTTATTTTAAGTAATACACTTGCGAATTTTAAGACATGGATACCTGCTCCATTGTCTTACGTGATGTCGATAGTGCTTGGACATAGTCATCTGGTTGCTCGCACTTTAGATGAGTTATGGGACGTACCACCTGTTGACCATCGTCTTTACGATGAGTTTTCATATGTCCCACCTGGTGAGCCTCCTGATGCCTCACTTTCCCCTAGCAACTTTCTTACGGTTGTCACACTTCGTGCACATTTATCTGAGAGCGCTCCATCTGTTGTTGGAGCCTACGTTTGCACGCGTCGCATTTGCGACGAATTTTACTATACCCCTCCCGGCGAACCCCCAGATGCAAATTTATGGGTTCCCCACTCATTTGGGATGTATCCATCCTTAGAGACACAGTCGAGTTTGAGGGTGCACTCACTGATTCGTTGATGTTATATCTTGTCACGCACACTTGTAGAGACAATTCGCACACCATGTTGACACATTTGGTCACTGTTGTCTCTGATTTGCACTTGAGTGTTCATTGACCCCGCAATGAATTCTTTTATGATCCACCCTTTGAGCCTCCTGATCATGTGCCTCTTTCAGGAGTTACTCTTGGTATCTGAAATCATCAATTGGTGGCGCTAGTCGTATTAGTAGTTCATTTATTGCATTTGCATGATTTGCATAAAAAACATTTTGAGCGAAAAATTGTATAGTACTTTGGTTTTTATGCAACTCAAGTTAACAAGCATAAAAGAGCTACTAATTTTAAAATGAATGACTTGAATATGTGATACCGCTAGGGTATCGCGGCGACGGCAAGCGGTCGCCCGGCGATGTCGGGCAACAAGCGGCGGCGGTAAGAGGTGAAGGGAGGGAGGGAGAGATTAGAGGAGAGGAGAATTGGGGTTAAGGAGAGACGAGGGTTCAGCCCCCAATAAGCAAATTAATTCCAGGATGGCAATAAAGTTTACATACCCCTTATATATATAGAGGTCTCATAGAGGTTTAAAAGGAAATAACATAAAAGGGAATAACATAAAAGGAGAGAATAACATAAAATGAGGTATTCTAAAAAGGAAATAACATAAAGGGAAATATCATAAACGGAAATAACCCAAAAGGAAATAACATAAATTCGTCGTTGCCGCTACTCCCCCGTTCCTGTCTCGCCCTCGCCTGCGGTTGGAGTAGGTTCGCCACGGCTAGTCCCGTCCGCCGTCTTCCCTCGCCGAGTGTATACGCGCCACGGCGGCTCTTCCGGATGGAGATCGGTAACAATACCGCCGTCTGAGAAATTTGTCTTGTCCTTAAGACAAAAATCTGGAAACTGTCGCCGGAAGTCGTCGCGTAATAACCACGTTGCCTCCTCCACTGGGCGATTCTTCCAAGCGACGCGGACTTCCTCCGGGCCGGCGGCGTTGGAGCAGTAGTGTCGGTGGCCGATGATGGCGTCGGGGTACAGAGAGTCGTCGCCGGGCTGTGCACACTCCGCCGGTATATGGTCCATCGTGGGGTGGTCGCCGACGACGCGGCGGAGTTGGGAAACATGGAAAACCGGGTGGATCTTGGTGCCCTCTGGTAGACGAAGGCGGTTTGCCACCGCCCCAATGCGGCTCATGATCTCGTAGGGCCCGTAAAAACGCGGTGCCAATTTCGGGCAGGTCCGGCGGGCGGCCGAAAGTTGCCGATATGGTTGCAGCTTGATGAACACCCGATCACCCACTTGGAATGAGAGGTCCCGGCGCTTCCTGTTAGCAAAAGCCGACATCTTGGCTTGTGCTCTTCGTAAGTGGTGTTTGAGACTATCAAGAATGATATCCCGATCTTGAAGGTGCTCCGCTAGACTCGCCACGGGGCATTCCCCGGGTAGATGGCGAACGATGGACGGCGGGGGTCGGCCGTAGACTATCTCGAACGGGGATGTGTTGGATGCATGATGATAGACCGTGTTGTAGGAGTACTCCGCCCAACACAACCACTTGGTCCAAGTGCCCGGTCGTTCGCCGATGAAGCAACGTAGGTACGTCTCAAGGCACCGGTTCAGCACTTTGGATTGACCGTCAGATTGCGGATGGTAAGCTGTACTCATGCGCAAGCGGGTGCCTTGGAGGCGAAATAGAGACGTCCAGAAATTGCTCAAAAATAGCGGGTCGCGGTCGCTGATGATGGACCGGGGAAACCCATGCAGTCATACCACCTCCGTGATGAAGGCCTCGGCCACCGTGGAAGCCGTGTAAGGATGACGCAGCGGTACGAAGTGTGCGTATTTGGAGAGTCGGTCCACCACGACTAGGATGCAATCGAATCCGCGGGAGCGAGGGAGGCGCGTGATGAAGTCCATCGCGATGTCCTCCCATATGTGATCCGGAATGGGCAGGGGCTGCAGCAGGCCGCTTGGGAACATCGCCTCGTATTTGCCTTTTTGACACGGAAGACACGCCGCCACATAAGCCTTCACTTGCTGAAACATTTGGGGCCAATATAAGGATGCCGCCAGTCGGCGGTAGGTGCGGAAAGCCCCCGCGTGGCCGCCCGTCGGGGTGGAGTGGAACTCGGCTAATAATTGCGGAATCCGGTCCGAGGAGGCGGAGAGGACTAATCTGCCCCGGTGGAACAAACGGCCTCCCTCGAGCGTGTAGGGCGGGTGCGCCCCGGGGTCGGCCACGAGGGCGGCTCAGATCGCCGCAAGTCGCGGGCCGCGGTCCACCTCTTGTTGGATACTTGCCGCCTCGTCCCAAATCGGTCTGGAGATGGCCGAAAGTTCCACCGCCTGTGGTTGGCGCGAAAGGGCATCGACCGCGCTGTTTGTCCGCCCCGGCTTGAACTCAATGGAAAACTCGTAGCCGAGCAGTTTAGCGACCCAAACTTGTTGCGTGGGCGTGACAATCTTCTGTTGAAGCAAGTATCAGAGACTATGGTGGTCCGTCCGAACCACGAACGACCGGCCGAGCAAGTATGGCCGCCAATGTTGCACGGCAAGCACTAACGCCATGAGCTCGTTTTCATAAGCAGAGCGGCTCCGCACGGCGGCCGAGAAGGCCCAGCTGTAGTAGGCGACCGGTCGACCATCTTGCATAAGGACCGCGCCGACCCCGGTGCCGGACGCATCACATTCGACGATGAACTGTTTGGAGAAGTCCGGCATGGCCAGAACCGGTCCGTGCACGAGAGCCTTTTGGAGGGCGGCGAAGGCGTCGGATGCCGCGGAAGTCCACGTGAAGGGGCCCTCCTCCGAGAGCTTGAGTAGCTGGGTAAGTGGCCGCGCCAAGGAGCCATAGTTCTTGATGAAGCGCCGGTAGTATCCGGTGAGGCCCAAGAATCCGCGGACCTCCCGAATAGAAGTGGGGGCCGGCCATTGCACGACCGCCTGAACCTTGTCCGCCTCCATTGCCACGCCCGAGGCCGAGATAGTGTGGCCCAAGTAACTGACCGAGGTTGCGCCAAACGAGCATTTCTTTCGGTTGAGGACCAACTGGTGGTGCCGCAGTGTGCCGAAGGTGTTCCTGACGTGAACGAGGTGGTCCTGCCACGAACGACTAAACACCAAAATGTCATCAAAGAATACAAGAACATGCTTACGGAGGACCGGTCGAAAGATGTCGTTCATCGTTGCTTGGAATGTGGCGGGGGCGTTGGTGAGCCCGAATGACATGACGAGGAACTCGAAGTGGCCGTCATGGGTCCGGAAGGCCGTCTTCTCGATGTCCTCCGGCCGCACCCGGATTTGGTGATATCCGGCGCGGAGATCCAGCTTGGTGAAGTAAGTTGCTCCCTGAAGTTCGTCCAACAGTTCTTGAATCACCGGAATCGGATAGCGATCCGGCACCGTCGCCTTGTTAAGCTCCCGGTAGTCGATGCAAAAACGGCAACTGCCGTCCTTCTTCCGTACAAGCAAGACTGGGCTAGAGAAGGGACTGGCGCTGGGGCGGATGAGGCCACCCAATAACATTTCGCGGACTAGACGTTCAATTTCGTCCTTCTGGGCGTGACCATATCGGTACGGCCGGACGGAGATGGAGGCGACGCCCGGTTGGAGGAGAATCGAGTGGTCGGTCACCCGCGGTGGTGGCAGCCCCCGAGGCGTATTAAAGAGGTCCGAGTATTCATCGAGCATCGGTCGGAAATCCGTGGGAAACGACGCAGTGGAGTCGATGGTCTCGACCGCCCAAAGCCACGCGGTGAAATCCACGTCCGCCACCCGGTGGAGCGCGCGAGCCGAGATAGGGGAGCAGAGGAGGGTTGCGTCGCCCGCGAGGTGACAGGCGCGGCCTTGGTGGTGGAACCGCATGGTCATGGCCGCCCAATTCACACGGACCTCGCCCAACGTCTGGAGCCAAGCCACTCCAAGAATGAGGTCCAGCCCGCCTAATTCAAACACATAGAAGTCCGCCGTGATGTCGCAATTGCCCACGGAGAGCGGAACGCCCGAGCATTGCCCCAATGTAGGTTGACGGCGGCCGTCCCCCAAGCACACTGTGAAGGCCGGCGATGGCAAGACCGGAAGCTTCAAGGCGCGCGCGACGTGGCGAGAAATGAAATTATGGCTTGCACCGCTGTCGATCATGACGATCACCGGCCGCCCGCGGATAGTGCCGGCCATCTTCATGGTGCGAGGGCCGGTGATGCCGCCCACCGAGTATAACGGCAGTTCCAAAATGTTGAGGGTGGCCTCTGCGCCCGGGGGTCCGTCATCATCCCGGATGGCGAGGGCGTCGAAGTCGGCCATGGTGACTTCGGGATCTTCCTCGACGAATAAGGCGTGAAATTCCTTCACGGTGCAGACATGCTGCGGTGCGTACGGTTGGCGGCACCGGAAACACAGCCCCTTACGGCGCAGCTCGTTGTAGTCATGGCTGGAGATGCAATGAGTGGTAGCCGGCCGCGGCGGGCGACTTTCGCAAGCCGGAGGTGGTCGGTCCCGCGTTGCTGGCGGTCGGGATGGATGAGGTGGAGGGGTCGGCCCCGGGCGGATTCCCAAATCAGCCTCCACTGCGCGAGCCAAGTTGAGGGCGTCGGAGACGGTGCGCGGGTGGTGGGTGCGGATCCGGGAACGGATGGAGGGCAGTAGGCCTTGGAGAAAAAAACCGAGGTAGTGGTCAGGTGGTAGGCCGGGTACCTCTGTTACCAAGGCCACGAATTCATCAATATACGTATCTACGTCGGCCGTTTGGCGGGCGCTGCAGAGGCGTTCAATGGCTGACCCGGTGTACCGGGAGTCATAACGGGTAATCATTTCCTGTTTGAACTCATGCCACGAGATAGAAGGTTGCACTTGACGGAGCCAACGTGCCCAGTGAAGCGCCGACCCGCTGAGACCGACGACTGCTGTGCTGATGCGGTCCGCCGGCGGTGTTCCGTTGAGGTCGAAGAACTGTTCTGCTCGTGCAATCCACCCCAAGGGGTCGACTCCAGAGAAGTCTGGAATATCGAGGAGCGGTGCCGCCCGATTGAGTAGCAGCGACGGGGCGGGTGTTGGCGGGAAGATGGACGGAGTAGGCGACATGCCGAGGAGGGACCCGACGTCGGTATGGGCGGTAGAGCCCGACGACGGCGTGGTAGTGACGGGGGGGTGGAGAGCGTCCAAACGCCCTAGGAGCAGTGCTTGACCAGCGATGATGGCCTCCATGGAGGATTGGAGGGTGGCGAGATGGGCATCGTGACGGTCGAGGCGTTGGCGGGCCTCGTCGGCGGTGCCTGCGGAATCGGCGGGGGTGGATCTCGTGTTGGGTGCCATGGGAGGACGTTCCGGCGGCGCGAGGCGGGCGGAGATGGCAGGTCGGACCAATGATACCGCTGGGGTATCGCGGCGGCGGCAAGCGGTCACCCGGCGATGTCGGGCAACAAGCGGCGGCGGTAAGAGGTGAAGGGAGGGAGGGAGAGATTAGAGGAGAGGAGAATTGTGGTTATGGAGAGACGAGGGTTCAGCCCCCAATAAGCAAATTAATTCCAGGATGGCAATAAAGTTTACATACCCCTCATATATATAGAGGTCCCATAGAGGCTTAAAAGGAAATAACATAAAAGAGAATAACATAAAAGGAGGGAATAACATAAAAGGAGATAATCTAAAAAGGAAATAACATAAAGGGAAATATCATAAACGGAAATAACCCAAAAGGAAATAACATAAAGTCGCCGTTGCCGCTACTCCCCCCTTCCTGTCTCGCCCTCGCCCGCAGTTGGAGTAGGTTCGCCACGGCTAGTCCCGTCCGCCGTCTTCCCTCGCCGAGTGTATACGCGCCACGACGGCTCTTCCGGATGGAGATCGGTAACAATATGGTTCGGCTAGATCCGGAATGGTTACCTTCTGGTAACATAAAGAAGCTAGCAACCGTAGAACTGGACCCTTTCGAGTAGTAAATCGGATTGTGCAAAATGCGTATGAACTTGAGATGCCGTCAATTTGGGGAGCAAATCCTGTTTTTAACGTAGCCAATCTTACTTAATTTTACGATTACTCGCATGAGTCTTTAGAATCTCCATTGTCTTCTTCTCCATTTGATTCTTCTGGGTTGGTGAGTGAGAGTGAGGAGCCACATTCAGGACATACCAACATTCATTTTGCTACTAACACTTTCATTGTAGTTCCTTCTGTTTTCACCACAAGTTTCAGGTTAAGCATGGACACTAGAAGATTATTCTATTCCAGTTCGCGAGCACATATTACCGCTACTGATAATGGTTTCAGAGATCGTTGGTTCATTGGCATGGATGTTGATCTCCTCCCGTACTACCACTCGGAGCACTCACCAGAGATGAGTGATTTCGAGCGGGGGAGAGTTGGTGGAGACCAACCTAGGTCGGGTTGATGCAAAAGTACCCGACGACGCACCCGACGACGCACCCGACCGGATCTCTATCGGCCCTGAAATTGATATATTTTATTTGTGTCCTTTATGCGTTTTGTTGTTTTACAATTTATATGTAAATGTTGTAATTTCCTTTGTATGGAAATTTATAAATATATATATATACTTATATATATTTATACATATAATATATATATATATATATAAGTCAGCGGTTAAGTTAAAAGGGAAGAGCAGCCGGTTCAACACTTCTCCAGCCGGTCCAAGTCCTGCCTCTAGAGTCAAGTCCCGATCGGAGCACTGTTCATCTTCCCGGATTCTTCGGCTAGGGCTTCATCGCGTCGGTTCCCGCACACAAGATCGCGTCTCCCGGCCACGATCCCTCCGCGCCACAGATCGTGGGCCACAACTCCTCCAAACCGCTGCCATGTCCACGCCTCCACGACGCGAGTTCAGCTCCATGCCTCTACCGCCATGGCCGCACCTTCCGTGTGCAGGATTTCAGTTTTTTTTCTTCCGATTTGTTTTCGTTGTAACCCTATATAAAGGGATGATGTATTCCATTCCTGGGAGGATTGATGGATGAAATGTTGAATATTGAAACTTGCTGTGAGGTTATTTTTCCCGTGTGAGGGATGATGAATAGTAAACGTTAGGTTTGAGTTTGCTGTGATAGGAGTAGATGGTTCTATAGGATTGTTGCTAGTGTGGTTCCGTTGAAGAAGTATGCGAACTTCCTGTAGCTGTAGGAATAGTAGTGGTAGATTAGTTGATTGAAGTGGATGAACTTTTCGAGCTTGCTGTAGATCACCTGTGGAGGTGCAGGAGATTTGTTCTGTTAGCTTTAGGTTGTGATGAACAGTAAATCGATCTGAAATTTACCATTCATGCCTTGCTGTGATTGGTTTTTCTTTTATGGTGACTAAATTCTGTTGTAGTTAGTTTAGGAGGTGAAGGTGGTAGAAAATTAGGATTTTGATTCAACTGTGGGAATCTTGATCCACTTGAGCGTTAGAGATTTCGTGGATCCACTGTGAGTGATAGAGATTTCGTGGATCCTCTAGTGTAAGAGCGAGTGAAATTAGGTTGTTAGTTTGTGGCCTCCTTGCTTTGTTGAGTGATTCCATGGAACCACCTCGTGTGAGTGAGCGCTTAATTCCTTGGTGCCCGTATGCGATAGCGGCCGACCTCGGAGCGGAGATCGAAGGTGACGAGGAACTCCTCGCGTGATCGCCATCGACTTCGGATACAGAAAGACGGCTCTTTCCGTGGGTAATTTGCTTCCATCCCCTCTTTGCGTGTGTCTACATTTTCTCTTAGGTTTTTTTAGGCTCATTGCTGGGTTTTTGCCTAATTTTGTCCGCGAATGCTACGTCGAAAACTCCAAACGGAAACGTATTTGAAGTTCACGATTTCCGTTTTGCTGCGACAAGGGGAACGGAACGAAGTTGCGAGCTTCCTTCCCCGAATTTAATTTGAACCACTTTTATTAAGAAAATCATTTTTAAACAAAATAGTGATTTTGTGCGTTAAAGTCTAGTTGCCTAATTTCTTAAGTACTGCGCATGCTTTAATGTTTTTTTTTTTGCAAAATTAATGTAAGAATTGCATGCATTTAGAGTTTCCTAGAGAAAAGCCGACAGGCGCGCGAACCCTACGCGCCGTCCTGCATCACAAGGTCAGTCCCCTAACTCCAAATAATTCTTTGGAGGCTAGGTTTGGCTTCCCCTTCACTCAAATAGTTCTCAAATGGAAACAATGCACTTAGGGCAGCGAAACCCTAATTGGAATTATGTCCCTTGACCTAGTAGGTCAAGTGGAACCTATGCAATCCATGTGTGGTATGTATGGATAATAAGTACGAATAATTTCACTTA
The DNA here is from genome assembly GCA_039583875.1 of Platanthera guangdongensis. Taxonomy (NCBI): domain Eukaryota; kingdom Viridiplantae; phylum Streptophyta; class Magnoliopsida; order Asparagales; family Orchidaceae; genus Platanthera; species Platanthera guangdongensis. The sequence goes on from CM077148.1 coordinate 182,682,108, forward strand.
GGTTATGGCATCCCGAAGTGCTGGGAATCGTAGAGAAGACGGTGACAAGGATAAAGACATGGATAAAGGCAAGGAAAAAGTACGAGAAACGGATCAACGCAAGGATAAGGGCAAGGAGAAAGTAGGAGTGAGTTATTTTCCTTATATAATGCAATCTCTTATGTTTCCTTATATAATGCAATCTCTTATATTATGCTTAAATGCTTAAATGTTTAACTACTTAGATAAGATAAGATGATAACCATGCAAGAGCAAATATACGATTAAGCCGCAAGAGAAATGTAACAAGACAAGATGATGAGCTATAGAAGTGTTAACCCACATTGGAAGATGGGGAGAATAATCTTCCTTTATCGTGCGAGTTAAGGGCACGATTGGTAATATGTGCGTGCGAGACAAGGGCACGTGAAACATTACCTTAGTGTGAGATAAGGACACTTAATTTACATTTCAGATAACCCACGTTCAAAAATGAATTAAAAGCAAAGAGACATTATGGAAAAGTAAAGAATCCAAGAATTCACATAGTCAATTGACTAATATAAAATAAAAATAAACAGGTCAAGGAAGAGGCGGCTCCAGTCACCAGTAGTCAACGTTGACCATGCACTCCTTGGCAGGAAAATAATTATCGTCTTTGGGTGGAGGTTTACTCAGCAGTCCTTGGCGTACTACAGGAGTACAGAGAGAGGTGCAGAGACACAGAGTGTCCTCATGAGGGGTTCCAGTTTTACTGCATGTAGTGTTAGTGTCAGTATGAAATTAGTGATCAGGATATAGATATACATTTATATGTCAGTTGTATATATGTTGTCAGTTGCAGTTGTATATGTGTAGTATGGTAAGACCCTTTGTATGTAGGGCTACCTTTTGGGACTCATGTATCTATATATATATGTATCAGAAACTTTAAGGAAATGAAATGGTTTATTTTGTCATGTTCTTTTATTTCTAGTACTCTTTCACATACTGCTGTACTCTGATTGTTCGTACTTTACTCTTATGACATGCTAAGTTATATTGGAGCGGTAGCTATAAGGACGCCGTTACATAAGAAGTCGAGGAACATGGTACACGACTTGAGACACGAGTGTGTCAGTACTCATGTGCATGACTACTCAACATATGTCGACTTCTGAGTACCAGGAGCACGTCGAATTCCACACTCCTACCTTGACACGGCCCGGAACACGCCTTTGTTCACGGCCTTATAATCGCTTAAAACTGCAGAGAAATTTCCCAAGAGGTAGTTTTGTTGGAAGGAGAACACACTCTCTCTTGATACACGTGTAACGAGGGTGTATATGGAGGAAAACAAAAATTTAAGCTCATTTTGAGTCGTAGATCTTGGTTTCTTTGATCTAATGGTTGTGGGATCTCTCCAAGACACTTAAATCCATGAGAGCAGAGATTTCCTTTCACTTTTACCGTCATTTTGCGTCTTGGAGACGAGGAGGAAAAAATGAAAACAATAGGGTTGAAGAAGTAAGAGGAAGTCGTTGTTGGAGCTTGGAAGCTCTAATCGATGATCCAAGACCGTGAGAGCGTTGAAAATCCTTCTCCGGTCCTCATCTGTCGTTTCTTGAGAAGTTTCCAAAGAGAACTTCAAGGTTAACGCTTCTTTCCTCCGGCCTCAGGATCGCTTGCTTGTTCCATGCCATTATTTTCTTGCATTTGGTAAGTTCCTCTCTCAGTAGTTAGCAAAGGAACGATCACTTTTGGTTTTTTGCACCCCGAGGCATAGGATTGTGATCTCAACATGATTTGCATTATAAATCCTTCATTCGACTCCGAATTATGCATGATGCGCGGTCAGAGTATACTTCAGAAGGATTGTCATAGTGTTTGCGGGTACACAGTTATTTGAGTAGTTTTGACACTCCCAATGTAGCCCCATGACTGAGGCCGATAAAGCGACAAAATTAACTCATTATAGTGCATGGATGTTTAGAGTATGCCTACCAACCGTCACGTAAGGGATTATGATGTTGGTATTTGAATGATTTTATCATCAAGCGGACATGGTGTGCTTTTGTTATTCAATGGTTGAGATGATCATATATCTCCCATCATAAGGTGAGATGATCCTATATCTACCGTTAGCAAATTTCATAGTTGAGATGACCTTATACCTCCAATCATGATATTAAATGGTTTAGATGATCTTAGACCTCCCATCATGAGGTGAGATGATCATATACCTCTCATCTTAATATGTGTTTGAGACTTGGAATTGGGTGGCCGTGAGGTAAGTTATCAAGGCGCGTGCCTGAGGCGCCGGGCGCAGCCCGCCGCGCCTCAGCACAACTTAGGCGGGCGATGTGCCCCAGGTGCGCCCCTTATAGGCTCCCAGGCGCTCCTTTTGGCGCGCCTGGGCCTTTCAAAGTTTTTTTTTTTTATTTTTTTTTGATATGGGCAAAAACATGATCTTAGACGCACCCGAGGCACCCCCTAGGCGCACGTGGACGCCCAATTCGCTGAAATTGAGCGAATTGGGCGCACAATTCACTGAAATTGAGCGGATTGGGCGCCCAATTCGCTGAAATTGTGCGAATTGGGTGCCAAATTCCCATAATTTCAACGCATTGGGCGCCCAATTCGCACAATTTCAGCGCATTGGGCGCCCAATTCGCACAATTTCAGCGCATTGGGCGCCCAATTCGCACAATTTCAGCGCATTGGGCGCCCAATTCGCACAATTTCTGCGCATTGGGCGCCCAATTCGCACAATTTGAGCGAATTGGGCGCCCAATTCGCCCAATTTGAGCGAATTGGGCGCCCAATTCGCCCAATTTCAGCGAATTGGACGCCCAATTCGCTCAATTTTCTTTTTCCCCAATTTTTGGGCCTCACGTGCCTCAGGCGCGCGCCCGCGCCTATGTTCCAGGGGCCCTTTGCAACTCGGTGTGCCTTGCACCTTTGATAACTTAGGCCGTGAGTGCCCACAATTCATGTGTTGATGGATGATATTATGCTAGAAGAATACACTGATGTGATAAGGGTTGTCGTGGAGCTTCAGACAAACTCAATCGTCATGAATAATGCATATTAGACTCCCTTTTTTATTTTCTTGCTTGACATAGAAAGTGTTTAATGCCCGAGCCTTTGTATATGTATTGTTGCTTTTATGCTTTATTATGTAGCTATGCATATTGCATGCTCTGTTGAAAGGGGGGCCCGACCCATCTTAGGTAACCCGGGATGACAACCCACAGCCCGACTGCAGTTGGTGCACTCCAACCAACTCTCTGGAAAGGCTCCGAATTATACGAAAATATTCCACGGTAGGTTTTCGAGGCCAGAACTTGATCCCGGGACCTCCTTTATTCGGTAACTATCGGGACTTGAGATAATTACCTGATAAAGGAGGTCCCGGGATCAATCCCTGGCCTCAACAACCTACCGTGGAATATTCCCGTATAATTCGAATCCTTTCCGGAGAGTTGGTTGGAGTGCACCGACTGCAATCGGGTTGTGGGCTGTCATCCCGGGTTACCCAAGATGGGCCGGGCCCCCCTTTCAACATGCTTTACATGTGTGTACTTGAGGTGTGCGATGACTCACCCCAGAGTTCACTAGGACGGTAGGGGGAGTGGTCGTTACGCTGTTTGCGGTCAAATCACAACTAACCTTCGTCTATTTTTGTACGTATTTGTTGCAGGTAGCGTAGCGCAAAGTCGCATGTAAAAGAAAATGAATGTGCCGCATAACATGTTCAATATTCTATCATTTCATTTATCTGGCATGCGAGCCTTGGTTTCACATTTTGATGTATGGACATATATGTGATGATATGTAACGACCATAAGGTTGAATGCTTGTTTTCCTATTTTAAAATCGATGTGGAAATTTGTAATTGCGTATACAATTTTTACTTGCTTCTGCTAGTTGGTTATAGACTCTGAGTTAGAACATGGTTTATTTCCTGTATAGTGTATACCATTTCTTAATATTCTTCTTGTGAAGTTTGTATGTTGTGGGGATTTGACCGAGCCCATATTATATGACATTTACAGATGGAAGTTTACAATTTGGTATCAAAGACTCGGGAATTCAATACCATAGTCTTTAAGTCCGTGGACGAACCCTTTTTAACAGTTGTGTGCACATGTAGTGTGAGTACCTAGAAGTCTAATAAGAATGCCCTCTTAAGGATAAATGCGTTTGTTTGTTTGTTTGGACACATGAGTGTTGGTTTAATTAGTTACTAAACTGTGTGTTTCATGTTTATAGGTGGCTAGGAGCGGTGTAGGTCCTTCCCAATCCCAAGAGGTCGGAGATGGAAGTACGTCTGCTTCCATTTCTATGAGTCCACCATCTATCGAGATTTGTAGGATGATTGATGAGGCGGTGATTGCAACACTTGATGCATGGTTGAGGACACTTGCACCGATTGCTGCACCTCCCACTCCTGATGGGTACCCGATGCCTATTGTTGTTCCATTTCCTTTAACCGAACCCTGAGCACGTGACCACATGTTGAAGTATTTCTTGAGTTTCAATCCCCCATCATATTTTGGGATTGAAAATGCAATTGACGTTGAAGAGTGGTTGGCTTGAGTGAAGAGAATTTTGATCTCCACCGATTTCAGGGATAAAATAGTGACATTGGCCACCTTAGTACTGAATGGGGAGGCTAAACTTTGGTTGGAAGAAGAAGTCGAGTGTAGTTTTGGTGGGCGTCATTCGACACAAATTTCTGTGGAAGACTTCTATGAGTATTTTGTAAGGAGATACATCCCCGTCGCGATGTGCTTGGCGTTACAGGGTCAGTTCCTGCCTCTAAATAAGAGGGACATGAAGGTGGATGAGTATCTACATGAGTTCATCATACCGAGCCGCTATACAGGGAGACTAATTGAGGATACATAGACACGATTCATAAATTTTATGAGGGTCTCCGCGATGATCTCAAGTTGCGATTGGTGTGATCCAAATCACTTCAGTTCCGTACTTTAGTAGAGACATCAAGAACTTTCGAGATGAACTTGGAGAGAGTCCAATGCCGGAAAGGTCACCCTTCAAAAGGGGCAAATTTTAAGGCACTGCCAGCTCAGGGGAAATCAGATTGGGTGGCATAAGTGAAAGTCTTGTTGCACTGAGACTGCTCCTCCTCCCACTTTAGGAGCTATAACTGTTTGAGGCCCTCTGTCTTGCTGAGTTGCTTCACTTGTGGAAAGGTGGGTCATATGTGGAGCACATGTCAAAATGGTCAGTTGAAGGCTTAAGAGTCGGTCTTTGATGTTATTCAAACGGCGGATCCTAGCTATGTTGAGAAAGGGAAAACGATGAAGTCTTCCGCTTCCTAGTATCTCTCGACCCGATCAAGGGTATTCTTCCTTGGCCAACGAGAATCCATTTGGCAAAACAATGCGGTGACATGTATGGATTAGTGTTTACTTTTACCACATTCATTAGTTATACCCCACCTGTGCTTGTGCACTTGTTGTATTTGTAATTAGGCTTCATGTTGATATTTAATCATCCTGCTAGAGCTCTCTTTGATACCAGTGCTTTACATACCTTGCTGTCGGAAGTAATTGTTATGCAGATAGGAATACCATATGTGTTGGCAGATGATAGATTGAATGTATTGCTACCCAACGGGTATATGATGAGCACGGATAAAAAAGTCGAGTGAAAGTCCGAATTGGAGACCGAGACTTTGATTTGAAGGCATCCTTGTTATGCTCTCTGAATTTGATGTGATATTCAACATGAATTGTCTTTCGAAGCAAAATGTGTGCATAGATTACAAACTCAAAAATGTCACATTGGGTAGAGGAACCAAAGGTGAAACTCGATTCATTGGCCTACGAGTGAGCAAAACGTTGATGCCCGCTTATCAGGTAGTGAAGGCCGTTCAAAAAGGTGCAGAGTTGTTCTTCACTCAGCTGGAGATGTCGATGTGTAAACCCAATTTGGGCGATGTTCTAGTAGTGGCGAATTACACTCTTTGGGGATCCCCCTCAGCGAGAATAGATTTTGTATTGATTTAGTGCCGAGTGTCAATCCCGTCTAATGCTCTCTGCATAGGATGGCGCCAAAGGAGATGACGAAATTGAAGGTTCAACTGTTAGCCAAAGACACAGTGGATTTTTGAAGTATCGAACTATACCAGAGTGAAAATTTGAAGACATTTCTATGGATTTTTGCATGATTTACCAAGGTCGCAACAAGGCAACAACATCATTTAGGTGAGCATTGATTGCTTAACCAAAGTAACACATTTTATCCCAAATCGAAAGGATGATTTCGTAGAGAGGCTTGCCGATTTGTATGTCACGAGCATTGTTCGATTGCATGATGCACTTAGTAGCATCGTTAGCAACACAGACGGGCGTTTCACTTATGAAGATTGGAGACATTATCAGGACCCGTCTAAGAACAATTATCAGAGTGCGCTACAGGCTGGTTGTGTTGCCACAGACATGGACGAAATAAATTTCATGTCTGTTAGGCGGGAGCTAAAATTGTAACATTAGTTTTAAAATAATTAATTTGAAAAAAACTAGTTTGTTAGTATTTGTGAAAGCTTTAGAGTTAGTCAGTGTAAAGCTAGATGAACATGAACTTTAATAAAAATCTCATGCCACACACAGTGCTGGTAAAAATGTAAATGCAATAAATCATAGTAATGAACATGCCGTTAATATAATATTCCAGTACATCAATAAAAGCCTAGCAGTTGTTCATGATACAATAGAAAATAACTGATAATAACTATTACATGATAAATAAATCCGACAGTAATGGAAACAAAATACATAAAATCCGATGAAAAAATAACAAAATAAACCTCCAGAAACCAGGATCTTGAAGCCACTCGGCCTCAAGTAGCAGGTGGCGCAGTCACAGACGTTAAGGAAAATTTTAGACAAGAAGTAAAAAGCCTCAGAACAATGAAATAGTATGTAAACAAGGAAAAGTAAAGTACAAATAGGGAAAAAGAAATATCTGCGTATCAATCTATCATATGAGGCTAAGCTGGTAGGGCAAACAAGTAAGAGAGTCTACAGACAATTTTAATTATTAACCTACTCCGGGGTATAGCCTAGATTCGAACACAAAATGTCATAAGCTGTAATCAGTGAAAGGTGCACACATGTTTTAATTTGATGCACATGATTATTATATTAGTTAAATTGCAAGGCTTATCAAAAGATTTGAGCTTGTTATGATCATTTCATCTGTTTCCGTTACAAATTAAGCTGAAACTCGATTCAAAACGTCACATCAATTCAACACCATCTTCCAAGGGTTTGCTTATGACATTAATAAATTTAAGGACTCAAGATTTGTTGATTTCTAATGTATAAGGACTTGATGCTAATTTAACAGTTCAGATATTTAAGTGTACATTTCATAACATGAAAAGAGCATGAAATAAAAATTCAATGTTTGCAAGCGAGAGAGATTTCTCTACTTGCCTGTTGCCTTAAGGTGAAGCTGAAACGGATGGCGGCGGATAAACAATGCACGCAAAACTAGCAACCTTATTTCGAATCTGTTAGAAGACAAACATGCTTGACATTTGATAGAACGATAATCCTACGCTAACACATGCATTTCTCATCGCATAACTATAACAAGAGCGAGTTAAGAATTTACCTCCCTCACGAATGAGGGGAGAGGAGGCTACCACAAGGAAAACATATGATTGGCGGCGCTTGGGTGACAGAAACCCTAAATCGGAGAGGGCTTTGGAGAGACCCCACCAATTGAACCTATGGACGACGCTGGGAGCCGAAATTACAAGATGATATAACGATTTATAAGAGGGCAAACACTAGGATCAACGTAAATACGTTGATTGGAGCGCTAAAATTATCAAACAAATTCAAATAAATCTGAATAGAGGGGAAGGAGTTTCTTACCTAAGGAAACCACTTTCAGACTCAAAAGATCCAAGGAGAGGAGATTCCGAGCAAACCCTATGAGTTCCCCTTGAAATCCACCGGTCAAATTGACAAGGAAGAGGAGGCGGAGGGCCTGCCTACATTTGGAGGGGAGGAGAAAAAGGTTCTGCTGCCGGACAGGAGGAGGGACTGTCGTCCTCAAGGAAAGAGCAGGCTGCCGACCCTAAAACTATCTGTTCTTGGAGCTGCCGGCCAGAGGAGGAGCAGGAGGTAGGGAGGCAAGAACTGCCGACCAGAGGAAGGTGAAGGGGCAGGCGGCGGCCATGACAGGAGCGTCTGAGCGAGAGATGGCGCAGTAGGAGGGATCTGGACGGGTGCGGCGCGTGTGGGAGATTTACGGAATAGGAGTCGGGTCGACTGGTTCAAATAATCGGGAGTGGTGGGGGGGTGGGGGGGTTGACTCGGGTTTAGGTTTAATAGGAGAACCTAATCTGAAAAAAATTTACAAAAATGCCATGATTGATTTGCTTTCATTTCATTCCTCTTTTTTATAACATGAGTTGTTACAAACATGTTTATCGTTTGTAGGGCATGAAATGGAAATTCAATACGACCATTCATCTGCCAAAAGATTGGCAAACTGAGAGAACCAACATGATGGTGAAAGATATGTTGTAGATTTGTGTCTTGGACTTCAACAAAAAATTTGAAGATCACATATTTATTAAATATCACCGTTTGAGGCGCTTTATGGTAGGAGATGTCATACACCATTGGCTTGGGCGGAGATGGGCGACTCAAAATTGTTGAAACACAAAGATGTGGATGAGGCGAATGCGACGATACGAACCATTCAAGAAAGTTTATAGGTTGCCCAATACAAACAAGCTAAGTACTATAATGCGAAACGTATAAATGTGGAGTTTGTTGTGGTCGACTGAGTATCTTTGAATATCAAACCTTTAAAGGAGCGTGTAGGATTCAACGACTGAAGAAGTTGAGTCTGAGATACTTGAGACCATTTACAGTGACAGAGCATATTAACGATGTTTCTTACTGCCTCGCGCTATCAACATTGTTTATGTGGAATACATCACTGTTTATTGATAAAGACGTTCTGCCAGTGGCTAGCGAGTTGATAACTGAAGTCCGTCCTGTTTGCATTGAGGACACAAAAGTGTCAGTTGCGGAATAAGAAAATAAAATGGTAAAGGTCCGCTGGAACATCTGTGCTCGTGATAAGTTCTCTTGAGAACAAGAGCAGGTTGCGTGAGGAGTATCCCGATCTATTTTCACAGGTATGATGCATTGTTGTTTGTTCTTAGTTTATAATATTTGGGGACAAAATTTCTTTAAGGAGGGGAGAGTTGTAACACTTTGTTTTTCTCTTGTTAAGGTATGGAATGAGTGTTTGAAACTCTCAATAAGTCGAGGGCTGTGTGTACCAGGGTGTGAGACGGCCAAGAGACAAAAATATGGCATTTTTCGATTTACACGCATGTCGACTTCTAGTTGGCGCACAAGTCACAACACTGCTAAGTTGAAGCTCATGGTACACAACCTGAGACACTGGCGTGCTAATACTCACGTGCATGACTACTCAGCGTACATCGACATCTGAGTATCGGGTGCGCATCAAATTCTACATGCCTAACTTTACACGGCCTAGAACGCGCCCTTGTTCAATGCCGTTTTATCGCTCAAAACTGCGGGGAGACTTCCTGAGAGGCGGTTTTACTGGAAGGCGGAATACGCCCCTTGTATACATCGTGTAATGTGGGCATGTACACATCAAAAATAGAAATTTATATTGGTTTTTAGTTGTAGATTTTTGATTCTTTCATCTTATGGTTGTGGAACCTCCCCATGACACTTGAACCAATGAGAATAAGATTTTCCTTTTACTTTTAGTGTCATTTTGCATCTTGAAGAAGAGAAGAGGAAGAATGAAAAATTAGGGTTAAAGGATGAAGAAGAAACCATCATTGGAGTTTGGAAGATCCGATCGGCGACTCGAGACAGTGAGAGCATAGAGAATCCTTCTCCGGTCCTTCTCCGCCATTTCTTGCAAAGTTTCCCTGACTCCAAAAAGAACTTCAGGGGTAATGATCTTTACCTCCGGTCTTAAGACCGTTTGCTTGTTCCATGCGTTATTGTATTGCATTTAGTGAGTTCCCCTCTCACTAATTAGTGGAGGAACGACCACCTTTGGTTTGTTTGAATCCCGGGGCATGAGATTGCGACCTTAGCATGATATGCGTTAGAGATCCGACGTTCGACTCCGGATTCGGTATGATGTAAAGCCTATTCGTGGCTGTAGTCTCAGATTGATGATGTTATTGCGACGATTGCATTTAGGGAAGCCCTTGTTTGCGTGGTCGAAGAATACTCCACATGAATCGTCGTAGTGTCTACGAGGATGTGGTTATTTGAGTAGTTTTGTTACTCTCAGTGTAGCCCCATGACCGAGGCTGATAAAATGGCAAAATTACCTCATTATGGTGCGGAGACGCTTAGAGTATTGCTAACAACGTCAAATAAGGGGTTTTGATGATGGTATTTGAATGATTTTATCATCAACTGAATTTGATGTGCTTTTGTTATTCAATGGTTGAGATGGTAATATACCTCCCGTCATGAGGTGTTGACCTTATACCTCCCTATAGTTGAGATGACCCTATACCTCCTATCATGATATTCGATGATTGAGATGATCCTAGACCTCCCATCATGATGTGAGATGATCGTATAACTCCCGTCTTAATGTGTTTGGGGCTTGGAATTGGGTGGTCGTAAGTGCCCCACAAATCATGTGTTGATGAATCTTATTATTCTAGAAGCATGCACTGATGTGATAAGGATTGTGGTGGATCTTCGGACAAACTCAGTCATCATGAATAATGCATATTAGGCTCCATTTTATTTATTTGCTCAACCTAGAAACTGTTTGATGCCCGAATAATGTAGCTTTTGTGCTTTATTATGATATATATTTCAAAAATTGAGTCTATAGCAAACAGGTTGTGCTGGTTTTCCCATTTTTGTAATAGATGTGGACATTCTTAATTGAGTAAATAATGTTTATCCGCTTCCACTAATTTGCTAGACTCGTAAGTTAGAATAAAATTTATTTTTTGTGTACCATTTCTTAATATTCTTCTTGTGAAATTTGTATGTTGTGTGCCCCAGCCAGACCTATATTGTAGAAAGAGAGGTAAGAAAATAAGAGTGCAAGTTCATTCATCTACATAAAGGATATTTATTGCATTACAATAGGCACAATTCTTAAACCCACTCACATACTAATATACTTAAATAATTATAACATACTAATTTCTTCAATCTCCCCGTCAAGCCGGAGGGGAAACCTCTAACTTGTACACTTTATAAAAAGAGAGGTAATGGTGGTTGTCTATGCAGGACAAAAATAGCAGCCACCAGGGACTAACCGCGTGTCACCGAGGATAATCCAACCGGGCATAAGCCACGCGTCGTTGGTCCACAAACCGACCATATGATCACCCTGGATGCTTTCAGAGCTAAAATCGGTCCAAACCCACCCCTACCCAACAACGAAGAAAAATTAGGGGAGACAAACAACACACAAAATACACCTGGAGGCCGTGTGTGACTAAGGCATGAATCGGGAAAGAGAGACATCCAAGTAGCCCTTATCATAAGCACTCCCTTTCACATGGAACACGTGCATGAAAACATATAACACACAAACATAAGAACAACACAACAATAAGAGGACTCATAAAAAACACAAAGAACAAGATACTAAAAAAATGAAAACACCGTTCTCCATCGGGAGAAGCGAGCATCAGATAAAGGATGCCGACGAGAACGGGCTCAAGATGCAGCGAGCATAACACAGAGACAAGCCAACGACGAGCAAAAGGCTCAAGCAGTGGCATGCAGAAGGCGCAAGCAGCGACGAGCAGAAGCTGCAAGTAGCGACGAGAAGAAGAGGGTGCCCGACAATAAAGAGAGGTGCTTGGCACGAGAGGAGCCATTGTCACCAGCAAGGAGCCAGATTTGGAATAAATCTAGAGCAACGGGGAGAGACAGTCAAAGGCGAGAACACAGCGAAGGCTGGATCCATGGAGGCAGCAACATGAGGGAGAGAAGAAGCCCCAGAAGATCGATAGAGGAGAAGCTGCGGAAGACATACTTGTCGACCGGATCAGTGCAGAATGAACTGATGATGGAGGGAGAAAGAAGAGGCTGCTCGATCTCATCAAAGAAGAAGGGAAGACAGACATCAATAGGAAGTTCGACAGGCTCGACGAAGATGGCAGCGAGATCTGCGAATGAAAAAGATTCGATCAAGAATGGAGAGCCGGACACGAGCAGTTGCAGGCGAGGAAGGGCTTGATTCGTCGAGGGAGAACAAAGAGCCGGACGCAGGCGAGGAAGGGCTTTCGGGATCTGCGATGAAAAAGTGCATGAGCTTCGAAAGAATTTCTCACCGAGGGGATATAACGCCGCTCCCGTTGACGGAATCACAAATCAATTTCGTCGACGGGAGCGGGAGCGAGAATGCGTGACAGAAGCGAGGGTGGCCCTGTCGACAAGAATGAGAGAGAGGGAGGTTGCCAAGAACTTTTGGTCGCCAACACATTTGGGTGACAAAAATATTCCCAGATTCGATTCCCGTTCTGATACCATGTAGAAAGAGAGGTAAGAAAATAATGAGTGCAATTTCATTCATCCACATAGGGTGTATTTATAACATTACAATAAACACAATTACTAACTCATGTTGTGGGACTAAACCCACTCACATACTAATAGACTTAAATAATAATTGCATACTAATATCTTCAACATATATTATACGACATTTACAGGTGGGTTACACGTAAAACTGCTCATAAGAAGGCCCATGCAAGAGTCCTCACTTGCCTCGTATTTTGAATCTAATCTTTTTTTCGCATTCCATTACGATAATTTTTTTTTATTTCTCCAACTTTTAGGCACAAAGACATGCTGAAGATGCGATACTTTGCAGGTAAAAGTGGAGGAGATTGATGCTTATGCCCCTAGTGATTTATTAATTGTTACTACTGGCTCTCAAGTAAGATTATATTCCTAGTTGAACAAATGAATAGCCATAATTTTTGCATTCTTTTTTGGCAATAATATAGATAGAGTTCACTGTTTACAATTTTTGCCAGGCAGAACCACGAGCTGCTCTAAATCTTGCTTCTTTTGGAGGCAGTCATTCTCTTAAACTGACCAAGGAAGATGTGATTTTATATTCCGCTAAGGTCACAGTCAATATTCAGAAAATTATTTTCCTCGGAATCTTTTTTCAAAATGTGTGCATCTTGTTTTTGTTTTTAAATTTCTGTATATGCTTAACTACCCGATAGGATTTACCGTGGTTTGTTCTTTAGTTTTGCATAAATGCTTTATTAAGTTTTGATGCAGGGACAGGAGTCCACCTGCCCCGCCACCTTGGCATCAGCACCAAGGGGCCCACCTGGAGTCAGCACCAGGCAGCCTTATCAGGCCCGCGGGCCATACACCCCAACCCATCTCCGGTCCCACCATAGGAAATCCGAAAGGTTGTTCAGGCCAGAGCTAGATCCCCCGACCTCGTTGATAAGAAGCTCTTCGGCGATCAGTTGGTGATGAAAGCTCGCCGAAGAGCTTCTTATCAAGGAGGTCGGGGGATCTAGCCCTGGCCTCAACAACCTTTCGGATTTCCTGTGGTGGGACCGGAGATGGGTTGGGGTGTATGGCCCGCGGGCCTGATAAAGCTGCCTGGTGCTGACTCTAGGTGGGCCCCTTGGTGCTGATGCCAAGCTGGCGGGGCAGGTGGACTCCTGTCCCTGCATCATAAAAGCGCGGATCAGTTGGTGATGAAAGCTCGCCGAAGAGCTTCTTATCAAGGAGGTCGGGGGATCTAGCCCTGACCTCAACAACCTTTCGGATTTCCTGTGGTGGGACCGGAGATGGGTTGGGGTGTATGGCCCGCGGGCCTGATAAAGCTGACTCCAGGTGGGCCCCTTGGTGCTGATGCCAAGGTGGCGGGGCAGGTGGACTCCTGTCCCTGCATCATAAAAGTGCACTTTTATGATGCAGGGACAGGAGTCCACCTGCCCCGCCACCTTGGCATCAGCACCAAGGGGCCCACTTGGAGTCAGCACCAGACAGCTTTATCAGGCCCGCGGGCCATACACCCCAACCCATATCCGGTCCCACCACAGGAAATCCGAAAGGTTGTTGAAGTCAGGGCTAGATCCCCCGACCTCCTTGATAAGAAGCTCTTCGGCGAGCTTTCATCACCAACTGATCCGCGGATCAGTTGGTTATGAAAGCTCGCCGAAGAGCTTCTTATCAAGGAGGTCGGGGGATCTAGCCCTGGCCTCAACAACCTTTCGGATTTCCTGTGGTGGGACCGGAAATGGGTTGGGGTGTATGGCCCGCGGGCCTGATAAAGCTGCCTGGTGCTGATGCCAAGGTGGCGGGGCAGGTGGACTCCTGTCCCTGCATCAAGTTTGCTTTGTCGAAAAAATTGTTTGGTAGCCATTATGTTAATCTCTTTTGATCTTTCACAATTGTTGGGTATATAATTAAAACATTGATGCATTAGTGTGAGCTCAAACTCAATTACTTATTACACTTATCCTTGAAGCTTTTTTTAAACTACTAGATACAGCATCAATTTCCCTTTAATCCCAAAATTGGGTCCATCAGACAACCTTTAATTTAATCCATATTCTGAAGATAATGTTGCATCGTCACCTACCCACACCTGTACACCCCTTTCAAACATGAAGAAAATGGTTACATGCAAATAATTGAAAATGAGTTAGCATACATGTATTGATACTTATTATGGGAATAATATTATCTGACTTCTTTTAATTCTAATGGCATATACCTAGTTTGATACATCGTCCCCTGGAGATGGGGTGTGCTTTAAATTTACTTCAAGAAACTGTAGGGATTCATGCCTAAATCCCAACTAGATACGCATGTAAGTTTTTTTGGGGTTTAAAAGATTAGAAGAAAAGGGGAATAAAGAACAATACATTTTTTTTTATTTTAGTGGTGACCAAAGTTTCCAAATAAAATTTGTCAATGGTTTTGTTTTGTGATTTAAGTTGGATCATCCTTATCCTCTGTTGACCGAGAGAATTGTAATAATAATTTCATAAAGAGGGTTCCCCTCCTATATATGAGGGGAATACAATAAAGGAAAAAACCCATAAAAATATAGTTGGTAAATCTAACACCCCCTCAAGTTGGGCTTGTGATATTGTGCATGCCAACTTGCACATAATTTTTTCTAACGCTGTCTGACTTAAACCCTTGGTGAGAACATCAGGAAGTTGCTGATCTGAGGGAACAAATGGTGTGCTCGCAACTCCTCTTTCTATATTTTCTTTGATGAAGTGACGATCAACCTCAGCATGCTTTGTGCGGTCATGTTGGACTGGATTTTGAGCTATGCTGATGGCGGCTTTGCTATCGCAGTAGAGTCTTATGGGTTCTTTATTCCCCATACCAAGATCATTCAACAAGGATTTAATCAACATTCCTTCGCAGATCCCATGAGCCATAGCTCTAAATTCTGCCTCTGCACTTGACCTGACAACCACATGTTGTTTTTTACTTCTCCACGTTACAAGTTACCACTAACAAAAGAGCAATAATCAGAAGTGGAGCTCATGTCATCAACAGAACCTTGCCAATCAGCCTTTTTCTAGACTTCAACTGTTAATTAACAGGATACCCCTTCCAGGAGAGGACTTGAGATATCGTAGGATACAGTAGGCTGCTTCTACATGAAGTGCTTTAGGTGAATGCATGAACTGACTAATGTCACCCACAACATATGAAATATCCGGACGAGTATGTGATAAATAAATAAGGCGACCAACCAGTCTTTGAAATCCAGCAACATCATTAACCCTTTCTCCATCATCTCTACCGAGTCTGTGGTTGACTTCAATTGGCGTGTCAGCCGGTCTGCACCCACTCAACCCATACGACTGAAGCAAGTCAAGGATATACTTCCTCTGAGATATGAATATACCATGCTTTGATCGAGCAACCTCAATTTCAAGGAAGTACTTGAGATTTCTTAGGTCTTTCACTTCAAACTCCTTTGCC
This sequence comes from Platanthera guangdongensis, assembly GCA_039583875.1. Taxonomy (NCBI): domain Eukaryota; kingdom Viridiplantae; phylum Streptophyta; class Magnoliopsida; order Asparagales; family Orchidaceae; genus Platanthera; species Platanthera guangdongensis. Next base: position 182,698,100 of record CM077148.1, read on the forward strand.
AATCTCTGTTTTAGAGACTAGATTTCCTTAATATCATCACCCGTGATAATAATATCATCCACGTAGACAATAAGGGGAAGTAAGTCTCTCATGCTTGCACCTTACAAATAAGGTGTGATCATCGTCTCTTTGAGAGTATCCAAATGCGACCATAGCTCTATGAAATCTCTCAAACCAGGACCGAAGGAGATTGTTTTAGGCCATATAAGGCTTTCTTCAGCCTGCATACCTTTCCCCCTGATCTTGCCAGGATAAGACCAGACGGTAAAGACATATAGACTTCTTCTTTCAGGTCCCGTGAAGAAACACATTTTCACATCCAATTGAGTTAAAGGTCATCCTTTGCAGGCAACACTTGAGAGCAAAACTCTTATAGAATTCATCTTTTCCACAGGAGCAAAGGTTTTTTTGGTAGTCAATCCCCATGGTCTGGGTGCATCCCCTGGCCACCAACCGAGCATTGTACCGCTCAACAACACCTTCAGAGTTCTGCTTGACGGAGAACACCCATTTGCATCCAACCACAGTCTTGTCAGGTGGCAAGGGAACCAAATCCCAAGTGCAATTCTTTTCCAGGGCCCGCATCTCCTCATGCATAACATCCTGCCACTTTGGGTGAACAATAACATCCTGCCAAGTTGAGGGGATATAAATAGAGGAGAGAGAGGCAACAAAGAGCTTGTGTGAAGGAGATAATGAGCTGTAGGACACAAAGTGGGACATCGGATGTTGGGTAGAGATACCTTGAGAGCCCAAAGAAGGATTCGATGTTGGCGCGGGTAGCCTGAGAGATGACGATGTCCCTGGACCCTTTTCCGCCGAGTATACACCTGTAAAGGAGCCATCACAAGAGCTGTCACAGGAGGAGTGAGCACAACAACAATCACCGGAGGAGAGGTAGAAGTGAGAATAGTCATGGTAGGAAGAATAGGAAGAGGAAGAGAACTCACTTCCATTGGGTGAAACTCCCTTTGAAGTGAGGGCTCCCCCTGAAGTGAGGGCTCCCCCTGAAGAGAGGATTCATAGTAGGCCTCAGACTCCCGAAAGGTGACGTCCATAATAACGAAGATCTTTTTTGACGATGGATGAAAACATTTGTATCCTTTCTGGGTTGGAGAATACCCAATAAAGATATACTTTAGGGCAAGATGATAAAATTTGGATGCAGGATGGGCATGGACAAAACACACGCATCCAAAGATCCGAGGTAGAAGAGTTGAGGGGGATACCGAAAGGGTTTGGAGAGGTGATTTGTGGCCAAGGACACGAGCCGTCAACCGATTAATGAGGTATGCCGCAGTGAGAAACGCATCACCCCAAAAAAACTTAGGGAGATGCATCTTTAGGAGGAGACAGCGAGCGACCTCCAAGAGATTACGATTCTTGCACAAGGCCACATTTTGAGCCGGGGTAGAGACACAAGATGTTTGATGGATAATGCCACTAAGGTAACACTCAACGAAAGAGTTGACATACTCCCGACCATTATCATTTCACAAAACTTTGATAATGACATTAAACTGAGTGACCACCATTTTATGAAACCGTTGAAATAATGAAAAAAATTCTCGTTCTTGTGTTTCATGAAGTAAACCCACATACAACGAGAAAAACAATCGGTAAAAGTAACAAATCAGTGAAAACCCGAAATAGAAGCTACAGGACAGAGACCCCAAACATCAGTATGAACCATAGCAAAAAGAGTAGCACTAGGAGTAGATAAATGAGTAAAAAAAGCACAATGATGTTTAGCACAATCACACACATCACATTTAAAATCTTGCAAAGATACATTTGACAATTGAAAAAATAAAAAATGCATAGTAGGAGGAGATGGATGGCCAGGGCGACAGTATCAGGAATCCAGAGAGAGCAAGACAGTAGAAAGAGCATGCGGAGCAGCGACGAAGCTGGAGGGGTCAAACAGGTAGAGGTCATCCCGCATTCTATCAGAGCCAATCATCTTCCCCGTCTTCAGGTCCTAAAAAACACAAGAGGTGGGAAAAAACATTACAAAGCAATTCATAGAATTAGTGAGGTGACTAATAGAAGTCAAGTTACGAGTAAATTTAGGCACATGGAGTACCAAAGTGAGAGTAAGAGAGGAGCAAGAAATGGACCTTTTCCCAACAATGGGAGACAAGGATCCATCAGCAATGCTCATTTTGTCCTGACTTGGCAAAGGAGAATAAAAGACAAAACCTGTAGCAGAACCTGTCATGTGGTCGGTGGCACCTGAATCAATGATCCATTGGGAAGAAGAGCAGACAGTGGCCAAGTGAGCATCAGGAACTCCCTGATGGCCATAAGAGGAACTAGCAGTAGCAGACTCGGAGGAGTGGCCAAGCATGAAGCGATGGAAGGCAAGAATCCTCCTCAGCGGAAATGGCAGAAGGAACCTCGGGTGCAGCAGGTCCACCATAAGAAGCATGATCATCACCAACATCAGAGAGATGAGCCAAGCGAGAGGGTGGAGGTCGGCTCGAACTGTGACCAGAGCCACGTCCGCCACGGGGAGCAGGACCCCCGTAAGAGGAAGGAAAGTTATGAAGCTTAAAGCAAGTGTCCCGAGTATGTCGGGGTTTCCCACAATAATCACATGTCACTTGATCCTTGTCCACAAGCTTGCCCTTAGTGTCTCGAAAAGAGTGACCCCTGAGACCAAACCGAGCGGCAAGAGAGGAGCCCTCGGTAACAGTGTCAGGCAGGCGAATCTGTCGGCGATCATATTCTTGTTGAACCAAACCATACACCTCAGGTAAGGAAGGTAGGAAGAGCGACCAAGAATCTGAACACTGATGGGATCAAGGTCATGATGGAGACCATGAAGAAACTCAAAGATTCGGTTGCATTCCTCCCGGGCACGAACCAACACCTCATCCTCAGGAGAGACAAGAGTAAGCGTATCGAAATGATCATACTCTTGATAAAGCTGGGAAAACTTCAAGTAGTAGGCAGCAGGATGACGATCTCCTTGGCGTAAAAGAAAAATCCGTCGGCGCAACTGAAATATCTGAGCCGCATTACCCCGACATGAATAACTAATCTCGGCACGCTTCCAAATATCAGCTGATAATTGCGGGCAATAGATTCCTGCATGGAGTTGTTGAGCCAAGACATAACCAAAGAATTCTCAAAATCCCATTGTGGCCAATCGAGAGAGGTAGGCGAAGGTGCCCTGGTAGTATCACCGAGGTAGCCAAACAAACGACGGCTCTTGAGGGCCAAAGTGACAGAACGAGCCCACGAAAGATAATTTGTTCCGTCCAACCGAATAGTAGAAATCTGAGGAGTCCCGTGATCCTGAGAGACAAAGAGATCTAATAGGAGACAGAGAATCCAAAGCAGCACTCCCATCAGAGGAGATATCTGGAGTTTCACCACTCCCTGACATCATGGGCGAGGTAACCAATCAACACCGGTCAGCCGATTGAGAAATATCTCACTCATAGAAAGAGGAGAGGCTCATAGGAGTCCAATCACACCAAGAGAAGAAGAGACATCCCTACAAGAAAGGGAAATAGATGCCGGAGAAGCGATACCTGCATCAATCCGACGTCGAAGAACTTAAACAACCATAGAAGAAGAAGAAGAAAGAGAAGAAAAAAAGAAGAAGAAGACGGGAGTTGCAGGAAAAGAAGTGGAGCCGCGGGACGGGAGTTGCGGGAGATGAAGTGGAGCCGTGGGAGAAGAAGCAGATGCGCGAAAGAAGGGTCGCAGGAGAAGAGGCGAAGCGCGGGAGACGGCGGGACTGGACGGAGCAGGGCACGACGGGATCAGGATCGAGCGAAACTAGGGTTTTCCCTCTGATACCATGTTGTCCGAGAGAATTGTAATAATAATTTCATAGAGGGTTCCCCTCCTATATGAGGGAATACAATAAAGGAAAAAAACCATAAAAATATAATTGATAAATCTAACATCCTCATTTTCCGTTCACCTTGTAATTTGATTTTGAGTATGGATTAAATTTTTTTTTGACATTTTATTTAGGCGCAATTTTATCTTTTCTTATTTGACATTTTTTTATCATTGTAGCCAATTGGTTGCTCCTCTTTGTCTGGAGTGCTCTTAATAAAGTTACGAGAATATATCATGGATGCATTAATTGATAAGTATCCCGTGCCTTTAATTAATTTTCTTGGTTGGAGCAATGCTACTAAGTAGACATGATTCTGTTGTATGTCATATATTTTATACTCTTCATCCAACATTCAGTTGAACTGGAATTTAATAATAGTCTTATTTCTGTTATTTCTCTTTACCCTGCCATTTTTTTTTCTTTAGTACAGTACTTGAAGGGTGACCTTCTCCTTGTATTCCATAACCCTTAAGCTCATAGCTAGATCTTTTGTTACTTATCACAATAGAACTCATTGCTCTTGCGGTGTTAATAATTCTTTCCTTCTGCTTGGGTTTATCTTTAGTTAAGCTTTATCATGTAAGCTGATAGTTGTCTTTCAAAATGTGTGGTTCATTATTGCTGATCTCCTTCATGTGCCTTCATTTTGAGTTATATGAAAATGAGTTTGTTAATATGTGAATTAAAATGGAAGTTCTATAAAGCCCTGAATTTTTCCAACTAAAGTTAGAATTGTAATCTTGGATACAGATTGATAATTCATGCTGGCGCTGACATTTAATTTTTCTAAAATTTAAGATATTTGTAATCTTTGCCTTATCAAGCAACCAAATGAAATTTCAGTAGGATAGCTTATACTCTTCTTTGCCCTTGGGAATGTAAATGTAGGTTATCCCTGGAAATGAAACTCGTGTTATGAAGATGTTCAACCGCTTATCAGAACTTGGCCCAACAATTATCATGGGTAAAAATGAACATTTACATACTTCTGGGCATGGCAATCGTGAAGAATTGGTTAGTTATCTGTAAATTAAATGTTATTTTTCATGTTCTACGTTGGCATTTCTCAGGTTGTTTAATGCATTTTTTTGGTATAAATCATAGTATAAACTATCTTAAAGCTAACATTGCCAAATTAATGTCCTCTAATATCATTGTGACGCCATAATTTCTTCTTGGATGGCATATTAAGTATTAGCTTCCTTCTAAATGTTGTAGGAGGAAGTTCTCAGAATTGTGAAGCCTCAACATTTTCTTCCTGTGCATGGGGAACTCTTATTTCTTAAGGAACATGAACTAGTTGGGAAATCAACCGGCATCAAGCATACTGCAGTGAGTTGCTACCTTGATCATCATTTTTCTTCACATCTATTGAATCAATGATGAAATTAGTGCATGCTTAATCCAACCTGTTAACATGAATATTTTTAATGCTATGTATTAGAAGTTAGCATGCATTTGTTTGATTAACAGATACGAGAACTATGTGATGAATGTAAATATTGATATTTCCAGGTATGAATACTGTTTCTTATGAATTGTGAGTTATTTTTGCGAATATCTTCATATTAAAATATCCCGATAAATATTTGATCTTTTATTAACAAGGATTTGTAGGCGGAATGGAATAAGTTTGTTAAGTAGAAGGCAGGGGTAGTGAGATACAATCAATTTATGGGTGAGAAACAATCAATATACAGGAACTAAAGCTATGCAATAGCTTGATTATGAAAATTGTGGAGATTAAGGCCCTATTTGAGGCAATGGCTGCTAGTGATGCAAGAACATCCATCACCTGAACGCGGTCATTTAGACGAGTTGTTTGATGTCGTCAAATCACCTATCACATTTCATGAAACTTCACCACCCGACGCGCATGCCAATGACGGCGTTGGAAGTGGGTCATGTAGGAACCGTCACCTCAAACAGAGTCTGTTTTATTGTAATGTGTGGTTGCAGATTTTAGTTTAGAGAAGAGAAAAGTACTAGGGAGGGAAAGAGTTTTCGACGGATCATAGTATAATCAAAAGTCCAATTAAAATAAATTACTCAGGCACCAAAATACCTAATTCACATTGTAACACCCCAACCAAATTTAACAGAAATCAGCAGTCCGGTCAGGTCCGCAAAAACAAGTAAACCAAGTAACGGTATATAAACTGGTATAAAGCAGGAAAAAGTAATGAAAGTGCTAAGAGAACAAAATGACTTACAGGCTACAGCGGAAAAGTGAAGTATTTCTAAGGTTAAAAGTGTACCTTGACAAGCTGAATTCACAGAGCCAACTAAAACTGAAAGTGTATCATTAATGAATTAAATTACTATCAAGCTAAAATAACTGATATATTAAAAACACGGGTGAAGTACAACAAATACAAATGTCTTTAAATAAAAACAAGTACAACAACAGTAGTACAACTGAACAACTGACGAGTGAAGACTGAGCCGCCTATCCTAAGCGGATCCCCTGACCCGAGCCCCCTGTAAAAACAAGTTGCAAATGAGTCAGACCCACTGAAGAGTAAGAAAAACTACTCTCCAACAATACTTAAAAAAATAATTTTTGGTGAGTAATACATGAATTTAAAAGTTTGTATAAATATTCTATTACTAAGTATGACGCTTGAAATCATGGTCTGACATGAGTTCAACCTATCGTGTGATCTGACACGTTCTTTCTTATCTGTATCGATCGTTGAATTCTGAAGTTCTGAAGTTATTTTTGTGGTAACTTTCAACCTGTTTCACTAACTTCTTATTAACTTGTGTCACTGATGACGACTGTGCACAATTAGAGACTGCATTCCGAGTGGCAAGCCTGATGGTGCCCTGAACTGAGTGCTCCTCAAGTGGAACACAGACTCCTATCTAAGGAGTCTCATTTCTGAAACAAGGGTCATCGACCCTGAGCTTGAAATACTAGTGATGGCCTATTGGCCCTGGGAATATGGTGGTGTGCCTCCACCAGGATCTCGAGGGTAAACCCTTCCTCGCTAGTTTTCTTGATTTTCACTCATACTGAAGTTCAGTGAGTCTAACACAGAATAAGACTCTAATTAAAATACACTGGGCTTACGATTTTCATAATACTGATCCTGTTAAATTATGCCTAAGCGTATCCCACCCCGTTGACCTGGCTCTAACTTCAGGAACTTGTAGATCTAAGTGTGTATACCACATTTCTAGTACATGAAATAAATTAATCTGAACTGATGGACTAAAAGGAGTCGAATTTCTTACAGTGGTGCTACGACGTTCATACACGCGGCGAGGCGACATGATTCCCTTTGATTAAAAATTCCTCACAGACCTTATCTTTTATGTCCACCGAAATCTGAAATTCACAATAACCATAATTTGAGTGTTTTCCCCCTTTAGGGCTTTTGGTGAAAAAACTCAAAACGGTAAGGGTACCAATTTGAATAACTTACGAACAACAAAACGGTGCAATACTTCTTTATAAGAGCGATTAGGTCCCAAACTAAGCGATCAATATCATATTGCGGTAGAGCGAGTACTTCGATTCCCACTTAGGGCAAGAGGAGACCAAAAGATAATTAAAATCGACTTCCAACTAAAAAGATTTCCACTAAAAAATGAAGAAAAGTGAGGAACGAAACTCACCAGAACCAAATACGGTGTTTTCTGAACTTCTTCCCGCCGGTTAGGGTTGGAAATCCACTTCTTACGGTGCTAGGGAGGAAGGAGAGAGATCTACTAGGGCTGCAGAGGAAAGAGAAGGGGCAGTCGCCTGATTCCGACGAGGAGGAGAGGTCGGTTAGGGCTTAGGTTCCTTCCGAGCGATGCGGCTGCGTGAGAGGGAACACGCGGTCTCTGGTAGGAGAGAAATGAGAGAAGTTATCGGGATGGAGGGGGGGGGGACTCTTTATTTGGAACGGTTTGGGTTGCAGTTTCTGTGAACCAGGTTAAAAGGAGGAACGACTCACCATAACCATAATTTGTTTTGTAAACGAATTTACGATAAGAGCGATTAGGTCCCAAACTAAGCGATCAATATCATATTGGGTAGAGCGAGTACTTCGATTCCCACTTAGGGCAAGAGGAGACCAAAAGATAATTAAATCGACTTCCAAATAAAAGATTTCACTAAAAAATGAAGAAAAGTGAGGAACGAAACTCACCAGAACCAAATACGGTGTTTTCTGAACTTCTTCCCGCCGGTTAGGGTTGGAAATCCACTTCTTACGGTGCTAGGGAGGAAGGAGAGAGATCTACTAGGGCTGCAGAGGAAAGAGAAGGGGCAGTCGCCTGATTCCGACGAGGAGGAGAGGTCGGTTAGGGCTTAGGTTCCTTCCGAGCGATGCGGCTGCGTGAGAGGGAACACGCGGTCTCTGGTAGGCGAGAAATGAGAGAAGTTATCGGGATGGAGGGGGGGGGGGACTCTTTATTTGGAACGGTTTGGGTTGCAGTTTCTTAACCGTGAACCAGGTTTAAAAGGAGGGAAACCCATTTTTATTTATTAAGACCATAGTGGTTTCCCCTTACAAAGTGGACTCGTACAAATAAATAAAATGAAAATCGTCGCGGCCGCTACGGGTTATTCGCCACTGAATATTGACTCTTAATTATCAGCTTGTCTTGTATAATAATTTAATTAAACATAATAGATTGTTACCTTATAGGTCGTCGACACGATTAATTTTGTTTGTGATCAAGCCCTGAAATTGATTTAAATGCGACGTCAAAATCTGGGTATTACAAATCTTCCCTCCTAATAAATTTTCGTCCTCGAAAATTGCACACGTACCAGAATCAAAGAGAAACGCATAATCTTCATTGCCACAAAGTTCGTCATCTCTTTCCCAAGTATACTCTGGTCGACCGTAATTCATCTAAATGACTTTAACCATACAGATTTCTCTGTTTCTAAGCTTCTGAATCCTCGAATCCTCAATCATGACTGGCATAATACTGATACTGAGATTTGATTCAATCGGTGCATCCTTAGTATTGATCACTTGATTTGGGTCTCTGACTGCTCTCCTCAGATAGGAGACATGAAATACATCATGTCATCCACTCATATCTTCAGGTAAGTCCAACCTGTATGCAACCTCTCCCATGTGCTCTAGCACCTCAAATGGACCCAAAAATATGAGACTCAACTTTTTCATTCTCTTAAACCTAGAGACTTCCTTGACTAGTCTCACCTTCAGATAAACGTGATCTCCAACCTTGGATTCAACTGCTTTATGCCTTTGATCATAGTACTTGGCTTGTCTGTTCTGATCAATCCTCATGCGGTCCTGAATGAGTCTGACTCTGTCCGTGGTATTGTCTATCCAAGATTCTTTGCTAGAAGCTCTCTCTTCGCTTTCTGCTCAACATAAAGGTGTCCGACAATGCCTGCCATACAAGACCTCACATGGTGTCATGCCGATACTTGCTTGGAAACTATTATTATAGGAGAATTCCACCAAAGTGACATACTTTTCCCATTTACACCCAAAGTCCAAGATATACATACGAAACATATCTTCCATGGTTCTATTTGTACGCTCTGTCTGCCCATCAGTCTGGGGGTGGAAAGTTGTGCTGAACTTCAACTGACTACCCAGGCTCTCCTGAACGTATTTCCAATCTCCGGCAGTAAATCTACCATCTCTATCTGACACAATTGACTTTGGCACGCCATGAAGCCGAACTATCTCATCCGCGTACAACTGAGCTAACTTTGGACCCTGGTCGGTTCTCTTGTTGGGAATAAAATGTGCAACCTTGGACAGTCGATCAACGATCACCCAAATCGAGTCATTCTCATTCTGGGACCTAGGAAGGCCATGCACGAAATCCATAGAGATGTCTTCAAAATTCCACTCTGGAATCGGAAGAGGTTGCAACTTGCTTCGAGGCCTCTGACACTCCGCCTTAACTAACATGCAAGTCTCGCACTTCCCCACATAGTCTGAGACATCTCCCTTAAGTCCTGGCCACCAAACTGACTTCTTGAGGTCCGCATACATCTTCGTGCTGCCCGGGTGAATAGAATACCTGGAGTTATGGACTCAACTAAGATATCCTCGCAAAGATGCCCGACATCAGGAACACACACTCTGTCCTTAAACAACAACAGTCCATCTCGAACCATGAAATCGTTTCTCTGGCCTGTCTGAGTCAAATCAACAATCTCTGCCATCTTTGGATCTAAGGACAGGACATCATGGATCCTATCCTTGATGTTGCACTTTATCTCAATCCATCCCAAATTGATAGAGGTTAAAGCTATGGCGCGATACCACACTAATCTCTAGCCTTTACAAGGCTCGCACCAATTATTCATGTTGGGTGACGAGACCATAACTAGAGCTCCTTCTACTGAGAGCGTCTGCTATAACATTAGCTTTACCCGGATGATACTGAATAGTCACGTCATAATCTGCCAAAAACTCGAGCCACCTACACTGCCTCATGTTGAGCTCCTGCTGATCAAAGATGTACATGAGGCTCTTATGATCTGTGAAGATCTCACACTGCACTCCATATAGGCAGTGTCTCCAAATCTTCAATGCATGTATGATAGCTGCTAATTCTAAATCGTGCACCAGATAATTTTTCTCGTGATTCTTCAGTTGCCTGGACGCAAAAGCTATAACTTTTGCATGCTGTATGAGAACACAACCCAGACACTGGCCTGAAGCATAACTGTAAATCTGAAATTCATCTACGCCCGAAGGAAGACTTAGTACTGGTGCATCTGATAATCTGGGCTATCGCACTCCGATGAAAAGTCTGGTAAGCGAAGTGAATATACTCCCTGAATATCTCCTGTAATAGCCGGTCAAGCCGAGAAAACTACGAACCTTTGCAACTGTCTTCGGACTTGTCAATCCCTGATCGCCTCAACCTTCCTTGGATCAACGGCAAGTCCATCTCTAGTAACCACGTGGCCCAAGAATGCCACTTCTAGGAGCCAAAACTTGCACTTAGAAAACTTAGCATATAACTGATTCTGCCTAAGAGTGCTCAAAATTGTTCCGAGATGCGTGACATGCTCCTCCTTGCTCTTGGAATACACTAGGATATCTTCAATAAAAACAATAACGAATCGATCCAAGAAGTCTCTGAACACCCTGTTCATTAGATCCATAAATGCAGATGAGGCATTGGTCAACCCAAACGACATGACCACAAACTCGAAGTGCCCGTATATGGTACTAAACGCCGTCTTCTGGATATCCTCATAGCGAATCTTCAACTGATGGTATCCCGACCTCAAATCTAACTTGGAATACGTGCAAGACCCCTCGAGTTGATCGAACAAGTCGTCTATCCTTGGAAGAGGATACTTGTTCTTAATAGTAAGTTTATTCAACTCTCGGTAATCGATACACAATCTCAAACTGCCTTCCTTTTTCTTCACAAATAGGACTGGTGCTCTCCACGACGATGTACTGGGTCTGATAAATCCCAAATCAAGCAATTACTGTAACTGGATTTTTAACTCAGCCAATTCCCTGCGTGCCATGCGATAATGAGTTTTGGCCACTAGTGCAGATCCAGGAACCAGGTCAATCTGGAAATCAATCTCTCTGGAGGGAGGGGCACCAGGTAGCTCCTCGGGAAAGACATCAGGAAACTCGCAGACCACCGGTACCTCCTGCAATAAGGCTTTAGCTTCCGCATGCAATAACACAAAAAAGACAGAACACCATTTACTGACATGCCTCATAGCTTTTACTGAAGAGATGATCAGCTTGGAAACTCCTTTCAAACCTTGAAAGGAAATGAGAGACTGATCAGACCCTTCAAGCTGAATCTTCTTACTCCTGCAATCTTATCTTGGCATTCACGTCGGCCAGCCAATCCATGCTCAAAATTAAATCAAACTCAGCAATAGGCAAAAGGGACGCCTCCACTACAATTTCAGTTTCTCCAAATAAAACTGGTGCCCTACACTTACAACTGGTCTGCATCACCGAACCGTTTGACATCATGACATCTAACGGAGTTGGGATAGTGACGACTTCCAAGCCAAGCTTAGACGCAAAAGATTCTGCTATGAACGAATGTGATGCACCCGTGTCAAAGAGGACCTTAGACGGTATGACATGAACTATTAGGATACCTATATGCAAACTTATGACATTAACCTTTAAGTGTTGCTGGGAGGAGGAGGAGGAGAACTAAATATTTCAAATTAAGATTCCAAACCCGTCACCACGTCCTCCTGTTCCTTGGCCTGCTGCTGTCCAAGACCATAGGCTCGAGGCTAAATCAGACCGCGTCCTGAAGCTGACTTCAGGTCAGTAACCACCACTCCCTTCCCTTTATCGACCCCACTCGAGCCGTCGTGCTCGTATTTCGACTAAAAGTCATGACATAGTACAAGTATTAACTTAAAAGAAAAGGTCCTGGAAAAAGAGGAAAACACCAAACAAAAGATCATATTACCTGATTACCCGCAGACTCTGGGCAATTCCGCGCAAAGTGACCAGCCCTCTGACACTTGTAACAGACACCTGAAACAGCCAAACATTCACCAGAATGATGTCGATTGCATTTAGGGCAAAGGGGGTAGTCTCTGGGCTTGCCCCCATACTGATTGCTCTGCTTAGAATCGACCTCTCTTCTTATTCCAGCGGTCCCTTGACCGACTCTTATCCTGCTAAAACGAGGGTTCACTTTGCGGTCGCTTGGAGCGGAAACTATCGCGCCTATGGACTTGCTGCTGGTCAGTCTTTAACCTTCTTACTGTATCTACCAAACTCCTGTAATCTGCGTTGACCGTGGTCATCAACGGCTGTCTTAAAGAATCTCGTAGGTCATCCACAAAACGGTTGCATTTCTCAGCTTCATCACTCTGCAACGCGCCCGCATATCGAGATACGTTAGTTAGTTCCCGCTCGTACTCGGTAACTGACTTATCCCCTTGGAAGTGCCTGAGATACTTCTCCTGGAGACCTCGACGACGGAAGGGGGCACAAACCAGTTCGCAAGAGCCCTCGAAAAGTCGCCCATGTAAACATATCAGTTGTACGACCGACATGATCATCAGTCAAATACTTAGTCCATCAAATTTTTACCTCATCCCGAAGGAGGAAAGTCGCTAGTGGAACCTTTTTATTTTCAGCGCACTCCATAATATTCAGCAAATCTCTGGTGTTTGCGATCCAATCATCCGTATCCATCGGTGTTCCATCTCCACTGTAGTTGGAAGGGTGGAGATCTCTGAAATCCCTCAAGTATCGATCCATACCGACCTCCACTGCCACAAGTGCAGGGACTGGAGCTGGAATCCCTGCAGGCTGGCCTCTATGAAATTCCAATTATGCAACAGTTACTGCCTTGGCAATCTCGGTTGCCAAATCAGTCGGTTCCGGGACTGCCGACGCAGGTGGTGGAGGTGGTGCATTAGTATCACCCTTGGCTGTATCAGGAACAACATTCTGTCGCGAGGATTCCCCCGCTTCACTGGTTTGAGGTGCCTAAAGGGCATAGAAAAGAAATTTTTAATACCAATGATATATCTGAAAACAAATCTAATACTGAAGGTATTATCATGCACCCACAAAAACTAAGAGTTAAACACATTGGATGGCCCTGCTAACGAGTATTTTCTTTTGACACAATCCTATGACTGTGAATTTTCTACGTCCAGGGATCCTTTGGCTCTGATACCAATTTGTAACACCCCAATCAAGTTTAACAGGAATCAACTGTCCGACCGGGTCCGCGAAAAAAAGTAAACCAAGTAACGGTATATAAACTGGTATCAGCAGGAAAAAGTAATGAAAGTGCTAAGAGAACAAAAAGACTTGCATCGAAAAAGTGAAATAATTCTAAGGTTAAAAGAGTTCCTTGACAAGCTGAATTCACAGAGCCAACTAAAACTGAAAGTGTATCATTAATGGATTAAATTACTGTCAAGCTGAAATAACTGATATATTAAAAACACGGACGAAGTATAACAAATACAAATGTCTGTAAATAAAAACAAGTACAACAACAGTAGTACAACTGAACAACTGACGACTGAAGACTGAGCCGCCTATCCTAAGCAGATCCCCTGATCCGAGCCCCCTGTAAAAACAAGTTCCAAATGAGTCAAACCCACTGAAAAGTAAGAAAAACTACTCTCCAACAATACTTAAAAAAATAATTTTGGGTGAGTAATACATGAATTTAAAAGTTTGTGTAAATATTCTATTACTAAGTATGACGCTTGAAATCATGGTCTGACACGAGTTCAACCTATCGTGTGATCTGACACGTTCTTTTTTATCTGTATCGATCGTTGGATTCTGAAGTTATTTTTGTGGTAACTTTCAACCTGTTTCACTAACTTATTAACTTGTGTCACTGGCGACTGTGCACAATTAGAGACTACATTCCGAGTGGCAAGCCTGATGGTGCCCTCAACTGAGTACTCCTCAAGTGGAACACATACTCCTATCTAAGGAGTCTCATTTCTGAAACAAGGGTCATCGACCCTGAAGCTTGAAATACGAGTGATGACCTACTGGCCCTGGGAATACGGTCGTGTGCCTCCACCAGGATCGCGAGGGTAAACCCTTCCTCGCCAGTTTTCTTGATTTTCACTTATAATGATGTTCAGTGAGTCTAACACAGAATATGACTCTAATTAAAATACACTTGGGCTTACGATTTTCATAATACTGATCCTGTTAAATTATGCCGAAGCGTATCCCACCTCGTTGACCTGGCTCTAACTTTAGGAACTTGTAGATCTAAATGCGTATACCACATTTCTAGTACATGAAATAAATTAATCTGAATCGTTGGACTAAAAGGAGTCGAATTTCTTACAGTGGTGCTACGACGTTCGTACACGCGGCGAGGCGACATGATTCTCTTTGATTAAAAATTCCTCACAAACCTTATCTTCTATGTCCACCAAAATATGAAATTCACAATAACCATAATTTGAGTGTTTTCCCCCTTTAGGGCTTTTGGTGGAAAAACTCATAACGGTAAGGGTACCAATTTGAATAACCTACGAACAACAAAACGATGCAATACTTCTTTATAAGAGCGATTAGGTCCCAAACTAAGCGATCAATATCAGATTGCGGTAGACCGAGTACTTCGATTCCCACTTAGGGCAAGAGGAGACAAGAAGATAATTAAAATCGAACTTCCAACTAAAAAGATTTCCACTAAGAAATGAAGAAAAGTGAGGAACGAAACTCACCAGAACCAAATACGGTGTTTTCTGAACTTCTTCCCGCCGATTAGGGTTGGAAATTCACTTCTTACGGTGCTAGGGAGGAAGGAGAGAGATCTACTAGTGTTGCGGAGGAAAGAGAAGGGGCGGTCGCCTGATTCCGACGAGGAGGAGAGGTCGGTTAGGGCTTCGGCTCCTTCCGAGCGATGCGGCTGCGTGAGAGGGAACGCACGGTCTCCGGTAGGCGAGAAATGAGAGAAGTTATCAGGATGGAGGGGGGGGGGGCTCTTTATTTGGAACGGTTTGGGTTGCGGTTTCTTAACCGTAAACCGGGTTTAAAAGGTGGGAAACCCGTTTTTATTTATTAAGACCAAAGTGGTTTCCCCTTACAAAGTGGACTCGTAAAAAGAAATAAAATGAAAATCGCTGCGGACGCTACGGGTTATTCGTCATTGAATACTGACTCTTAATTATCTGCTTGTCTTGCATAATAATTTAATTAAACATAATAGATTGTTACCTTATAGGTCGTCGGCTCGATTAATTTTGTTTGTGATCAAGCCCTGAAATTGATTTAAATGCGACGTCAAAATCTAGGATATTACACACATAACAAGAATCTGAATGATAATTGTAGAAAATAAAGAATAAAATAAAAAACATGAATCTTGGAGTTGTTGAATTCGAAAGCAAAATGTGGAGCCTCAAGCATCGGGATGTGAATTCTCAGTATCCACGGAAGGAGAAATTTTGGAAAGGAAATTTAAATGTATTAATGATCAATAATCCTAATTATGAGTTATAGATCTCCTATTTACAGAAACATGGTTTACATTATCCAACTAAGGATATAAATAAAGTAAGATCTTAATAAGATGAACAACTCTTATTCTTGTGTTCATTCAAATTAATTTAAATTAAGAAAGCTATGAAAATTTGGTCAAAAAAAACTAAAGGCCCCTAAACTGATTGAAACTTATTTAGTTTTGCTCTATTATGACTTGGTTTGATTCATTATGTTTTCTCTATGTAAAATTGAACTTATTTGACTAACCGGATAATGTTCTACCTCAACCTTCATTGGGACACAAGTCATTTTACCTTAGTAATGCTCATATCCATGTTTTTGTCAACCCAACTTCTCCACCCAAGAATTAAGACAAATACATCTAAATTAAATCCCCAGATGTTCATTACTTTTACAATTTATTTTCATTTTTGATGTTTTCCCAACGCTTCAATTAAGACGCATGCCCCTATTGACTTAGCTACTCCATTTATTCTATCACCATTTCCCTTTATATTTTGTCAGTACTTACTAAAACAAAAAAATATTGAGGCTTCAATCATGTTATGATTCATTTTACACTCTTACAATCCAGTTATGATTCTTGACCATGATTTGGATAACGAAGAAGCTTCAATCATGCAGAATTACTCTTATTTAATGGAGGCAATTGATTTCTTGTTGTTAAATTTTTTCAGAAATCAGTATTTTTTATTAGTAACTTTTTGATACCTTGAAGTGTCATGGTAAATCTCTGTATCTGCATTAAGTATCAATTTTTTTGTTGTTAAACCTTCTTTCAGAAATTAACACCTTTTATAACTTACGTTTTAAAACTTTGAAGAATCATGGTAAATCTTTGTATTTATATGGAGTATCAAAGTCCAGAATATCTGATTAAGAAATTAAATGAATCAGCTCAGTGTTTTTGTGTTAAAGGTTATACAGAATGGAGAAATGCTTGGAGTCTCACATCTAAGAAACAGAAGAGTTTTGTCTAATGGGTTTGCTTTACTAGGGAAAGAGGAGTTACAGGTAAATAACTACTTCTTTTTGGGTAATGCAGTAAATCAAGGATCTTATTTGTATTCCTCTATGACAGTTGATGTATAGTGATGGTGACAAAGCATTTGGAACATCTAAGGAACTTTGTATTGATGAGCGGTTAAGGATTGCATTTGATGGAATTATAGTTGTCTGGTATTTTTCTACCTTATACATAATTTTTTCTCATGAATAGAAAATGATGAGCTTGTTATTTTCTTGATATATTACTGCATGAAAACGTTGCTTATGCTCTCTAAATTAAGGTTATAACTATTATAACCAATGCAAACTATTGGATATAGGTGAAGGGGGCCATTATTTATATATATATATTAAATATATAAGGTTACATGAATTTCTCAATGACCGTAACAATATATTTATATAGGTATGAACTAAATTACCCAACTGACTGGTTGCTTAGTTGATGTAGGCCGAGAGGATCAAGTCAAATTTTAAGTGTGAAGTCATTCCCAACGTTGAAATTTTGAGAGTTAGTTAGGCTCCATTTGATTCGGCGGTGGCGGGTTTATCCGGCGGGTGGAAACGAAGAGTTCGAACCGGAGGGGGGAGGTGGCTGCTCCAAACGGAGTTTTTTTGGTGCGTTTCTCAAGGCGGGCGGGTGGAAACGGAGCAAACGCCGCCGGAGGTTCATTTGTTTACCCTCCTTCCGGCGGCGTTTGCCCAAAACGGAGCTGCAAAACGCTCAAACAAATAGAGCCTTAATCGTTATTTGAATAGAGATTCCTGAATGTTTTGTAGTTCGAGTTGAGGCGGCATTTGTAAAGTTTCACAAGCTTATTCACAATCAATAATTTATGAAATAACGACAATAAAAAGCAGTGTGAATGTCTGAGGTAAGCTTATAGTTAATTAAACGGATTGCATAAGACTACGCTAATAGATGAAGCAAGAGAGACAATTGAGTTAACCAAGCATGTGCAAAAGTTATAGCAAGGCGTTGTCCACTTCAAATCTAGTTGCACTGTTTGGATGTTTGCAATATAACTGAAGGCAAAAGGGCTCCCTCACATTTATTTGGTTGAAGTTCGGCTGTCCGTGAAACAGCTTTTGGCGGCACAGTGACAGAAAGGAGTGGGTTCAGTTGTCGTTCACTGGAAGGAGTCATAGAGTGATGGCTCTGGTCGCCGGAGTAGGTCGTCGGGGTCTACGACGACTTGAGGAAGTTCTCGACAGGCTCGGCGACGACAGTTGAAATCGAACGCAGGGTGGCCTGGCGACGTCGTTTTGTTCGGCAAGAGTTCGGTTGTTTGTATCCGCCGATGCTAACGTTGCCTCTGAGGTCGATGAAGAAGGCTTCCTCGAAAATTACTGAAGATCGGTGCTAGGCTTGTCGGGCTAACAGAGGAACGAGTTCGTCGTAAGTCTTTTTCCGTCTTGGCTTTTTGTCCATTCACGAGGATTTTTATAAACATGGACCAAGGTTATTTGTTTAGTGCCATTTAAAATGTTGCCAAAGAATTATTTGCATTTTTTAAATCTTTTGTCCAAAAATACTCTTTCCTAAAGTTTTCCCTATTTCTTTTAAGTAATAAAATAATAATCTTCTAATTTGAATCATTTCCACTTATGCGTCCTTAGTTAATTAAGCTTGCTTGTTTCGTCCTAGCTACTCAGAATTGTCAGACCATTTATTTAAAGCCTCGTCGGGTGATCAAACCGATGAGTCGGAAAACTCGAAACAAGATAGGTGTGCAAAAAAATTAAAAAACATACATGATACCAAATAAAATAATAGTGAAAAAAAGGATAATTGGCTGATGTTGGTATCATGCATCCTTGGCAACGACAGAGGATGCATCAATTCTCTCAGGGTTGACAGAGCTCGTCCCTGGTGAGAACTCACAAAGACTGGCAACGTAGAGACTGGGCGTCGTCATTGTGACTTGACAGTGCTAATCCAAGGGCTGTTAGCAATGTATTGTCCCTGCCACGAACCCAAGTAGCGTTGGTACATCCCGTGGCGAGTGCGAAACACTTGTACATCGAGAACCAGGCTTATCTCCTCAGTATTAGGGGTCAACACCGGTGCTAAGTCCGGTGGTATATCTGCGGCAGTAGCAGGTGGAATGAGGCTAGAACTAGGCGGCTTTATCCGCTTCCAAACTTGAAAAGGACTAAACTTTTTTTGTGGTAGCTTGCAATATGTTCCTTGAGCAAATCTCTTCTTCCTGAAATAAGCAAACTTCAAATTTCCTTCTAAAAAGTATACCTCTCGGCGATAACAATTGACTGTGCTTTTATATTTGTAGAAGTCGCTCACAAATTATTAGCAATAATTTTATACAATTCTTTTAAATAATTAATATGAGCTTGCACATCGATTGATATACGTCATGGGATTGTAGGGCATGGCAATCATGTAGGTGTGGTATAATGAACTCATAGACAATCTCAAAAAGTGATTTATATGGGGTCCGATTTTTAGAATTATTCAATGTGAATTCAGCTTGTGGAAGTACATAATCACATTGCTTTGGATTCTCCGTCGTTAAACTCCTAAGAAGGTCCCCTAAACTTCTATTAACTACCTCGGGATGTTCATCGGTCTAAGGGTGATAAGTGCTACTAAACTCAAGTTTGATTTCCGGTCAACCTCCCAGTGTTTTCCAAAAATACTCCATAAACATCTAATATGTTGATGCAACTCAACATATCTACCCGATATCCAAATGTTAACTTGGTGAAGGGATAGGAACACGTCCCTAAGTTTGGATGATAATCTGATCAAAATCTGTATGCAGCCCATGTAAGAACTCAAACACACGATTATGATCCTCGCGGGCCCTAATCAATAGCTCATGTGCATTACAGACCATGACAAGAGAGTCAAAATGGTCGTACTCGTGATACAACTGAGTGAACTCTAAGATAATAAGTTGATGGAGAGCAACCACCCTGTCGAAGAAGAAAAATCTTGCAGTGTAGTTGGTAAATATGGGCCGCATTCTATTTGTGGGAGTAAGTAGACTCAACACGACGTTCATATGTCAGAGACAATGTCTAGGAAAATGTAATTTTGAGCAATGAATTCCTGCATGGAATTCAGATCGATGAAACAATAAGGGAGTTCTCTGACTCCCATTGAGGTCAATTTATAGATTTTCTAGCCGGTTCATTGGTGGTGCCACTGATATAGCCAAAGAGACGCTGACTCTTTAAGACCAGAGTAATTGAGCTTGACAATGACGAGTAATTTGTGTCATCCAATCAAATTGTAGTGATCTGCGAGAAATTGTGATCCTGACCAGCCCATGTAGATCCATCGGGCATCATAGAGCTACCAAAATCAAACATGTCTGGCTTAAAAAATTTGGCAACAAAACTCCTCCAAGAGTACGATGGAGGGCAACATAGAATAAATCTTCAAAGAGCGTTGGGATCTTCTGGTAATCCAATATGATGATAAGAAGATCAAAACAAAACTTTCCCGTAGATTTGGAGTCAATTTGATGCAGCTTGAGTCACATCCTATTTTTGTTTCATTTTCTGCATTTTATTTTGTGTCGCACTTGTATTCGCGCTCGTTAAAGGCGTTTGTATCTTTTGTTTTGCGCAAGTTACTCACGCAGTTTTGTTCGGCTTATTGGCGTGACCAACTAATAAGACCCAGAATAAATTGGTCTGTCAAATTAGTTAGGTGATAGTTAAGACAAGCTTTGAAAATTAGTAACATTTATATTAAGTATTTTAAAAGTAAAATCATATATATTAAAGAAAATATCATTAAGTCCATCCACCCTTAAAATCCAATCATTTAATCTTTGCCAAGATTTTCATTATTCTAAATGTTCCTTTTCCTTTATTAAGAATTAAAACCGTCTCAGCAAACCACTCCCTAATTATTGAGATTAAAAAAACAAGTCATTTCTATTTAAGACTTGCCCCAGCCACGGTGTGCCCTACCCCGGAAAAGAATCGAACGAGACTGCATTGTCTTCGTTGGGTTCCCTCCAGCCCTGCACCCTTCTCGAAGCCCGTCACCACTCCTCCTGTCGATTTCCCTCCCCGTCCAGCTCCGATGCCGCCTATGGAGACCCTTCCAAGGGCCGGCGAGCATTTCCCCGCTAGTTTCCAAGTTGATCATTCCCTCATTCACAACATTTTGACGCTCTTGCCTCCGCTATTTCTTTCGTCCAGATCTGCCGGCGCAGTCTTCCCATCCAGATCTGCCGGCGCAGTCTTCCCATCCAGATCTGCTGCTTTTTGTCCACGACGACCTCGTCGATAGTTTGTGCTAGGCTCGCTACTAGTTTCCGCTAGCCTCGCTACTAGTTTCCGCTAGCCTCGCCGCTGAATTCTATATTTCTTATAGTATTATGTGATTATATGAATTATGAAATGCAAATGAAATATAATATATAATATATATGTTGTACCCTTATAAAAGTCTCTCTTTATAATTCTTGATATGTACAATTCGTTTGTTTCAACATTAATTAATAATTATATTTAAATAATTAATTTTTTTAAAAGTGTATCCCGTATCCTAGTTTTTTGAAAACTCACGTTTCCTGTATCTGTTTCGTATCATATCCCGTCCCTGCGCTGTATAGATGGGCACGGTTAGGACTCCTTATAGAGGATTAATACATGGATATAATTAACATTAATTCTTACATATATATTTACTAATTTTAACCCTTTTACCTTTTTAGTTCTTAGTATATTTTAAATTTGCAGTCAAATTAGCATATGCTTCACCAATTAAAATTATTCTATATGCTAAAGGCCACATATACGACCCCTCATTTTGATTTATCTCTTAAAAGCATCACACAATAGTTTCACAATTTTTTGGGCATTATTACTATTAAAAAAATTGGTGAGTCCCAAATTACATCTAATACTAGTTTATTCTGTCGTACATACCTGATGTAAACCAGAATTGTTATTTTCAAATTAAATATATTTTTTAAGAAAATAATATATTTGTTATGAAATAAAACTTAGGGGTTTGAAAATGATTTTATTTTTAGTTTAAAAAGAGAGGCCGAGTGGCCAAATTTGAGGCTTCGCGCTCGAAATCACTCACAACGTCCGAATTTCGCGAAAAAACGTTAATTGTTAGTTGAGAGAAAACTCTTCGACTGTTTAATGAATTGAATCGTCGTGAGATTTGGAATTCCACAAGTAAACCACCCATAACAATTTATGGGGAAAAACAGTAATAAAGATAGTTGAACGTTCGAGGCAAGTCCATAATTATTTAATTGAAATGCATAAGCTTAATTTAATATAGAGTAGTAAGAGTAGGGTTACTTAAGCAGGGGATTGGACCGGCCCACATCCACAGGTGTTGTCAACCCAATTCCAGAACCGGCGCGGTCAACTCCAACTCCACGGACTCGATCTATTGACGGAAGAGGAGGGGCGTTGTTGTCGTCGTCAACCAGTGGAGTAGGAGCTCGCCAAAAGAATAAGTAAGTTGAACGTGCTGGCGGTGAAGCTTGTCGACGGACGCCAGAAGGGATGGCGTGGTCGACGACGTCCGGGTGATCAGTGAAGGCCAGAACTTGCGGTGGAGGACAGGATGGGTGGAGGCTGGTAGCGCCGCTGGTCCGGGATGATGAGGAGAGCAGGGCAGTGGCTGGGCGGCTCTGGTTGTCGCTGTTGAGGAGACTGGATCGGCTGGATCGACGAGGTTGTTGAAGACAAACAAGACGGTGAACAGTACCAGCAATGTAGATGATTAATTATAAAATCGATCTCTACTCTCTGGGGCATCTTTAATTGGAATGGCTCCTCTTTAATAATGACTGAATTTTCAAGGGGGGCCGACCAATATGGATTTGGTTTTCATTCCACCTTATGACTATTTTTATTTTTTTCCAAATGGGATCAGTCGGCCAAGATAAGAATGATTATTATTTTTTTTCTAAACATGGGTCGGCTAGAATAATGGAAGATTTTCAAAGTTTTAAGTTTCCAAAACAAAACATATTCCAAGATCTCATCTTTTGAAATTTAAATTTAAATGTATGCGTTTTAAATAATTTTGAGCTTGTCCGTTACGTCCTAGCTACCAGAATTACCGTACCTATTTATTAAGAGCCTCATCAGACAGTCAACCCGACGAGCCGAGCAATTTCAAACAAACAGGAGTACGATGAAGGAAATACATGAGAGACACAAAAATAAAAATTGCGTAAATAAAAAATGTGACGCCTAGTGACGTCATGCAATAACTGATGCGACGGAGGATGCATCAATTCTCCCGAGGTTGAAAAAGCTCGGCCCCGGCGAGATTTTGCAAAAAATGGCAATGGAGAGATCTAACATCATCACTGGAGCTAAATCAGGTGGAATATCTGGAGGTTGGACGAGTGGCTCAACTAGTGGCCCAATGTGTTGCTGAACATGAACTGAACTAAGCCTCCTGCAGTAAGCAATCAACTGATCTCCCTTTGAAAGTACATCTCATGGTGATAACGACCGACCATGAGTTTGTAATTTTCAAAGGTTGCTCGAAAAATATTAGTAGTAATTTTATGCAGTTTCCTTAAATAATTAATATGAGCTTGTGTCTCGAATGAAATACGTTCATGAAATGGAAGATGATGGCGGTCATGTGGGTGGGGTAACATATAGAAAATCTCGAAAGGAGATATAATAAGAGAACATCGTTTAAAATTATTACCTGTGAATTTAACTTGTGGAGGTACAAAATCACATTGTTTTAAATTCGCCCCGATTAAATGCCTCAGAAAATTCTCCAAACTCTTATTAACGATTTCAGTCAGTTTATCGATTAGAAAGTGATAAGCGCTACTAAACTCGAATTTAGTGTCCTCTCGACCCCCTAATATGTTCCAAAATGTTGATATAAAATATTTAATATAATATTGTAGCTCCACAAATCCATTAATACCTAACTTACAAATATTAAAATTAATTCCAATTTTTTTAAAAAAAATTACAGAGAAATCTTTAAAACGTGTATCCTTATTAGGAGTGAAAATTTTCGACGTTCTTATTATCCTTAAAACATGATTACTTTGAGATATATCAAGAATTTGATAATAAAATTTTTTAAACATATTTATAGGGTGTTGTAATGTCATAAAATGATATTTCCCAAATATAAAATCAAGGTCTTGAGGTGTCTCTGGTGCTATTAGGTGATCTTCAAACACATTGTCACTAGGCTCAAGTTTTGGTGGTTGTAGTGGCCTAGGAGAACCAGGACATACGTAGCTCGAGTCTATGTCACCTAAGGCGTGGGACTCTTCACTAGCCAATTCCATCTTTTGGAGAATTGTGATCGAAACATAAAGAGAATCACTGAGATTTAATAAATCCAAGTCAATCAAGTAGTCAACATCATTGCCTATTAATTGGTCCTTGCTCTTGAGGTTTGAAAATAGCCCTGGATCATGATTTCACCATCCTAACAACCCTCCCCTTCCAGTATTTCTTATTTGAAGGTTTCTATTGTTATTTTCTTTTAGCGTTGGATCTCGTGATTGTTCTCTACTTCTAGAAATAGTGGATAAATTTGCATCATACTCTGAGTTCAGCATCACAAAATCTGTCCGCTGAATTTCAATAACAGACTCAGTAAATTAATAGAACTCTACTTTCACAAACTTAAAGAAATTGAACCACACTTCAGGATAGTGCAAAAAATCTGCTTCCAGGATCGAGATTTTTTTTTGACAAAGAAACTAATGCCTTGTGTTTACGGCGAGTGGTTCGCCGCTCGTGATCTCTTCGGAGCTCGCCGCTATTGTTCTCAACCGGACACATCACTCTCACCGCTTCCGATTTCGCCGTGATGGGGATTGCTTCACCTGATTTTGCCGAGATTTTGGAAGGTATTCGCCGCACGCTCTCCAGAATCTAGATGAGGTTGGCTACAAGGCTGCGACTTTAACTTTTCATAGGGTTCTCAGTGATGTCGCTGCCTGCGCCATGCGCACAATGCGCCGCTCATCTCCTGAATTGCCACTTGCGACACTGTCGGGTTCTCCATACCAGCTCCCAATTTGTCGCCCGCTTGACTATCGGTCCACTCTCTCTGCGGCTCGCGATTTCACCCTAACTCGGATTGGGGGAGGAAGTCGGGATTTGGAATGGGAATAAACCCGGCTTTTAATTTTATGTTATAATTTCACTGTAGGGTGAACCAGCAACATATGGAGGTGGCGCTGGTTTGATCAAATGAGTCATGCTTTAACTTGAGGAATGATCTGGTTCGGTTGGACCGGCGGTAAATGTTGAACTCACAAGGCGCGGTCAGAAAAAAAATATGTTATGACAAATTGGCTCTAACTAGAACCATAAGTTACAACTTAATTCTTGTTGTCCGCAAACAGCTTAGCCTTCAGTTTATTGGATTTTTGTTGTTTTTATTATTATTTTTAATAATATTTTCATCATTTCCATTTCGTTTTTATCTATTTTCTGCAGGACCACCTTATATGTGTCATCCAAAATGAGTGGTTGGTCGCTATCACGTTCTTCTTCCTGGAGCAGGGGCTCGGGGAGAAACTCAGTGACTACCGTTGGAGATTCAGTGAGTGCAAGTGACGTCTTTACTTCAATTGGAATGACAAATATGATGAAGAATTTCTTCTTTCTGGACCTGGAGCTCAGGAGGAGTCTCCTCGACCGAAGGGATTTCTACTGCGGTGCTAAATTGGGATAGTGAGCTCATAGGGGTGGTAACACTAGGGGAATCTATGTCCTTATAGGTTAGGGCATCAATGCAGCTAACGAGAGGTTTAGCAGTAGAACTAAACTTAGACTCCACCCTCTGAGCCATGTTAGAAATTTCTTCCAAATTGCGATAGCAGTGCGACTCTAGTTGGTCCTTAATGGAATAGCGTAAACCGTGCAGGTAACGGGATACGGACATCACTTCACCCTCTTGAATATCTAATCTAGACTGCAGGATCAGAAATTCCCTAGTGTACTCGTCAACCGTCAAACCTCCTTGTTGTAGATTTTGAAATCTACGATATAAAGTGTGGAGGTGATCGGGAGAGACATAATGTTGGCGCAACTCTACTTTGAACTCAACCCAAGTAGTGATTGGGGGCAACCATAATTTATCTCTCATGCGTTGAAGTTGTTTCCACCAATCTAAAGCAGGTCCCTTAATTCTACAGGTCACAAATTCGATTTCCCTATTCAGAGATATGTGACTCCGACTCAGGAAAGTTTCTATGCTATGACACCAATCTAAACATTCATTAGGTTGTAGTCGTTCGTAATTTTTGAAAGATTAAAACACATTCTGATGTGATAATGACCGATCATTTGAAGAATAAAAAGGATGTCATCATTTTTTTTAGAAAATAAAATAAAGAGTTTTTTTTTTAAAATAAAATAAAGTTTCCTAATTTAAAAAGGGGCATAAATTTATTATTATTATTATTATGCTCATAAAAAGAGAAAACCGGATCGGCCGACTCACGATAGGAGTGAGGCGACTCCTCTGATACCAAATTGATGTATACTGGAATCGGGATTTTCAAATTAAATATATATATTTTTAGCAAATAATATATTTGTTATGAATTAAAACTTAGGGGTTTGAAAATGATTTTATTTTTAGTTTAAAAAGAGAGGCCGAGTGGCCAAATTCGAGGCTTCGCGCGCGAAATCACTCGCAACGTCCGAATTTCGCGAAAAAACGTTAATTGTTAGTTGAGAGAAAACTCTTCGACTGTTTAATGAATTGAATCATCGCGAGATTTGGAATTCCACAAGTAAACCACACATAACAATTTATGGGGAAAACGGTAATAAAGGTAGTTGAACGTTCGAGGCAAGTCCATAATTATTTAATTGTAATGCATAAACTTAATTTAATATAGAGTAGCAAGAGTAGGGTTACTTAAGCAGGGGATTGGACCGGCCCACATCCACAGGTGTTGTCAACCCAATTCTAGAACCGGCGCGGTCAACCCCAACGCCACGGGCTCGATCGATTGACGGAAGAGGAGGGGCGTTGTTGTCGTCGTCAACCAGCGGAGTAGGAGCTCGCCAAAAGAATAAGGAAGCTGAACGTGCTGGCGGTGAAGCTTGTCGATGGACGCCGGAAGGTATGGCGGGGTTGACGACGTCCGGGTGATGAGCGAAGGCCGGAACTTGCGGTGGAGGACAGGATGCGGTGGAGGCGGGCTGCGCTGCTGGTCCGGGATGATGAGGAGAGCAGGGCAGCGACTGGGCGGCTCTGGTTGTCGCTGTTGAGGAGACTGGATCGGCTGGATCGGCGTGGTTGTTGAAGACGGACAGGACGGTGAACAGTTCCGACAATGTAGATGATCGATTATAAAATCGATCTCTACTGTCTGGGGCATCTTTAATTGGAATGGCTCCTCTTTAATAATGGCTGGATTTTCAAGGGGGGCCGGCCAATATGGATTTGATTTTCATTCCACCTTATGACTATTTTATTTTTTCCAATAAGGGGTCAGTCGGCCAAGATAAGAATGATTATTATATTTTTTCTAAACAGGGGCCGGCTAGAATAATGAAAGATTTTCAAAGTTTTAAGTTTCCAAAACAAAACATATTCCAAGATCTCATCTTTTAAAATTTAAATTTAAATGTATGCGTTTTAAATAATTTTGAGCTTGCCCGTTACGTCCTAGCTACCAGAATTATCAGACCTATTTATTAAGGGCCTCGTCAGACGGTCAACCCGACGAGCCGAGCAATTTCGAACAAACAGGAGTACGATGAAGGGAATGCATGAGACAAAAATAAAAATTGCGTAAATAAAAAATGGGACGTCTAGTGACATCATGCAATAACTGATGCGACGGAGGATGCATCAATACCTATTATAACCTTTGTTGATTATATTTATATGTTTTGTTCAGTCTTGTGCATGTGGCTACATGAGTTTTTTGACGTGAAACTATATAATTTTTATCAACACCCTTTTCATGTGTAGTATTTTTGGCCTCCTAGATGCGGATTTTTTTAATTGGGTGACTTTAGAGTAGGTTGTGGGGCCTACTCTCACTTCAGAGCAAGCTAGACCCAGAGCTCGCTCTCATGTTACTCGGTTGAAAGAAATATCCACGTGTTAGATATCAACGACCCTATATGTGAGTGTCATCTTGAGAATATAGTTCCACCCCAAAACTTATGAAGCTTTATGCACTTGATATATATCTTAGGTCTTTCCGCTTAACATCATTGGTTTTAGGTTGGTATATATTTTCGATACACGCCTTTCTTCCTTAATATATAATCAGTTTTAGTAGTATTCTACACTAGTTCTCTAGAAACAAAAATACAAAATGCAGATTCTTTCTTAACTAGTTCCTTGTAATTTCTAACACCAATCTCATACTCATCTAGACCTCGATGTCAACAATTTTTTCTGTTTAGTTACTCTGCAATCACCTTCTAGAATCATGAAGATTCTCCAGTATTCTTCCTTTAGAACCATAATTATTTGGCAAAGTAAGCTAGAGTAATAGAAAGTTTACTTGCTACTTTACTGCAATTGTTGCATTGCACATATTATATATTAGGGCCTGTTTTTTTTAAACTTTTGTACCTAAAATGGTTGTGATATGCTGATAAAGTGATTTATATATTAATAGAAATATTTTCACATGGCAGCATGGAAATTTTACGTCCACAGAACACGAATGGATCCTCGCAAGCATGTCTGAAAGGAAAAATAAAAATTAGCAGTCGATGTTTGTGGCTAGACAAAGGGAAATTGTTGGATGCACTATACAAAGCTGCACATGCTGCTTTAACAAGCTGTCCTGTGAACTGTCCGTTGCCTCACATGGAAAGAATTGTATCTGAAGTACTGAGGAAGGTGGTTAGAAAATATTGCAATCGTAGGCCTGAAGTCATTGCAATTGCCGTTGAGAACACAGTCGGTGTTCTATCTGAAGAAATTAGGGCAAGAATAGCTGGAAAAACTTATGGTGGTTTTGACCCATCTGTAACTAATCAACACTCAGATAGTCACATGAGGAAGGATTCAAGCAGCACCGTTAATGAAGGTACTGCAGACATAGTCAAAAGCATTCTTCAACAAAGGGCGGCAGGTAAATTTCCCTTCCAATTTTTGGTTGTCAAGAAATGATTTTGGTGGCAAAATTTTAGTCCTAGGAGCTTCAGTTGTTGAACAATAAGTAATCTTTGTGTAGAAAAAGTTCCAAACCTTATATATACTTCTTGAATACCGAAAAACAAGTATGAGTACAAATATATAGGAGAGAAGGGAGTAAGATCTAGCTATACAAACAATGTGGGACTAAACACTAACTCCTACATGAGTTAATACATCGTAGACACCAAGCTTGGACAAGAACTGATAGTAGAGACGCCGAGGTAAGGCCTTGGTGAGGATATCCGCAACTTGCTGAGCAACAGGAACATGTGTTAACTCTATCTTCTTCAACTGAACCTTCTCCCGAATGAAGTGACAGTCAACTTCAATTTGTTTTGTCCGTTCATGGAAGACCAGATTCTTGGCAATGTGTATAGCATCTTGACTCTCGCACAATAAAGTTGCGGGTGAGGAGAGCTTGACTTCTAGATCATCAAGGAGACCCTCAAGCCACGTGAGCTCAGACACAACAACTGCCATAGATCGATACTCAGCCTCAACAGATGAGCGAGCAACCACAGACTGTTTCTTGCTGCGTCATGTAATAAGATGTTCTCCAAAGTAAGTGCAGTATCCACTTGTGGAACGACGGACATCCAAAGAGCCAGCGTAATCAGCATCAGAATAAACAATCAGAGATAAGGGAGACGAAGAGGGCTTGTATACAAGCCCTTGTCCAGGAGCAGTCTTCAAGTAACGAAGAATACGTTCGACTGCCTGAAGATGAGAGATACGTGGCTCATGCATGAATCGACTGACAATTCCAACAGCAAATGATATATCAGGTCTAGTAACAATGAGGTATATCAGCTTTCCCACAAGGCGACGATAATACTCTGGATTCGAAATGAGCAAATCAGAGTCTGAGGCATGAGCACAAAGTTTGTGATTGATATCCATGGGAGTGTCAGCAGGCTTGCATCCAGAATAGCCCGCATCATGAAGTAGGTCAAGACAGTACTTTCTCTGAGATAACACAAGCCAATCAAGTCTCCGAGCCACTTCAAGACCAAGAAAATATCGAAGGCTTCCCAAGTCCTTTGTTTGAAACACAGTTGCTAGATGTTGTTTGATCATCTGTATTCCTGAAAGATCATCTCCTGTAATCAAAATTTCATCCACATAAACCAAAAGAATTACTGTGCCCGTTGGACGATGACGAGTAAACAGAGAGAAGTCGGCCGAACTCCGAGTGAACCCAACAACACTAACAGTCTTGCTAAATTTGTCAAACAACAGACTGTTTGAGATCATAAAGAGACTTCTTCAGACAAGAGACTCTCCCATGGTCTCAAACCCGGGAGGTTACTGCATATAAACGGTCTCCTGTAAATCGCCATTAAGAAAGACATTTTTGACGTCCAGTTGGTGTAAGGGCCAGTGGCGGTGAACAGCGAGGGAGATCAACACACGAACAGTATTGAGTTTAGCGACTGGAGAAAAAGTCTCATCATAATCCAAGTTTTGTTGTTGAGTGAAGCCGCGAGCTACAAGACGAGCTTTCAAACGGTGAACCGTCCCATCCGGACCCTGTTTAACGGCAAACACCCACTTACATCCCACACAAGATTGTCCAGGAGGAAGCGAGACCAAATCCTAAGTGTGGTTTGCCCAAAGAGCAGCCATTTTCTCGTCCATAGCCGCCCGCCACCCGGGATGCTGGAGAGCCTCCTGTACAGAATTAGGGGTGGAGATAGAGGATAAAGAAAGAGCACTCTGTCGGAGTTCCAGAGAGAGGCGGTGAAAAGAGATATAGTTGGCCAGCGGGTGGGCAGTGGAAGCTGTTGTCGGATCCGCAAGCTGCAAAACATCATTAGAGCAGGGCAGCTCCCGTAGGACAATAGACGAAGAAGGATATCGAGTGTACACACGAATGAGAGGTGGTGTAGATGGTTTAGGTTGGATTGGTGTGGGAAGAAGAGGAGGAAGGTTTGAATGAATAGGGATAATAGGCCGCGGAAGAGGTGGGGGAAGAGGAGAATCAGCTGGTTTGTCAGTGAACGGGCCAAGATGATGAACAAAGCACACACAATCAAACACGAGAGGGGTGATGGAGAAAGGAGGTTTGGAGGGAAAAAGAAGATTGAAGGGAACCGCAAAATTGAGAATGAAGCAAGACATGCGGTTAATAAGAGTGCAGGCGGTAGAGACCGCAAAATTCCAATACTATTTGAGAACATTCATTTGAATCATAAGAGAGCGGGTGACCTCAAGCAGGTGTCGATTTTTGCGTTCAGCAACACCATTTTGTTGAGGGTATAGGCACAAGAGGTTTGATGGATGATCCCAAACTCAGCACAGAGGAGAGTGAAGGCATGACTCGTGTATTCACGGGCATTATCGCTGCAGAGAGTTTTAATTGTAGTGAAAAACTGGTTGCGAGTTTCAATGAAAAAGGTACGGAATACACCGGACAATTCAGAGCGGTCACAAAGGAGATACAACCAGATCAGCCGAGAGTAGTCATTTACAAATGTGACAAAGTAACGATATCCAAAAACACTCGCAATTTTGTATGATCCTCAAATATCAGAGTGTACTAGATCAAAGAGAGCAGGACTCCGAGTAGGATGTGGTGAGAATGTAAACCGATGATGTTTCCCATAGATACAAGACTCACACGTGAACTCTTGGAGGGACACGTCAGGGAGAGATTTTCTGAGGATATTTAGAGGAGCGTGACCCTGACGTCGATGTCAATCAACAGAGCTAATGGAGGACAACACCGTTGGGGGAGAGGGGTCAAGGATATAGAGACCATTCGACAGATGCCCTTTTTCAATGACAGTTTGCGTCTTGCGATCCTGCACAATACACAAGTTAGAAGAAAAAATAACATCACAATCGAGGTCAGTAGTGAATCGACCAACAGAGAGAAGGTTGAAAGGAGAGCCCGAAACATGAATGACAGAGCGAAGTGTAATAGAGGGAGTGAGGTGAATATTTGCCGCGCCAGAAACGGGAATTGTGTCCCCACTAGTAACAGTAATGAACTTGGGATGCACAGAGTTCAAATATTGTGGTGGTTTCCGTGAGGTAATGTGGTGAGAGGCCCCGGAGTCCAAAATCCAGGATGAGCTATGAGCAAGGCAGGAGGTACCGCCATCGGAAATAGACACCACAGAGCCCGGAGGACAGCTGATCATCTTGTAAGGAATAGTCCGCAGCGATCACGGTGACAACGCACCAGCGGCAAGAGACAGCCAAGACCAGCGCGGTAAGAAAAGAGCCCGCAACGGATAGAAACACGCCGCGGCGGTTAAAAAAGAACGAGCAGGTAGTGCGGTTAGAAGAAGACCGCAACACGAAGAGCGGCGTGAACGAGAAGCACCGGGCGGTTAGAGGCAGACCGCAACAGGAGCACAAGCCGACGAACAGGTACTAGACCGGGCGGATAGAGGCAGACCGCAACAAACAACCCAAAGCGGGTAGAGAAGAGAGGCCACCTGGAGAGAGAAAAGGAGAAGCCGCACGGTCTCGGTGTCAACACACCAGCGGCAAGGAGGATGCCGCGTCCAAAAAACGGTGCCTGCAGCAGAGAGGAGAAGTCACCTTCGAGGAGATAAGTCGCAGCGACTAAGCAGAGAACAAGCCGGTCGATAAGGCCGCACGGTCACGGTGAGCACACCAGCGGCAAGGGAAGATGTCGCAACATAGATGCAGAGCTCGCTGTGATGAGGGAAGCCGCAACGACTAAGATAACAAATCGCGGCGAGAAGAGAAGACGCGGCGACTAAAGACAAGTCGCGGCGAGCAGGGAGCAGAACAACAAGAAGGCCAGAACTCGGCGGGTAGACAAAGAGACCGCAGCGAGTTGCGACTACGAGAAGTCGCGGCGAGAAGGGTGGAGAGCAGCGAGAAGGGAAGAACTCGGCAGGTAGACAGGGAGACCGCACCGAGTAGAGGGAAGCGGTTAGCCGGGATGAAACCGCGCGAGCAGAGGAAACAAGGGAGGGAAGGCCCCACCTGTTAGAAAGGTTATAAAAAGGAGGAGAAGGAGAAGAAGGGGTGGAAGCCACGAGAGAGAGAGAGAGAGAGAGAGAGATCAGAGGAAGCAGTTAGAAAGGGAGTAGGGCGCAAGACACTGCGACTAAACCGGAGAACAAGCTGCCCGGTAAGCAGGCGGAGCAGGCGCTTAGAAAAAAACAGGCCGGACCGTATGCCTCTGATACCATGTAGAGAAAGTTTCAAACCTTGTATATACTTCTTGAATACCGGAAAACAAGTATGAGTACAAATATATAAGAGAGAAGAGAGTAAGATCTGGCTATACAAATAATGTGAGACTAAACACTAACTCCTACATGAGTTAATACATCATTTTTTCTAGTATTTTCTAACACTTTGAATACAGGGACAAATGAGTAATGCTATTTGATCAACATGATAATTGTGTCTGACACTTGCCGTTTGCAATATAGTCTCACATTTGGAAACTCATACAACCTTGTGCGTTTAATATAGATCTTAGGCTCCTCCATCTTCGACCAACTGGTTTTAAATTTGATGCATTAGTTCTAACATGATATCATAGTACAGTATACACAAAAGCCCATTCTGACACTATCCAATTAAAAAAACATTCAACTATTAGAGGCGAAAGACTCGAGATATGAGGTTGTGTTGAGAATACAGGCTCATGTTGGGAAACTCATATAGTATTGTGCATTTAATAGATATCATGGGCTCATTTGATTTTAGGTTGGATGCATAAATTCTATCACTTATTATACTTCTGTGGTTTGTGCTTGCAGATGAAGATGGAGGGGTTGAGCAATATAATGCGGAAGTTTCTTTCTCAGAATCAGAAGAAGAATTGGTAGTTGAAAACACATCCCCTTTAGAACACTTGTCACCCAAGAAACCCAGTGGAGGGGAATCCATGCTATCGGAGGCAAAGACTACTAGTCTTAAATCAGGAAATAGGAGCCGATGGAAGCCTGAAGGGATTAAGATGTTGATAAAAGAACGTGGCAATTTAAACAATAGATTTCAGACCATTAGAGGAAGAATGGCTCTTTGGGAAGAACTATCTTCTACCATGTTGAACCATGGCATAATCCGCACTCCAGCACAATGCAAGTCTCTATGGGCATCGCTCATTCAAAAATATGAGGTTTTACTTCTATCTGAAATGATCTTTTTTTTCTGAGTTTCAACGTGTTATGAATATATTGATTGATTGAATGCGCATATAAATAGTGATGTTATTATGTTATTTTTGGATGCTGTAATAAATATAATTTTCATTTTTTATTGTGTTTTTGGAACATGGGATGGTTGCTAATGGAAGTCTTTCTAACATTTCCCCACATAAAGTAACATACCACATTGTTCCTTGATTACTGTTCAAATTTGATATAATGGGATTATATATTGCATATTTGAAGCAAAAATTTATTGTATTAGAAATGAGTCATCCAACCTAAAACTAAATAGTGCTAGGTGGAAAGATTTAGGACATACAAATTACACAAGATAACTTGACATTCTCGATGTGAGTCTAAATATCCAACATATCCCTTCACGTGTAAGAACACGCGGAACAAGTCTTCTCCTCCACTTGATGGAACACCTAAGACAGGGCATGAGGGAGAGAAACACAAGCCAACTCTACTCTTTTAACATACTAGAGAACAAAAATCCAACCGAAAGAACATTGAAAGAGAGGATACTTGAAAAAACAATGGAGACCATAGATGAAAGAGCAGTCCCATAGTTATTCATGGTTTTTCCTTGCTTTGTACACTGGCTTAAGCACCTTATAATAAGTATGGGTACATATGAAACCTTTAGCCCAAGGTTTGTCCCATATGAATATTGAGTTAATTGAACCAAGAAAGTTGCTAGAATCAACCAATTGCTTATCTTAAGCACTATTAGAACTTGAAATAAAAGAGTTTTATTATTCCAAATAATCTAGTTTATTATATGAGAGCACCCCTCTTTATATAGAGTAGAGGAGAAATAAAAAAAATCACATTTGGTGATGTGGGACTAACTACTATAAGAGGAAAATATACAATGGGCCTCTTAAACGGGCTTTAAGTTCTTGTACTTTCAATAGGCTTAACACTCTCCTTCAAGTTGGAGCATATATATATCTATCATTCCCAATTTGTCACAAAAATTTGAAAATGATGAAGAAATCAGCTTGGTGATGATGTCGGCCAACTCTTATTCTGAAGACACAAAGAGAGTGCAAATTTGTTTCTTGACAATCTACTCTCTGATGAAGTGACAATCAGCTTCAATGAATTTTGTTCTTTCATGGAATACTAGATTTTTATAGATGTAGATAACAGTCTTATTATCACAGAACATTGGTAGATGATAATTGTAGATTTCTCCCAAGTATTTTATAAGTGTTCTAACAAATTTAACTCGTAAGAAATTTGAGTCATACTTCTATATTTAGCTTCAACACTTGTCCTAGATACTATTGCTTGTTTCTTACTTTTTCACTAGATTCTCACAGACATATGTGTATTCAACTCCCGTATTCGCGAAGAGTGGGCCCCAAGCAAGGCACAAGACTAAGTGCACGTTTTTAAGCTTTTTTGGGAGTTTCGCACTCCTGGAGGCCAATTTTAGGTGGACCTGCGTAACATACTAGTAGGGGGAGGAAATATTTGCTAACTCCCCCCCTGGCCCCTTTGGAGAGTCGCCAGCAGGCCGCTCAGCTCGCAAGCAGGCCGCCTAGCTCGCAAGCAGACCGCCGTCTCGCCAGGGCTCAGCTCGCCAGACCGCCGCCTCGCCCAGGCCGCCAGCTCGCCAGGCCGCCATCTCGCCAGGGCTCAGCTCGCCAGACCGCCGCCTCGCCCAGGCCGCCAGCTCGCCAGGCCGCCGTCTCGCCAGGGCTCAGCTCGCCAGACCGCCGCCTCGCCCAGGCCGCCAGCTCGCCAGGTCGCCGTCTCGCCAGGGCTCAGCTCGTCAGACCGCCGCCTCGCCCAGGCCGTCAGCTCGCCAGGCCGCCATCTCGCCAGAGCTCAGCTCGCCAGACCGTCGCATCGCCCAGGCCGCCCCCGCTTCCCGTCTAACCGCCAGGCCGCCCGGTTTGAGAAACTGCCCCTGGTGGACTGCATTTAGCCGCTTAGAACAGCGGGATTTGGCTGTTGGCAGGCCATTCCGGGGGCATTTTGGTAATTTTCAGAGCAGTGGAGGTTGGTTATTTGCAGACCATCCCCAGAAAACTATAAATAGGCCCTTAGGGGTGCCTTGGAGAGGATCACTTCTTCACTCTCTCTTCATCCTCCATGGCACCCTAGCTCTGCATTGGCTAGGGAGGGGGAGATCTCCAGGGTCTTCCGGGTGTGAGGTGGGACCTCCACGATAGAGCCGAGTGTCTGTTCCTAGTTTCTCAAGTATTTGGTCTGTGACGTTCCCCCGAGTGTAGTAAGTGTGAGGTCACCCCTCTTTTGGGACCCCAAACTCCACAGAGGTCAATTTTGGCTTCAACACTTTTTGTGCGGTGAGCGTGGAGAGTGACCAGCACAGAAGATATCAGGAGAGTGTCATGACTAGAGGTCAGGGAGGTAATGATGATCTCGGCGAGCTCCCCAACCCAGGTCCCTTTGTGGGAAGAGAAGACCTCTCGGAGGGTGGGGAAGGTATCACCTCGAGATGGATCTCGCTGCCAGGCTCTCACTAGATGGCAGGGCCGGTGGTACCTCTCGTGGATGCCCTGTTCCTTTTGTCTCCGAGACGGTCCCGCTGTCCAGGCTCTCACTCGCTGGACAGGGCTGGTGGTACCTCTCGTGGAGGCCAAGTGTTTTCTACCCCTGGGGAGGCCAAGTGTTTTCCCATTAGCTGGCTTGACAGGTTGACCCCTTGGGGAGGCCAAGTGTTTTTTACCCCGAGGCCGTCTCGTCACCCAGGCTCCCATTAGCTGGCTTGACATGTGGACCCCTCGGGGAGGCCAAGTGTTTTCTACCCTGAGGCCGTCTCGTCATCCAGGCTCCCATTAGCTGGCTTGACAGGTTGACCCCTCGGGGAGGCCAAGTGTTTTTTACCCCGAGGCCGTCTCGTCACCCAGGCTCCCATTAGCTGGCTTGACATGTGGACCCCTCGGGGAGGCCAAGTGTTTTTTACCCCGAGGCCGTCTCGTCGCCCAGGCTCCCATTAGCTGGCTTGACAGGTTGACCCCTCGGGGAGGCCAAGTGTTTTTTACCCCGAGGCCGTCTCGTCACCCAGACTCCCATTAGCTGGCTTGACAGGTTGACTCCCCTTGGAGGGGCCAAGTATTTTCGGCTCTAAGAAGCCCACTCAGCGAATACGTTGGGTTGGACGTTTCTTTCCGAGCTTGTGCAACAATCTCGAAAAGAGCGGGGATTGTGTACAACCCCGTATTCGCGAAGAGTGGGCCCGAAGCAAGGCACAAGACTTAGTGCACGTTTTTAAGTTTTTTTGGGAGTTTTGCACTCCTTGAGGCCAATTTTAGGTGGACCTGCGTAACATACTAGTAGGGGAGGAAATATTTGCTAACTCCCCCCTGGCCCCTTTGGAGAGTCGCCAGCAGGCCGCTCAGCTCGCAAGCAGGCAGCCTAGCTCGCAAGCAGACCGCCGTCTCGCCAGGGCTCAGCTCGCTAGACCGCCGCCTAGCCCAGGCCGCCAGCTCGTCAGGCTGCCGTCTCGTCAGAGCCGCCAGCCTCGCCCAGGCCGCCAGCTCGCCAGGCCGCCGTCTCGCCAGGGCTCAGCTCGCCAGACCGCCGCCTCGCCCAGGCCGCCAGCTCGCCAGGCCGCCGTCTCGCCCGGGCTCAGCTCGCCAGATCCGCCGCCTCGCCCAGGCCGTCAGCTCTCGTCAGAGCTCAGCTCGCCAGACCGCCGCATCGCCCAGGCCGCCCCCGCTTCCCGTCTAACCGCCAGGCCGCCCGGTTTGAGAAACTACCCCGGGTGGACTGCATTTAACCGCTTAGAACAACGGGATTTGGCTGTTGGCAGACCATTCCGGGGCATTTTGGTAATTTTCAGAGCAGTGGATGTTGGTTATTTGCAGACCATCCCCAGAAAACTATAAATAGGCCCTTATGGGTGCCTTGGAGAGGATCACTTCATCACTTCTTCACTCTCTCTTCATCCTCCAAGCATGGGCGCACCCTAGGCTGCCCGACCGGTTTTGGGCGGAACTTGGACATGAGGGGCATGTGCCCGATCGGTTTTGTGCCGAACTAGCTCTGGACAGGAGGTCTTCTTCAAATCTGGACTGTCTGACTGATTTCCGGAAAGGTTGATGGAACGCATCATTGTGCTAATCTTCTAGCATTTTAATGTTAGGTACACGTGTAATCCATCGTGAAGGTTGATTTGGAGCTCCAATCGTCTTTTGTTGCTGAGGTAATTACTCTTGTCCCAGGTTTTCTGTTTTAGTTTGCTTAGGAGTTAGGAGGGTCACCCGTCTGCAAAAAAAATTTTTTTGGGGCGCTGCCCTGAACCCCCGCTCAAGGTGCGCTGCCCCGAAGACAGTACTTAGATTGTGTGCGACTTCAAATCCTAGTGCCACTCCTCCAAGGCACCCTAGCTCTGCATTGGCTATGGAGGAGGAGATCTCCAGTGTCTTCCGGGTGTGAGGTGGGACCTCCACGCTAGAGCCGAGGGTCTGTTCATAGTTTCCCAAGGGTCCGTACCCCCGAGTGTAGTAAGTGTGAGGTCTTCTATTGGGACCCCGAACTCCACAGAGGTCAATTTTGGCTTCAACAATATGTGCTGAATCCAGAAGTGAATTTTTAATCTTGTTTGTCATCTGCATAACTCGCATCAGAATATGCTTTTATGCATAAATGATTGTTCCTTTGAAACAATAGTCCTTTTCCCAGAGAGTCTTTTATGTATTCTAATATTTTTAAAGCATCTTCCAAATGACATTCTATGAGAGTCTGCATGAATTGATTGGCCCTTCCGATAGAGTATGAGATGTTAGGCATGGTTATAGTAAGATAGATGAGTTTACTAACTAGACGCCTGTATCGAGTAACGTCCTGTAGAAGGGAAGATGTCTCATCCCAAAATTTGTCAGCGCCCATTAGCATAGGATTCCTGGTAGGCTTTGTTCCAAGAAGACTTGTTTCTTTGAATAGATCTAGGGCATATTTTCTTTGAGAGAGAACTATGTTGTCATTGCGTCTTGTAGTCTTGATTCCAGCAAGTATTTGGGAGAACCCAAGTCTTTTGTAATAAAGTGTTCTCAAAGAGGTTTCTTTGTTATCTCTATTCTGAAAGAGCCATCTCCAGTAAAAAGAATGTCATTGACATAAACAGCAAGAACCACCAGCCATTTATCGGTCTTTCGTATAAAGAATGAGCGATCAACATTACTTCTGCAGAAGCCAATAGTTGAGACGACCTGACTGAACTTGTCAATCATGCTCGAGGGCTCTGTTTAAGACCATAAATGACCTTTCAAAACTTGCATACCTGAGACTCCCCCTGAGCAACATAACCAGGAGATTGCTCTATATAAACTTTCTTCATGTAAGTCGTCATCGAGAAAAGCATTTTTGGTGCATCCTCCGTCGCCTCCAATATGGTATGACACCACCTTGCGTTATGAAACTTTACTTATGCATTTTAATTTTTATTTATGCATCTTTTTTATGTATTCCCTTCGACCGTACTCTTGTTTGCTTGAAATTGCTCGGCTCGTCGACTTGACCGTCCGACGAGACCTTTAATAAAAAGGTCCGATAATTTTGGTAGTTAGGACGAAACGGGCAAGCTCAAAATTTAGTAAGCTTTTGAAAAGAATTTATGAGGGATTATTATTAAGAGGAAACAAATCTTTATCATTTGGCAAAACAATAAAAGGGGAGAATAAAATCTTTATCATTTTGGAATAGTCCCACTACTTGGAAGAAAATAAAAGAAGAAAATAATATTCATGGTTAAACCTATTAAAAAGAGGAGCCGGTCATTGAATAGGTAGCCTGGACAAGAGTAGAGAGAGGCGAATCATCGTCTCCCTCTATAGTGTCGCCCCTTAAATCCCAAAACGACAACTTCCTCTGCTGGACTTCGCGAAGCCCCCGACGACACTGCTACGCCTCGCCTCCTGACCCGCCGTCGACTGCAACCTTGTTTCCGACGGGCCATTGTTTCTCTGCGCCGACCTCTCGAACCACCGTCAACCGCGGCTCTGCGAGTCGAATACAACGGGCCACTGTTTCTCCGCATCGACCGCCGTCGACTGCGACCCCATTTTCGGCCGTCGTTACTCCCAATGCCGACTGCCTGCAACAACACCTGCCCGATCCCTGCATCTGCAGCCACACGGGATCGGCCGACGATCAAGCCTTCGCCAGTCAAGGAACAGGAGGCAATGTCATCCAAACAGCTAAATTCGTTTTGTTTCCGCCTATGGA
The DNA here is from genome assembly GCA_039583875.1 of Platanthera guangdongensis. Classification (NCBI taxonomy): domain Eukaryota; kingdom Viridiplantae; phylum Streptophyta; class Magnoliopsida; order Asparagales; family Orchidaceae; genus Platanthera; species Platanthera guangdongensis. The sequence goes on from CM077148.1 coordinate 182,738,414, forward strand.
GTTGGACCGGATAAGGCTCGTGTGGTAACAACACTCGCCCCTTGCGCTTACTAGTTAGCTTTAAATTTATGCAACCGTTAAATAATCAAGAGCTTGCCCCGAACGTTCTTGTGCCTTAATTATCGTTTAATTCATAAATTGTTGTTGTATTCTGTGCTTGTGAACGTCCAAATCCCGCCACGGCTCGAATCGTTAGCGTTGACGAAGTTTCCTGAATAACAAGTAACGGATTTTTGCGAAAGCTTGTCGGTAGGAGCAGTTTTGCGCGCGAACATCTCGAGTTGGCCCGCTCGGTCTTCTTTTCAAAATTAAACATCCCCTTAATTTTCAAAACTCTGAATTTTTTTATAATAAATAAAATGTTTTTTCTATAAAATATTTAATATTTGGAGCCCTAATTTTGGTTTACATCAATTTTTGACGTTAAGCTGAGACATTTGCCAACGTCAGTTGACAACGACGGAGAAGAGCACTCGCATAGTACTGATACAGGCAATCGAAGAGAAAGTATCAAAAAATCAACATCATATATGTGGGTGAATTCCTTGGCAACCAGACGAGCTTTGTAGCATTCCACGACGCCATCAGGGAAAAACTTGATGACAAATATCCACCTACATCCAACAATATCTCTTGTAGACGGAGTGGGAACAAGATTCCATGTTCCTCGTGATGCTAAGACACCTCATTCATGGCCGCTTTCCAGCACGGTATCCGAAGAGCTTCTTGATAGGAAGCATGGATGGTGGCGGTAGATAGTGCCCAAGTGAACTTGTTGCAAAAGTGACTGAGATGAGCATATGTGACAACATTTGTAAGATGATGTTTGTACATTCCCTGACGCCTTTTCGTAGAGCAATGGGAGCATCCAGGTCTGATTCAGCGACAGTGAAGGAGCCTTCTGAAGAGGAGACTGCTGGCCTAGGAGCAGACGACAGGATCTCCAGAGTGGAATGGGCAAGGATGGGTGGAGGAGCGGGGCGGCGACGATAATGATAAGGAAGTGGTAAAATAGGTGAAAGAAGGGTTGGAGTAGGTGATAGTTGTGGTATATCTGGTGAAGGAGCATGAATGGCAGGAAACGTGGAAAAAGATGTTGGAGGCAGAGTAGTGGTTGGGAGGAGAGGAGAGAGGGCAGGAGTAAGAGACACATGTTTCTTGGAAAAATATGGGGTAGACTCAAAAAAGGCAACATCAACTGAGATATGTTGATGTTTGGAGGCAGGGTCGAAACAACGATATCCCTTCTGAATCGGAGAATACCCCATGAAGATATGTTTGATGGAGTGAGCAAAGAGTTTATCGCGACTAAAGGTAGAAATGTGGACTAATGCAGTACACTCAAACACACGTGGGGTGAGAAAAAAGGTGTATCAGTAGGATAAAGTATAAAAAATGGCGTTTGCCCATGAAGAGTGGAAGAAGGTAAACGGTTAATGAGAAAACAAGAGAGAAGAATGACATGACCCAATAAGATCAGGGAACATTCATCTGACAGAGGAGCGCGCGAGCAACATCAAGTAGATGACGATTGTTTCGCCATGCCATTCTGTTGGTGTTGAAGTTAGTGATCGGGCGGTCTGGCGGTCTGGCTTGGCGGGTTGATGACCGCACGGTTTGGCGGTTACCCTTCAGCGGTTTGGTTGTTGTGTGTTGCTGTCTGAGGTCCAAGCGGTCTGGCGGGTTGTCTCTGGCGACTTGGAGACCGGGCGGTCTAGCGGTCTCTCATGGCGATCTCTCTCTCTCTGGTAGTAGCCGAGCGGTTAGCCCTTCTGCCTAACCGCGCGGCTTGTGCGGTTTGTAAATGTATAGTCCGCGTGTGTCATGTAAATTTTTAGTCTCACATCTCTTATTTGTATTCTCTCTTCTCTCCCTCATTCTATATAAGGGAGGTCATACCTTTGTAATAGATACCTTTTTCGGATAATAAAGTTTCAGTTAAAACCATTTCGGTTTGTTTTTTGTTCGATTCTTACATGGTATCAGAGGGCTCGATCTCCTCCTCTTGATTATGTGCCTTCCCTGTCCGCGCGGCTTGTCTCGCCGGTTTGCACCCTGTCCGCGCGGCCTCTTCCTCTCCTTGTCGTTGCCCTCTGTCTGCGCGACTTTTTCCTGTTCTAAGTCGCCGCCTCCTGTCGCAGCGCCCTGTTTTGCTCCTGTTCGCGCGGCCTGTCCTCTAGCCGTCCGACTTCTTCCCCTCTGCTTGGGTCTGCAGCTTGGTCGTGGCTTTTTTGGCCGCTAGTTTCTACCCTCGTGACCGCTGCAGCTTTTCTTCCTATTCGTGCGGGTTGTTTCCTAACCGCCCGACTTCCCTTTTCCTGCTCGTATGGCTCTTTCTGATGCCTCTACTGCCACCACCCCTGTTACCACTCCGGCTCCGCCTCTTCCACCTACTCCTTCCGAGAACCTTGGGACCGTTTCCAAGCTTGTTGGCTCCAACTACCCGGATTGGAGCGTCTCTTTCACCTTTCTACTTCGCTCACAACGCAAACGCCACCATCTCGTTGATGACCCACCTCCTATCACTTCACCTCTCTTTGATGACTGGGATGCGAGTGACGCGCTTGTGCGTACTTGGCTCGCTAACAGCCTATCCGATGAGTGCCTTCCCGTCATCCGTCATGATGAGACGGTCAAGGCCGCTTGGCTTCATCTTGCCGCTCTGTACTCCAAGGGGGCTCAGACGTCCCGCATTTATACGTTGTATGCAGACCTCTTTGCCTGTCCTACCTTGTCTCCTGCTGCTGCCTACCAACAGGTTCAGGCTCTTGGGGCTGAGATTCTTCAGAATCGCCCCTTTTCTGCGGATTTGGCTCAACAACACAAGCACTTCCAGGAGCTTCTGGTTGTGTGTTATCTGCTCCGGCTTCCTGATACTTATGACATGATCCGCCAGCAAATTCTGGGTGAGGCCGAATCTCCTACCTTAGATGTCACCGCTGCCTGCATCGCTGCTGTCACCTCTCTCCTTCAACGCCCTCTTCTGCCCGCTCCTCCACCACCGGACAACTATTCTCATCACACTCAACGGAGTGGCTCTGGTAACCGCAGTCACCAGTCTGGCAGCCGTGCTTCTTCCCGCTACCATTGCTCTCATTGTGTCCGCACCGGACATACTTCCGACCGCTGCTGGACGAAGCATCCCCATCTTCGCCCCTCCGGTGACTCTTCCAAGCCGTCTGCCTCTGTTGTAACATCCTCAGGTAGTGCCCACATGGTGACTCAAGGTAAATGACTCATCGACTCTGGTGCCACTAATCACATGACGGGCAATCCTCAGTGCTTCTCTTTACTCAAACAACATGATCGGTTGCCCCCGGTCCTAGTTGCGGATGGTTCTCCCTCCCCGGTTCATGGGACGGGAGTGGTTCATGTTACTCCGTCACTACGACTAGCGGACACTCTCTATGTGCCCAAGTTTCCGTGCAATCTCTTGTCTGTTACCTCTTTATGCAAGCAACTTCAGTGTTCTGTGACATTTACTCCGACTTGTTGTTCTTTTCAGGATCCGAGCTCCCACCGGACGATTGCTACTGGGACTGAGAGCGGCGGCCTCTACTTCCTCGACAACGTTTTCGCCTTGTCCGCCTTCTCCTCTTCTTGTACGGATCTTCTCCGGTGGCATCTCCGCCTCGGTCATCCTCCACCACGATTTCTACATCAGCTTCTGCCCCACCTCCCTCCGTCTAGTACTCCTCTCCAATGCGACGTCTGTCAACTCGGCAAGCATCACCGTTCCTCCTTCCCACCGAAGCAAGGTCGGAGCTCTACTCGTCCTTTTGATCTTGTCCACTCCGATATCTGGGGACCTGCTCCTACCCTCACCATTGGTCGGGGTAGTTCTTATTTTGTCACCTTTATAGATGATTTTTCTCGATGTACTTGGGTGTATCTCCTCCGAGATCGCTCTGAACTTTTAGATGTATGAATCTCTTTTTATCAGTTAATTAAAACTCAGTTCAATGTTTGTATTAAAACATTTCGCTCCGACAATGCTAAAGAGTATTTGAGTCATGCTTTTACCTCTTTTTGTGTGCAACATGACATTATTCATCAGACTAGCTGTGTTTACACCTCCCAACAAAATGGGGCGGCGGAACGCAAAAACCGGCACCTCCTCGATGTGGCTCGCACATTGATGACCCAGATGCATGTCCCTCGCTCTTATTGGGGCTATGTCGTTCTCCTTGCCTGCTACCTCATCAATCGCATTCCATCCACCGTTCTCCACGGGAAAACACCATTCTCCATTCTGTATCCGGGCAAGGAGCCTTTTCCTCTCCCTCTCCGAATCTTTGGATGCACTGTATTTGTGCATACCCCATCTGCCACCCGTGACAAGCTATCCGCTCGCTCCACCAAATGTGTCTTTCTGGAGTACTCCACCACTCAGAAAGGCTATTGTTGCTTTAACCCTGTTCTTCGTCAGCAGTTCGTCTCTGCTGACGTTACCTTCTTCGAGAATGCCTCCTACTTCTCGGCTGACTCCTCTCTTTCCCCCGCTTCCTCTCATCCTTCCCCAGCTTCTGACTCTCCTGCTATTCCCTTCGTTCCCTCGTCTCCTACCGAGATATCCACCCCTCCGCCATCTCCGTCCCTTCCTCTCGCTCCACCTCTCTCTCCCACTTCTCCACCACCGTCCCCATCCTCTCCGCCGCCGTCGCTCTCTTCTCCCGGGCCAGCTCTCTCTGCCACGGACGCTCCGGATACCGAGGGGGCCACCGACCTGGATCTCCCTGTGGCCCTTCGCAAAGAGGTGTGGACATGTACCCTACACCCCCTTGCTGCTGTTGTTTCATATGATCGTCTTACCCCTTCTCGCAGGGCCTTTGCGCTGGCTATCTCTGCCCTTGCCACGCCTCGTTCCTATCAGGAGACCTTGTTATTCCCCACTGGAAGCTGGCCATGGATGAGGAAATGGCGACCCTCACGGAGCGGGGTACCTGGACTCTTGTTCCTCCTCCCTTCGGCACTGATGTTGTTGGCTGTCGCTGGGTCTTTGTGGTCAAATTTGGCCCCGACGGCACGGTGGACCGTTATAAAGCTCGCCTTGTTGCTAAGGGCTTTACTCAAACATATGACGTTGATTACTTTGACACTTTCTCTCCGGTGGCTCGTCTCAGCACCATCTGAGTCCTCTCTGTGGCGGTCAATCGAGAGTGGCCGATTTCGCAGCTGGATGTCAAGAATGCCTTCCTTTATGGTGACCTTCAGGAGACCGTCTATATGAAGCAACCTCCGGGGTATGTTGCTCAGGGGGAGACACACGTATGCCAGTTGAAGAAGGCAATCTATGGCCTCAAGCAGAGCCCTAGAGCTTGGTTTGACAAGTTCAGCGGCATCGTGGCGGCCGTTGGTTTTGTGCGCAGCTCTGCCGATCACTCGTTATTTATTCGCAAAACCTCCTCGGGCCTGGTGGTTCTTGTTGTGTACGTCGATGATATTCTTCTCACTGGCGATGATCAGGAAGGGGTAGCCTTGACAAAGCGGCATCTTCGTCAACATCTGGTCACGAAGGATATGGGCTCTCCGAAGTACTTTTTGGGGATTAAAATCTCTCGGAGAAGACAAAACCTGCCCGATGCCCCATGCCTATTGGAGAAGACAAAACCTGGACGGATGATTCGCCCCTTCTTTCAGATACTACGCGGTACAGACGTCTAGTTGGTAAGCTCATATATCTCACAGTGACCAGTCCCGACATTTCCTATGCTGTGGGGAAGGTGAGTCAATTCATGCAAGCTCCTAAGCAGTGCCATCTACAGTCCGCCTTGAGAATCTTGGAGTATGTCAAAGCAGCGCCTGAGAAAGGATTACTCTTTCAGAAGAATGGTCACCTGAGAGTTGAAGCATACTCAGATGCGAGTTACGCTGATGACAAAGGGGATCGCAAATCTACCTTCGGTTTCTGCACCTTTGTTGGGGGAAATCTGGTAAGCTGGAAGAGCAAAAAGCAGTCTGTTGTTTCCAAGTCCAGTGCTGAAGCAGAGTATCGGAGTATGACATCGACCACTTGTGAGTTAAAATGGCTACGAGATCTCATGCTGGATTTAGGAGAGGTCTACAACCATCCTCTACCTATGTTTTGTGACAACAAGCCTGCCATATACATCTCCAAAAAATCCAGTCTTTCATGAAAGAACCAAGCACATTGAGGTCGACTGTCATTTCATTCGTGAATAGATTTTGAAAAAACAAATTTGCACTCCCTTCGTCACTTCTGACAAAGAGCTGGCTGACATCTTCAACAAGCCAGTATCTACCTCTTTTCTTCATATTTGTGACAAGCTGAGCATGATTGATATATATGCTCCAGCTTGAGGGGGAGTGTTGAAGTTAGTGACCGGGAGGTCTGGCGGTCTGGCTTGGCGGGTTGATGGCCGCACGGTTTGGCGGTTACCCTTCAGCGGTTTGGTTGTTGTGTGTTGCTGTCTGAGGTCCAAGCGGTCTAGCGGGTTGTCTCTGGCGACTTGGAGACCGGGCGGTCTAGCGGTCTCCCATGGCGATCTCTCTCTCTCTGGTAGTAGCCGAGCGGTTAGCCCTTCTGCCTAACCGCGCGGCTTGTGCGGTTTGTAAATGTATAGTCCGCGTGTGTCATGTAAATTTTTAGTCCCACATCTCTTATTTGCATTCTCTCTTCTCTCCTCCATTCTATATAAGGGAGGTCATACCTTTGTAATAGATACCTTTTTCGGATAATAAAGTTCAGTTAAAACCATTTCGGTTTGTTTTTTGTTCGATTCTTACAGTTGGGATGTATCTACGCAACTGATTTGATGAATAATACCATTGTTGGTGCAAAAAGATAGGAATTATTGGCTCATATATTCTTTAACATTATTGGTGCAAATAATTTTGATGGGACAACCAAGTTGAGTGTGAATTTTATTATAAAATTTTAAAAATGTAGAGATAAGTTTGGAGTGTTCTTTTAAAAGATACACTCAAGTACATCTAGAGAAATATCAATAAAAGTTACAAAATACAGATTGCCCCACCAACAGATTTTGTGGGACTGGGATCCCAAATGCCCAAATGAAAAAGTTCAAAAGGACAAACATTACTTTTACACTGTTTTGTCGGGAAGGAAGTACGGTGATGCTTGGCATATTGACAAGCCTCACATTCTAAAGCATAATCAGCACAAAAAGACGACATGAGCTGATGGAGGAGACACAACAGTGGATGACCAAGACGTGTTGATGCCACTGGAGAAGGGAAGATGTCATAGTAGAGGCAGAGAAAGGTGGAATGTCATTGAGGTAGTAAATACCGCCGCATTCAATCCCTGTAGCAATCATCCTCTTTGAGTGAAGGTCCTAAAAATAACAAACATTGGAGAAAATGAGATAAATCAGTGTAATTGTCGTGAAAAAGCATTAACAGATAGCTAATTGCAAGAAAAATTGGGAACGAATAGACTGTCGTCCAGTTGGAGGAGAGAGGCAGTAGTCACATCTTCAGAGCCGCATACTGGAGCAGGAGAGCCATCATGCCACAAATATTGAATGTAACCGATTATGTTTCTCGAGGTGCGAGAAAACAAGAGGGTTTTCAGTCTTATGATTTGTGGCACCTGAGTCAATGAGCTACTTAGCTTGAGTATAGCAACATACACTACCTGATGAAGTTGCAGTGGTGGCAGATTGCTTGGAGGATTTAAGGAGAGCATCCATATCGGCAAATTAGAACCAACAGCCAGATTTTGGTGGTGCAATAGTCGGAGATGTGACCATTGATCAACAAAAGATGGAACTCCGCAAGAACTCAATAGCGGCATGGGAGAACTCGCGAGACGAGCTTGAGTTGAGAGGCGGCGAGCATTAGTGAGAGGCTGCGAGTATGCAAGTATACAACAGAACTCACTGAGGCTTATTGTATGCGAGTCCCAGCGAGAGGCTTATGAGTATCCAGCAGACGGCTGAGAGGCAACAAGTATGTGAGTATACAACAGAACTCGCAGGACCAGTGAGAGGCTGCGAGAACACGCAGAACTCGTAGGATTTGCTATATGCGACTATTCCGCAACCGCAGACGTTGTTGTGAGGCGGCGAGTACTAGTGTGCGGTTCACACCTCCGAGAAGCTGCTGAAGATGAAGAAGTCAATGACAGGGAAGAGGAGGACGATCTGGAGATCTGCAGAGTGAGTACTCACGGAAGACTAACCCGCAGATGCAGGGTCTACCAGAAAATGCATAGAAGAACTTGCGTAATCATTGGGTGTCTGGGAAGAGGACGATGGTTGACAATACCGGGTACTCACCCGAGCAAGTGAATACAAACAACATTTGACGAGAAGCTTCGAGAACAAAGAGTAGAAGTATCGAATGTTGTGAATTCCGCGTTGTTCAGAAATCCTATAGGGGGTGCAATATCGGGTGTGGAAGCTGATCGGGCTGGGAGAGCAAGGTGGCGAGTACCCTGAGGGGGGGGGGGGGGGGGGGGGCCAGCACTGTGAAACTTTAGAGGGGGTGTGAGGGAGAGATCAACCTAAAGGAATGCTTTCTTGTGAGGCCGTGGCTGTTACACGAAATTGGAAATAATTTTGTGTGAGGCCGGGAATATTTACAAGAAAGGAGAGTTACAAGAAAACTTGTATTATCTCTGATACCATATTTGAACTTGAAATAAAGGAGATTTATTATTCCAAATGATCTAGTTTATTACATGAGAGAACCCTTCTTTATATAGAGTAGAGAAATAAAAAATCACATTTGGTGATGTGGGACTAACTACTATAAGAGGAGAATATAAAATGGGCCTTTTAGATGGGCTTTAAGCTCTTGGACTTTCAATAGGCTTTAACAAGCACATTGAGCAGTATCAATTTTAACACCCATAGCTAACATTCTAAATGTCTATATGACTCAATTTAATACATTGTTTTGCAGTAATTTTCCTGATAGCGTTTTAGTAAAGATATCAACCAATTGATCTGCGGAGGTGTCAAGTGGAGTGGATATGATTTTAACATGAACTCTCACAAAACATGACAATAATCTCAATATGTTTTTCATGAAAACTTGGCTTACAAACAATACGAATAGCAGATTGGTTGACACATTGTTAAAGCAAAGTTATAACTTCAATTCCAAATTCCCTTATGATGGACTTAAGCGAAATAATATCATAAGTAGCAATACATATTACCATGTATTTATTTTTCAGTGGACAACATATTGCAACAGGCTATTTCTTTTTTTCCATGAAACGAGATTTCCCCTGGAAACACGCAATTACCACATTTAGATTTTTTTAAGAAGATTCATACCAATCTACATCATAGTAACCTAAAAATCTAAATTTCCCTAATCTTTCTACATAATACTCTAGTGATCCTTTCAGATATCTAACTACTCATAATGACCATTTTTTGGTGCATTCATAAATTGGCTCACCATAGATACGTTAAAAGAGATGTCAGATCTGATAATAGTCATGTAAATCAATTTTCTAACGAGTGATGAGATCAGGAATCGTAAGAGGTTGACCCTTATCAAACGCCGCACGGGTCCACGTATGCAGGAGGCAGAGTTGGAATCGCCGCGTAGATGATCTGAGCTCGTGATCCTGTTCAGAGCGATTTTCTGTTTTTTTTTTGTATTTTTACATGTATTATTAGAGGTTGAAATTTCGAATGATCTAGACCGTTCATAGTGATCTCTAAATCTATAGATTTTTTAGGCATTGCAGATTTTGGACTTGAATTTCAGGTTCTTGCAATCTCACCATAGTACCTACTTCGTGGATTCTTAGTGTTGAAGCCTAAAACTTCATTTTCCCCACTTGCAGAAGAGCGCTGCTGCCCCCCTTACCCACAGCTGTTCTTCCACAGTTTCACCTGCCACCACTCTACAAAACAGTTGATTAGCGGTTTTACACTTAAAACAGCGTCCGGACCTCTACTCCCCATCACTTCCTCCCATTATCCACGTAAAACAGCCCAGAACTGTCTAATTCCCATTTACTTGTACAGTTAACTGCTGATATAACTGTTCCTCTCCTCTGCCTTCATGCAAATAATTCTCTTGGACGAAAGGCGTCTATGCTGAAGCCTGAATGCCAATTCCCTTAGACTTCTTCTCTGGCTGAAACTCCACATAATTACAGAATGTGTGCACGCCTGCCCCTGCCTTCTCCTTTCCGGCACTCCAACTATCCATCCCTTCCCTCCAAAACTTCTATCCATCTCAAGTCACCCGCATAACTGCCTCCATAACCCTGTCCTTGTCCAAATTCCCTTCTCAGGCCACCAAATACATCAAATCCTTGCCAGAACTCTGAAATCAGTGCGGAACTTGCGACCAATTGACTTTCCAGCTGTCAAAAATCAGCAGTCTATCACTTTTCGGGACTCAATAACTTGTGTAAGTTCTGATTTGAAGTGAATATTATTTTTAATTGATTATGTGGTGAAAATACATATGATTTGAGATATTAATTTGTAATAGTTTGTGTGATTTCAATTCTACTTGAAAGAATCAATTCTAAAAACTAATCTTTATTGTGTATGTTTGTGAATTCTTCTATTAATTTCAGAATTTATTGCGCTTGAAAATTGGAAATAATTGTATGAACCTTGCATCATTTAAATTCACACCAACACCACATTATCATTCATTCTTTAGAGTTCTGTTAGGGCACAATTGTACATCCATCCTGGATCAGCGAGTCTTTGAAATTTCATTTTTGTTTTAGATCTTAAGGAGTCTTGTTTGTGATTATTGTAATTTGAATCAATAAAACTCTCAAAGATGTTAAGGAATCTATGATGTATTTTTGTTGATAAATCAAAATGGCCATATGAGACTTAAGCTCGTATAGTCCTAAAATAATGAAGGAGTTCCAGGTCTTTAATTTCAAAGGCAGATGCGACAAACCTTTTTTATCTCAATGATGTGTTTAGCAGTGGATTTATAAGAACAATATCATCAACATAGACCCGGAAAATCATAATGAGTAATGTGCTTATAAATACATTGGGATCATACACACTTCGGTAGAAGTCAATTAGATGCAGTTTTCTACTAAGTTTCACAAACCATGCATCTATGATTGCTCATAAATTAAATAGCCTTTTATGTCCTCAAGCACAATCATAACTTGTGATGATAGGAATTTCAGGTGATGAGCCATATAATTTTTTTTTTAGTTCACCGTAAAGAAAAGTATTTTTTTTCATCAAGCCGGAGAAGAGGTCAAACGTGATAAACAAAAATTGATAAGATGATTTGAGCAAAATTAGGTTGTGCCACAAGGGCAAATGTCCCCTGATAATCAATTTTCTTAATTTGGGTAAATCCTTTGACTGCCTGTTTATTTTTATCTCTCAACAATGTCATCTTGATTGTATTTTATTGTAAAAACCCATTGACATCTCACCACGCACTGTCTCTGAGGGACTTTAAAAACTTCCTTGGTGCATGGTTTTTGAAGCTATAATTTCACCTTTCATACTTTATTTCTATTTAGGATTAAGAAGAACTTCAGAAAAATGATTATGAATAGAAATAGATGGCACAATATTAATGTACTGTTTGGGGCTCCCATTTGCGATCTCGTAAGCGGCGGGACGAGAGGTGAGTTTCGGAGGAGAGCAGCCTTCCCCTTGGAGGAACTCCGGCCACCTATGTCGGCTGTGGTGATGTAGGTCGGTGGATGAGTGATGCTGCGACACGGTTGGGCGGCGCGAGTTTGAGTTATTGTGAGCGGCTAAGGCTACGAGAAGTTAACGAGGGGAAGAGAGGAAATTAAGAGAGATATTTTGATAATAACTTTTGCTCCCCTCAAACACAAGCCAACCCCCAACCTAATAACCGGTTGGTCCAACACTCTTAAGATGTGCAAAATCCCCTCTCACTAAGCTTAACATCACACAAGGTAAATAAAAGCGCAACATAAACATATGAATTTATAAAGCGGTTAGTTGGAATCCCCCAGCATGATGTGTTGCGCCTGCATGAGATCCCCAATCGTGGATCTGTAACATCTCCGCCCTCCCAGACATCAAGCTTGCACTCAAGCTTGGCGTGGGTTCCCCGAATTGCCCTTCCCCGGGTCCCCGTCGGAGGGATCTTCGACCTCTAGCCAGAAGAGGCATGAGCATCGGTGTCCACTACTGTAAGTTTCGTCACAATAGTAGCGAAGGCTTTAATGGAGATCAATTACGCGACCGTTTAGATATTTGTGAGTTTGATAATTTTTGGATCGTCAGATGGACGATCAAAGATCGTGATCGCATCTAACTCGATTTTTCATATTATATGTATTTTTTCTTATATTTTTAGAGTTACGGTTAAATTATTTGTAGTGTGATCATGACCATTACATTTATTTAACCTAATTCCCCCTTTATATTCACTAACAACTGCATGAATGGGGCATCAAGAGTTTAGGCTTAGAAAATCCCGAGTCACTTGGTCACGAGAGGTGCTGACTCCTCCCCCCTCTTGGTGTCGACACCGGGCGCCACCACCGCCTCTACCACCCTCACATGCCGACGCCTGAGAGTCCCGACTCCATCAAGCGCGTCGTCGTCTCCGTCATCTTCATCGACACTGATTGCAACCTTCCACGATCCCGGGAATCCTCCCTTCCACCATTCCCATCCACGGGATTCACCAGTCGTTTCTCTTTGGATCCACCTCCGACATTCTTCCTCGTCATCAAGACCCTTCCCTGCTACAGCCAGCCTTCCCTCGGCCCTCTCCCACCACCGCACCTTCTCTCTGCATCCCCTACAGCCGTCAACAGCCCCCCTTCATTTACACGACTTTCTCTACTTCCCAAACCTTCCATTGCTGCCTCCAACACTCCTACCAACCTCCTCCATTCTCCTACGACCTTTCCCACCCTAAAACACCTCTGAATAACCATTTTCCCATAGTTTTCCCCTTCTCCTTCCCGGCCCTCCACAACCCTCTTCCACTGAAACCCACCCCCAAACACCTCTATGAAGCCCTACCTTCCACAACGAGCTACTATCATCATCCTACAATCCTTCCAGCCTCTCTAAACAACCCCAAACTCCTTTTCTAGCCCCAACCCAGCCCAAAACTGCAGCATTTACATTTATGGAATGCCACCACCTTTGTCGACATAAATTACTTGATGAGCTTTTACTTTCTAGTGTTCATTTCTCCGCATTGGATGGATATCCTGTATTACTAGTAATACTTAGGTTAAATTAATTTGACTGTTGCATTTCTTTATTGGCATGCAAAATTTATTCGCTCCGCATTTCAATTTCAGTGCACTCTCTATTAATTTCGCAAATGTCGTATTTACTAAACTTGAATGTTTGTGCTTAATTGAGATTAGAAGTGCGACAATTTTAAAATTAATATTGTTTAATTAATTGCTCGTCAGACATATTTGCACGATTGAGATGTGACATTTGCATTAGGGTTTATGTTGTGAGTTTTTGTTCATTGGATTTTGTGTTGCTTGTGCGCTTGCATTCATCCACATTTTCATTTTAGGGTTCTAAGATTCGTCATCGGTCCATTATATTCATCACGTACTTATTTACATTATATGTAGGGTTAGGGCATCTCTTATTTGTCCACTTATAGATTCATCCTGCGTCAGACCCTTAGCTCTGCGGTCAACCATCTCTTGGGCTGACAGGAGGCGGATTGTGGTCGACCGATCGCCATCCCTGCCCTTACCCGGACCAATGACGGACTGGGGGGGGGTCGCACAAAACTCCTTGGAGGGTCCTTTGCTGTTGCGACGCCCCAAATGCGGGTGATCCATCATAATACGTTTCTCGACGATGTGTGTGAGGCTTACGACATTCGTGAGGTCCCGCGGGTTCTAAAACTCAACATCCAAACGAAGGTGATCGTGGAGTTCAACGGTGAAAATAGGTACCTAATGTGCCGTCGACACAAACGAGCATCCACATCCATTTTAAATAAGGCGCAAGGCACACCAAGATGCAAAGTGGTCTTGGAGCTCAGGCGCAAGACTCAAGGCGCATGAGCGTGTCTGGCGAAAGTAAGGTGCAACCACATCCATTTTAAATAATCAGCATCAAACATCATTTCAGCTCGATTAAATTCTTCATCTTGTCTCAACGCACAATTATCTTTCATGAACACTAAATCAATAAAAAATTATTGAGTTCTTAATTTTTTTTTATAATTTTAAAAAAAGAAATTTACAACAAAAATCTCACACAGATGCATCTTTTATTTTCTAAAAGGTGCAAATAAGCAAATAAGGCGCACAGAGGCGCAAACCTCTGAGCCTGGTGAGTCTGGAGCCTTAGGCGCGCCTTTAATAACAGTGTATACCTCATCAAGTTCACCATGGAGAAAGACATTCTTCACATTGAGTTGGTGGAGGTCCCAGTCCATGTAAGCAGTGCACGAAAGCAACACCCGAATGGAGCCCATCTTTTCCACAGGAGCAAAGGTCTCCTGGTAATCAACACCCTGGGTTTGAGTGTAAGCTTGAGCAACCAGACATGCCTTGTGTCGTTCAACCTTACCGTCCTGGTTCTGCTTAACAGAGTAAACACACTGTGAACCAATAGGTTTCTTACCAGGAGGAAGGGAAGAAATATCCCATATGTGATTCTTATCCAATGCAGACATTTTATCTTTCATCGTCCGGGTTCATACCAGTATGCGCAAAGCTTCCTGCCACGTTATTGGAATAACAATCAAGGAGAGAGAAGATACAAAGTCCTGATGGCTCGGACAAAGATGGCAGTAAGCCACATGATTAGAATTGGGGTGTTGAGTTCAAGAAGCTTTACCTTTCAGCAGTGCAAGTGGGACATGAAGATTAGCATCATCAGAATTTGAGGCTAAAGTGGGCACTGGTAGAGGTGGAACTTTAGTAGCTTGTGTACCGACGGTGGTATACATGAGGAAAAGGGGAGACCGGAAGAGAGAACAAAGGATTGGGTAAGAGAATCGAGGACGGTGGTGGAGTGAAATCAGTAGCGCATGGTGGAGTGACAGAAGGAATAATGGGAAGACGGCGGCATTGGACTCAATATCACCAGTACTCTCCCCCTGACGAATAGAGTGAGTTGAAGGCTGAAAATAAGATTTATCCTCCCTGAAGGTAACATCCATAGTACAAAATGTGCGCCTGGAGGGCAGATGATAACGTTGATACCCTTTTGTTGTGGAGTTGCCAAGGAAGATACACTGATGGGCCCTAGGATCGAGTTTGTCTCGGTGTGATTGATGAACGTGGACAAAACAAGCACATCCAACGACACGGGGGGGGGGGGGGGGGGGGGGGCAGATGGGTGGTATGATAACAGTCATGATGGTGAGACAGGCGATATGAGTGACATAGCTAATAATACAAGATAGAAGACAGTTGATCATGTGAGAAGCAATGAGCACAACATCCCAATAGGACTTAGGGAGATGCATAGTGGCAAGGAGGCATCGAGCAACATCAAGTAGGTGTCGTTTTTTTTCGTTCAGCAACCCAATTTTGAGTGGAGATGTGAGCACAAGTAGTCTGATGGATTATACCATGACTAGCGAGGTAGGAACCGAAAGCGCAACGATCGTCATACTCCCCCATTATCACTCTAAAGGACCTAAATAGGTCAATCAAATTGGGTTTGCACCATTTTATGAAAAACTTGAAAATATGAGAAAACAACACTATTCTTTTTTAAGAGATGCACCCATGTGGTGCGAGAAACTCAATCAATAAAGGAAACAAAATAACGAAAGCCAACTAACGATAACACAGGGGAAGACCCCCAAACATCCGAATGTATTACATCAAAAGGAATGCTACTAGGAACTGATAGATGTGATGACGTATGACGCACATGTTTTGACATGTCACAAACATCACAGACAAAAGTTTTAAGGAAAGGAACAAAAGCAGTAAACAATTTTTGAAGATAAACAGGCAACGGATGTCCAAGACGCAGGTGTCAGCGGTGAACATCATCAGTAGTAACAGCAGAGCAAGAGAGAGCCGGGGAGGATAGATGGGAGTCCAGGTAGTATAGGCTGTCGCAGTTCCTACAATTGTCAATGTTTCGCTTCGTACTCATTTCCTGAAAGACACAAGTATTAGAAAAAAGATTACAGAACGGTAAGTGATCTAGTAATATTGTTAATAGAAAGTAAAGTTTGGGGAAAAGAGGGATCATGAAGAACCGTTGGGAGGAAAATAGTCAGAGAACAAGAGATGTGTCCCTTTCCCGCAATGGGAGACTAGCTCCCATTAGTAGATATGACCTTATCCTTACTAAACAATGGAGTATAGGAAAGAAGCCTGAGGAAGAACACGTCATGTGGTGGGTGGCACCCTAATCGATCACCCACTCAGAAGAGGAAGCATGGACAGCATGAGCAGTTGGCATAGCAATAATTGTCAGAGAAGTAGGAGCACCGGAAGTCTGATCTGGCTGAGAGTGAAGTAGGCGACAAAAAACATCCAACTCATGTGTAGTGAGCTGGCCTGGAGAGGAATGCAATGTCTCATCATAGACATCAGCTGAGTACGCAACATCATGAGACCGAGAACCACCCTATTTGTGGCCTCCACGTCCAGGTCCACGACCACAATCACGACCAGGATGAGCAAGGTGTGGGTGAAGTTTGAAGCACACCTCCCGAGTATGTCCCCGTAAACTGCAATAATCACATGCAGGCACTGTGTAGCCGGCACTGGGAACATAGGTGCGATCCACACTAGTCAGGGCGGAACGCCTGAAGGAGCAATAACACTGACGGACTTTTGACGGTCTTCATCCCCAAGAACCATACTGAATCCCTCCCAAAGTGACAGGAGAGGGGAGCGGTGAAGGATATGCGACTGCACCATATCAGACTCCATGTTAAGTCTCATGAGGAATACATGGAGACAAAAGCGGTCCTCCCGTTGTTTCAGTTGAACAGCATCCACAATACAAGCAGGGTAAAATGAGCAAAGTAGTCCAATTCCTGATGTAGGCGTTCGAACTCCGAGAAGAACGACGACATGATCATCGAGCCTTGCCGCAACTCAAAAATGCAACAGGTAAGCTCATAAAGTTGAGTAGAGCTACCAATCTGGGAATATATTTTTCGTGCCCAGGTCCAAATCTCGTGAGCTGAGTCCATCAACATATAACTCTGATATGCTTTGGGGGACATTGAATGAAGGAGCCAGGACACCACAAGGGAGCAACACTTCCATGAAGGGTCGGTCTTGAGGAGTTCCGTAATGGTTTCATTGATGTAACCGAACAGCTGGTGGCTGCGGATGACGTGTTGAGCAACGCGCAACCACTTGAGATAGTTTGTGTCATCTAAAGGAACCTTGGTAATCTTCAGAGAGCTGGAGTGTCTATGAAGCCGCTGAGAATCACTCATTTGTGGTTGGACCACATCCGGAGAGGATGCAGAAGAATACGGATCACCCATAACGGCCAACAAGAACTCACACAACAACAACAGAAAAAAAGAGGGCATTCGGCAAGCAAAGTAATTAGCCACCATCAGAAGGAAGAAGATTGGCGCTAAGAGACGGCAGCAGGTCGGCGCATTCAACAGTCGAAGAAGAAACAGCAGAGGACAACGACGGCAGGGAACTGTAGATGACAGCAGTCGAAGAAGATTGGCACAGGAAACCCCTTCCGCCGTGTTGTGTTCTTCAGCGGAGAAGGACGATCGATCTGGAGCAAATCCTGGCGCATGTCGGCGGGATCTGGAGCAATTTTGCGGGATCTGGCACTAGGTCGCGCAGAAGAAATGCATGGAAGGATGGCGGCGGTCCCGCTGCTTCATGGAAGGACGGCGGCGGCGTCCTTCTCAGCAATCGGCGGTGGCGAGGAGGCTGCCTAGCAGCCACATAGGAAGAGAAGCAGGAGACGGCGGCGGGGAACGAGCGCGGAGAAGGCCGGATTGACTGTGAGCGGGGACAGCGGGAGCGACAGGCGAGCGGACAGCGGCTAGGGTTTTTTCCCCTCTGATACCAAGTAGAATATCACAATTATATTTTTGATGGCAAAAACAGACCTTATAAGGCTTATATAGAAGCCGAAAAAATAACACGAGTTGGAACTACGACTAAAACAGTAAATACGAGATGACTTGAACCAGAAATACAAAATATAAAATAAGACTAAGTTCAACTTCTAAGTTTTACTTTATCTTTTGATAGAATGAGAATCATAGCCGATGTGTTTTGTTCGCTTATGAAATATTGGGTTCTCAACCATGTGAATTGACTTATCACTAAAGGGAGATGCAAAAACACAGCGAGAAGCACCCAGACTAGTCAAAATGATCTTAAGCCAAATCATTTTATACGCCGCAAGGGCCGTCGAGCAATATTCATCTTATGAAATGTGGAAAAAAACATATTTCTTGTTACCCTTCCATGTGATAAGATTGCCGCCAAATATGTTCTGGATTGGCGATCTTCAATAGATTATGTATAGTTAACATCAGAATAGGTTATAACAGAAAGAGTGGAAGAATATTGATAGATAATATCATGTAGTGGAGCACACTTGAGATCTTGAAGATTACATCCACTTGTTTGTAGGTGCTAGACCACGGAGTTTTCATGAACTGACCAACAACACTCATAATAAATGATATGTTGATGCACGACAAATTGATCATTAATAATAGGTCAAAAGCTTGGACGATTGGAGGTAGCTTTGAATTTGCGCATCTATGGATGGATCAAATGGTTTACACCTACAAATAACTTCATTTTGGGGAGAAAGTGGAGGAAATGTCCAAGAAGACCACGATCTTTTGTTTGAAAATAATTGGTCAAATGTAGTTTTACCTTTGAAATCCCTACAACATTGTCGTTTGTGATAATTGTATCTTCCATGTACACAAGCCGTGTCACACTGTCTTGTTGTAGATTATTGGTGAATAGAGAGAAGTCAAATTGGTTACGCTGCAAGCTAATAGTTTGGAAAACCTGGTTAATCTTCTCGAATAGACCCGTGAAGATTGTTTGTGGTCATACAAATTTTCGTAAATGGCTGGTAAGAGAATTTTCCGTACTCTCACAACAGGGTGGATATTGCATGCACACTATGTCATTGTTAAGGAATGCATTCCTGTCTAGTTGATGCAACTTCCAACGGTGGTGAACGACTGGAAAAATACCCGAACAATGTGTAACAGTTTTACAACATGAGAAAAATTATCTTTATAATCAATGCTATGTTGCTGTGTAAATCCTGGAGCCACGAGGCCCTGTCTCGTGGAGCTCAATCGAACCATTCGTCTTGTATTTAACCAAGAACACACAACGACAACCCGCACAAGAGGGGCAGGAGGAAAGGGATCGGATCCTAGGTATGATTAGCCCAGAGAGCCTACATCTCCTCATCCGTTGCAACGCACCACCCCACATAAACATGGAGTTAATTAAACCAAGCGAATTGTTAGAATCAAACAAAATGTTAGCTCAAGCACATTATGGGGTGTCTATTTAAACACCTAAAATCAATTGGTACTAGGTCGAGAGACCCAAGAACATATAAATTAAATATAAAACATGCCCCCTCATGTATTGCAACACACTGAACATGACACCTTATCACAGATGGACCAAGTGGGGCATTGGAATTTGGAAATGAGGGTGTGAGACATGGGTGAAGGATGCTTTAATACCAAATTAAATTCCAAGCATCGAAGCTAAAATCAATTGTTACTAGTGGAAAGGCTCAAGAGCTTACATAATACACAATGCAACACTTGATCCGCGAATGTGGGACTAAATATCCAACACATGGCAATATTGTTTTATAGTTTTCGATAAATCTAAACTTGTAGTTTTTTTCCTTCAGACATGTATTCATATTTTATTCTATTTAGCATTTCACAAAGCTATAATTGGGTTTTGTGAGTAGTATCTCTCTACTGTATAAATGCAGCCTGACAATCATGCCTTTCAAACTGATTTCATTTACTTTTTCGCCCCAACAGGAAAGTAGAAACGACGAGAAACTTAAGAAGAGCTGGCCATATTTCGGCGCGGTTGATGAGATCTTGTCAGCACCTCAAGAGGCAGCGAAGTAAAGCACTCGCATATCACACGCGTGCTTAAAATTTGTTTCACGCGTGCTTCAGTTTATTATCCAAGTCTCAGAAAGTTCAGTTTGCAGTCTTTGGGCTGACGAGTTTCGACACTGAATCCGACTCGAATATGGTTGATATTGTAGGTAGCGGCCTTGTATTCGTAATTTTTGTTTCAGATTCAGTGCGAATTATGGTACATTTCATCAGGTAAGAACAACCCCTGATCTATTTTGTGAAGAGTTGTAGACAAATGTTCATAATAAAGGGGTTTAAGTGAGTTTATGATTGCCATGATTATTTGTGTGTATTAGAATAGAATGAGGCTGGGTGCTCTAATTATCACTTGCAAATTAGGCTTTGTTTGGCATGGCATTTAATGCCACCATCAGAGAATGTATGTTTGGCATGACAACAGTTATAACCGCTGCGGAGGAAAAAATTAGTATTGAACGTAGAAGTGGATGAAATTCCAAAGTGAGGTCACAATTATCTTAAGTTAACACAAGCCAATTATTATTAAGAAATTATGTAATGTATCTCTTGTATGAAGAATATTATTTATCTTTTAATGATGTTTAAGAGGAACTTATGTGACAGTATGTGGTTCAAATTATTTGCAATTTAGTGAATTTTTGAATGGACAGGGTATTTTGCAATGTTATACCTAGCACATGAAGATGTGGTAAATTGTGAGATTATTATTGGCCCAAGCACATTTCATGAATTGGGCTGATTGTAGAATGATCATTTTATGTTCAAAACTTGATCATTTTATGTTTAAAAGGGGATCATTTGTGACCTTAAAAATGATTTTTGGACCTAAATTTAGGCTTGAGTGGTGAATTGAATAATCTCTCATGTTGAAGTTGAAGCACAATAAGAATGTGCTAAATGACTCTGTTTGGCAGTGTTTTTGCTCCATTGAGTTTGAACTAGATTATGGCTGCCAGAAAACTAGTTTGAACACAAAACTGAGGCTCGGTTTGGAAGGACTTATTTTCACCGGTCAAGCGGTTACGACCGCATGAAACGGACCTTAATTATGGTCTGATTCATGCGGTCGTAACCGCTTCACCGGTGAAAATAAGTCCTCCCAAACGGAGCCTGAATGGAGTTTCAAAAGTGAGTTCTGACTCGGTTCAGAACCACCGACGCTACTGTGCCAAATGAAGCCAAAAATCTTACAATTTTAGATGTTTTAGACTAGCACTGGAAGCTGAACAAATATGATGGTTAATCTTCTCATCACTTACACCAGATTGCAATGCGATCACATTTGCTTCACACTAAATTATGTTGTGATCCCGCTTATATGGTGTCGCATGATCATGTTTGTGATCCCACAAAATCAGGATTGATCTCGCAAGATCAATACCTTCCAGAGCCACAAAAGTGCCAACATGGGATCATAGTTTTTTTTCAAATATGATCTGCACAAATGATCAATATTGATCTTGCATAGGCTCCGTTTGGCACAATGATGGCAGTCGTAAACACATGGATTAAACTCTCATTCATTAAGGATCGCCCAACAAACATCATATGTTTGAACATAAAAGTGGATAACGTCTCTTAAGTGGACATTATTGAATGACAATTTAACCCTCATGTTCATGACTGCCGCCACCTTGCCAAACAGAGCCATACTCACACTAATGATCATCCCTACAATCAAAATTTGATAACGCATGATCACGTGCCAGCATCATGGCAATCCTCCGCTGATTTATCTTAGGAAAATGAAAAATTCTGCCACTCAATGTAAATCATTATTTAAATCCTCTTTGCTCCAAGCTTTTGTAGAGAACACAAATTCTACCATTTCTTCTTTACTTCTCTTCAGTATGAACAGCATGAAGCCTGTATGTAAACAGATGTAAAATTCCATACACCAAACCACTTATAAAAAGCTGATCAATTCTCATTTCTTCTGCCATATAACTAAGATCAGTTGGAAAACATAATAGAACATCTGCAAAATTACATAATGTAATGGCTCCTCATGCCTGGACGACAGCAACAGAGATTTCATCGTCTGTTGATGTATAAGAAGTCTCAACAATTTCTTCAACCTCGTCTTCCTCATCCGTGCTGTTGGGTTTTCCACGCGCAATGGTTGGACTTGAAACCTCTCTGAGTTTTGTCGTTAGCTGATCGCGAGCTTCATCGTCATTGGATAAATAGAGCTTCAGTGCATCTTTACGATAAGTTTTCTCATTCATGTAATAGAAACCCCCAGACCTTGTGATGAACTTGTGCTGCAGACCAAGATCTATTAATTCCGAGGCAAGGCATATACCCTTGCCGAATTCCAGCTCAAACTGAGCACTTCTGAATGGTGGGGCATGCTTATTCTTCACAATTTTCACCATAATTTGATTTCCTACAATCTTCATTAAAAAAATTCAAATTCAGTTAGATATTTTAAATTAAATTTTGTGTGTGAGAGAAAGAGAAGGGGGGAGAGCTATCATGTAGCAATCGCAGGTGAAATAATGAGCTAGAAATTATATACATAGTGAATAAAACTACACTCCTGATAACAAAAAGATGCTTCTGCGCATAAATTTAATATTACTAGAAATAAGAGTGCTTCCACATAATACAAGGAAAATGAAAAATAAACAAAAGACTGATCTTGTGTGTAATGCGAGTGACGCGTAGGTTCAAATGTGTGGTTTGCGGGATCCAATGAGATTTCTAGGATTTGGAGATTTGTGAACTTTGAGAACTTCAGTAGAGAGGGTAGGGGGAGACTGCTGTGGTGGTTCCAGTAGATTTGGAAGTACAGTGGAGCTGTAGACTTGTGGCTTAGGGTAATACCCAAACTTATGGAGTCTGACTACCAAGAGACCTTTGTCCAATTGCTAAAATGAACTATATTTAGGTGGGGTTCTTATGTGCTGCTTGTAAAGGTTGAGAGCTGCAACAACTAAATGTGAAAGAATGTTTTCCTTCAAGGAAATCTGGAAGGGGAGTTTATATGATTTTTTCCCGGGATAAACTCATAAAAATTCAAAACAGAGTTTGTCGTCTTCAGAAAACTGTCGATAGATTAAAGCAAACGCAAAAGGCTTGGTTTGGCAGATTCCAATAAGCCGTGCATTCTTTTGGTTACAAACAAGGGCATTTCGATTCTCGCAAGAGATGACGCAAAGATTAGTTGGTTGAAAAAAAAACTAGTGTAAACAATTTGATATGAAACTTTTATGCAAGCTAAAATAATATTTTGAGATTGACTCAATTTTTTAGGTAAGTTGAAGTAATTTCTTGAGATTGAGATTTTCAGATCAGAACATGGCATCTTTATATCTCAATGTAAGCATGCTATTGACCCCTAGTAAAGGAAACTGATAAGCTCGGATGGGACCTAGTTGAAATTCCGATTAAAGCTAATCACTGAGCTGGTGAAAATATAGATGAGAATAGGATTGACCTAGAGAGATCGATAGATGGATCTCCCGATCTGATACGTTCCCAGGAGAGGAGTCCGGCAAGGGGAAGGGCCGGCAGAAGCGAGGAGAGAAATAGGAGGGAGAGATTGAGAGAACTCTAGGGTGCAACCATAAATTACTTTCATCCAAAGATAATAAAAGAGCACAACACAACCCCTTATAGGTGTGGGGTGTGGATAACTAAAGAACGGGCGACAATAGTAAAGCATACATCATAACATAATACAAATAAGATAATCATGCCATAGGCGTGACTTCGGTCTCTCCTCCTGCAGACGGACCCGTTATCATCTTCCTCCGCGTGTAGACCTGCCACAGTGTCTCATCGACGTGCACGTCCGTAACACTATCTCACATTAGTGGGGATGGTGAGTAGATATATGCATGTCCTTCAGACCCAGCACCCAGAGGTTGTTCATCGGGTCTTGAGATTTCTAAAAAGGGCAGCTGCTCGGGGAATTCTTTCCCCAAAAATGATCATTCAGAGATCATAATTAATTGATGTTGATCGAGATGGATGTCATGATGATTGGAAGTCAACTTCGGAATATTGTGCATTAGTTAGAGGCAATTTAGTAACACGGAGAAACAAAAAAACAAAAATTAAAGTAAGATCTGGTGCAAAGATGGAGTATTGGGTTATGCTAGAAGGATTATGTGAGGATCAACGGTTGAAATTTTTCTTTGATAATCTAGGTCTCTTGGAGTGCAATCATATTCTTCTTTATTACCGCAATTAGAAAGTCATTAGAATTGCACAGAACACAATCCAATATATGGTATGACTAACATGTTGAAGTGAACAAAAATGTCATTAAACATTAAATAATGAAGGAAATGTGTGTACTCATTTTGTCCAATCTAAAGACAACTAGTATGTCTTTATCAAATGACTAAGCTACAGCACATTCACCAATAGCCTATCCAATTTGCGAATGATAATCATTTTTGCCCAACTTGAGAGAGGGACTTGAATATTACATATGTTTATTATTATGTATTTTTCTCAGTATTCATCAATATCTATTATTATTATGTTTTTTCCTAAGGGGAAATAAGATGAATTAGTTTGACCGTTCAACTAACACTAGCACAGTAGTAACCAAAGGAAATTTGAAGCATGAAAAACCCCATGCAGATTCATTGGTGATGGTTGAAAGTCTTTGTTCAAGGGTAACTAAACATCTTCTGAATTTATGAGCTTAGACTGTGTAGGGTTTAGTTGTTAGCTTTCAAGAATAACAATAACACATAGGATTTATAATGATTCTCCTATCTAGGATACATCCACTTCTCCCCTCTACCTATCTAGCAATGAGCTAGATTCGACTAACTTCTTCTATTTCCTCAACTCCTTGAGCTTACACCTCAGATCCCTTAGGATCTTATACCTCAGAGTGAGATTCACTCCTACAACTCAGACTAAATATAGTCCAACCTCAGGCTCAGCTGCCCTACCTCAAAGATATACCAAATCTCCAACCTTAGATCCCTCAGGATCCTACCTCAGATCCACTCTAGGATCCTACCTCAGATCTACTCAAGGATCCTACCCACTCAGAGACAACAACTCCTACCACTCAACCTTTATATTACAAGCTTACATCTAAGATCACCTAGTGATCCTACAGAAGAAATAAGGTTTTGTGGTGATTGACTCCAGAGAAATAAACCTCTAAGTCAACTTCCTGGACTGTGTAGAAACAGCTCTAACTATTCACGACAACAAGGATGTAGATCTTTCAAGTTGTTCTGCTTGTGTTGAGAAGAACTATTGCAAAACTCTGTTCCTCCAAGCTTGAGTATATCTGAGTTAAATGCAGCTGCTTTGAAGAAGAACAACTATCTTGAGTGCTCTGCTAACTAACCCTTTTAGAAAATTAGGGTTAGAGTTCTTGCTGCAGACTTCTTAGAGTTTTTGATTTCAACCACTTTTTTAGCAAGCAGGATGATCTGCATCAAAAAACTATTTTTAATTTCTTTGTTTAGACTTTTTATATCTCGCAGTTCAACGGCTCTTTGATCTGTAGGGGGCAAGTAGTATGGGCAGTTGTAAAGTAACTTTTCCATTAACTGCACTGCAAAAGGCATGAGACACCATTTGTCCTTTAGCACGCAAAACCTGCTTCATTAGAATTTTGGATGACGTCGGCATGACTCAACGCTTGTGGATTTGGTACTTCTACCGTACAGTCTGCATAGGTGTTGAGTGAAGTCATGTGACTCAACACATAGAGGCATTGAGTGTTGCCTTGAGACTCTCACACTTCCGAAATTTAAGTGTTAACTCGTGAGGCGTTGAGTGGTAAGTCTTTACTCAACGCAAAAACACTTAGCTGGATAGCTGTCTAACTTCTGAGGTGTTGAGTGAACCATGATCACTTAACGTTGTTGCCTTTGACAGCTTAACTGATAAGGCGTTTAGTGACCCTTCATCACTCAATGCATTTCTGCTTGGCAGAATTCTTCTGATTGAAGGCGTTGAGTGAACCTTCTTCACTCAACACTCCTGGACTTGGTATTCATCCTGACTGAAGGTGTTGAGTGGACCTCCTACACTCAACGCTTTTGTATATGGACAGATTTCCTTTTGAGTAGGCATTGAGTGAAAGGCCTTCACTCAACGATTCTTGACTTGGATAGATTTGAGTTAAGTACCACTGAGGCTTTGAATGCCTGAGCTTCAGTCAACGCTTTTAGGCTTCTGGCGTTGAGTCCAGTACCACTGAGGCTTTGAATCCCTTTCTTAGGTCTTCCTCATCTTCATGGTAAAGCTTCATCATGCTTACATAGAAGACTGGATGTATCTTCAACATGCTAGGTAGATTAAGGCTATATGGTACCTTACCTATATTGGAAATCACCTCAAATGGCCCCTCATATCTCTTTACCAATCATTTGTGCATGCGACGTAACGCCTTGAATTTTTGAGGTGAAATTTCACCATTACTTTATCTCCTAAGCTGTACTCTTGAGGTCTCCGCTTTATGCCCCCATTCTTTTGTTGTCTTTGCGCTTTTTCAAAGCAAATTTTATCATGTCATTTTGTTCTTCCTAGGACTTGGCCATGTGGAAGGCTCCTAGGCTTTTACCGTCTCCCTTGCTGGCGACCAAAGCATGCGGTGTGAACGGTTGGCTCCCCATCGCCAACTCAAAGGGACTCCATGTAGATTCGCTCTGCTACAAGTTGATGGAAAATTGGGCTACATCTAAGATTTCACCCAATTTCACTAGTTGGCACTCACAAATTGCAACATATAGCACCCCAACGGGCCATTTACCCCTTTATTTGTCCATCAGATTGAGGGTGAAAAGTAGTGAAGTTCACTGCAAACCCAACATCTTGAACAACTTCATCGATAATTTTCCAGTGAAGCGAGGATCCCGATCACTCACTATATTTTGGGATAGCCCCCAATATTGGACTATATGCTTGAAAAATCCTCGAGTAGCTTCTTCGGCAGTGCAATCTTTTGTGTGTGGGAGAGCATTGATGAAATCCAAAGTTACGATGTTCCATAGATAATTAGGGACTGGTAATAACTGTAACAACCCCATTGGTTTGACGGCTTTCTACTTTGTTTTGTTGACAGTTTGCACACAAGACAAGTTTTTGCATATATGTCTGCATTGTCCTTTATTCTTGGCCAAAAGTACATGATATCCAATAGTGTCAGTATTCTCTTTTGTCCAGAAGGTCTGCCCATCTGATCAAATTCCTTCATAAATTTTCTCACTTTGGGATGTACAATCTCCTTCCTTTGGTGTAAAAAAGGTTATCATCTACCCAAAATTGCTTAGTCATCCCTTCTATAGCAACCTTTCGCAGCTCCATGGCTAAAGGGTCTTTATCCAACTCCTTCCATGATTCGATGTAAGAGCTCCTTTTATATTGTATTCATTGTGGTAAGCTCTGCTTTGCATCTTAAGGCATCAGCAACTAGATTCGCCTTACCGGGCTTGTACATGTAGTCAAACTCGACAAGAAAATCTCGTCACCTCGCTTGTTTAGAAGACATCTTCTGTGATTGAAAGTAACTTATCGTCACATTGTCATGACCACGAATTTTCTTGGACGGTATATCGCTGCTCAGTTTCATTCAGCTTGCGACTCTCAAAGGCTATGCGATGGACTTCTTGCATAAGCACTCCTCCAATTGCAAAGTCTGTCGTGTCCATCTGCAACTCAAACTCCTTTTTTAAAATCTGGCAATGATAACATTAGCTCAGTGCTCATTGTTATATTTAGATCTCCAAAGGCGTGTTGGCATACTTCATTCCACGCGACTGTCTTCAACGGATCTATTAACGAGACTGACCTCCTCAGTAGCTGGAATTAACCGTAGATAGTAATTCACAAGCCCAAGGAAATTTTTTAGCTCAATTGCCTTGGTTGTGATTTCCCATTACATAATCACTTGAACTTTCCTCTGGTCCACCGTCAACATGTCATGTCCAATGACATGTACAATGAAGTGAACTTCCTCCTTGCTGAATGGACACTTTGACTTCTTCACATACAATTCATTCTCCCGCGGGACTTGAAAGATGGTGCCGAGGTGTTCGACATGCTCCTCCATAATGTTGTTGTTGATCAAAATGTCGACAAGATACTACCATGAGTCGGTCTAAATATGGATGGAATATTCGATTTATCAAAGTACAAAATGTTGCGGGTGCATTGGTTAGGCCAAATAGCATAACCAACCACTCGTAAGATCCATACCGAGTAATGCACATCATCTTTGGCTCAACTCCTTCAGCAATAGGACTTGGTAGTAGCCCATTTGTAAGTCCATCTTGGTGTAGAATTTGGTTCTCATTCTATCAAATAAGTTGGTGATCAAAGGAATATGATATTTATTCTTCACAATTACCTTATTGAGTGCATGATTATCTGCACGCATTCTCAACAATGCATCTTGCTTCTTTTGGAAAAGCATTGGTGCCTCGTATGGGGCTTTTCTAGCAACTCCCTTAGTTGTTTTTGGAGTCTTTCCAACTCCAGTGGAGCCATCCGGTAAGGTGCCATAGCATATGGTTTGGCTTCTTGTTCCAGCTCAATCTTATAATCCACCTCCCTTTGAGGTGGTGACTTGTTTGCCAATTCTGCAGGCATGACGCCCTGATTTCCCTCCAAGAATTTCACAATGAGAGTTAGTACTGTAGTACCTCCTCCTTTGCGACATCATCCTCTTTTAAGGCGGCCGGTAAGTCGCCTTGGCCTTAATTGACTCTTTTGGCTATCTACAATGCAAATAATTGTTTAGTTCCCGTCTTTCCTCAAGCTGGCAATCCTCCCACTAATGGTATCATACAAGGAAGCCCTTTTTCCATTATGAGTATGGATCTACAAAAACAAATATTGTAATTACCCTCACCTTGTCAAATAAATTCATGCTTAGTACAACTTTGTAGTCGTTCATGTGTGCAATCGAGAAGTCTACTTGGCCCTTCCAAGTTCCCAACTGCGGCTCTACTTTGTGTGCAATTCCTTACTATGGTCTTGCCTTCTCGTTCACCGTCTTCAACCATCACTCACCTTGTATCACATGTCCGCCAAATTTCTTAGCCTCATCCTTAATCATGAAGTTGTGTCTCGTCCCTGTGTCTAGCAAAATCTTGGTGGCCTCCATAAACATCTCACCATTGCCTGATATGGCTAGTCATAGTCTAACATTCAAAGCATTTAGCAATTGTAAGGAATTAATTTGAGTTGTCCTTTTTGGGTTGCGCCTTCATTGCCTGCAAGGATGGTTGAGAGAGTTCTCATCTTTGGACAGTTGCTCATCCCAGTGGTCCTTTGCATAAGAAGCCTCCACCCTTCGATATAAAAGCCTTATTCTTCTCTTCATACTTATTTCAACGGTCATCACCTTAAAAATAAGACTTCTTGAAATCCCACTCCTCTCTCTCTCATTGTTGGCTTGATCACGCTAAGTTTGGGCTTATGAACTTCAAACTTTGGCTATGTCAGAGTCATATTGTCCCCCTCCATTGGTCACGGCTCATCAACATAATGTTAACTCTTCCTACGTTTCTTCAAACTTCAAAGGCAACGTGCATTGCTTGAATGACATTCTCCATCCTTACAAGGCATTCCTCCAACATGGGCGTGCATCTAGGCAAGTATAAGTCGTCTCCTTGATGTCTTCAAACTCTTTAACAACATGACTTTCCAGAGTTTCAAAGCTACCTTCCACTTTTTCAACTCGAGCAGCTAGCCCCATCAATGTGTGGTCCAAGTGACTGTGTCATGTTATGATCCCTCTTCTTCTTGCCATGATGGTCTACGCCCCCCCCCCCCCTGTTGCTCTCGTCAACAATGCTCGAGTTGTCCACCACCACCACCAAGATAACCAACTTTTTCGGTGATTTGGGTAACCTCTCTATGAATGCCATCACAATGCTCTCCCACGTGAGCTCCGGAATATCTAGAGGCACCAGTAACCCTGTTGGAATGGTCGTCTCGTACTTTTGTCTTTGGCACTCCTTACAATTCTTCAAATATTGTACTACATCTTTTAGTCCCCTCCAATACACATTTTGCTTGATATGTTGGTATGTCCGCGGCATTCTGGAATGCCCTCCGTTGGGGGTGTCGTGAAACTCATGGCGTACCTGTTGTTTCAGTGGGGATCCTGGTGCCACCACCAAGCGTCTCTTATAATACAAATGTCCATTAATGACATGGTAGCCACTTCCAACCCCCATCCTTCTGCAATATTTATCAATTTCTGACTTAGCTCCTCATCGGCTAACACTTTCCAATGGACATCTTCAACTATGTACAAGACTGGAGCTGAGAGCAAAAATAGAACTCGTCGGAGGTTAGCGTGAAAGCGCGTCGGCTACCTTATTCTCCTTCCCCTTGCAGTACTCTATCTCATAATCGTAACCCAACATCTTTGTCACCCATTTTTGTTGCTCCGGTGACAAGACCCGTTGCTCCAAGAAGTAATTTAAGCTTTGATGGTATGTTCATATCTTGAAGTGCCTCCTTATGAGATACGACCGCCACTTTCCCACCGCATGCAAGATTGCCAGCATTTCCTTTTCGTACACCAAAACTCTTAACGACTTCCCCTGAATTGCTCTGTTGTAGTATGTCAACGGCCTCCCTTCCTGCATCAGCGTTGCCCCCAAGCCAGCCCCGGACGCATTTGTTTCCACTATAAACTTGGAGAAATTTGGTAATGCTAACACTGGGGTCGTCACCAAAGCCTCCTTCAATGCTTGGAACGCTAACTCTGCATCTCTCCCAACATCCTATTTTGAAGTAATGTCGTCAGTGGTTTAGAAATCTTCCTGTAATCCTTTACGAACTTTCCGTAGTAGCTAGTTAGCCCCCAAAACCCTCTCAACATCTTAACGTTAGTGGACGTGGGCCAATCCATGATACTCTGAATTTTCCTTGGATCTGGTCGAACCCCCTCTCTATTCACCAGGTGACACAGATACTCCACCTCCTGCTGCCCAAAAGAACATTTTGACCTCTTCACGTATCATTTATGTTCCTTGAGAACATGCAGCACCATACTCAAGTGCTCCACACGTGCCTCCAAACTCGGATTGTAGATGAGGATGTCATCAAAGAAGACAAGCACAAATTTCCGCAACCACGATCTGAATGTTTTGTTCATGACTGCTTGAAAGGTCGTCGAGGCATTAGTCAATCTGAAAGACATCACTAGGAATTCGCAGTGCCCTTCATGTGTTCGGAATACTGTCTTTTCTACATCCTCCTCCTGCATGCGGATCTGATGACCCCGATCGCAAGTCCAATTTCGTGAAATACTGAGCTCCTTGCAATTCATCCAAAAACTCGTCAATGATCAGGATAGGAAACTTGTCTTTCACTGTAACCCCATTGAGCGTCCTGTAGTTTATGCAAAATCTCCAAGTTCCATCCTTTGTCTTCACCAATAGGACAGGAGAAGAAAATGGGCTCGTGTTGTGTCGAATGGTTCCTTCCCGCAACATATATCGGACGCATCTCTCAATCTCCTCCTTCTGTATACGGGGATAACTGTAAGGCCGAACACTTGTCGGCTTTGTTCCTTCCTTAAGAGTGATCATGTGATCGCATGCACAGAGTGGTGGCAGCCCTTTTGGTGTCTCAAAGAAAACCTCGAACCTTCCCAAGACCTCCTGCAAATCTTCTGGATCCCTTCCCTCTGCTCCAAGGGTTCTCCTCCGGTCAAGACCCAAGCCATGGGATAGTCCTGCTCGACTCATTTCTCAAGAGACAAGATAGCTGCTTCCTTCACAAACGGGCCCGAATTACTTTACAGCCTGTGCTTCTTCCCACCATCTGTGAATTTCATGGTGTCATGTTTTCTCAGTCGTTCGTAACCAGTTTCAACTGTCACAACCATTGCACCCCCAATATTACATCTGACCCTTGAATTGGTGGTATATACAATCCACATGACACCTGAATCCATGTATCGTAAGTAGCACTTTCCTCACGGCCCATGTGCATTGCAGAAGATTCTCGTCTGCCACGAGCACGTTGAACACCTTATCCTCCGTCGGTATGATAGCTAGTTTCTTGACTACCTCGTTGTTGATGAAGTTGTGGGTGCTCCCACTATCAACTAGTACTGAAACCTTCTGGTACGACACCCTTCTTGTCATCCTCATGTAGAGCGTTGTCCTCCCACTTCTAAAGCATGAACGGAGACTTCAATCTCCTCCAATTCGAGAACCTCCCCCTCCTCTAATGAGTTGTCCCCGTCCTCCTTGGCCACTAATCTTTCCTCCTCTTGCAGCATGTATACCTGAACCAACTTACACTTGTGTACATGGACAAATTTCTCGTCGCAAGTTCCTTTGTCTGCTGATCCTCCATCTGTTGCCACGACAATCGCTTCACTGTTGCTTCTTTCCTTACGGATGGGTTGCTAGTTCCTTTGGGCGTACCCAGTTATCCTTCCTTATTGTTCCCTCGGTAAGCCATTGTCGTCTTGCGTCTTCCAAGATTTTCCTCCTGCAATCAGTCCATTCCAATGGCATGAGCTATGTTCCTAGGTTGGAATGTATGTACCTCATCACTGATTTTCTCCTTGAGTTCGGTCATGAAACACCCCAAAAGTGCCTTCTCTGACCACTGCACCCGGTTAGCTAATCTTTCAAACTCCATTTTGTACTCATTGACTGTTTGTGTCTGTCACAGCTTAGTAAGCATCATATCAAAGTCCTCATACTCAATCAGTCCAAATCTTGCGTTGAGCCCATCGCAAAATTCCTCCCACATAGGGTAGGGCCGCTGCTTCCTCCAACAGCTAAGCCACTGATAGGTATCCCCTTCCAAATGAAAAGAAGCGATGTGTACCCACTGGTGCTTGGGAAGCTCCTGGTACTCAAAACACGTCTCAGCCCTCTCGATCCATTCCAGGGGGTCTTTGTCTTTGTACTTAGGAAATTTCATCCTCGTCGGTTGGGGTTGCAATGGGGGCGGTGTTGTTGCGGTGCTCGCACCTACGGATAATATGGAAGTTTTCCCCATCCTTGATTTTGCATTCCCTCATTCTCCCCTGGCCTCTGGCCTCCTATGCCTTGCATGATGGGCCCCCGGCCCCAGTGGTCCTCCGCTTGAGCTTCTCCTTCCCATTTGTGCGAGGTTCGTGCGCCCCCACGCCATCCCATGCTAATTCCATTTCTTTCTTCTTCTCCCCCCCAACCCACATGGGGCTTCTGTAACTATTGGCCACCAACCCTTCCTGTTTCTGCCTGCCTTTGACTCCTTTCCTCCTCCCGGCAAGCCGCATGTGGTTGCCGCTACTGGCGAAAGCCCCTCGGATCTCTAGTGAAGCCGCAGGTTCCCCCAGAGCCCTCGCTTGGCCCCCAGATGCCCACAACCGCTACCCCCGCGCTTGTTGTCCCAGAGCGACGACCCCTTTAGCTCCGCCAGACACGTCAATCCCGCCACCCTCCGCATTCGGCGGAGCTACTTCCGCATTCCTCCGGTCGACCAAGGGTTCTCCAGCGCCGCAGAGATCGATGACGCCTTCGCTGCCACACCCTTGTCACGATTGGGCGCTCTCTCAATGCGACTCAGTTGTTCACCTGGCGCATCTGTCGCCTCCAGAACTGCAACGCGCGAGCACTCCTTGTCGTTGATCCTTTGTGCTAGGTCCTATTTCAACGCTTCCACGAGATCGCGCAATCCCTGCTGCCCTTCCTTCAGTGCCGTTAATCGAGTTCCATGGGTCGCCATCGTCGGAGAGTCGGTCCTCTAATACAAAATGGCATAACTACCATTTTATGGTGTAAAGAGAATACCTGGATCTGATTCTTCGATGCCTAGGGTTGCAGCCACCCAGGTCCTATTTCAACACTTCCACGAGATCGTGCAATCCCTGCTACCCTTCCTCCAGTGTCGTTAGTCGAGTTCCATGGGTCGTCATCATCGGAGAGTCTGTCCTCTAATACCAAAAGGTATAACTACCATTTTATGGTGTAAAGAGAATACCTGGATCTGATTCTTCGATGCCTAGGGTTGCTGTCGCCCCCCCCCCCCCCCATCCAGCCCCCTGAACTAGCTGGGCCCCGCCCAGGACTGTTTAGGATGAAGAAGAGACTCAACCAGTTGGTTCAGTCTCCTTGGCCTTCTCCTAGGCCTTTGGTCAATTCCAATGATAAACCACTCTAAACCGGCCCCGAGTCATACAACTTTATTCCTACTTGGATGCCTAAAATGATTGAGTCTTCCCTTCATGTAGCATCATGGGAATTTTCCTCCAAAGAATTGAATAATCTAGATCTCTACCTTTCTAAAGTATTCTACCATCTTCTACTATTTGCAATAAGCTTCTTCTCTAGAATTTTCTTCATGAGAACGCCTAAGAATTCATAGTTCCTCTACTGCACATTCATGGATCTTCTTACATCGGGTCTTTTTCTTCATAAGGCCTTTAGATATGTAGTGGGGCTTGAAGTTGGGTCTTTTAATCTCAGCTTGTAACAATTTTTTTATATTCCCATTATTTTATCATTACAAAGCCATTATTTTCGCTGTCAAGATCATATTTCCCCTATTCTCATTTAAGAAAATAGAAAACCGGCAAAACAATTACTATTGTCTGCTCCATGATTCATAACAAACGCAAAATTATGATAAAAAGGATCTGAGAGGTTTTGAGATTTATAATATTCAGCTCCATGAAATAATAAGATTTAGTCTGACAAAAATAAAAAATAGTTGACTTTTTATTCGTGGTAGAAAATCATCAGCAAGAGTTTTTACCTCATCACCCTTCTTAACAAAAGCAACTCGTCTGATATTCAAGCGAACAGACGCATAAAATTTCAGTGCGTTGCCTCCAGATGTAACCTCAGTGAGTCCTCCGAATCCAAACGTGTTAAGCTTGCATCTAACCTGAGATAAAAAAAATAGTTGACCAGTGAGCATCAAATGAATCAAAAGAATATCGCGGCATAACTTACAGAATAAACAACAAAATAAACTGGTGGATGAAGCTAATTAAGAATAGAATCATACAAGTTCAGTGGCTTGAATTGTTTCTAGAATTATATAGAAGGAAAATCAGTATAAACTCGCCTGATTAATGAAAATCAATATTGTCTGGAAAGAGAGAGAGAATGACACAATTTGCGAAGAGCCTGGCTCATCAGCCTTGCTTGAAGGGCCATATGCGCATCTCCCATCTCACCATCAAGTTCACTTTTAGGGACTAGAGCTGCAACCTGAAAATTTAGAAGAAAACTTCAGTTGAAAAGTTGACCAATTTGTCAAAATATGGAACCACATTATCCAGGAATGAATTTATGCATGTTTAATTGTTGGGCATCAGATGTAAAACATAAAAATACCAGTAAGAATAGAAATATATGTTGCAGTCATTCAATATGTTTCAGTTAGTTGTTACTGGTGAAAAATAATGAGAATATATGTGACCAAAACTTAGGAATCCAATTCAAAATAAATTGGTTGTTGGTGGAGAGGTATAAGATCTATATGAAGTACCAAATATTACATAAGTTTTTCAATGTAGAACTATATTCTAACCACGCTCCCTCATGTGTAAAGTCTTTTAATTAGGTGATGTAGAGTGGCACGTTGGGTCTAGATTTCTCTAGTACACCATGTTAGAGCGTATGCATTCAACCCAAAATCAATTGGTTAGTTGGATGGGTTTATAATCTATATTAAAAGCATAATGTAACATGAATTTTCCAATGTGGAACTATATTCTCAACATGCCCCCTCATATGTGTGTTCTTTGGCCTCTATGATAGGAGATTGGAGAGGGGGGAGAGAACTAGAGAGAAATTAGGGTTGGAGGAGGGAGGAGGAAAATACCTGATAATACTCTTGTTACACAAAAGAGAGAGCCCCGGGTATATTTATACCCGGGCCCAAGAGGGGCCGGTCGGCCCCTCCCATACAGGGCTAAACCGGGGTGGTTCAGCCCCAAGCCGTCGGTCATTAGTGAGTGGGGGCTGAACCGGATGGTTCAGCCCCGTTGTCGTCAATCTTCTTCTTCCGCCTGCGGGCATATTGACGCCCAAAGAACTGTGTCATGTTCGGGGGCGTAACATTCCCCTCCTCATCAAAAACCAGCTTGTCCCCAAGGTGGTAGTCTGGGTAGAGCTCCCTGAACTCTAATAGATCGATCCAAGGTTGTGTGCCTCGGACACGTGATTTCATTTGACCAGGAGCTCGGGACGGTACTCGGTACCCCACCGTTTCCATTTGAGCATCAAGATCACCTCGGGTATCGGTCGTAGTTCCCCCGCAACTGTTGCCTCTGGCAGGAACGGACTAGCCTGAATTGTGTTGCCGATCTTCTGTTTAAGTAAGGACACATGAAAAGACGGATGAAAACGGGACCCCTCAGGAAGAGCCAAAGTGTAAGTGACGGGCCCCACACGGCGGAGAATACAAAAGGGCCCATAGTAGCGAGGGGCCAATTTTTGGTTCGTCCGGCGGGCAACGGACACCTGTTGGTAAGGTCAGAGCTTGAGGAAGACTTCATCGCCAACCGCGAACTCCCTTTCCTTGCAATGCTTGTCAGCTTGGACCTTCATGCGATCTTGTGTGGTACGGAGATTCTCATGCAAAGTGGCGAGAGTGCGGTCCCGGTCGCAAAGCGCCCGGTTCACGGACGGCAATGCTATGTTGTCGGGTTCATAGCTGCTCAAAGAGGGGGGAGGACGTCCGTAGACGACCTCAAACTGGGTCACCTTGCTGACGAAGTGGTAGGTGTTGTAGCAATATTCGGCCCAGTGTAGCCAACTGGTCCAGGGACGCGGCTCGTCCATCACAAAACAACGAAGGTACGTTTCCACCACCACCACCACCCCCCCCCCGATTGAGAACCTCTGTCTGGCTATCCGTCTGGGGGTGATTCGTCGTGCTGAAGCGTAATCAAGTCTCATGTAATCAAAAGAGCTCCCGCCAGAAACTGCCTACAAATGTCGGATCCCGGTCGAAAATGATGGCGCGCGGAATGTCATGGAGGAGGACAATTTCTCGCACAAAGAGATCGGCGACTGACTCGCCTGTGTACGGGTGGCTCAACGCCAACAAATGTCCATATTTAGAGAGCTTGTCGACCACTACCAGTATGGTTGTCTTGCCCTTAGACTTGGGCAACCCGTCGATAAAATTCATGGACATTGTCTCCCAAATGCGGTGTGGAATCTCCGGAAGTGTAAGCAGGCCGGCTGGGGAGGTCGTCTCGTACTTCTGACGCTAGCATATCTCGCACTGTTGTACAAATTGTTGGATGTCGCGCTGTAAGCCTGTCCAAAAAACATTCGCATGTGCCCATTGCAGAGTACGGAATATGCCCGCATGGCCGCCGGTTGGGGATGAGTGGAACTCGTGCATCATGACTGTCTTCCAAGCGGACTTTGGTGGAATGACCACCCAGTCCTGATAATAAAGTCTGCCATTCAGCAGCTGGTAGCCTGGTGTAGTAAGTTGCCCCTTTCGAAGAGCCTCCACAATGGCCCGTAGTGTCGGATCCCGCATGATCTCCTCATGAATATCATCTAACGAGTCGAGTAGGGGACCAAAAATTTTGGTGATGGTGTTCTCTGGCAGGCGGGATAATGCGTCAGCAACCACGTTCTTTTTCCCTATCTGTAAAGAATCTCGTAGTAATAGCCCAATAGTTTTGTCACCCACTTTTGCTAAAGCGGAGAGGAGACCCGTTGGTCCAAGATGTGCTTCAAGCTTTGATGGTCAATACGGATTTTGAAATGTCATCCCAACAAGACTGCCACATGGCCACCGCACGAATGATTGTCAGCATCTCCTTCGCATACGTGGAGAGTCCCAAAGTACGGGGAGCAACGCCCTGCTGTAGAAGGCCAGTGGTCGACCCTCCTGCATCAATACCACGTTGATGCCCACTCTGGATGTGTCGGTCTCCAGTACAAACTCCTTGTTGAAATCAAGAAGAGCAAGAACCAGAGTGGTAGTCATGGCCCCCTTGAGGGCCTGGAATGTCGCTTCTGCCTCGTTCGGCCAATGGAAGGCATCCTTCTGTAATAATTACGTTAGTGGATGAGCGATTTTGCCATAATCCTTGACAAACCGTCGGTAACATCTTGTAAGTCCCAAGAATCTCCGTAATGCTCGGACCGTGTGAGGACGAGGCCACGATAGCATGCTCTCGATCTTCTTGGGATCAGCCTTGACACCACTAGAGGAGACCAAATGTCCCAGGTACTCCACCTCCTCTTGCCCGAACGAACACTTAGACTGTTTGGCGTATAGTTGGTGTTGGCGGAGGATGGTGAACACGTGCTCGACATGGGTCAAGTGCTCCTCCCAACTGGTATTGTAGATGAGGATGTCATCAAAAAATATCAGTACTAATCGGCAGAGAAGAGGACGAAAGATCTTGTTCATGACTGCCTAGAACGTGGACGGGGCGTTGGTAAGCCCAAAAGGCATTACCAGGAATTCATAGTGTCCATCATGCGTACGGAAAGTTTTTTATGTATGTCGTCCCCGCGCATTTGAATCTGATGGTAGCCCGACCTGAGGACTAGCTTGGTGAAGAGGCGAGCGTCGTGCAGTTCGTCCAACAATTCTTCGATTAGAGGAATGGGGAACTTATCCTTAATAGTTGAGTTGTTCGGACCGCGGTAACCGCGGTCAGATGTTGGTACGCTCGGCGCCTGTCTTGAGCTGGATTTGATGATCTCTGAACCGCGGTGGTGGAAGTGTGTGGGGTGTATGAAATATATCGACATACTGAGCCAGAAGCGCCTGCATCTGAATGGGTAGAACTAGAGGGGTTGTGGGAGCCGGTGTCACCTCCATAATCACTGTCATTGTGTTGCCCTGACTCTCAAATCGCTCCAACCTCCGAAGGAATACCTCCTTCATCGGGGAAGATTTTACTCCCCCCAGACAGTATTGCTTCACGTGTTGTACGAACTCCATCATCATCTGGTCTCAATAAAAGGTCACCCGTCTCAGTTGTTGCAGCCACTGAACCCCAAGCACCATGTCGGAGCCTCTGATGGGTAGAAGATATACGTCTGTGTATCCGGAGTACCCATGTATCCGCAGCTCCACCCCCTTCATAACTCCTTCGTACTGAAGTTTGTTCTCATCTGCCACCATGACATGAAAGGAGGCTCCCGTATCGATCCCATGTCCCACCCGTTGTGCCACATGGGGATGAATGAAGTTGTGGGTGCTCCGCTATCCAATAAAATCATCACCTTCTCTTGATTAATCTTTCCCGAGATCCGCATAGTGAGGGGTGCGTTGCAACCTTCCATCGCCTGTATGGACACTCCAAACTCGGGTAAATCCAAGTCCCCCTCCAACTCAGACTCGGGGAGAGCTCCTCCTCCACATCCTCCTGCAGCATGTAAACATGTATCTTCTGACATTTGTGTCCGAGCGCGAACTTTTCATCGCAGTTGAAACATAGTCACTTCTCTTTCCTCGCCTGCAGCTCGGCCCAAGATAATCGTGTCACAGTAGGTTTACTGGTCGCCAGTGGCTCTCTCCTGACGGCTGCCGGTGAAGTTGTGGGTCTCCCCGGCGGGTCCGCTGCCTGTTGAAGCGCTCTTCCTGGATGCGGACTAAGCTGATGGCATGGTTCAGACTGCGAGGCATATAAGCCTGAACCTCATCACGTAAGTGTTCCTTCAGTCCCGATACAAAACAACTGAGTAACGTCTTCTTTTCCCAGTGTACCCAATTTGCCAGCTTTTTGAACTCCGTATGGTATTCCATCACTGATCCCTTCTGACGTAACTTCTGCAGGAGGGCATCAAAGTCCTCATACTCCAGTGGCCCGAATTTGGTGGTGAAACCTTCCACAAAATCAGCTAAGGGCACGTAGTCCTTGCCTCTCAAAATCAATGCGTCCACTGGAAGGCGTCGTCCTTCAAGTGGAATGATGCTAGTTGTACATATTGGCCTTCTGGAACCTCTTGATAGCTGAAAAAAAGCTCGGCCTTCTGTAGCCATTCGAGAGTGTCCCCTCTGTTGGACTTCGGGAAATTCATGCACGTTAATTTCAGAGGCATGTACGCTCGAGGGGTTGCAGCGCCCATGCCGCGCCAATCCGGAGCCCTCGACAATCTCGTTGCACCGTTGTCGATGTCGCTGAGTCCCGCCCCGACCCGAGCCGGGCCACCCGATCCAGAACCCTTGCCCACCTGCGGGGCGACATAATGCGACCCGGAGGTCGAGGCATTTTGCAACCGCCGATCTCCTCATGTGTCTTTACTTTCAGATTTTGCGATAATAGGGCTTTGAGTTCTTCCATACGGGCATCGATATGTTCCTCCAAGCGTTGCGTAGACGCCCTCAGCTTCTCTTCAATGGCGGCTACCGAATCCGTCAACCCGGCGTAGTTCTCCTCTAGGGTTTCCAATCGATTGATTTCTTCTTGCGAGCGGGTGTTCACCATGGTCGTAGGACGAATGCTTTGATACCAAATGATAGGAGATTGGAGGGGGGGAGAGAACTAGAGAGAAATTAGGGTTGGAGGAGGAGGAAGGAGGAAAATACCTGATAATACTCGTGTTACCCAAAAGAGAGAGCCCCGGGTATATTTATACCCGGGCCCAAGAGGGGCCGGTCGGCCCCTCCCATACGGGGCTGAACCAGAGTGGTTCAGCCCCAAGCCGCCGGTCATTAGTGAGTGGGGGTTGAACAGGATGGTACAGCCTTCTTCTTCCGTCTGCGGGCATATTGACGCCCAAAGAATTGTGTCATGTTCGGGGGCGTAACACTCTAACACTTCGACTTTTAAAAAATTTGGATCATGCAAAATTGGGTCGTGGGCTCTAGCCTGCTCCGATATCATATTAAAACTTATAAATTCAATCCAAAATCAATTGGTTATGAGTGAAGGGGCCAAGATCTATATTAAGTGTGCAATGTTACATTCCTAACACGGGGATTATATTTTCAACAAGAACCATACAAGTCCTACAATTTTCACTTGTCATCGCACTTCGTTCAACAAATATTATTATTCAAGGAAAAAAGCTTCAAGCCGGTAATAGACTTCTTCATATAAGTCAAAACCCTAATGACCAGTGACTATAAGTCAAGTCTAAAGAATGAAAAAGAGGGGTAAAGATAAAAAGAATCCCGATCATGATAACCCAACTCC
Source organism: Platanthera guangdongensis (assembly GCA_039583875.1). Taxonomy (NCBI): domain Eukaryota; kingdom Viridiplantae; phylum Streptophyta; class Magnoliopsida; order Asparagales; family Orchidaceae; genus Platanthera; species Platanthera guangdongensis. The sequence continues at coordinate 182,779,530 of CM077148.1, forward strand.
CTTCATCACATGGTGCTTCTTTGCTTCATTAACATGCAAAGTTCACAGTTATGATTCTTTGCTTCATTAACATGATAATTATTTTTTCCCTTCTTTGTATTCTTTAAGAAAATAACCTACTTTTCCTATTGAGCTTACCACTACCTCTTGGATAATTACTAGAACTATGAAGACTATTTTAGGTACATTGAAGATATACAATATTTTTTCCTGGATAGTTCTTGTAAAAAGCTTTTTGTTGTTGTTGATGACGATAACTTGTTACAAGAATATTTTTATTTTAACTTATTGGAATATAACCAACTGATAGTAATGTAGAAAATGCAAGTTGAGTTTTGTGGAACTGTGGATAGTGGCTTGAAACAAAACAAAAAAATGTTAGTTGTTTATAAATACGAATTACTACTTGTACGCTTCCAGATCAAATTAATCATTTAGGGAGGTAAGAAGGGGTTTAAGCAATAGTATGTCACTTTCAAATATTCTTTGATCGTGAGTACATTTGCATATAAAATATCAGAATATCTAACCTTCAATACCCACAATAAAAATTTGTGTTAATATTCTGCACCATAAAATGCTTTTTTTCCTGTGAAAATGTCAGTCTGCATAGTGATGAAAAAGCAAACAATGCATTACGTACCAGAACTGAGTAACATCTTATAAAGCAAGTGTTTGAATTTTTTAAATAGTGCGAATTGAAAGACAACGATGCAATTTACCGGTAGAATTTTAGATAAGACAAAAAAGGTTGCCTTGCATAATTGGGTATGAGAAGAGGCTGGGAAAGGTAGTTTAAAGGATATTATCATATATTACTATGTTATATATACTAGCGGATGTGCATGTGGTCCCCAAGTACTCAGTTTGTCGGCGACAGTCTTCGTCCATCACTCGAGTGGATTAAAAAACCATGTGTTCTGTTAGGACAAAGGGATTGAAATCTGTTAGAGAAATAGGATATATTGTAAAGGCCCATTAATTTGGCCCATTTTTATTCTCTCTTGCTTTAGTCTCACATCTCTTGTATAGGACTCTTCTCCTCTCTCCTCTCCTATATATATGTTCTCATACTTGTTTTTTATATATGAAAAAGGGTTCATAAGGTTTGGGGCCTTTTTTGTACATGGTATCAGAGGGAACGGTCATGTACCTGCGGTTTCCGTTTTTCTAACCGCCCAGCCCGCCATCTCTTCTCCTCTCCTGCGGACTGCCTGTCTATACGCTCCGCTCTTCTGCGGCCTGTTTCCCCTGTCCGCTATTCCCCTTATCCGGACTTCTGCGGACTATCCGCTACGCTACGCTCTCCTACGCGGCTTCTGCGGACTGCCTCTCTGCGTCCGCTTCTCCTCTCTCTTCGTGGTTCCACCCCCCTCCCCCCCCAGGCTTCTTATAGTCATCTTCTGCTCTAACCCGTGGGGCCCGCATCTCTTGTCCGCTGCGGCTTCTCCTCTTGTCTGTTGTGCGCTTCCCTTCTCCCTTGCTACTTGGGTTCTTCCTCCTCGTGGTCTCTTATTTTGTTCGCCTGAGCTTCTCTACTCGCGGGCTTCTCCTTCCCGCTTCCTCCTGGTGCTTGAGTTCTACTCGTGCCAGTCTCCTTGCAGACTGCTCCTGTCCTAACCGCTGCGGGCTCCTCTCTCTTGCGGACCGCTCTCCTGTCTGCTGCGTACACCTGCTTCAGTCCGCCACGGGTTCGTTGTGGATTGTTCTATGATATAGTCCGCTGCGACCTGCTCAGCCCGCTGCGTGGGCTGTCCTCCAGTCCGCTGCGGCCTGCTCCAGTCCGTTGCACTGCTCCAGTCCGTTGCGATCTGCTCCAGTCCGCTGCAATCTCTGTCTTCTACTTCAATCCGCTGCGGCCTGCTCACTGCTCCTGTCCGTTGCGGTCTCTTTGCTCGCTGACTGCTCCGTCTGCTGGCTTTCTTCAATCGGCGAGCTCCCTTCCTGCACTTGCGGCCTCCCCTCTCTACTCGCTGTCGACTACTCCGGTTCTCGCTTCGGCCTGGTTCTCGCTTCGGCCTGGTTCTCTCTGCGGCCTGGTCTTTCCTCTGCTTGGTGCTCCTGCTGCAGCCTCTGCGGCCTGGTCTTTGGCGACCCCTATCAGGATGTGTGCCTCTTCCGCGTTGATCGCCCCACCACTGGGCTCTGTGGTGTCTATCTCTGATAGCGGCAGCTCCTCTCTTGTACACAGTTCCTCATGGATTTTGGACTCCGGTGTGACACACCACATTACCCCACTACAGCCTCCGCACTACCTGGCCTCTGTGCATCCTAACTTCATCACCGTTGCAAATGGGGATACCACTCCCGTCTCTGGATCCGCTGACATCTCTCTTACTCCCTCTATTACCCTTCGATCTGTTCTTCATGTTCCTGGCTCTCCTTTTAACCTTCTCTCTATTAGTCGTCTCATTCACGACCTTAACTGCGACATAACCTTCTCTTCTAACTCTTGTGTTGTGCAGGATCGCAGGACGCGGAACATCCTCGGTACCGGGCGGCTGTCCAATGGGCTCTACATTTTTGTTTCCTCTTCTCCCACCGTTCTCTCCACCATCTCTTTTGTTGAATGACATCGTCGTCTTGGGCATGCTCCTCTTCTCATTCTCCAGAAAGCTCTTCCTGATGTTTCCCTTTCTGAGTTTCGGTGTGAGTCTTGCATTTATGGCAAACAACATTGTGTCTCCTTTTCCTCATCTAATACTCGGTGCGATGCCCCCTTCTCCTTAGTCCATTATGATATTTGGGGGTCATATAAGCTCCCGAGTGTTTTTGGCTATCGGTATTTTGTCATATTTATCGATGACTACTCACGTGTTATCTGCTTATATTTACTTTGGGATCGTACTGAACTTCCCTCGACTTTTCGTGCCTTTCTGGTCGAGATTCGTACTCAGTTTTCTACCTGCGTCAAAATTCTTCGTACCGATAATGCGCGCGAGTATACGGGCCGCACCTTCTACAATATCTGCACAGAGTTTGGTATTGTTCATCAAACCTCGTGTGCATATACTGCTCAACAGAACGGCGTCGCCGAGCGGAAGAATCGGCATCTTCTCGAGGTCACCCGATCTATCATGTTTCACATGCAGGTTCCACCTCTCTATTGGAACTTTGCCGTCTCTACTGTCTGTCATCTCATCAACCGCATGTCTTCCTCCACCTTGAACTTCGTGGCTCCTGTCACTCTTCTCTTTCCTTCCCAGGCTCTGTTCTCTCTCACGCCCAGAGTCTTTGGATGCACATGCTATGTTCATAACCTGGCTCCGCCCACAGACAAGCTCGCTCCCCGAGCAATCAAGGTGATATTTGTTGGCTACTCTCGCACCCAAAGAGGATATGTTTGCTACTCTCCTGCCGACGGTAAACTAATCATCTCTGCTGATGTCACTTTTTGGGAAGATCAACTCTTCCATACCATCTCTACAGATCCGTTTCTTCCTCCTCCTCTAAATCGGCCCGTGGTACCCGTTACATCTTCTTCCCACCCCCCCCCCTCTACTTACAACACCTCCCCCCCCCCCCGCCAATCCGTCCTACGTCGCCTATCATCCAGGTGTACTCTCGTCGCCCTCCGAGCTCTCATGCCCTGCCACGGACTCCCTCTACCGACATGCTTTCGCGGCCTGCTGATCTGGTGCCTATCTCCACAGCTCATCCCATGGCAAATTATGTCTCGCTACATCGTCTGTCCCCGACCCTTCACACCTTTGCTACTTCATTGTCCTCTATTTCTGTTCCTACTTCTGTGCAGGAGGCTTTGCAACATCCCAGTTGGCGTGCTGCCATGGATGAAGAAATGCGCGCCCTTTGGGCTAATCAGACCTGTGTTCTGGTCCCTCTACCACCTGGCCAGACTACAGTTAGTTGCAAATGGGTCTTTGTCATCAAGCATGCTTCTGATGGGACGGTTGACCGTCTTAAGGCCATACTGGTGGCTCGTGGCTTTACTCAACAACACGGCCTCGACTATGAGGAGACCTTCTCTCTGGTCGCCAAGCTCAACACGGTTCGTGTCCTTCTCTCTGTCGATGTGCATCGTCGGTGGCCCTTGCACAACTTGATATCAAGAATGTGTTTCTCAATGGCGACCTACAAGAAACCGTCTATATGCAACAACCTCCTGGGTTTGAGACCACGGGGGAGTCCAGAGTTTGTCATCTTAAGAAATCTATCTATGGTCTCAAACAATCTCCTCGGGCATGGTTCTATAAGTTCAGCAAAGCTGTTCAGGCAGTTGGTTTTAATCGGAGTTTGGCAGACTTCTCTCTGGTCACTCGACATAGAACAACAGGCACGATTCTCCTTTTGGTATATTGATGACATCCTAAACACAGGCGATGACTCAAAAGGAATACTAGAGGTCAAACAACATCTTAGCTCTGTTTTCCAAACAAAAGATCTGGAAAACCTTCGATACTTCCTTGGCCTTGAAATCGCAAGACGTCCTGATGGACTTGTCATATCCCAACGGAAGTACTGCCTTGATCTTCTCCGTGATGTTGGCTACTCCGGGTGTAAACCTGCGGACACACCGATGGATGTCAATCACAAGCTATGTTCCATGGGTCTGACTCTGATGGTCTGCTTTCAAACCCTGAGTATTATCGACGTCTTGTAGGAAAACTGATATATCTGATAGTTACAAGACCTGACATCTCATTTGTTGTCGGAGTAGTCAGTCGGTATATGCATGCTCCTCGAGGCACTCATTTACAAGTCGTGGAACGGATCCTCAGATACCTGAAGACTGCACCAGGACAAGGGTTGGTATATAAACCATCTTCTTCTTTATCTCTTGTTGCATATTCTAATGCGGACTATGCGGGCTCCCTGGATGATCGACGCTCTACTACGGGTTTTTGTACCTACTTTGGAGGGAATCTCATTACTTTGCGCAGCAAGAAACAATCTGTGATCGCTCGTTCTTCTGCTGAAGTTGAGTATCGTGCAATGGCCGCCGTTGTTTCTGAACTCACCTGTCTGGAGGCTCTTCTTGGTGATCTAAGAGTCACCTTATCCTCGCCAACAATTCTAAGTGCAATAGTCAGACCGCAATCCATATTGCGAAGAACCCAGTTTTTCATGAAAGGACCAAACACATTGAAGTTGATTGTCACTTCAATCGTGAAAAGGTTCAGTTAAAGAAGTTAGAGCTAGAGCATGTTCCCGCTTCTAAGCAAGTTGCTGACATCCTTACCAAGGCATTGCCCCGGCATTTGTACCATCAGTTCTTATCCAAGCTCGGTGCCCACGATTTGTATGCTCCAGCTTGCGGGAGAGTGTTAGAGAAATAGGATATATTGTAAAGGCCCATTAATTTGGCCCATTTTTATTCTCTCTTGTTTTAGTCCCACATCTCTTGTATAGGACTCTTCTCCTCTCTCCTCTCTACTCTCCTATATATATGTTCTCATACTGGTTTTTTATATATTAAAAAAGGTTCATAAGGTTTGGGGTCTTTTCTCTACAAAATCAAATGGCTCGGATTCATTTGATAGTCTTATTTCAAAACCATGACCGAACCAAATTGTTTTACTTTTAATATAGTATAAACTAGCGGAACACAAGCGGGATTTTGCATGCACAACTTTTGACGTGCAATGACAGTATTTTGGCTATCCTAGTGCTCTTAATATGTAACATCCATGGAAAGAATATTGTCAGCATATACATATATATATATATATATATATATGCATGAAGTTGTCAGAATAAAATGACTTACACTATCTACAACCACCACATCAACAGAACCACTGCGAATTAGGGTATCCACAAGGCTTAGAGCCTGCTCACCACTATCTGGCTGGGAAAGAAGTAAGTTTTTAGTCTTCACACCAATAACCTCAGCAAGAGCGGGATCCAAAGCATGTTCGGCATCCACAAAAGCACAATAACCTGTAGAAGAAATGCAGCAGATCGAGATTTTAAAAATCTGGAAAGGTAATAGAAAACTAAGAAGCTTTACTAGCATCAAACGTACAAAACCATGTTCTCTAAGGTAACTTTTGATGTGCAATGACAGTATTTTGGCTATCCTAGTGCTCTTAAAGGGATTTTTTTGTGTGAAATATTCATTATAGACCACCTACAAAGAGGAACAAACATAATTGCTATAAGGAACAATAGCAAGAATGTATACCATCAAACATAACACATTTCCTAATATGATATTTTGAGTGTTACAAGAAATAAATAAGAAGCCCCGTGTATTAATCCTAAAAATAATTTTTTGGCATTGCTACCGCCCGAGCCTCTCCCAACCTGTTTCGGAGACCTGGCGGTCTGCTAGCTTGAGACCGCATCTCTGCGTCCCAAGTCCCTGTCCTTGTTTTTGTTCCACCATCGTGATGCATCTATAGAACTTCCTCATTGTTGCTCTGGGACCTACCTATCTTGTGTATCATGCAGTCTCTCGTGCTTTGTTCGAACTGGTCATTGTCTTCTGTTGCTCGTAGACAGTGTTCCTGTTGATCTACCGCAGCTGCTGTTTGAAGCTTGTCCCTTTCGTTCGTTGAGCTCGATTCTTGTTCCCAAAAGCTCGAAGACTGCCGAACTTTGCTCGTTTTCTCACCTACCATCTTGTTCGCCGAGCTTTTGCTAGCAAAGTTCGACTATCCGCAGAAATCCCAGATCACCGAGCTCTTGGCAGCAACCTTCCCAAGCTCTTTCTTGCAAGCTCTCTTGTTAGTCGCGCTCTTACCGTTGGTCGCCTGGTTCGACCAAAGCTCTTAGGCTTCTCGCTTCTGTCGAGTTGTTGCTCGCCAAGTTCCCTATGTCGAACTTCTGGTCGCCAAGATCATTGTTACTGATCTGCTCGTCAAGCTCTCTGGGGTCGAGCTCCTCATATCGCACACTTCTGTCTGAACCCTGCTGAGTCCTCCATTTTCACTTCTGCAAATCTGCTGCCACCGTCCTCCATGTGCCCTGTCGAGCTTCTCGTGCCAATTATGGTGAGCTTGTCTCCTACTCGCCGAGCTCGTTGCTCTCTTCTTCTCACCTAACATCTCTCTAGCCCGAGTCCTCTCATGACGAGCTCTTGTTTGTCGAGGTGTCTCCTGTTTAATATCATGTGAATTTTTGTGGTTCCTAGCCTCCTACCCTGAGCAGCAACAGAAGAATGACAGCTCCCTCCAATAGGTTTTGCGGCAGCCGATGCACTGACTGCCCCTGTCCGCTAATTGAAAAAGACATTCTGCGAGACAAACTCCACCACCTGTGAGAGTTGATTGCTCTGATACTTGTGAGTTCCTCTCCTGCAGTGTAGAAGAGCGACGAAGAAGAACAGTAATCGACATGTGCTCTGATTGTCGACAAGGAGCGATCTCGAGTGTCCTCCTAGAGCGGCGACGGGAGGAGGGGGATCGCAGCAAGTACTGATGAGAAGACTTTGGGACAGACGCGCCGTTCGGAACGAGTGGAATGGAGCTCCCACCTGCAACTGGAATATAACCTAGGGCTAGCTTATTTAAAAATGGGGTCGTGAACTCTATTTTGAACCGGACTGGAGTGGATCAGCCTAAACAAACAGACCATTAGATTTATTTAACAAGAAGATAGCTAACAACCCTAATTTTGCTTGTCATAAATGGTCTCTTTAGACATAAATATTGTCACATGCAATTGGAGAACATGTGGTTGTGTGGTAGAGAAGTGCAACGGTTGTGGGGTAGAAAGGTGCAATGGTTGCAGGGTAGAGAAGTGCAATGGTTGTTGGGTAGCGAAGTGCAATGGTGTGGTCCTGTGGTTTGGAGCGGTTGGGATTCGCGACGGCGGGGTCCTCTGATGCAATGCTAAGAAAGAAAGTATTTGTTATATTTGTTGTGCATTATTCATTATAGAAACCCTAAAATTCTAATAAACAGATGAATACATTATTATAAGGTACAACACAATCATATATCACATCAAACAAGACATGATTTTCTTATTTCCTTCGATAAAAATTATAATACAATACAAAAATCAAAACACATAAATCTTCATCACTAACTTTAAGATGGTGCTCTATTTTCCCTTCGCTTTATTTAACATAAACATAGCCAACAACCCTAATTCTCTTTGTCATAAAGTTAGATTTATTTAACATAAACATAGCTAACAACCCTAATTTTCATTGTCATAAAGTCTTCTTTAGACAAATATTGTCACATGGAGTGGATAAGCAACTGAATGACATAAGCAAAATCATCGGGATACCTCCAGATTTTTGGGCTTCAGCAATTACATGAAGAGCCAGTGTCGTTTTCCCTGTAGCCTCTTGACCATAGATCTCCACAACACGGCCCTGCCAATAAATGATGAAGGATATGAAATGTCATAGAGTAAAATGATGAAGGATATGAGATGTCATAGAGTAAAATGAAAAAGAAATAAAAGTATCTTAAACAGTAGGATTTGTTTCGCAAAATCAAAATAGTATTGTATGCAGCAGTCAAAAAGGTAATTTAAAATAAAGAACAAGGCAGATAGGAAGACATAAATTAGTGAAACATCATGATAATGATACAAAGCATAGGCCAAACTTGGCCATCTAGATAAGAAATTGTAGCATAAGAAATGGCAGTGTGATCATGATAACTTAGTAAGATAAGAAAGATAATTAAAATATATATAATGTAGGATAAATAGCAATGATAGCTTAAACAATTTACAAATTGGTAAAACAAATTATCCACAGTACTATGGTTTAACAAACACATAAATCAGTTAGAAAAAACGTGTTCATAATATAATGAGCTAGATAACTGAACTAAAAAAATGTAGACTTCTAAAAGCTCTTTCTACCAAGTTATCTTTAATGTAAAAAACTGTTTTTTTTTGTAAAAAAACTTTTTTTATGACTTCTTAATTGTAAAACTCACCTTATTTTTATAAAAAGGTGAAGCAAGTACTAGCCTGCTAGGTATGTCCTTAAACTTCAGCGCCTACTGAGAACGAATTGCAAACTAATCGAACTAGTTTGAAGTAATGTATAACTTTTAGATGCATTTCATATTTTTTATGAGTAGTTCAATGCTCATTTGGTCCATGAGATTAGCCAGTAGGAATCCTGTAACAAGCTTGATGAAATAAGATATACAGACTTATAACATCCATTGTACCCCATTTTGAATGTACTTTACTATTCGAGGGGACATCGAGTGAAGGTCAGAAGTACGGTCGGCACCACACAATGTGCATGGGGGGCGGCAAGTGGCAGGGGTACTGTTGTTGTTAGGGCACAAAGCCAGAACTGCTAGCATATAAAATAAACGTCCTTCCTTATGCTACTCATTTAATTATTTATTTATTTATTTATTTATTTTATACATTTGTACAGTGAGATAATAACACTAAATTATTTTTCATTGACTAGCTCTTGCATCTCGGTACAGCTCTCCTCACTTTAGCTGCCTTACATAGGACTTATACTAACTTCCATGACATATTTATCATATTATATTAACCAAATTAACTTCATTACTTCATATTTCATTGTAGGTATTAATAAAATGCTCTGCTTCTAACCCTTCTAGCTATCGCCACTCTCCTCCGCTTGTTTTTTTTCCTCAAAGCCCCTTTCAGTGCCGCGAATCTCAAACTGCCGTTGTTAAGAATCTGCTCAAAGCCGCCTCAACTCCTCTAACCGAGTACTACTTACTCAAATATCATAAAGTTTACAGTGGTTTCCACCCCTATCTTTGTCCTACTCGATTCTTCTCCATTCATTAGCTTCGGCCTCCAAACTGACCTTTTTTTAAGAAAGGTAAGTGAAGGTGGCGACGCAAGTCTTGTAAAAAAATTTGTGCTTGCCAAAAATCTTGTGCGGGTGCACCAACACCGGCTCCCCGCCTCTTTATTGTTGTCTTAGACGAAAACCCTCACCTCTCTATATTGACTTCGGCTGCTTCCAAGTATTGGCGGCATATCTGAGTTTTATTTTAACAGAGATAAGTGGAAGCAGAGTTGAAGGACAGTGCAGGGGTAAATTTGGAAACACCTAAAAAGCCAATGACACCAAATAATAGCTTCATAATATAGTATAGATAAACCTATTTCAACTATGAGTACTAATTTTTTAGTAAAGATGATAATCATCACATAAACTATGTACAGTTTTTTTTAATTTCAAAGTTCTTTTGCAATTCAAATTTTAAACATTGTTAAAGTAATTTTGTTAATCAAAAGAACCCTAAATACATGTTTAAAGATAAAGCAATTAAACTAATTACATTGATAGAATTCATATCCAAGGGAATAATTCAATCTCCACTTCTGTGCTTCATATTTTCATGAGTACAGAACTCTCTTTTGATAAATGATTTGTAACCTTCCATCTCTTCACAAGTGCTCTTGGACTCATACTCCCCATATCAGTACCTTACTAAGCCCTTGCACCTATCAACTTGTTTCTTAAGTCTAAAACCTTAATTTTCAGACTTGTAATGGTCTTTCCACATCATCACATGTAAAGTTTTCATCATCAAATACTCACTCATCTTTCATGTTTGAAGTACTAGCAAGTACCTCAATTAAAGACAAGGTCTGCTCCCATTATTTAAATTCGACCACAACTAAATGGATCTTTGGCTGCCACATTTTTATCTACCACCACGCTTAAATCACATCTATTTCTGAAAGATGTGTGAAATGCTTCTGGCCTGCACTCGAGCGATTTCAAAAATCCTAAAACCGTGATTCTTCCTTTCACAGAACTAGCACCCCCATACCCCTGAAGTTCCCATCTGCTCTTCCAAAACCCTATCGCGCCCAGATCCCCCTCTTGCTCCAGCTCTCATGTGCTCTTGTTAGACCATATTTTCGCTCACTTTGTATTTTCCCCTATATATAGGGGACCCCACTATTGAATAAGACATCTTTTGTCCTATTTCACATGGTATCAGAGCCTGCGTGCGGCTAGGCATCCTGAAAAATTCTTCCGCTCGATCCTAGCCTCCGCTTCCCGTCGGGCTTTCCGCACCGCTCTCGTCGGCCCCCCTCTCTTTACCTCTCTCTCTCTTCCGCCGACCCCTCCAGTCAGCCCCTTCCCCGTCTCCTGCGGCTCGCTTCCCTTCTAAAGCGACGATTGGCGCACGGCAAAATGTCGGCCGATCGGCGTCGATTCCTCCCCGAACGGGTCTCCGGCGGTCCGATTGCCCTCAAACTTTGGTAAAACTTTTGCTTTGCCTTCCTTATCCTCCCTCTCAAGTTTGGTGAAATTCCAACAGTTCGATGTTTCCAAATCTTTGATCTAGGGTTTCCATTGTGGTCGGGGATCGTGATTTTTAATCCTCCATGCTTGCTCGTTCTTCTTCTCTTTGACGGGGTGTTCTTCTCTACCCTTCAATCTTCTTGGCAGTTTGGTTGTTTTTGCTTCCATGTCGGAGATTAGTGATTCTGGTACTCCCATGACCCCCACTAGATCTACCCATGTTGGTCAAGATCACATTTATTCGCAGCTTATCACAATCCGCCTTGATGATACAAATTATTTGGCTTGGTCCCGCTCTATTACCCTTGCCCCGAAGAGTTGACAACTCTTTGGCTACATCAATGGCACCATCACTGCTCCGGCTCCAACTTCTACTGTTTGGCCTAAATTTAAGTCAGAAAACTCCTTTGTCATGTCATGGTTATCAACTCCATGCAGGAATCAAGTGCACAGAATTACCTCTTCCTGGATACTGTTGCAGGCATATGGAAGCGCGTTGAGTCTACCAATTCCCACAAGGGGAATGCGGCCCAAATCTTCCAGCTTCGCCGCAAGATCGAAAATCTCCGCCAAGGGGATTGTCCTCCTTCAGCCTATTATCTTGAGTTTACACAGTTTTATCAGGAGTACGATCATTTTGACTCTCTCGTCATGGTGTGCAATGCGGATGCACTCTTGTTGAAGAATCGTGAAGATAGAAATCGAGTATTTGAGTACCTATATGTCTTGCATAGAGATTTTGATCAAATTACGGTTCAGACTTTGGGTCGTGATCTTATTCCCTCACCTCCTGAGGTTTACAATATTGTTCAACAAGATTTTGATCGATGACAGTCCTGGATCACCTCCAACCTTCCAGAGGGATCAACGCTAGTGGCTCATCAGCCTCTGTTTGGCAACCGCCTATGAAGCCCTGATACTTCCCGGAGGGCCACGTACCCGGTACCGGTTACGTTTTCGATACCGGTACGTACTTGATGCTCGGCGGGTACTCTTATTATTCTAGTCTGCAAATACACTTGGACTTGGCAGATCGTTCTGCATATTATGATACGGGTATATTTTTCTAAAGTAAACAAAGGACTTTTGTGTCTTTCAGAAGAAAAAAAATGTGACCAGTAAATATAACTAGCATTGTCTATTTATTATAGTACCAAAATATGTTTATATTTAAATGTCCTTTTTTATTAAAACTACAAAGAATTTGATTTAAATTTATTATCGTACTCGTACCCATACCGGTGTTTCACAGTTGCCAACTTGTCTTTAGATGAACCATAAATTTAAGATGTCTTGATCTCCAACAATATAAAGCAAGATGAAGAAAATGAGTGATGAACAGCCTTCAATTTAAAATGTTACTGAATATTTTATATTTAAGAACTTCATATTATATTGCATTAGTTGTGAATTTGTACTTCAATTGATCATTTATACTTTATAATTTATCGTTTTGAGAATTTATAATTACATTTGTGATATATACATATATATTTATTATATTTAATATAATGTATCATGTCGTACCCTGAGACTCCTCAAGTCAGCTGCACTCCTTGTGATTTCAATCCCAAGCCGACAGATAGGGATCACCTCGCATGTGACTATTGTGGCAAGCCTCGCCATACTCGGGATACTTGTTATAGCCTTCATGGCTTTCCTCCTCGAGGTGGATCGACTTCTCGTGGTGGTCGATGTCGTGGTCGGATTCTAGGCCAATCTCCTCACTCTGCTCACCTGACCTTGACTTTTGATGGTAGTTCTTCTCAGTCATCCTCCTCCTCTATTGAAGAGATGCGGGATCTTCGTCGTTTGATGCACGGCCTTACTACTAAGCCTGTTGATGCCCCGATGCCATCATCTGCCCTTGCCCACACTAGTACCTCGAGCGCCAACTCTGATTCTATGGTCCTACTCAATGGATTAGGATTCGGGCGCCACGATCACATGACTGGTTTTGCTTCGGTTTTGTATTTTCCTTCTCTTTCAGGCAGGGATAAAGTGAGGCAATGCTGATGGGTCCTTCTCTTTCCATTGTGGGAAGGGCTCAATTTCTTGTTCTTTCCTCACTTTATCATTTGTTCTTCATGTTCCAAAGTTCACCCGTAGTATTTTTTTTAGTCATTTGACTAATTCTCTTCACATTTTTTACTTCTCATTGTGTTTTTCAGGATCTGAAGATGGAGCAGGTGATTGGCTCTGGTAGCATGAAGGATGGTTTGTACGTGTTTGACTCCACTTCTGAGACTACGACACTGCAAGCTCTCCACTCTTCGCAGACCTCCACCTTGCTTACCTGGTATCATCGTCTTGGCCACCCATCTGTTGCAACCATGCAACGTTTATTTCCTGTTTTTTCTTCTTTGTGTTTTAAAAATTTTGTTTATGACATCTATGTTGTTGTCAGACATCGTCGTACTTATGTTAATCACGTGTCATTACCTAGTACAACTCTTTTTAATATTATTCATTCTGATGTGTGGGGGTCATGCTATGTTGCCTCTATTTCTGGATGTTTTTGGTTTGTTATATTTATTGATTGTTTCTCACGCACTTGGTTTATCCGATGAAAACTAAAGATGAGGTAGTTTCTATCTTTCAAAATTTTCATGACATAGTTTCTACTTAATTTTCTGTCCGTATTAAAATCCTCTGTAGTGATAATGATCGGGAGTATGTTAACGCTCTATTGCAGGACTATCTTGTTGTTAATGGCATTCTGCATCAAACCTCGTATCTCCACTCTCCATCTCAAAATAGAGTTGCGGAACGCAAGAACCGTCACCTATTAGAGGTGACTCATTGCTTACTCACTTCAACTATAAACCTCCCCAAAATACTTTTTTTACTGGGGGTTGGCCGTTCTCACAGCTGTCTATCTCATAAATCGCATGTCATCTTCAGTACTGCGACATCAAACCCCTCTTACTACCTTAGGGGTGACTCCGACCTCTCTACCACCTAAAACTTTTGGTTGTGTCTACCACCTAAATCGCATGCCATCTTCATATACACTCTCCAGGTAGGTCCAGGCTTGACCTTCGAGCTCTTAAATGTGTGTTCATTGGCTACTCCCACTCAGAAGGGGTATAAATGTTATCATCCCCCGACTAAAAGGATTTTTGTCACGATGGATATCTCATTTTGTGAATCTGAATCTTATTATGTGCCCTCACTTCAAGGGGGCACATATATACCGGTGAAGTGAGCTCAACTGTTTTACTCTTGCCGATTCCTCCTTCACATTCATTACCTACTGTTGAGACTCCAAACCAGGGGGAGTCTCCTTATAAAAAAAGGGAGTTATATGTGTACACCAGACGGAGTAGAGATAACGTGCATGCCCATCCTACGCCACATGCACCAATGCCAGCTCCATCAACGAATCCTTCTGAACTTCCCATCGCCCTTCGAAAAGGTACCGGATCTTGCACCTAACATCCGCTATCTCGTTATGTTTCCTATGAGGCTCTAACCTCTTCCTACAAAGCTTTTGTCTCCTCCCTCACTTATGTCTGCATCACATCCGCATGGCAGGAGACTCTTGGACATCAACAGTGGAAAGAGACAATGATTGAGGAAATGAACGCTTCGGAAAAGAATTGTACATGGGACCTAACTCATCTTCCACTTGGAAAGAAGATTGTCTATTATAAGTGGGTGTTTACCGTAAAGCAGAACTTTGAAGATTTGGTTGAACGATTCAAGGCAAGGTTGGTTGCAGGTGGTATTCTCAAACTTTTGGAATTGATTATCACGACACGTTTGCCTTTGTCGCAAAAATGAATTTCATACGAGTTTTGCTATCGTGTGTTGCGTGCAAGGGTTGAGAACTTAACCAATTGGACGTGAAGAATTTTTTCCTTCATGGAAACTTATATGAAGAGGTATATATGTTTATACCTCCAGGTTTTTCCCCTTCCGGATCTGAAGGGAAAGTATATCATTTAAAAAAAACACTTTACGATTTAAAGCTCTCTGAGGGCTAGGTTTGGTTGATTCCACGAAGTCATAGTTTCACTTGGATATAAGTAAAATCATGTTGATCATACTTTGTTTATTAAACGAAGAACAAATCTAATGACTGTTCTCATTGTTTATGTTGATGATATCGTCATAACAGGAGATGATATTGAAGAATTAAAAGCATTGAAGGTGAATTTGGCCAGGAAGTTTGAAGTAAAAGATCTGGAGAAACTGAAATATTTCTTGGGAATTGAGATAGCACGATCTAAACGGGGTATCTTCATCTCTCAGAGAAAATACACCATTGATTTGCTGGAACAATCTGGTATGAATGGTTGTAGACCTGTTGATACACTTATGAAGGTGAATCATAATCTTGGAAGAGATGATGGAGATCATGTTGAAGACGTGGTTGGTTATCAATGCCTTGTTGGAAGATTAATCTACCAATCTCACACTCGTCCCGACATAGCTTATGCAGCCCCAAAGACGAGACATTTGAATGTTGTTCAACGAATCTAGAGGTATTTGAAAACTTCACCAGGAAGGGGGATCCTGTTCACTCCCAACACAGACTTGAAGATTGAAGTTTTTACTAATGTTGACTGGGTTGGGTCCGTTGAAGACATACGATCTACATTCGGGTATTGCTCATTCGTTGGTGGAAACTTAGTCACTTGGAGGAGTAAAAAAAATAATCGGTCATCTCAAGGTCCAGCGCTGAAGCTGAGTTTAGAGCAATGGCACATGGTATATGTGAAGGATTATGCACACGCTCTTTAATGTGTTACCTGGATTTGAATGAGTCTAGTCCTATCTGATTGTACTGTGACAACAAGGTTGTAATTAGAATTGACAACAACACCGTCCAACATGACTGCACCACGCATATCGAGGTGGACAGACACTTCATTAAGAAGAAAATTGAAAAAAAAAAGATTATTTGCATATCGTTTGTTCCCTCAGAGGGGCAATTAGCTTATATCCTAACTAAGAGTCTTGGGGGAAATCTTTTTTTGTTTGTATTGACAAGTTGGGTATGGAAAATATAACATACCCAAATTAAGAGGGAGTGTTAGGCCGTATTTTCGCTTACTTTTTATTTTCCCCTATATATAGGGGACCCCTCTATTGAATAAGACATCTTTTGCCCTAATTCACAGCTCTCCAAAGGAGTACCCCACCTCCCTCGGCTCTCATTTGCTTGTCGAAGGCCTTGCTTGTTGGAGTGGCCGCAAAGAGATCTGCACGCCAAAAAAACTATCCCAAAGATCGCCTGAGGTTTTCACTGTAGAAGCTCTCTCAAAGATCTGCGTGCCAATCCACCGCCATAGAACTGCTCTCCAAATCAAGGAAATGTGGTTTGGGTTCTTTATTTGACTCGTAAACGCGCAAAGTGGCAACAAAGAATCCCTTTAATCTAGCATGCATTTTCTTTGTTGTGTTTTGTTGTCACCATTAACATTACTTTTTTTGGTAGTGTGATTGGCTGTTTCGTGCCAATTTTGAGATGAACTTCATAGAATAGAAGATTTGTGATGTTTTGCAATGATTGCTTGTGTCATCATTTCAATATGTTAATAGATGCATTTAGGTTTATGTGCTGATTTTTTTCTTTCATTTATAATATAATATACATTTTTCTTTATTAATGTTTCTTTTATATTTTTGTTGAAAGTAGAATCCTTTATTGTGAAAGTCCTAGTCTCAGAAAATGCAATTGCAGTTCTATGATCCCAAATAGATAAAATTGTCTTCACATTCATGACTATGCGAAAAAACCACCAGTGTGTTTATGATTACAGTTTTCAACTATGACCACAGTTTCCAACCACTATATTCACAACCACCGCCGTCCCCCAAAAAGAGCCTAAGACTAGGTATTTGACAAGAGTGTTTTATGGTTAAGAATCTCACTAGGGAACGCATTATATGCACTCATTGATTGATGTGAGGCACTATGCCAATGGGCCTAGACATGCTTGCTTTTAACAACACTAACCCAATCATGACTATAAACATTAATATCATCATTAGTTAAAAAAATTTATTACTTTTTACCTGAAGCATGACTTCAATTAGTGATTACAGATATGCAATCCTGTCAAATTCTGTGTACATTGTGTTCACAAGGAACTCGCAATTTGCTCAAGTACAAAGTTTATTTAGAGATTTCTTAATCAAGAACATTGTTTCAAGCAACATAGACATGTAAGACAAAATGTTCAGTGACATTCCACGAGAACAGGATGAGTGTTCAAAGTGATTCACAACTGTTTTTGCTTGTCCATCAGATTTGGCTCAATGCATTGTATCAGATCTAATATTAGAGTACCATTGTCGAAATATATGAAATGGTAGGATATATGATAGAGAAATAATTTGGCAAACTCCATCCATAAACTAAGCATTATGATTTTCCTTAATACAAACTGAATTTTGACACCAAATAGATCATAATCCAAGGCTAACTTTAGTTAAGTTCTCAGTGCAACTAAGAACTCAGGCCAGGTTCCACAATTTCTAGTCGACTGTATTGAGTTAACAAGTTCAAAAGCATAAGAGTACATTAAAACAAAGCTCAAAGCATTTTTACTAAAAAGAAGGAAATAAGTAGTAATGAAAATGTTCAAGTTCAATTTACCTTTGGGAGTCCACCAATACCTAATGCAAGATCCAATGAGAAGGAACCTGTAGATATAACAGGAACTTCTTTCGGAGACTCCGAACGACCAAGCCACATAATTGCGCCCTTTCCAAATGAATCTGTAATTTGATCCATTGCTTGTTGTAGTGCCAAGTCTTTTTTAGACAGATTTTCATCACTAGAATCACTTGGTTTAGACTTTTTCTTCCCTAAATAAAAAGTAGAAATATTCATGCTTCATTTTTAAAAATATGAAGATTACTACATTATCTAAAATTTATAAGTTGTAATGACTATGATTTAAATCCTAATAGTAATGGCATTAGACAGCAGGAAGAAAGTCATACACAGAGGATCTTAAAATTTTGATGATCTCAAAAAATTAGGACTTAGGACGACAATAAAGATACAATTATTAATGTCATAAGTAGATTTTCCCCTGAAGTCCCTAGTTCCTACCATTAAATAAATGCTGAAATGCAACCACGAAGTTACACACTTTCAAAATAATTTAACAACATTAACTCAATCATTGAAATGATTGAATGTTGCGTTTATCTTAAGAATATTAACTTGTTAATACAAAATTCATAAATTGTAGGGTGATTTACTGTCCTACTGAGAAAAAGAATATTTTAAGAGTATGCATGCCTTAATCTCACAGTATTGCATGCACAAAATTTTCAGAACAAAGGAATTTCTAGAAAGCTTACCTTTCGTGGAGAAATTGCATAACTGAAAAGAAGGAATAAAGGACTCATGCCTATTAACCTGCCAACGAAAATGTGATTACTATTAAACAAGAAATCATAAAAATATATACGTATACACACAGTTAATTAGACAAGACAGTTCATTCTTATCCTAATTACAGGTGGATACTGTTAAAAATAATAGTATACAAGGTAATCTTTCGAGCCAGAAGATCAGAAAACGGTTATGATGCATCCGTGGTCGCATCCGGATGAGCTATGCTAGTTTTGTGTGTGTGTGATTTCTTTTAAAAGTACTTTGTTATCGTCATATGTGTATTGTCGTCGTACGTGATTGTATCACACTTTTTATTTTGGTGTTAAGGCTTGTTGGTTTGACCGGCAAACACGACCATTAATAAATTGGTCCGGTAGACTGAGGTGTTAGTTTGTACGCGCGGCGATATTTTAATTTAGTTGCCTGAAACAACAATCAAATCCGGATTAATTAATCCAGATTTATTCGGATTTGATTTGGGGTTTTAGAATTAAATGCCACTATGATTTCCTATTAAAAAACCCGTTCAAATTTCAAAACCCCCATGTTTAATTCTTGGCATTTATTTGTAAAACTCTTTATTCTATTGCAACCCCCCCCCCCCAATCGTTACATTACAACATCTCATCTCCATTCCCCCTATTTATTCATTTCTCCACTAACTGAACCACGGCCTGGACAAAGAAACCCGAGAGACTTACTGTCTTCATGGTCGTTTCCTTCCAGCGCGCCTGTCCACGTTCCGCCATCATCATCATTCCCCACTCCGGCACTGCCAGTCATTTCCCACCAGAGACCAGGCGGTCCTCCCGTCCTCCGCCCAGTAGAGATTCGCCACCCCGGCAGCATCCAGTGACCCAAGTCCTCTTCTGAAGGTCGGTCGATCTCGACTCTTCCTCCTGACCTTCCTTCAGCTCTGCCCCTTCATGACATCAGCTCTCTCGGCAAGTACATCGCTTGGGACTCCTACAGCGAGCACCGCTCTCCTCCTCTCACCGGCCACCCGAACCTCCCCTTTCCCCATCCTGTTAGCCCTCACCCGCCGCATGCGCCCAGTTATCTCCCGACCCGATTCCACCGCATTCCAACTCCCTCTCAACCCGAACAATCACCTTCGAAACCGAGCCTCCGTATCAACCTGACAGGTGCTCCGAGGCCACCGTTAACTCTTGTTCCCTACAAAATCTCCGCAGGCATACCATTCTGCTCCTGATATTAGCATTTACTCATGCAACTAAATTTAAGTGATCTAACAATTAGCGTCTGCAATTTCCTCTCAACTTCGGCTATCATTTTCTTTTTCAAAATTACGCACGAACATTGACGTTTGTTTGAGCTGGCCATTTGCAGAATTACTAAACTTAAGCAAGGAGCCAACGCTTGATTCTCCAAGTCAAATCGTCCCTGGTAGAGAGTTAACTATCGACGCCCCCGTTCTCTCGGGAAGGCCGCTGCTAAGACATTAGCTCGGGCACGGGCTGCATCTGTTTGGTATTAGAGGGAATCGATTCACTTCTATCGTGAATCGGACGATCATAATTAATTTTGGTTTTTGTCCAAAAAAAACATAATCTGTTTTTTTTGGTATTTTCAAATTTATTTCTTTTTTTAAAGTATTTTTAAAAAAGTCATCTCTTGTTTTTCTTTTTCTTTTTTAAAAAAAATATTTTAAAAAGGAAAAAAATGGAGAATAGAGTGGGCAAAATCAAGGCGAGCGTCGATGACTTGAATCAACGCATGGGCAACCTCATGCAAATAGTTGAAACACTCATCGTCCAAGTGGGTGATGTTACGCAAATAATAAATGGGTTGCGAACCTCGAGGCCGCTAGACACCTAGGTCTAAATCAAGACCTCCACCAAACCATAGGGAGGATGAACCCTTACCGCAACCGCTTGAACCCCTAAATCAGCCACGATGGGATACGGCCGTCAAGTAGGATGCAGGAGATTTCGAGGGCTGAGTAGAACCCGAAGAATGCATAGATTGGTGCGAGCGTCAGGAACGATTCATGCCTTGGAAACGGATGCCTTTGAATAGCCAAGTCAAGTATGCCACCCTACAGCTTAAAGGCCAAGGAGCACTAGTCTGGTGGGTCCAATTAGAGCGTACTCGTTTCACCTTGGGTTTGACCCGATCACGACCTGGGTCAAAATTAAAAACCAGTTGCGGAAGCGATATGTTAAGATCACAGATAAATTTCAGGAGGAATCCGACAAGCGAGAAGAGGCTGACGGTGGTGAGCGAAGAAGAGAGGAAATTAGGGAGCAACCCTAAAATCTTTCATACATCTATCATAACATTACACATAACGCAATCAAACAAAGAAATACAAAATACTTAGTTGATTAATATTAATTAATATTCATATGAGCACTCCATGGTGGCTTCCATATGTGTGCTCCAAAAATTATGACGAGGGGGGTCCACTTGAGTGAATGCGTCCACGACCACGACGACTTCCACATGTGCGCTACATAAATTATGATGAAGGGGTCCATTTGAGTGAATGCGCCCACAACAAAGGCGACTTTCATATATTCGCTCCATAAATTATGACGAGGGCGGTCCACTTGAGTGAATGTGCCGCAACACGTGGACCCGTAACACTTCATCCATCCTTCAGAACGAGCTTTCCCTCAAGCTCGTGTACCAAGCGTGTGGTCGGATCATCCGGTGCCTTGACCTCCCGCCAGAATAAGGCCAGGAAGCGCGTAGCCGAGGCGACGGTGTTCGCGAGTCGCGGCGGCGCCATTGGGAAGACGGGCGGCGAAAGTAATGGCTTTCGCAAGATCGGTAGAGCGATGGTGAGTAGCAGTCATAAGGATGTCGGAGACGTGACGGTCAATAGCAGGAACGGATCCGTCGGGGACAGCGGGGCACGGGACGGCAGAAGAGTCGGCGAGGCGGCCGGTGGAAGCAGCAGAGCAACGACCGCCGTGGAGAGAGGTGGTATCTCAGCGGCCGGTGCGCCTTTGACGGGAGGATCGATTGCGAGGCGGAGGGGCGGGTTGGAGCCGTAGAGGAATGTTGGGGTCGGCATGGCAGGATAACTCTCGCATGGTGCAGGAGGTAGCCGTGGAGGAGTCGACTTAGGGCAGGGAACCACGTGGGGGGTTGTGGGAGCCCGTCCGTTGAACGCGAGGAGACGACGTAGACTCATAACAAAGATCGACTTTGGCATGGAGAGCGAGGAGGGAGGCGTGCATGGAGGCGACGAGTTGCTCTTGAGCGTCAACGCGGCGGCTCAAGGCGTCGACAGCGGCACCAGAAGGAGGGTCATCGGTGCAGCGGGTGTTGGGAGCAATGGGCTGGAGACGACGAACGGCGGCCGGAAGGGCGGCTCTGGCTGAGATCGGCGGCAACATAGGACCCACGGTCTTCCTGCGTCAAATCCGGCGGAGAGGAGCAACGGTCGTCCTGCGGCAGATCGGCAGAAAGGAGGATCGGCGGCTTCCGTAACTGATCGGGTGCGGAAAGAGCGGGCGCAGGTCGCGGATGCCGACGGAGGCAGCCCTGGAGTGACGGATCGACGATGGCGGCACACGGATGTCAGAAGACGATGGATCGGCGCGGCACGGGAGCGGACTGAGCGGGACAGCAGTCTCTGCGGTAGGCGGCGAGGCGGAGCCGCCGGCTGGAGGAACATCGGCGGACGATGCAACTGGACGACACCGCAATGTGAGGCGTAGGCGGGCGACGCAATGCGGGATGTCGCGATGCAGGACTCGAAATCACGAACCGGGCGAACCCGCCGATGGCGGGCGTGCTTGAGATGCGATTTTGCGAACAGGCGCGCGAGCAGGTATTTGACGGTCGGCAGCTGTCAAGCGGGCGACACGGCAAGTCGGACCACTTGTTAAGACTTAAGATCACAGATAAATTTCAGGAGGAATCCGGCAAGCGAGAAGAGGCCGGCGGTGGTGAGCATGAAGAAGAGAGGAAGAATAAGAGAGGAATTTAGGGAGCAACCATAAAATCTTTCATATATACATCATACCATCACGCATAAACCCCTCCCTCTTATATAGATGAGGGAGGGCAATCAAACAAGGAAATACAAAAAGCAATCAAATAAGTAAATACAAAATACTTAATTGATTAATATTAATTAATATTCATATGTGCGTTTCATGGTAGCTTCCATATGCGCGCTCAATAAATTACAACGAGAGGGGTCCACTTGAATGAATGCGCTCACGACCACGGCGACTTCCATATGTGCGCTCCATAAATTATGACAAGGGGGTCCACTTGAGTGAATGCGCCCACAATTATGGTGACTTTCATATGTGTGTTCCATAAATTATGACGAGTGGGGTCCACTTGAGTGAATGTGTCTGCGACACGTGAACCCGTAACATGATATGTCCCCCCGGATTATCTTCAAAATTTATATCGCAAATTCCACAACCCACGACAGAAAAAACTCTCAGTGGACGACTATACCAATGAGTTTCTTATCCTCCAGTCCAGGTTTAGACATCCGAGAGGAGGACGATATGATAGTGTCTCGCTATCTAAACAATCTGTGTTTTTCATCCAAGAGCAAGTAGAGCTTCAGGACTTTCGAGACATCGGGGAGATCTCCAGTAGGGCCCGTCGTGTAGAAGCATTGCTACAGAAGAAAGCTTCCGGCCCTCGGATTTCTGAAAGACTTCCTAACACGAACTCACCCAAACCCCTCAGTCAGGGTCACCCTCCAGGGTCCACTTGTGCCCTCACTACGCCCCCTACCTATACTAAAGGCAAAGAGTTTATGGGTTCCCGACCCAACCCGGGAACTTTTTGGTGTTTTAAGTGCATGGAACCAGGACACAAGTCCTCGGAGTGCCCACGTAGGCAGTTCGTAGATGTGGTTGAATCCGAGGAAGATCAGGAGCCTGAGTACAAAATCTTCCTTACGGACTCCCAACCAGATCCGAACGTCATAGACGAAGTTGTAGTAGGAGAGCATGCAGAGCGCTTAGTTTGTGTCATGCAGCATAGTCTCCTTACCCCAAAACTTCCACAGAGGATGAATGGTTGAGACATAATATTTTTCGTACGACTGTGCGCATTCTGGGGCAATTTTGCTCCATTATTGATAGCAGGAGCATGAAAAATTGTGTCGCAGCGCATGGTAGAGAAGTTTAAACTTAAAATCGAACCTCTAGGAAAACCATACAGCTTGTCATGGGTCACTAGTTCTGTGACTATGTCAGTCACGCATCGGTGTTTAGTCGAGTTTTCCATAGGGACATCCTACCAGGATTCAGTCTGGTGTCACGTTGCGATCATGGAGGTTTGTCACATCTTGTTAGGGCGCCCGTGGCAGTTTGATAAGCACGTAGTTCATGACGTAGCGAGGAACTCGTACACTTTTGAATGTAGTGGGCGCAAGATCGTTCTTCTTCTCCAGAAGAATGGGCCCTTGTCTAAACCCTTGGAACATTCCTCGTCTAGTAGTAGCACGACTTCTCATATTGCTGTGATTCCTTTCCTTCAGCCCACATGTTACTTTCTGATCCGCGATTCCAGGAGGAGATGGAGGCGAGTGATGTTGTCCATATTTTAGCTGGTCTAGATTCCAATCAAGAGTCCACGGAGATTCCAAGTTTAGTGCACCCTCTTATTTCTGAGTTTTCTTCTATTATGCTGAGGAACTACCAGATCATCTTCCTCACATGCGTGATATATAACATTGTATTGATCTTATACTAGGTACTAGCCTACCTCATTTATCACACTATCGTATGAGTCCTACAGAGCACGAAGAGCTCCACCGTCAAGTCACTGATCTAATCAAAAAGGGTCATATTCGGGAGAGTATGAGTCTCTGCGTTGCTCCTGCACTCCTCATCCGTAAGGAGGATGGAACTTGGCGTATGTGCGTGGATAGTCGAGTCATTAACAAAATTACCATTAAGTATCGTTTTTTAATCCCTCGATTGGATGATATGCTCGACATGCTCAATGGGTCCAAGGTCTTTTCTAAGATTGATCTCAAAAGCGGCTATCATCAGATCCGGATCCGTCCCGGGGATGAATGAAAGACTGTCTTCAAGACTAGGGAAGGACTCTACGAGTGGCTTGTGATGTCATTTGGCCTCTCCAAAGCCTCTAGTACTTTTATGCGACTCATGCATAAAGTTCTTCGCCCTTTGATGGGAGTATGTGTGGTTGTTTATTTCGATGACATCTTATTTTATAGCAACGACTCTGACCAGCATCTTGTGCACTTGCGTCAGGTCCTACAGATCCTTTTAGAAAACAAGCTTTGTGTGAACCTTAAGAAATGCGTATTTTTGACCAATAGTTTGACTTTATTAGGGTATATTGTGTCGGCCAGCGGAATTAAGGTTGATCCTGAAAAGATCCAAGCAATTAGAGCGTAGCCTAGTCCAAAGACTATCACTGAAGCTCGCGGTTTCCATGGATTAGCCTCGTCTTATCGTCGGTTTATTAGGAATTTCAGCACTCTCATTTCGCATGTGATCGACCGTCTTAAAAAGGGTCATTTTAATTGGAAGGACGAAGCAGACGTACATTTTATCTTATCAAAGAAAAGTTGACTAGTACTCCCGTGCTAGTGCTTCCTGGCTTCGAGAAAATATTTGAGGTAAATTGCGACGACTCCATTGTTGGAATAGGGGCTGTCTTAAGTCAAGAGGGACGGACCGTCGCGTTTTTTAGTGAGAAATTGAATGAAACCAAACTCGTTATTCCGCATATGATCTAGAATTCTACTCCATCGTCCAAGCTCTTCGCTACTGGCGTCATTATTTAATTCAACGCGAGTTCATCCTTAATACCGATCATGAAGCACTTTGGCATTTGAACTCCCAAAAATAAGTGTGTAGGCATGCCAAATGGGCAGCTTTACTTCAGAAGTATACTTTTCATCTAAAACATAAGCCAGATGTTCCGAATAGAGTAGCGGACGCGCTTAGCCGTAGGTCGAATGTCTTAATCACCCTCCAGTCGCATATCCTCGACTTAGATACGCAAAGGGACCTCTATCCTTCAGATCCTTATTTCGGCGAGATTTGGTCTGTGTGTCAATTTAGTGGTACTGAACCCACTACGGAATATATTTTGAGTGAGGGTTATTTATTTAAAGGGGCTCGCCTTTGTATTTGTGAAGGGACGCTTAGGGAGACCTTACCAAGAGAGCTTCATTCTTCTGAGTTAGAGGGTCATGTTGGGCAAAATAAACTTCTGGACCTCGCTAACTCCCGATTTTATTGGCCTAAAATTAAAGAGGATGTTGTCAATCTCGTTAGAACTTGCATAACCTGTCAACTGTTTAAGGGGCACGCGCAAAATACCGGCATTTACACCCATCTTTCTGTTCCTGAGCGGTCATGGGACGAAGTCTCTATGGACTTTGTTGTAGGCTTACCCCGAACCAAATGAAGGGTAGATTCATTTTTTGTCGTGGTTGACCGTTTTTCAAAGATGGCTCATTTTATTCCTTGTGAAAAAACGTCCAATGCCACACAAGTACGCTTACACGGGATTCCCCGCTCTTTCACTTCCGACCGTGATACTCAATTTTGAGTTATTTTTGCAAAACCTTATGAGGAAAAGTTGGGACCAAGCTAGAATTTAGTAGCGGATATCATCCGCGGACGGATGGACAAACCGAGTTAGTGAATCGAAGCTTGGGCGATTTTTTTAGATGTCTAGCGGGAGAGCATCCAAAGCAATGGGATTTAAATATTCCGCAAGCAGAATTTGCTTATAACAGCTCGAAAAATCGTTCCACTACTAAATCTCCTTTTGATGTAGTCTATGGCTACTCCGTTCCATTATTACTCGATCGTCATTCTCTTCTTTTGAACGAACCTCTTTTGGTGCGCTAACATATATTGATCATTTAAAATTTTTGTCTGAGTTAATTGCTAACAGTCTGCGAGCCACCTCTGAGAAATACAAAGATGCGGCAGATAAACATCGCCGCGAGCTATATTTCTCAGAAGGAGATTGGGTTCTTGCTTTTTTTCAGGAAAGAAAGATTTCCCGTGGGCACCTATCACAAGCTACAACAACGACGTTTCGGTCCCTTTCAGGTTAAAAAGTGTCTTGACACAAATGCTTATCTTTTAAACTTATCCGCTGAATTTGAAACTTCTATTATCTTTAATATTGCTGACCTTGTGCCTTTTTATGGAGAGCCTCCCGATACTATCATTAATCCAGCCACTCCAGTACCATCTTCCACCCCACAGCTGACTTTATCCCCATCTACACCCACCATTGAGTAGATTGAGCAGGTGTTGGATGTTCATGAGTTTCAGACACGCTCCGGTACATATCAGTGATACCTCGTTTCATGGAAAGGCAGGAGTATATCGGACGGTTAATGGATAAGCGCCGCCGAGCTTCGTCGTCTCCAACCTGATCATGTTTCGTAAGTTTTTTTCAATTCTCGACGAGGTCGAGTCCTTTCAACCCCGGGGAAATTGATGCATCTGTGGTCGCAGCCGGATGAGCTATGTTCATTTTGTGTGTGTGTGCGTGTTTTCTTTTAAAAGTACTTTTGTTATCTTCATATGTGTGTTGTCGTCGTACGTCATTGTATCGCACTTTTTATTTTGGTGTTAAGGCTTGTTGGTTTGACCGGCGAGCATGACCATTAATAAATTGGTCTGGTAGACTAAGGTGTTAGTTTGTAGGTGCGACGATATTTTAATTTAGTTGCATGAAACAACGATCAAATTTGGATTAATTAATCCAAATTTATTCGGATTTGATTTGGGGGTTTTAGAATTAAATGTCACTTGGATTTCCTATTTAAAAACATTTACAAATTTAAAAACCCTCATGTTTAATTCTTGGCATTTATTTTTAAAACTCTCTATTCTATTGTAACCCCCCAACCGTTACATTACAACTACCCACCTTCATTCCCCCTATTTATTCATTTCTCCATGAACTGAACTGACATCCAGGACAAAGAAACCCGTGAGACTTACTGTCTTCGCGGTCGTTTCCTTCCAGCGCGCCTGTCCACGTTCTGTCGCCGTCATCCTTCCCCACTCTGGCACCGCCAGTCATTTCCCACCCGAGTCCTCCCGTCCTCCGCCCAGTGGAGATCTACCGCCCCGACGGCGTCCGGTGTCCCCAATTCTATTTTGAAGGTCGGTCGACCTCGACTCTTCCTCCTGACCTTCCTCCAGCTTCGCCCCTCCATGGCGTCAGCTCTTCGGATGGGTACGCCGCTTGGGACTCCTACAACCAGCACCGCTCTCCTCCTCTCACCAGTCACCCGAAACGCCCCTTTCCCCTTCCCGTTAGCCCTCACCCGCCGCTCGCGCCCAGTTATCTCCCTACCCGATTCCACCGCATTTCAACTCCCTCTCAACCCGAACAGTCACCTTTGAAACCGAGTCGTCGTCTCAACCTGACAGGTGCTCTGAAGCCACTGTTAACTCGTTCCCTACAAAACCTCCGCAGGCATACCATTCTGCTCCTAATGTTAGCATTTACTCATGCAACTTGTTGGAAAAGCCCATGTAAAGTGGCTCATTTATTTGTATTTCTTCTTTTCTCCTCTTTAGTCTCACATTTGTATATGACTCTTCTCTCTTTCTCCCTCTTATAAATGTGTATTCATAACTTGTATTTGATTATTGAGATAGTATATACAAGTTTGAGGATTTCTCTACATGGTATCAGAGGATACGGTCCGACCTGATTTTTTCTAACCGCCTGCTCTTCCAGCTTACCGGGTGGCTTGTCCTCCTGCTTAGTCGCAGTGTCTTGCGGCCTGCTCTTTCTCTAACCGCATCACGGTGGTTAGAATATTTGTAACAGCGGCTTCTCGCGGGGTTAAGTCTTTTTTAACCGCTTCCTCTGCTCTCCCCGTGGCTTTCACCTCATTTTCTCCTCCTCATTTCATTTTATAACCTTTCTATCAGGTGGGGTCTTCCCACCCGCGCTTCCCCTCTACTCGTTGCGGCGTCCTTGTCTACCCGCCAAGTTCTGGCCTCTCGCTGCTTTGCTCCCTGCTCGCCGCGACTTGTCTTAGTCACCACGACTTTTCTTCTCGCTACTCCCTACTCGCTGCTCTGCTCTCTGCTCGCCGTGACTTGTCTTAGTCGTCGCGGTTTTATCTTCTCGCCGCGAGTTGGACTCTTAGTCGCTGCGGCTTCTCTCTCGCTGATCCCTGCTCGCTGCTCTGCTTCCTGCTCGTCGTGACTTGTCTTAGTCGTCGCGGCGAACCGGAGGGGGGGGGTTCTCTCCAAACAGAGCTTTTTGGGGCTCGCCACGGCGTGTCCCCAGGAGCAGCGAAACACCCAAACAAATTGGTCTCTTAGTCACCGCGGCTTCCCTCTTCCCGGCGCGCTCCGCATCTAGGTCACGACATCTTGCCTTGCCGATGGTGTACTCACCGTGACCGTGCGGCCTACTCGTCGGGCTTGTTCTCTGCTTACCCGCTGCGACTCATCTCCTCGAAGGCGGCTTCTCCCAGCTAACCACTCTGCATTCTGGTCGTGGCGGCTTATCCCAGCTAAACGCTCCGCATTCTGGTCGCGGAGGCTTCGTTGCCTTGTCTTTGGTGTGTTGTCACCAAGAACGTGCGGTCTCCCCTCTGTTCGCTGTTTTTTTTCTGTCCGCCGGCCTAGCCTCCAGCTCATCGTGTCATGGGGTCCTCTCCTGATTCTACCAGACAGACAGCTTCCTCATCTGCAGACCGCCCGGCCTCCGCCCCTGAACTAAGTGAAGAGTTGCGAATTACTACTATTCGTTAGCCGGCAAGAAGAACTTTGTGGAGTGGGTACACTCTGTTCGCCGCGTCCTACAGTCCAAAGGCTTTCTCCATCACTTGACCCAAGCGGCTCCTGCTGCTCCTACTGATGATTGGTTGCGCAACGATGGTTGGGTTCAGACATGACTCCTCAACTCCCTTGATACCGAACCTTACAGCATGACCATGTATCACGAAACGGCCAAGACAATGTGGGATAAGCTCCGGTCTCTATATTCCGGTAAAGATAGTCTCGAGCACCTCTATGACATCATCACTGATCTTCAGACCCTTGATGTTGGCGGGGCCACCGACCTCACCTCCTTTGTTGCCAATGGGGACACTGTTCTCGTCTCCGGCTCTGCCGATATCCCTCTCACTTCGTCTCTCTCTGCGCTCGGCTCTTCATATTTCGGGCACCCCGTTTAATTTACTCGAATGATGTTATGGATGAGCTCTTAAACAATGGGATCAACAAGATCTCTATTTGTAATGTAGCGCAGACATTTGAAGGATGACGCGACGGGAGCAAGCATTAATGAAGGCATTGAAAGCGGGTGTCGAGCATTCAGCTCGGTCATGAGTTGAGATGAAAATTAAATTATATGTATTGATTAAGGGCCCAAAGATCTAAGTACAAGGGAGTCCCATATTTAAAATAAATGAACAAATAAGTACTGCTTTACAAATAGCACACTTTATAGTCTCTATGAATATTAGCTACTATGACACTATGATCTTTTTTGCATTGAAGATTTCTCATATCCAATCTAAAAAGCATATCTAATTATTCTCTAAGTGTTCAATACCAACACAGCGAATTCAAAAAAAAATGGATTTGAGACTCCCTGTCTAATTGGTGGGAAAAACTAGAGTAAATCTTAGCTCCTAATATCACGCCTCTCTCTCCTATACATAAATCCTAAGTTCGAATCACCCTCCTCGACTTGTCCTTCTGTAAATGAAAATCTTGAATGTTAAAACCTTGATTTCCCTCATAAATAAAAAACAATAATTCACGTCAATTATTAAATCTCTCACACCCTATTTTCTCGAATAATTTGAAATCATCATATGATTTTTTTCGAATTTAATATGGATAATACTATTATAAAGCATTAGTTCCAACATGTATGAATCGTTATTATGAAAGACTAAAAGTACATCCTATAACAATTTAACTAACATTGAGAAAAGGGTGAAGATGGAAAATTCATCTTTGGCCTCATTGAGCAAACAATACCACGTGAAACGTGGCATCTCCTTCACAGACATTGATGGTTTATCCAATCAAGTTCTACGGAGAACCATCAAGCTGATTTATGAAAGCCTTAGAATAATTAGTTAAAAAGAGAAACAACAAAAAAGAGTAGGCAAAAACTCTACTTTAAAGTAAGGACCATTTGAGTCGTTTAACTGCAATGACATTGTTAAGACTCAAGTAATTGATAATTAGCTTGAAATTTTGGAATTATATTTCATGTCATATGAAGATTTAAATAAAAAATATTATTTACTTGTTTCAATTTATCCTCACAAGTACTGATGAGTTGGAACTTGTAACTAAATAATTAACAACAATATTTAAGGGAAGAAAATATTTTTATAAAATTTACTAGATGAGTTTTTAGTATTTATGATAAATGTTTCAATTTGTGGGAGTCCTTGACGCTAGCACAAAAGCTCAGATTTTACAAAACACAGTCTGCCGCAAGGGAGAAAGTCAATAGAGAAACAATGGTAAGATTATAGCGCATGTTTGAATAAAAAATATACCTTGCATACACACTCTGACTTTATTAACTCTGCAATGACTGGTTAAATGCAACCTCATTGTAACAGATATCATATGATGCCATGAGCTAGACGAAACCCGGAATCAACAGTAGTAAATCTAACGCCAAGCTGACAGGCAACTACCTCAATGATCCAACGGCAGGAATTCAATATTTTCAATTTTTGTTATTACCAACCAATGCTCATGTAATAGCCAAAGTCTATATATACACTTGTAAAGGATTGAAAGAGGAGGGAAAACGTTTTAATAAAATTCAGTTAGCTTTCATCTCGTTCCCAACCCCCCTTCCCCTCTCTCTGTTTCGTCCACTCTCGAACTTCTTTCTCGGTAGGTTTCCTCAGATATATCTCCTATTTCATTCTCTTCCGCCTCGGCCACCCTCTCCAGCTAGTTCTTCTTGTTACCATTAGTTAGTCGGAGCCATGATTGCTAATCAATGCATATACATTAAGGATGGAATAAGATGGTGAATTGAAATATTATCTATTTTCATACTATGCACAGTTAAAATATGTACATAAACTTATGTTATGGTGTGTTGTGTGCAAAAGTAATCTCATAATGTATATAGAGTGGAGATTCATAAGACACTTTGCTAGGGTTCCTTTAAACTAAAAGAACTAACTAATAGTAACGACTAACTAATGGTAACAAGAAGAACTAGTCGGAGAGGGTGGACGAGGTGGAGATAATGAAATAGGGGATAGAACAGAGAAAATTTACTGAGAAAGAATGCCGAGAGTGGTCGGAGCTGAGAGAGAGAAGGGGCTGGGAACGAGAAAAAAACTAACTAAATTTTATTAAAAAAATTTCCCTCATCTTTCAATCATTTACAAGTATATATATAGCCTTTGCTATTACATGGGCATTGGTTGGTAAAAAGAAAAATGAAAAATATTGAATTTCTGTTGTTGGATCATTGAACTAGTTGCATGTCTGCTCGGCGTTGGATTTACTGTTGATTCCGATTCCGTCTAGCTCATAGCATCATATGAGACCAGTTACATTTCAAATTGTAGCACTCGTGACTACGACTAACTAAATGGTAACTGGAAGAACTGGTTGGAGAGGGTAGCAGAGGTGGAAGAGAAAGAAATGGGGGATAGAACATAGGAAACCTACCGAAAAAGAAGGTCGGAGTGGTCAAAGCTAGGAGAGGAGAAGGGGGCTGGGAAAACGAAGAAAGCTAACTAAGGCTTCATTTGCTAGAGCGGTTGCGGTTGTAAAAGGAGTTGTTGTAAATGCAGGTTGTAAAAGAGCTGTTGGAAACTGGTTGCTGTGAAACGGAGATCTATTTGGATAGTTTGCATTTACAATGCTGTTCAAAACAGAGAACTGTTTGGCAAAACAGCAGTGACATTTTAAAAATAATTTTTATTATATAAATATTTATATTATTTTTATATTAATATATGTATTAATTTTTTTAGTATATATATATATATATTTATTTATATATATTTGTTTTATATATATATATATATATATATATATATATATTAAAAGAAATTATATATATCTAATATATATATATATAAAGATTTTTTTATATATATTTTTTTAATTAAATTTACTGTTTAAACTATAGTTATAAATATATTTGTAATTTTTATAAGGTTTTTTTGTAAAACTTTGAGCTGCCTCCGCCTCCCTCCGCCTCCCTCCGTCTGCTGCTTGGCGAAGCATGCGACGCGCATCTTCGCGCCTTCTCCTGGGCTCGCAATCGCAATCGCTGGACGGAACTGAAGGTCGGTGAGTTTGCGGCGAAGACGGGAGGCGTGATCATCTTCTCCGTGTTTGGGACGGAGAGTAACAAGAGGAAAATCGGGCTGCTCGTCAAGGGCGCCGTCGTCCGCCCCATCGCAGGAGAGTCGAGACCACCGCCGTTGATGTGACGCAAAAGCTAGAAACGGAGCTCTCAATCAAGGTTTCCATCCACAATATTTTGAGCATGGATAAAACGCGGGCGGTTCCAAAAGTTTGCGGAAAAACAAACGAAAAAAACAGCGTCACTGCGTTTTTAGAAAACGAAGCGCTCACAAAAGCTAAAACAAATGAAGCCTGAATCTATTTTAAAATTTTTCTCCTCTTTCAATCATTTACAAGTGTACATATAGCCTTTGGCTACTACATGGGCATTGGTCGGTAATAACAAAATTAGAAAATATTAAATTACTGCCGTTGGATCATTGAGGTAGTTAAATATCAGTTTGGTGTTGGATTTGCTGTTGATTCTGGGTTGCGTCTAGCTCGTTGCATCATATGAGATCAGTTAAACCCATAGAGCGCAGATAAAGACAATAGTGTGCACTCAGAGTCTCGTATTGTCCAAATAACATCACTGATAACAAAAAAACAACCCAAAATCAAAAACTTCAACCCCATGAATCGAGGGAGGCGCCTAAAACTCAAACTTTACGAGATTAGGGGAATAACAAGAGCACAAGTTGAAGGCGGTTGAAATAATGCAGTTGAACTGAGAAGGGAAAGTGAAACGGCAGTCGGAATAACCTGAGAGAATAGGAAAGGTCTCTTCATGTAAAAGCTCCGGAGGAGCCTCGCCATGGCGGTTTAAGTAACCCCCGATCCCTGCACCAAGATAGTGAGAACTTCTCGCAGTGGTGAGTGAAGACAGTGAAGCGGCGAGGAGAGTGGTGGCAGGAGGCTGCAAGCTCACATCATGAGACGAAGAAAGAGTTGGGAAAGGCAGGGGAGGCGGGAACGCACACGGACTCTCTGGTTTAGGGTTTTGGGAGGGTTTAGGCCTCCGCTTCGTGCCGGGCTGTGGACTAAAATACTTATAGTTTGACCGAGTTTGAACTAAAAAATTGATCGACCGACTTTGCTCTATCAGGTTGTACTACAAAATTTGTTATGCCTGTGCAGCGCATTAAAGAAGATTGGGCTGGGGATGTTATTGGGCGAGTGAAGAAATAATGAAATTATTTGATAGAAGAGTGTTCTCTCAGAATTTGCACGGCTCTGTTTGTCCTGCAGTGTTTGCAGAAATAGTGGTGAGAATAGGCTCTGTTTGGCGTAGCTGCGGCGACTGCACAAGCAGTGGTGAGAAGCAGTGGTGGAATAATCAGCTGTTTTGAAAAGTGATGACAGAATCTGTGAAACTGTTTGGATGAACAGCTTTTGCAGAGCTATTTCAAACAGAGAAGCTGTTTAATCTGTTTGGCAAAACAGATGTGCGGTGCACAGTTCATTTTTTTTGAACTTAAACATAGTAAACAATAACATTTAAAAACAGTTAAATTTAATGCATTCTAAGTGTCCATTAACCAAATTGAAAAAAACAACTGTTTCAAAAACGATTATTCCAGTCATGAAAACCATAAACGTGCTCTGTCATGCTGATGAAACATATCTCTCGATCATCGATCGTTAACTGCACAGCAAAAAAGACATGTAATTAATGATCTTTTTATATATGTTTATAAATGTTAAAGTCATTATGGTGTATACCTGTGATACTCCGTTAGTTGATCTGCAATGTAGTCCCTAATATTGGTCATTTCTGCAGCTCTCGTTCCCTCGAATGAGCTTGGTGTTGTGTTCGGATTTGAATCGATAATTCTTGGACGATTGTTTGGTCGCAACTCATATGTCTCTGGATGAATAAAGATTTCATTTCTGTCGCATACATCAAACTCTAGGTCATCCCTCGATGGATGTCTTCTAATAAAGTTGTGGAGCGACATCGTAACGATGACAACAACACACTGCTTCGAGAATTCAAAATGAGGCATTTTGCTAAGTATGAGCCACTTTTTCTTCCATACACCAAAGCTCCTCTCGATGACACTACGCAGCGATGAGTGTGTTTATTAAATATTTCACGTCGTCCTTCAATTGGCATATTTCCCCGAGCAAAGTCCGGCAAGTGATATCTCGTTTCCGGAAAAGGTTTCAGGAGCCCCTTCTCCAATGGATAACCAGCATCGACGAGATAATATTTACCTTTAGTAGCAAAAAAAATTTTAAACATTTGAAGATATGATTAATAAATTAACATACGTAAAAGCTCGTGGTACATACCTTCTGATAGAAATGGAAATTTACTTAGCGGATCTCGTACTGCACGATGATATATGCGTGTGTCATGTGCAGACCCTTCCCATCCAAGTACAACATATGTAAAACACATATTGAAATCGCAGACGGCCATTACGTTTTGAGTCGTGCTTCCATGATGACCAATATAAGGAACTTGATTTTCAACAGATATTCGTGCATCAACATGTGTACCGTCAATTGCACCGATACAATCTTTAAAAAATGACATATATCTATCATCATTTTGTATGTGCGCTGGAGTTGTATGAAAATGGGGATCAATCGGAGCAATGTTATGCATGGACAAACTTGTCAGAGCTTCTAGACCGATCATAAACACCCGACTCAATGTCTTTGTGGAATGTTGCAATCTTTCACCAGATTTTCTGAAAGTTTCATTATGCCTCAATATATAAATCGTTATTGTCAAAACCTCGTTGGACTGTGTCCTTTGTGTT
Source organism: Platanthera guangdongensis (assembly GCA_039583875.1). Classification (NCBI taxonomy): domain Eukaryota; kingdom Viridiplantae; phylum Streptophyta; class Magnoliopsida; order Asparagales; family Orchidaceae; genus Platanthera; species Platanthera guangdongensis. The sequence goes on from CM077148.1 coordinate 182,815,143, forward strand.
CCTCTTAAACCGTGACTTTGTTCCAACAATGCTAGTAAGTCAAAAAAATGACCTTAGTCATTCGGAATATATTGTGAAAACGTCCAGGATGTCCTTCAAATAACTCTCGAAGCCATTTATGTCCGGTTTGAGATGATGTCATGCACGGTGTTTTATCACAAAACAACGTGACATAATCACTAATTAAACATATAGTGGTGTTAACAAGTTTCACATATGCGGTGCAATCTTGTTGACGAGTTGCACAGTAATTCACCACCAACTCTTCGTCATCGTCTATGTTAACTTCTCTATCATCATCTATATTTGACATTATATTGACCTATAAATATGACACAACAGTCAGTATAATAATTTAACATACATTACTGCATAAAGAGATAATAATAACAATAATTATGTTCGTAACAGTCACGAAAATCACTGCATAAGAGATGCTTCGAACAGTAAATAAGTTCCACATAGAAAATCATAAACAACATATAAGAGAAATCATATATGTGAATTCAGGTAGTGGGTCTTCAGCCATTCCACCCTCCTATCCTCTGGGATGCTCAGGAATGTCACGCGATTCACAGGTGTTTGAAAATGAACTGTAGCAAAATGATACAGCAACCGGTCCTCAAATATTTCTGGGTACTTCTCCAATTCTTGAATCGCCTCTCGCAGCAGATATATACTAGGGGGAATAATTGGTGCTGTAACGCGCTGCATAATTGCTTCTGAGGAGGAGAATAACTTTTCCACATGTGCCAACATAATCTGTTTTGTCCCCATTTCATGTCTCTTCCCCTTTCGTTTTCGTTTTGAAGCTGCGCCACTTTGAGAACTCTGCCCAGGTGTAGTCGAGTCAAGATCTTCATTTGCAAAAGTCTGTGTATTATTGCTCTCATTGATGTGATCTTCAGCTTCTTCGGATAAGATGTTTGCATGCGAAAAAATTCCTGGAAGTTCTCCAGAAGAAGGCATCCATACATTTTCTCCCGTCGCCACAACCAGACTGAATATTTTGTCTAGTTTTTCCTCAAGCTCGGGCACTATTCCACCAAAACGAAATTTCTTCACATTGAGAATCATCTACAAAATAAAAGCAGCTTCAAAATAAATGCACATCCTAATCACATGTTCATTATTATAATAATAAAATTATATATATAAATCTAACTTCAATACGTTCTTTCCACCAATCATCGGACGCGTCAATTGTCCGCTTAGTGGGATTCCAACCAAGACCGGTCTCACCTCTTTTGAGTTCACGCCATAATTTCCAATCACGCTTTAGTTGATCACATTTGTTTTTCATTTGTGCCCGACTATACTCCAAACCTGTGCGCTCCTTGAAGTTTTTCACCAAATTGCACCACCCTTCCTTATTGAAATGGGTGGTAGGTTTATTCCCTAAATCTATCTCTCGGCTACAAAGATCACAAAAAGCAGAACATGCGATGTCTCCCAATTTGCAGAAATTCCACCTTCCGTTGATTTACCCTTCTATGCGAAAAAATAAAATTAATGCAAACACACACACAGATAGACATTGACACAAAAACATACACGCACAAACGTACACACACTCACACAAACATACGCTTACACAATCATACGCACACACAAACCAAAAATACAAAAACAAACACAAACCAAACACACACACACAAACCCAATTATACACACACACACACATACAAACATACATACACACAGAAACACAATTACAATCACACACACACACATTCCCAACAACATAAACACATACACACATAAGGCCATTCATACACACACAAGGCCATTCATACACACACAAAACACACACACATAAACACACACATACACAAACACACACATTCCCAATCACCACAAACACACACACATAAACACACACACACAACAATTCAAAAAAAATACACACACACAAGCCCATTCATACACACATTCCCATTCATACAAACACACACACACAAACACACACACATTCCCAAACACCCTAAAACACACACACACACACAAACACAATTACACACACACACACATTCCCAATCACCACAAACACACACACATTCCAATCACCACAAACACACACACACATAAACACACGCATACACAAAACACACACATTCAAACACACACACACACAATTCAAAAAAAATACACACGCACACACGATCATTCATACACACAAACACACACATACACAAACATACACACACAACAATTCAAAAAAAAAAAATACACACACACAAGCCCATTCATACAAACATTCTCATTCATACAAACACACACACACAAACACACACATCCCCAAACACCCTAAACACACACACACACACACACACACACACACAAACACAATTATACACACACACACATTCCCAATCACCACAAACACACACACACATAAACACACACATACACAAACACACACATTCAAACATACACACACACACACACAATTCAAAAAAATACACACACACAAGCCCATTCATACACACAAACACACACATACACAAACATACACACACAACAATTCAAAAAAAAATACACACACACAAGCCCATCATACAAACATTCCCATTCATACAAACACACACACAAACACACACACATTCCCAAACACCCTAAACACACACACACACACACACACACACACAATTATACACACACATTCCCAAACACCCTAAACACACACACACACACACACACACAAACACAAACACAAATTTATAAAGACAATGGATGTATAATCACTATAATTACTAGAATTTATGCTAGCATTAGAGTTCTACTACAAAAAAGTGGATAATTACATATAGGATAAAAATGTACCTTACAAAAAATCACAAATGGGTATGGCCGGAGTATAGAGAAGAAACCAAGATCTATGTAGTTCCCCTGAAACGAAATCCTGAAACAAAATCAAACAAAATAAAGGCAAAACACTGGAATCAGGAACAAAAATGAAATAGAAGAAACGAAGAAAGATTTGCCCTAATCTGGAAGATGACGGCAAGGAAGGAGAGGGTCGACCATGGCAGAAGAGGGCGTTTAGAGGAGGAAGACAAGACTGCTACTCGACGGGGTGGAGGCGAGCTCGGCGACGGCGACAATAAAACCGAGCAGGCTAGCAGAAATCGGGAAGCAGAGCCGGGAAACAGAGCCTTACCAGCGGTGGAAGAGAAGAGGCTATTCGACGGCATGGAGGCGAGCTCGGCGTGGAGGCGAGCAGAAATCGGAGCAAGTTTTGCCGTGGAAGATGAATCGGGAAGAAAGAAGAATCGTCGTCGCCCTTCCGTGGATGTGAATCGCGCAGCTTCCGCGATTCCAGGGTCGTGAAAAAAAATCACGACCCCTAATCGCTCCGTTTCCGCGATTAGGTAGCGGGGGCTTCTCCCACTGTTACGGTGAAATTGTTGTTTGGCGCGGCGTTTTTAAAAACAGCAGCATGCTGCTCTAAAAACGCCGCGCCAAACAGACCCTTAGTGGTGCAATAATCAGTTTTTTGCAGATTGGTGGCACAATCTGTGAAATTATTTGGAAGAATAACGATTGCAGTGCTGTTTGACCTAAAAAATCAAATTTATGTCAGTTAAATTAGGGGAAAAATCAATCTGTGCAAAACCTAGGGTAAAACATTTCTGCATTTTGCTTGCGGGGAGGAGCACATGGCTTTGTCGGATCTGTTCGAGGAGTAAAAGCTGTGCATGGAGCATAAGCTGAATCTGTTTAGAGGAGCACATTGCTCTTCATGCGGGAGTGATAAAGAAAACGATCTTGTTCATCTACCGGGAAAGCTGCGACAGATCGGAAGATCAGGGCTCGATGTGCGGCGAAGTAGATGACTTGCACGGGGTTATGTTGCACGCTATACCCAAATGGGTCTTCTTCCTCATGGCTGAAGCACATGGAAGAACATACTGTTGAAACCAAAAACTTGGTCTCTCGTGGAGTTCGGGGTCCTAAAAGAGGGGTGACCTCACACCTATTGCACTCGGGGAACGTCACAGACCAAAGACTTGAGAAACTAGGAGCAGACCCTCGGCTCTAGCGTGGAGGTCTCACCTCACACCCGGAAGACCTTTGAAGTCTCCCCCTCCCTAGCCAATGCAGAGCTAGGGTGCCTTGAAGGATGAAGAGAGAGTGAAGAAGTCATCCTCTTCAAGGCACCCCTAAGGGTCCATTTATAGTTTTTCAACCACATGGACCAAAATGCCAGAAATACCTCCTGGGGCCAAAAGGCTTTGGGCCAATAGAAAACAGCAACGCCAGGGGGGGCAAAGAGATAATTCCACCCCGAGGGTATAACGGTAAAAACGTGGCCAAAAGGGGGCCAAGGATGGGGGGAGCCAAACCCCTCATCTCCCCGGGCACCCGAGACGAGCAGGGGGAGAACCCGGCCCCGGCCAGTCTCCCCCCCCCCCCCCCCCGCCAAGCCGCGAGGCGGGGCGAGAGCCCGGCCCGGGCCGGTCTCGCCCCCACCAACCCGCGAGGCGGGGCGAGAGCCCGGCCCCGGGCCGGTCTCGCCCCCTCCAACCCACGAGGCGGGGCGAGTGGCCGGCCCCGGGCCGGTCTCGCACCCGCCAACCCGCGGGGCGGGGCGAGAGCCCGCCCGGGCCGGTCTTGCCCCCGCCAACCCGCGGGGCGGGGCGAGAGCCCGGCCCCGGGCCGGTCTCGCTGCTTCCACCTCGCAAAAAGGGGGCGAGACCGGCCCGGGGCCGACCACTGTGGGAGGCAGATTTTTCCTCCCTACTAGCATATTCCGAGGGCTAGGCCTAAATTGTCCACCAAGAGCTCAAACCACACTCAAAAGCTTAAAACCAAAAACCTGCGAATACGGGGTTGTACACAATCCCCGCTCTTTTCGAGATTGGCACAAGCTCGGAAAGAAACGTCCAACCCAACGTATTCACTGAGTGTAATTTTCTTGCGCATCTCCGGGGAGTCAACCTGTCATGCCAGCTGATGGGAGCCTGAGTGACGAGACCCCCTCCGGGTAAAAAATACTTAGCCTCCCGGAGGGGTCAATCTGTCATGCCAGCTGATGGGAGCCTGGGTGACGAGACCCCCTTCGGGTAAAAAAATACTTAGCCTCCCGGAGGGGTCAACCTGTCATGCCAGTTGATGGGAGCCTGAGTGAGGAGACCCCCTCTGGGTAAAAAATACTTAGCCTCCCGGAGGGGTCAACCTGTCATGCCAGCTAATGAGAGTCTGGGTGACGAGACCCCCTCCGGGTAAAAAATATTAGCCCCCCCCGGAGGGGTCAACATGTCATGCCAGCTGATGGGAGCCTGGGTGACGAGACCCCCTCCGGGTAAAATATACTTAGCCTCCCGGAGGGGTCAACCTGTCATGCCAGCTGATGGAGCCTGGGTGACGAGACCCCCTCGGGTAAAATATACTTAGCCTCCCGGAGGGGTCAACCTGTCATGCCAGTTGATGGGAGCCTGGGTGACGAGACCCCATCCGGGTAAAAAATACTTAGCCTCCCAGAGGGGTCAACCTGTCACGCCAGCTGATGGGAGCCTGGGTGACCCCCTTCGGGTAAAAAATACTTAGCCTCCCGGAGGGGTCAACCTGTCATGTCAGCTGATGGGAGCCTGGGTGACGAGACCCCCTCCGGGTAAAAATACTTGGCTTCCACGAGAAGTACCACCGGCCCTGCCCAGCTAGCGAGAGTCTGGGCAGCGGGACCGTCTCGGAGCAAAAAGGAACTTACTCCCCTCGAGGCACATTCGACCCAACCAGCTAGTGGGAGCCTGACCGAGGAGATCCTCTCTGGGGTGGGACTTACTCTCCCCGAGGCACATTCGACCCAACCAGCTAGTGGGAGCCTGGTTGAGGAGATCCTCTCGGAGGTGGGAACTTGATCTCCCCGAGGCACATTCGACCCAACCAGCTAGTGGGAGCCTGGTTGAGGAGATCCTCTCGGGGGTGGGGCTTGCTCTCCCTGAGGCACATTCGACCCAACCAGCTAGTGGGAGCCTGTCTGCGGAGATCCTCTCGGTGGTGGGGACTTGATCTCCCCGAGGCACATTCGACCCAACCGGCTAGTGGGAGCCTGGCTGAGGAGATCCTCTCGGGGGTGAGGCTTGCTCTCCCCGAAGCACATTCGACCCAACCAGCTAGTGGGAGCCTGACTGAGGAGATCCTCTCAGGGGTGGGAACTTGATCTCCCCGAGGCACATTCGACCCAACCAGCTAGTGGGAGGCTGGCTGAGGAGATCCTCTCGGGGGTGGGGCTTGCTCTCCCCGAGGCACATTCGACCCAACCAGCTAGTGGGAGCCTGGATGAGGAGATCCTCTCGGGGGTGGGAACTTGATCTCCCCGAGGCACATTTGACCCAACCAGCTAGTGGGAGCCTGGCTGAGGAGATCCTCTCGGGGGTGGGGCTTGATCTCCCCGAGGCACATTCGACCCATCCAGCTAGTGAGAGCCTGGATGAGGAGATCCTCTCGGGTGTGGGGACTTGATCTCCCCGAGGCACATTCGACCCAACCAGCTAGTGGGAACCTGGCTGAGGAGATCTTCTCGGGGGTGTGGCTTGCTCTCCCCGAGGCACATTCGACCCAACCAGCTAGTGAGAGCCTGGCTGAGGAGATTCTCTCGGGGGTGGGAACTTGATCTCCCCGAGACACATTCGACCCAACCAGCTAGTGGGAGCTTGGACGAGGAGATCCTCTCAGGGGTGGGAACTTGATCTCCCCGAGGCACATTCGACCCAACCAGCTAGTGAGAGCCTGGTTGAGGAGATCTTCTCGGGGGTGGGGCTTGCTCTCCCCGAGGCACATTTGACCCAACCAGCTAGAGAGAGTCTAGCTGAGGAGATCCCACTGGGGGTGGGGCTTGCTCTCCCCGAGGCACATTTGACCCAACCAGCTAGTGGGAGCCTGGATGAGGAGATCCTCTCGGGGGTGGGGAACCAGGTGTGTCACTTGAACTCTACCAAATCCAACATCCTCAAACGGGGAAAAAAGATGGGTTACATGCCCCCCCCCCCCGACTCAGTTTGTCGGGGGTTGGACACACTACAACAAAAGAAACATACAGGACTCTGCCGGGGCGAGGCTTCCTCAGGGGGTCTGGGCCTGCTGGCCGTCATCCCTCCCCTCGGAGACCTCCATCTTGCTCAGGCTTTCCATGATCCTCTCCATCTCCTCCGTCATGGCCAACCAAGAGATGGTGTTGACGGCCGTGACGTAGCACTGCCTTGCCATCCTGGAGTCTCCCTTGACTCTGACCTGGATCCCTCCCGAGCTGAACTTGAGGCATTGGTGGAAAGAAGACGACACGCAACGGAAGGCGCTGATGAGAGGCCTTCTGAAGATGGTGTTGTAGCTGCTTGGAGTGTCAACAACGACGAACCGACAGTTCCTTGAAGTCCCTACCAATTTTACTTGGAGTCCTACTCCACCCTTTACCTCCTTCCTCTCCCCTGGAAATCCGAACAGGGGTTCGTCCGAGGCCAACACCCTCCTTGGCTCTACCTTCATCTCGTCAAACGCCTTCTTGAAGACGACGTTGACAGAGCTTCCATTGTCAACCAAGATCCAGGATACGGTGTAGCCTTCGATGGCTGTCTGGATGACCAAAGCATCGCAAAACAGATCCTCGTGATCCGGCAGGTACTTCACTGAGAAGGTGATCTTCTCCTCCTGGGGCGGGGTCTGGGATGTTGAGGCGACGCTCCGTCGGTACATCACATGAAGGCTCGCCTTCCGAGTGGCCTCAATCCCCACTTCACCATGGACCACTGCTATACCGCCTCGGGGTCCGACATCGACCCGGTCCACGCATACATCATCCCCCTTCTCTGGGTAGAACCTCCTCAACCCGCACCGGCGGCAGCGGCTGGGCAGGGCCTCTCGCCCCTTACTTCCGGGAACTCGGGGCAGGTAGCTGTGGCGTGCCCTTCCACCTGGTGGAAGTCACAATACGGTAGCGCTCCTCCCCTCCTTAGGCGGGCTAGGTGTTCTCTCATGTTACCTCTTCCTCCTCCTATCGCCAAGGCTTGCTGCGGCGGGGGTACGAGCTGTCTTGGGGCTTGCCTCTGGAAGTTGAACCTCCCTCGGCCCCCATGGAAGTTCCCCTCATCTTGGACGTAACCTCTTCCTGGACCCTGAACGGGTCCTCCCTGCTGCCTCCAACCTGGTTCTGGACCCTCCAGAGCTCTCCGCCCCCCTCTCCTTCTTCCTTCCTGATGTCTGGAGCCACCTTTCTCCTTTGACTCCATCTATGTTAGCTTTGCCAACTTCTTGACAAATGCTGGGTTGGCCGCCTCCATGGCTATCTCCTCGGCCGCCCTTTCCATCAACTCCTCAAAGGAAAGGGGGGCCTTTCAAGTCAGGCTCATCTTGAAGAACCTCTCGCGCAACCCCACCGTGAATGCCATCTGGAGGGCATACCCTGACATCTCCTGGACCTCCAGGATCTCCTCTTGGAACCTGTCAACGTAACGGGCCAGCGACTCCTCATCCCCCTGTCTTATCAGGAAGATGGACTCGGGACTCCTCTTCCTCTTCTTGGAGGTGGAGAGCGGAGCTGAAAGCTCCGACTCAAGTTCTCGAACCCATAGATCGACCTCGGAGGGAGTTGATGAAACCAGTCCCTTGTCTTCTCCTTCAACATGATCACAAAGAGGCGACACTTGAAGGCATCCAACATCAGCCTAATGGAGACGGCATCCTCAAACCACTGCAGATGCTGAACGGGGTCATCCTTCCCGGTATAGTAAGCCATGTCTGGCTCTCTGAAACTCTCGGGAACGGGAGCTGAGATGATCAGCTCGCTGAAGGGTGACCCCTTAAGGGGTGGTCTCGCCACCTCCACTCACGCGACCTGCTCGCCTGGAAGGCCGGCACTCGCCGGGCTGGAGAACAATTCTAGGCCGGTGAGGTCTCGCTCGACCCCATCTCCCATCCTCTCCTTCCCTGGCCTTCTTCCTGGTGCACGTCCTTCTTCCCCCGCTGGGGTCATCTCGTCGAGAGGGGGGGAGCTAGCACCTGGGGGGTCGGGGTGGAGCTGCCACCCTGAGGAGCAATACTTCGCAGCATCTCCATGATGCCTTGGATGGAGGCCATGAACTCGTGTCTCCCCACAAAGGGTCCTGGGCTGGGGAGCTCACCGAGATCATCACTACCTCCCTGACCTCCAGTCATGGCACTCTCCTGAGATCTTCTGTGTTGGCCACTCTCCACGGTCACCGCACCAAAATGTTGAAACCAAAAACTTGGTCTCTCGTGGAGTTCAGGGTCCCAAAAGAGGGGTGACCTCACACCTACTACACTCGGGGGAACGTCATGGACCAAAGACTTGGGAAACTAGGAACAGACCCTTGGCTCTAGCGTGGAGGTCTCACCTCACACCCGGAAGACCTTTGAAGTCTCCCCCTCCATAGCCAATGCAGAGCTAGGGTGCCTTGAAGGATGAAGAGAGAGTGAAGAAGTCATCCTCTCCAAGGCACCCCTAAGGGTCTATTTATAGTTTTTCCAACCCCATGGACCAAAATGCCAGAAATACCCGTGGGGCCAAAAGGCTTTGAGCCAATAGAAAACAGGCACGCCGGAGGGCAAAGAGGTAATTCCACCTCAATGGTACAACGGTAAAAGCGTGGCCAAAAGGGGGCCAAGGATGGGGGGAGCCAAACCCCTCATCTCCCCGGGCACCCGAGACGAGCAGGGGGAGAACCCGGACCTGGGCCGACCCCCCTCCCCCCTCCCCTGCCAAGCTGCAAGGCGGGGCGAGAGCCCGGCCCCGAGCCGGTCTCGCCCCCGCCAAGCCGCGAGGCGGGGCGAGAGGCCGGCCCCGGGCCGATCTCTCCCCCGCCAACCCGCGAGGCGGGGCGAGAGCCCGACCCCGGGGCCGGTCCCACCTCGCAACTACCAGGCCCGGGTGGGTGTCCGCCAACCTGTCGCACCCGCTCCCCCCAAAAAAGGGGCCACTGGGGGAGAGACAGATTTTTCCTCCCCCTACTAGCATATTCCGAGGGCTAGGCAAACTTTAGACCACTAATAATCTGATCGAGAATCATAAACGTCATGGGCCATATTCAGTGGGGACTAGAGAGAATAATCTACTCGGATCTTGTGCGCATACAATGAATAATGATTCCGACCCAATAAAATTTATGTAAGAAAGATTTGTTCCCGCTTAATAACTAGGGTAGTTAAAATATTTTTTTTTTGATTTTTTTTATGAAAATAATGAGGAGATTATTAAAAAAAAATTTGATTTTTTTTGTAGAAAACTAAAAGTTTTAGGCCGCTACTTGCAAACCAGATATTTTTTTTATTATTTTGACTACAAAACGTGCAAGACAAGTGTGTGTCAACATTCTAAAAAAAGGGGGAGGGTGACAATTATGAAATTGACACAAATCTCTCTCTGATACCAAATTGATGCAGACTACGTCTCCCGACGAACCACAACGGACAAACGACACTGATTCGTTCTCTCACGTTCCAATTCTACGCTCGCACAGACTAAAACGCAGTATACCCGATTTTGTAATTTTATTATTCCGATGCTAACGTACGGGTTCGGCACACCCTTGGAGATCGAATAGAAGCTATAAGCTAATATCCACTCAAGCGAAAGGGATCTACCCTGATCCGGTTGAGCGTGTATTGTACCAAAAGAGATCCACCAAAAATTGTGATTCAGAAAAGGTAGATCTCTCCCAACAAAAAAACGAGGTCCGCTAACCCACACGAATTTAAATATATCAAAAGAAAACAACAAATGCGTTTGGAATAAAACCACGATGAAATCAAAGTTCGCAATCAACGCCAAAGTAAAACCACCACAAGATCTATATAAGAGGGAATCACACAAAATTGTAAGTTTCGTTACCCAATCGGAATAGATGATTCCGATGAAAAGTGATTCGCTCTTCTACGGTTCCGCCGGAGTTACGCCAAATGGAGAGAAACTTGTCCGCCTTTCTTGTTTCATGCTAGAGAAGATTCGTCGTCACCGGAGTTATTGTCTTTGGCCGAAAATCACCAAGGAGGAGGAATATTAGTTGGCCGAACCCTAGGTTGGGGAGGTTCTTGGCGGCCAAACTCCTCAAGGGGGGAAAGGATGTCAGTAGATTGGACGTCGTAGGAGAGAAGGGGTTATGGGAAGGATAAGAGAGGAGGGTTATTGGGAAGGATAAGAGAGGAGGGAAGAGGGGCGAGAAGGTGGCCAAACCACTAAGAGGGAGAGAGGAGGCGGACGACCAACAAGGGGAGCAAGAGAGAGGGGATCTCAATTATGGTTAAATTTCATTTCATTCATCAATCTTAATTCTCATTATTCATTCATGTCATTATATAAGATGTACCACTCAATCTCCACCATTCAATAATAAATAAACATTAGATGGTTATAAGTAACCTATCACAAACATGAAATTGAAATAACAATAGTAAAATGCATAAAAATAAAATGCATAATAATAAAATGCTTAAAGATAAAATGCTTAAAAATATATAATTATAAATATATAATTTATAACCATATATTTTTATATGAAGGTAATGACGGAGGACATGCATAACATGCAGCAGAGATTTGACATGGCGTTGGCGCTGAATGTCGCGGTAGAATCTCATCTTCAAGCTTGCGGCAACTACCGTCACAATCATCAAATTCTCTAAGGCGGAGATCAACGACCACATTAGCAACGTCATAACGAATAGGTGGCGGGACATCGTCGCCATCAGTCTTGCTCCGAACATCTCCCCTCTCCTACTTTCAAGTTGTAACGAAGAGCGGCCCATCGCCCTCGACTTCCCATGAAATCCCTGTAAAACAACGCTACAGAGTGGAAATTTGGTCGGTACCAAATCAACAACGTGATTTTTCACCCAGTTTACTGTTTTCACGTCAAAAAAAGACTTTTTTCTATTCTGTACTTTTCTGACTGTTTGCGTACTCGACAACTCAATGGGCTAAAATGCAGGTCAGTTAGCCCGGTCTGTCGAGAGTCTCAAGTGACCCACAATAGTTATTTACTCAGACTTTCTCTCGATATTTACGTAATTGCATCTTGCACCTCTCTAACTCTCGAAATTACAACTATCTTCCATCAATGTTTACATTTCATAACATCCATGGACAAACTTCGAGCTAGGGGCAGACCGACGGAGACGGAGAAATTTTGTACACGCCCGGGTGTGTTTTCGAGAAATTATGTACACGCCGGTATAATATCGCTGCTAACCTACTTTCCCCCTATTTTTAGTGTCTGTGAGCAGCAGAAAGCTAAGCGGCGAAACGCGGAGCGACAGACCGACGGAGACGGAGACTTGGAGAGAGGCAGGACTCAAGGAGTGGAGACGGCGTAGCGACGAACTAGTGGAGATCGATTCTAGCTTCTGCGTTCGATTCCTGGTAACTGATAAGTGATTTTTGGATTGGTTTCTAGTTTCTACTTTCTTCCGCAATTTTTTTATTCGTGATTTCGTATTATCTGGATCCACGGATGAGTTCGTAAGGGGCTGCATTTCCCCAATGGCCTAGCCCCAACGGTCATCACTCTCGATCCCCCCAAAGCCCTCAATGCGATGAGTTTAGGGTTTTGTTTGGGGAACTTATTTCTCCCGATCAAGCTTTTAAAAATGCAACCAAAGCTTTTTAAAATGTTAGGCAAAAGATTCGGTTTAGGCTTCATTTGGTTCGGCGGCGGCGGGCCGATGCGGCGGGTGTAAACAGAGTGTTCGAAACGGAGGGGGAGGTGAAAACAGAGCTTTTTGGGGCGTTTCTCAAGGCGGGCGGGTGGAAACGGAGCAAACGCCGCCGGAGGTTCATTTATTTACCCTTTTTTCGGTGGCATTTGTTCAAAAGAGTGCAGCGAAACGCCCAAACAAATAGAGACGCTGTCTGCTGCGAAACGAACTACGGTAAATGCCGTTTGGCCAAGGCCGATTGTACCGGCGTTCCAGCCCTAAAATAAAACTTCCCGATCGCGACTCTCGCAGCCGCCTCATCTCCTTTTCAGCAACGACTCGCGGATATCTCTCGCGCACTGCTCTCTCTGCATCTCCTCCTCCTCCAATCTCGATCTCTTCCATCGCGATCTCTGCACTTGCTACACTGAGTGGCATCGTCCAACGACAACAGGTACTGGTTTTTTTCTGTGTTTTTCTCCAAAAATTTTCTGGATTGTAAATTTCGTTTGGATTGCTTGGAGTTGCTGTTAAGATTAGATAGTCCATCTCCTTTACCCTCCTCGCTGAAGAAATCAATGTGATCTCTAACTTTCCCAGGAGCCCTGTTGTTGGTATCCCTAGCTTGTGTCGTATTTTCTGCAGTCGGATTGCTTGGAGTGATATGTTTCCTACCAGTTATTTTTGTTGTATAAACTGATTGATTCTCTACTTATTGCCTGCATTTTCATGCCTTGCTCCGAAGGGACATAGTATACTAACGTCAAGATGTTCTACTCATCTATCTTTTGATTTGGATACCAGATCCATGTTTCAAGATCATCACAGAAAATAAAAATCTACCAAACAAAATTCATTTCCCAAACTGCGGTTCATGACCTCAGAAAATCTACCAAACAAAATCCATTCATGACTGCCACCACCGCTCCAAACGGAGCCTAGGTCTATTCGGCTATTCTCCTTTCAACTGATCATGTTTATAGTTTATTTATGTTCTCCCTAGCCATGCTGTATGACAAAGGTTTCTTCTGTCTGAGATTGGTATGCTTTATCCCCTAATTCCAATTTCTATTCACAAGGCAAATCCAGTATTAAGGCCTGTCAAATGTCCTTGTGTCAAGGGGAAGTGTAGAAGTGGTGATTACAAATTTACACATCATTGTCTTATTATTTGTTTGCTTGTTTGAAAATTGAGATTGTTTAGGTCATTGTTTTATTATTTGTTTGACTGTTCGAGAATTGAGATTGTTTAGCCTCTAGGTCATTGTCTCATTATCTCTTTGAAATTGAAATCCCTCTCTTGTTATGTTACTTATGAAATTATGTGTGACTTTATTTTCAGGAAGCATTATTATATTCCCGGTGGATCGGTGATAGTGCAAGGAAGAAATTTCACAAACATGGTATTGAATGTTACTTATTTATGAATGTTCATTCTCTTATTTAAAAACAATATTTGTGTTGTAATTTATAAGAATGAATTTACTTCATTTTTAGGACAAGTTTTTTTTTTCAAAAGTAAGCGCACGAGTCGACAGCCACTGATAGTAAGGGATTTCAAGTTGAGTTTAAGCTTGAGGATTTACCTTCAGATCCTAGTTTGAGGCAGCCTATAATATCATACAATGTTAATTTTCATGACTCTATAAGAAGACATTATTTGCAGAATGGTCCTTGTCAACCATTTTTTTAGAGTTTTCCTCATACTGAGATTGGGAAAAACTTTAACATTTCAATAAAAATTGGTTTAATGATTTTAAAGGTTGGTTAGAATACAACGTTGAAAAGGATGCAATATTTTGTGTTTTCTGTTATGTCTTTCCTCAAAGAGGTTGTGATCCAACTTTTGTTACTCGTGGATTTCTGTGTTGGAAAGATAAGACTATATTCAAAAAACACATCATGAATCACACAACTCCATATAGTATTGCTAAGAGAATGTGTGAAGCTTTAATAAATCAAAAAGATGGTATACAGATTGCATTTGCAAAACAAGAAGAATGTCAAATCCTTGAATATCTTGTTCGTTTAAACGAATCTATTGATTGTGTTCGTTTTCTATTACAACAAGAGCTATCTTTTTGTAGTCATGATGAGTCCAATAAGTCAATCAACAGGAGGAATTTTCTTAAACTATTGGATTTTCTTGAACTATTGGATTTTCTTGTATCATATATTAATGACATTAAAGTTGTGGTTTTGAAAAATGCCCCACTTATTTACCGCGACTTTCTCTCGAAGTTTGCGTAATTGCAACTTACATCCCTCTAATTTTTGAAATTACAATTACACTTCATCAATGTTTTACATTTCATAAAATCCATGCACAATCCCCCTCACACCCCCTTAAAATATTACTCCGAGGGGGCAATTTGTGCATGAATGTTATAAAATACAAGGATTCAGGGGTGATTTTGTAATTTCGAAAAAATGGCTGTAATTACACAAACTTTGAGGGGAGGTAACCAAATATAGTTCATCCAATTGATCAATAAATCAAATGTCTTCCTGTGATATTGATCAACAAAGGACATTAAACTGATCAGAAGGAGGGTGCGAATAATCATTTCAGATTTGCTAATATAATAATTATTTTTAATCTCATAAAGTAAAAAAAAATTATTTTAACCAGAGGGAGAGCCTATCGAACTCCTATAAAAACATACGATTGCAAGAAAAACCGCAAGTGGCAGATTAGGGTTTCTTAAGGCGGCCCAAATGGTAGGCGCACCAAAAACCCCTCTTCTTGCTTCGAGCGCAATCATAGTAAGTTTATTCATCGCAATTGTTTACTTCTCCTTATTTCCTCGATCATATCTCCCTCCATCGTGTTTCCTCTATGTTTTTCTTTCTCTGTGTGCAATTACTGATCCTCAAATATCCACGCTCACTGCATATTTTATTTTTGTCCATCTACGATTGAAAAAAAGCCTATTTGGCTTGCTTTTTTTCATACCTAGCGATTGGCTCCGTTTGAACGTACTGATATACTAATTAAAACAGTTCATGACTGTGAGATTAACCGAGATCTATTTATTTGATGGATTTGAAAGAGGGGAAATCATAATGAGAATGAAAATGGTAAATAAATTGAAATAGATATTGGATATAAATTGAATTAGATTTTGGATATAAATTGAAAGAAGAAATGTTTGGTTAACTAAAAAAAAGTTTATTTATGAAATATTAATGAAACAAACAATTCTAGTGCGATAAATTTCTCTCAGTAGGTCTATGAGCAAGGAATTGTTAATGGAAAATGGAGATTTTGTAGGTAAATTCATTTACATATTAATCAAAATATGCCAATCTCCTTATGTGAAAGTGTGATGTAAATTTCCTTTGCATTGCAAATTATAACCCATGGAGCCTTAATGTAATTGATGCTCCCTGTTTAAAGGTATTCTAAACCTTTATTTTTTTAAGTTATTGAATGTATTTTGTTTGGACATGTTGTAGTCAGGAAGAAAGAAGACCAAGGAGCCCAAGGAGGAAACCGTGACTTTGGGCCCAAAGACTCGTGATGGAGAAGTTGTGTTTGGTGTTGCTCACATCTTTGCATCTTTCAATGACACTTTCATTGTGAGTTCTACTAAACACAGTTTATCCATTTAATATTTAAGTAATCTCATACTATTCTTTGTTTTGCAGCATGTTACCGACTTATCTGGCAGGGAAACACTTGTACGCATCACAGGTTAGAACTTTTTAATCTGATGAGGATATTTTATAAATCTTGTTTAATTATGTATTAGTTAATAATCTTTTTGATTATATTAAAACAATTGAAGTGATATCCTTTTAAGATAAGCTTATTGAAAATGGATTTATGTAGTCTCTACGTGTAGAAGAAAGAGTATAATTATACTAGTTAGCTTAGTTGTCAAGGCGCGCGCCTAAGGCGCCGGGCGCACCCGGCGCAGCCCGCCGCGCCTCAGCACGGCTGAGGCGGGCGATGTGCCCCAGGCACGCACCTTACAGGTTCCCAGGCGCGCCAAAGGCGTGCCCGGGCCTTTCAAGGTATTTGTGTTTAAAATGTTTTTTGATATGTGCAAAAACATGATGTTAGACGCACCCGAGACACCCCTAAGCGCACTTGGGCGCCCAATTCGCTGAATTTCAGCGAATTGAGCGCCCAATTCCCTCAATTTCAGCGAATTAGGCGCCCAATTCCCTCAATTTCAGCGAATTGGGCGCCCAATTCCCTCAATTTCAGCGAATTGGGCGCCCAATTGCCTCAATTTCAGCGAATTGGGCGCCCAATTCCCTCAATTTCAGCGAATTGGGCGCCCAATTCGCTCAATTTTCTTTTTCTCCCATTTTTGCGTCTCACGTGCCTCAGGCGCGCGCCTGCGCCTTGCGCCTAGGCTCCAGGGGCTTTTTGCGCCTTGGTGCGCCTTGCGCCTTTGATAACTTAGCTAGTTAGACTAACAGATAAAAAATGTTTGGAAGTACTATTAAGGAGAATGACATGGATAAATGTTGTTCAAAATTATTTATGAAGAATCATTTTAGTGCCCAGACAATAGTGCAACAATAGTTGAAAAAAATGGAAAATAAGAATTCGTACATAGTTGTGAAAGGCTGTTGTTGATGATGATAACAATTATTTTCTTATGGTTATGCCATTTTTCATATACAGTAAGTGATTGATAATATGCTATCTTGTTAAACAATGATTTATATATGCTTTATAGTTTTAAAATGTGCTTTTACACAGGTAGTTGATGATAATGTGCAACACGTTTTGTTGGTTTGAATGTGTGGTTTTACTTGTTGATTATATGGTGTCAAACTCTTCACATATTTATAATTGTTTAGAGCAAGAAGGTCCATGACATGACATTTAGACAAGTTCATTTGAATGTTAGGGTCTGGTTTGAGCGCACATGCTATGCAATTTTCAATTGGTTACACACTTTAAACTTATTGATATATTGGTGAGTACTAAAATAAGTAATTTGTTTGAACTTAGAAGAGTGGAAAAATGATTCAAAAACAAAAGCCTTAGAAATGGAGATTAGAGAAAGTAAATGATATACTGCCTATTGCGAGCAAATATTAATAAATAGTTATACTATTAGAAGATTAAGCTGTAATATGTGGTTAGTAAATTTAGGAATAATTATTTTAGTGTCTGTTCGGTTCGACAGAATTGGGACTGAGAAATTAAAATTAATAATTTTTAAAACCCGCAGAAATTGAAATTGAGTTGAATTCTAGTTATGTTGTTTAGCTGTAGGATGAAATTGGACAAAACCTGCACGAATTTTAATTTTTATTCTTCATCATACTGCAAAATAAATAAATCATTACAAGAAGGGTTGTTTTATCCACTGGAATCAAGCTGCAACATGAAGGCCAAGTGTTGTCTTCTCACTAGAATCAACATACAGGACACAATTAACTCACATAAGTTAATGGGTTATATTATTATTCTAACTTTCGGTAAACTACAATATAAAAAAGTACTAAGCTCATTGAAGTCCAAATGATGCGGTTTGCTTAGATCCAAACGCTTGCACTCAAAGCACCACTTGAGGACCACACTCACCCAAATCTTTTTGGGCTTGAGAACTGGTTCCGTTCAAATCTCCGTCCAGAGCGAGGTCTTGTTACCTCTTTGCTCATTTTTTTTCTCTCCAGCTCATTCTTCTCACTGGGAGCACATGGAACAATCCCCTTTCTCCTTCTAAGGTTTGTTTTCTTATGCCTTTTTTGCCGTCATGACAAAAGAAAAAGAAGAGAAAAAAGAAGTGTAAGAAGAAGAGGTGGAAGTGTCAGACGAAGCAAGCGGATCGCGAGGTGTTGTTTTCCAAAAACCTATCCAACTAGGTTAGAATCGGGCGCAATCTTAACGTAAATCCGTATTTTTTGGGGAATTCCAATTCCGCCATAAATTCTGTCCATCTGAATACCCTCAATTGAACTATTTAAACCCAATTCCAATTCCGTCGGGGCAATTCCTTCGAACTGAATGTATTGTTAGAGAAATAGTTGGGAGTTACATCTATGTAGGATAGAGAAAAAGAAGCCAAAGAAGAAGAGATGGAAGTGTTAAACGAAGCAGGCATATCACGCGACCCTGTTTTCCCAAAACCTAGCGAACTAGGCAAGAATTAGGCGCATGTTTAACCTAAATTCATAGGTTTTGGGGATTCCGATTCCCCCATGAATTCCGTCCAGCCTCACAACCTCAATCAAATTATTTAAAGTTTTAAACCTAATTCCAATTTCGTTGGGGTAATTTCGTCGAACCAACAAACTGTTAAAGAAATTTTTGTGAGTTAAATCTATTTAAGATAGATCAATTAATGATAAAAAATGCACGAATTAAATGAGCGATGAAATTATTATGTGAGAAGAGAAGGGGTTAACAGAAGATTACAAAAATAAAAAATTTTGAAATGATTTTTGAAGAATAGATTTGCCAGGGACACACCAAGATTGAGTATAAAATAAAGATTTATAAAGTGGACCAAATAGTTAGGACAATGCTGTTGATGATGACTACAACTATATATTTGTAAGCACCTCACGTATCGGGTGTCCATATTGTTGAAACCGGAAACCGGCCTCTTGTGGAGTTCGACCCTTGGGGAAGGGGTGGTCTCGCGCCTACTTCGCACCTGCAAGAAAAACAACGAGGGAGACAAGAAAGGACAGACCCAAGGGCTCGGCAGGGAGGTCCCACCACAAACCCGGAAGATCTCTGAGCGCTTCCCCTCCTTAGCCAAGAGCCGAGCTAAGGTACCCTCAGAGAACACTTGAGAGTGTGAGCAAGGAGGCAATAAAAAAGTGTCCCCTGAAGGTACCCCTTGGGTCTTATTTATAGATTTTCAGAATCTGAACTGCCAATAACCAAAAGGACTGACCTGGAAGTACCAAAAGACCCCTGGATGGGTCTGCCAACAGCCAAACTCCGCTGTTCTGAACAACTATGCGCAGTCCCGGGCGGTCAGCTCGCCTTCAGTTCTCCCGCAGGAGGCGGGCGCGACCCGGCTCTGGGGCTCGCCTACCCTCACTGGGCGAGTGCGAGCCGATATGGGCGAGCCGCCTGCCTTTTGCCGGGCGGATCGGCGGTCAGGTCGCGCTCGGGGTCCGGCTCGCTTGCGGCGGGTCGCCAATCGCGGGTCCGGCTCGCTTGCTGCGGGTCGCCTGCCCGGGTCCGGCTCGCTTGCTGCGGGTCGCCAGCTCGCTCGCCTGAGATGGGCAGGAGCGGGCCAGCCCTTTAGTCGTTCGGCCCGTCCTGCCGCTTGGGTGCGAGTCGCGGGGGCAGGCCTGTTCAACCTCCCTAGTGGGACCCGCTCGCCGGACACGGGTTGTACACAATCCCCGCTCTTTTTGAGCTTGAACCAAGCTCGGAAAGAACCATCCAACCCGCGTGTTCGGCGAGCCCCTGTGCTGAGCTGGCAGGGAATCTTCTGGTGGGGGCCCACTGTTCTGCTATAAATACATACCGCTGACCCCTGTAGGAGGCTCCCCAAATCCCTTTATTTTCTCTGAGCAGACTTTTGTTCCTCGATGCCGGTTAGCGAAGAAGTGCGAGCTCGCCTGGCGGCAGCGGTCCTGCAGACTCAGGAGGAGGCCCTCGAGGCCGCCCCATGGCTAGTTCGCGGATCCTCCGGCCCCCTCTTCAGGCCGGCGAAGGGAAAGATCGTTAAGCGTTCTCTGGCGGGCGACTGCCCGGCCTCCAGCTCGGCGGCGGGTGCTGAGGTCGTCCCCGGGTGCGTGGCCTTCCGCTGATTATCGCTATTCGTCTGACTCCCTGTTTTGCAGGTAATTCCCTGTGAGGAGGTGGAGAACCGGGGAGAGGATCGTCCCCCGCCTCCATCGCCTGAGAAGATCGCGAGTTCCCCAGGTCCGGATCGCCCACCTCCGGAAACTCCCCGTCCGGCGGTCTCCCATGGGCTGGGGAAATCTCTTGAGACCCTCGAGGGAGGGAACTTTCGGGATCGGCCGGGCTCTTCCCGCCCATCTGTCGGTGCGGGCGATGTGCCCACCCCTGGTGAGCTGGTTTTCATCGTTGATTTTGCCTCTTGCTCGCTCATTCTGACCCCTCCCTGCTCGCAGGCTTTCGCAGGGCCTCGCCTGAGACCGAGATGAGCGAAGGGTACTCGCCTCCGCCTGACGTGGACAGTGTATCTGACTATCTGGGCGACCCGAACGATGCGGCGGGGATGAAGAGGCAGGTGACGCGGCTATTCCAGAAACACACACTGCTGCTGCAGGAGGCCATAAGGAGGATCGAAGGCGACAAGGCCGAGACCGATGCCCGGCTCGCGGCCTTGGAGGGCCCTCGGCGTGAAGCGGAAGACGACGACGTCACCTCGCCGGGCGTGCATATAACGCGAGCCGAGGGGCATCTTAAGAGCGCCGTGGAGCAGGTCGGCCTGGCTCAGCGGAGCTGGTGGCGGTTCGCGATTACCACGATCCCCGCGTGCCGCCTCGGGCGGGAACGAAGAGGCGGCACAGGTGGAAGTGGGTCGAGTACTGACCCAGTTGTTTGCCCCTCGCTCGCGTGATACCGCGGGGTTACCGTCATCTCGCATTTATCTTGTATTTGTATTTGTAATTGCTTGCGACTCTTTTAGCCCGCCTAGGGGCCTAACTATTTTGTTGCTGAGATGTATTGAAATTATCGCGTTGCTTTTCTTTTGGTTTTTGTGTGCGGGTTAAAGGGAAGGGTCCATTCTTCCTTTCGCGCTGATCGGGGGGCGAGGGCGAGCCGAGGAACTCGCTAGACGGGGATCTCCCGTCTCGCGCGGCACGGCGTGCGGGTGCGGGTTGGGGTTGGTTCGCCCGCGCCGGTCTCCCGTGGTTGCAGCCGGGCGAGAACCGTGCCGGCTCGACCTTTGAGGTGTGCTCGCGCGCGGGAAGTCGAACCGTCGGATTAATTTTTTTGCTATCCGCACCCCATCTTTTGGCGGGAAGTTTCCCGCCCCTTCTCTTTTCCTATAAATAGGTCCTGCCGGCCCTTATTTCTCCACCGAATCCAAAACGTCTTCTCGCTTCCCCTTTTCTCGCGAAGTGCGATTCTAGCTCGCCTCCCGGCTTTTTCTCTCGCGTTCGGCGGCGAATCGACGGGGATGGGCGGAGCGGCGGCGACGCGGACGGCCGAAGCAAATGCGCTTGGACCTTCTCCGAGCATGATTTCCCTCGCGCCGTCATCACAGAGCGCGAATACTTGGAGGCTCTAGGCGACCACATCCCAGCCGGGTTCTCTGCGAGGCGACCCGAAGAGGGGGAGAAGATCAACGACCTGTTTAGGGATGAGCTCACCATCCCGCTCGCTCACTTCGAGGTAGGCCTGCGACTCCCCCTATGGCCCGAGGTGCGCTAGGTGCTCAAATATTTCGGGGTCGTCCTGGGCCAGATGACCCCGAACTCCATCGCCGTCATGATGGGGTTCGCCTGCTTCCTGCGAGAGGAGCGGGTGGAGTTCAGCCTCGCAGTATTCCGGAAGCTGTTCTCCTTCAGGGCGAACCGAGACGGGACGGCCTACTTCTCCAGCGCCCACCTCAAGGTGCGGGAGACGGTTAACAAAAGTCACAACTGGCTGAAGAAGTTCCTGTTCGTCAAAGGGGACCTCGGCAACGTGCCCTTCTCGCCGGTACAGCTCAGCGAGGCGAGCTATCGGCCGCCCAACCTAGGCGCCATGAGGCCGACCTGTTCGCGTTCTTCGTCGGGAAGAACTTTGAAGTCGCGTTCCTGCGCCGCCACCTTGACGATCTCGCGGCTGTCCCGCGGGGGGAGGTTTGCCACTCGTCTCTGTTAGGCCTTACTTTCCCACTCTTCTTTCATCTCACCTTCCCTTCTTCGCAGGCGAACGCGACATTCCCCTTCATCCTCCTTACGAAAGCGCCCGGATCCCCCCCGGGTTTCTCGCCCGTGCCCAGCCGCGGATGCCGCCCAGCGCGACATCTCATCGATCCCGCCAAGAAGCGACCAGGCGGCGGACAGTCAGCGCCTCCGCCGAAGTCGGCGAAGACCGCGGATCAGCAACCCTCCGCGCCTAGCCAAAGAAAAGGCAAAGCCTTCCAGGTGAGACTCAGGGCCTCGCCTTCCACATTTTGGAGCCGATAGCCCCCCGTCCTCAAAGCTTCCTTCACAATGAACGACCCCTCCCAGCTGGGGTTGAGTTTCCCTACGGACGCTGACCTCCCTGCCGCGTCCACCTTCTTCAGTACTAGGTCCCCTTCCGTGAACTGCTTGACCCTGACATGCTTGTCAAAGTATTTCGCCATCCTCCTTTTGACCTCCTCCTGTCGGACGGCCGAAAGATCCCTCAACTCTTCTACCATGTCGAGGGAAAGTCTCAGCTCTTCCCCATTCTCGGCTTGCCATTCCTCTCGCCTTCCCTGGCCGTTCCGACCCGCGGCGTTTGAACTTCAAATTCTATGGGGAGCACCGCCTCGCACCCATGGGAGAGCTTGAAGGGGGTCTCCCCGTGGCCGTGTTGGGAGTGGTTCTAAGGGCCCAAAGGACGGCGGGGAGCTGCTCCACCCAACTCCCCCTCAAGTTTTCCACCTTCTTTTTGAGAGATTGACGATGATTTTGTTCGCCGCCTCCACCTGCCCGTTGCTTCTGGGGTGGTGGATCGAGGCGAACCTGAGGTCAATCCCGAGTTGCTCGCAGAAACTGGTGAACTCGGCACTGGCGAATTGAGGTCCGTTGTCTGTGACGATGGCTTGGGGCAGCCCATGGCGGCAGATGATCTCCCCCCAAACGAAGTTCCTGATTACCTGGGAAGTCACCTTGGCCAACGCCTTCACCTCTATCCACTTGGAGAAGTAGTCGATCATCACTAGGAGGAACCTTCTCTGGCCGCTAGCCTGGGGGAACGGTCCGACCAGATCCATTCCCCAGATTGCAAAGGGCCAGGGGGCCGTGATGCTCTTGAGTCGTTGGGCCGGCTGTAGCTGGAGGGGGGCAAATAGCTGGCACTTATGACATCTTCTTGCGAACTCCGCGGCGTCCCGGCCCAGGGTGGGCCAGAAATACCCCTGCCGGACTATCCTCCCCTCCAAGGTCCGACTCCCGGAATGACTCCCGCACTCCCCTGAGTGGACTTCTTCCAAGATCCTCTGCGCCTCGCCCTCGGATACGCAGCGAGCCAGCATCCCGGAAAGGGTCTTTCTGTATAGTTGCCCGTCTTTGAGGAGGTAGTAGGCGGACTTGTGCCTCAGCTTCTTCTTGTCTACTCCTTCCGGATACTCTCCCGTGGAGAGGAAAACTACTACTGGGTCCATCCACGAGGGCTGCCGATCGATCTCCATGAGCTCTCCTTCTTCGATGGAGGGGCGAAACAGGTCGGTGATGGTGCCTCCTGCCCGGGGGCCGTGCTTGCTAGCTGGTCGGCATGGTCATTCTCTCCCCTCGGTACGTGCTGGATGGAGAAGGTCTGGAAGGTCCCGATGACTCCCTTCACTTTGGCTAAGTATAACTTCAGAGCGGGCTCCCTTGCTTCGAACTCCCCGTTGATCTGGGAAGCCACCACCATGGAGTCGGTCAGAACTTCCACATCCAGCACCCCCAATTCTCTGGCCAGGCGTAGTCCCGCTATCACTGCTTCGTACTCAGCCTGGTTGTTGGTAATGGGAAAATGCACCACCACCGTCTGTTCGATCCGAGTCCCTTGAGGGTTTTCCAGAACAACTCCTACTCCGAGAGAATGCCTTCCTGATGCTCCGTCCACCCTCACCTTCCAAGGAGTCGGGCGGGTGAGTTCCTCCTCCGCTACTTCCACCACGTAGTCGGCCAAGAAGTCGGCCATCGCCTGAGCTTTGATCGAGAGCCGCGGAACGAAGGAGACGTCGAACTCGCTCAGCTCCACCGACCACTTGGCCAGCCGGCCCGAATGCTCCACCCCCTCGAAGACGTTGCGGAGGGGATGGTCGGTCACCACTCAGATCGAGTGTGCCTGGAAGTATGGTCGTAGCCTCCGAGCCGAGATGATCAGTGCGAACGCAAGCTTCTCCAAGATTGGATATCGGAGCTCGGCCTTCCTCAGGACTCGGCTGACATAATAAATAGGGAGCTGCCTCTTCCCCTCTTCTCGCACCAAGACGGAGCTCAAGGCCTCTGCCCCGACCCCGAGGTATAAGAACAAATCTTCACCCTCTTTCGGCCCCTGGAGCAGCGGAGCCTGTGTCAGCTGCGCCTTGAGGGCCTGGAACGCCTCCTCGCATTCCTTAGTCCACTCGAACCTCTGGCCCCCCCTCAGTGTTTTGAAGAAGGGGGAGCACTTCTCCCCTGCCCGAGAGAGGAAGCGGCTCAGTCCTGCTAGCTTCCCGGTCAACCGTTGGACCTCCTTCGCATTCCGCGGGGACCCCAACTCCAAGATTGCCTTGACCTTGTCGGGATTCGGCTCGACCCCGCGGGGGTGAGGAGATGCCCCAAGAACTTCCCCCGGCTAGCCCCGAAAACACACTTAAGGGGGTTCAGCCGCATCTTGTATCGGCGCAGGGTGGCGAACGTCTCCTCCAGGTCCCGGAGGTGGGAGTCCACGTCTCGGCTCTTGATCATGAGGTCGTCCACGTAGACCTCCAAGTTTCTCCCCCTTTGCTCCTTGAAGACCCTGTCCATCATTTTTGATAGGTGGCACCAGCGTTCTTCAACCCGAACGGCATCATCTTGTAGCAATAGCAGCCGTCCCCTGTGATGAATGAGACATCCTTTATGTCCGGGGGTGCATCCTGATCTGATGGTAACCTGAAAATGCATCTAAAAAACTCATTACAGAAAAACCGACGGCTGAGTCAACCAGCGCGTCGATCCGAGGCAAGGGTAACAATCCTTAGGACAAGCTTTATTAAGAAGGGAAAAATCGATACACAGGCGCCAGCGGCCGTCTCCCTTTTTGACCATCACAACGTTCGAGACCCAGCCGGGGTATTGAATTTCGGACACGAAGCCCGCTTTGAGAAGTTTTGCCACCTCCTCCCTGATGGGTTCCGCTAGCCTGTCCGCCGTGGATCTCTTCTTCTGCTGGACGGGGCGTGTTCCCGGGTTCAGGTTGAGGCGGTGGCAAGCCACATCCGCGTCAACCCCCGGCATCTCCGCGGCGCTCCAGGCGAAGATGTCCACGTTCTTCTGGATGCACTCCAGCATCCTGCCCTGGTCCTCCGGGGTCAGCCCCCCGCTGACGCGGATCTTCTCCACCCTGCCTCCGCGGGTGAGCACCTCCAGCTCCACCACCTCCTCTGCGACCTCCAGCCTAGACCGCTCCCCCCATCCTTCGGCATCCCCTTCCTCCTGAGCGGGGACCTCTACCCCCATCTCCTCTGTCACGGCCCTTACCTCGACCACTTCCTCCAAACTCCCTCCTTCCGCCTTCCCTGCGCAGCCCTTCACCTCCAGCTCCACCTCTCCGGCTTCCTGCTCGTCCTCCTCCATCCTCCGCCCCATCTCCTCGGCCCCTTCCTGCCAAGAGATGGTGTTCACTGCGGTGACGTAGCATTCCCGTGCCACCTTAGGGTCTCCCCTAACCCTGACCTGCGCCCCCTCAGCGTTGAACTTCAAGCACTGATGGAAAGATGAGGGGACGCAGCGGAAGGCGCTGATCAGGGGCCTCCCGAAGATTGCGCTGTAGCTGCTGGGGGCGTCCACAATGACGAACTTGCAGTTTCGGGACTGCCCTCCCAGGGTGACATGGAGGCCGACTCCTCCCTCTACCTCCTTCCTTTCTCCTGAGAATCCGAACAAGGGCCCGTCCGAGGCCAGCACCCTCTTAGCTTCCACCTGCATCGCGTCAAACGCCTTCTTGAAGACGACGTTCACGGAACTCCCATTGTCCACTAGGATCCGAGAGACAGTGAAGTTCTCGATGGCGGCCTTGATGACCAGCGCATCACAGAACGGATCCTCGTGGTCCGGCATGTCGCTTCTGGAGAAAGTGATCCTCTCCTCTGGCGGCGGGGTTTGGGACGTAGAGGCGACGCTCCGCCGATACATGGTGTGGAGACTTGCCTTGCGGGAAGCCTCGACCCCCACTCCCCCGTGGATCACTCCGATCATTCCTCGGGTCCCCACATCCACCCGGTCTTCACAGCGATCCTCCTCCGTCCGAGGCAGGACCTCCTCGATCCTCACTTCTTGCCGCACTCCCTCCTGCTGCTGCCGCCGCCCCCTGTTCTCTCTCATCTCCAAGAATTCCGGGCACGTTGCCGTTGCGTGCCCCTCTTCCTGATGGAAGTCGCAATAGGGCAGTTCCACCCTGAACTCCCTTCTCCTCCTCCTCATGACCCCTCTCCTTGCTCCCAGAGCTATGGCCATGGCCTCCTCCTGATCGGGGAGCCGCGGCCTCTGACCCTGCCTCCAGCCTGGGGGTGGAACTGGTCCTGCCTCCCCTGATAGTGACCTCTCCCGTAGTATCCCCTCTGTGGCCCCTGCCCCTGCCACTCTGGTCTCCAGCCCAGCCTACGGTCGGGCTCCTGACGCCCCCATCCTGGCTGTTGTCCTTGGAGCTGCCTCTGCTCCCTCTGCTCCCTCTGCCTGGGCTCTTCCCTCCTCTCTTCCTGTCTTCTTCCTCCCTTCGACTCCTTCTCCTCCTCAGTCGCCCACCTGGCCAACTTCCTCGCAAATTCCGGGTTCGACGCCTCCCCGTCGACCTCTCTCGCCGCCCTCTCCATCAGCTCCTCGTAGGAGAGGGGGGGAATCCTTTTCAGCTCCATGCGGAAGAAACCCTGTTGCAGGCCTAGTGTGAAGGCCATCATCAGACTGTGGCCCGGCATCTCCTGGACTTGGGTAACCTCCTCCTGGAATCGATCGACGTAGCTCCCCAACGTCTCGTTCACCCCCTGCTTTATGTGGAACAGGGACTCAGACTCCTTCCTTTTCTTTGCGGTAGTGAACCTCAACATGAACCCTCGGCGTAGGTCCTCGAAGCAATAGATGGAACTGGCCGGCAGCTGGTGGAACCACTCCCTCGCCTTATCCCGGAGGGTGATGGCGAAGAGACGACACTTGAATCCGTCCGACATCTGACGGATGGAGACCACGTCTTCGAACCACTGGACGTGCTGAACCGGGTCTCCCTTCCCGGTGTAGTAGGTCATCTCGGGCTCTCTGAACCCGTCTGGTACTGGAGCTGAGGAGACCAGCTCGCTAAAAGGGCTGCCTCCCCCACCTGGCGGGCCGGCGAGTCACGCGGACCCAGCTCGCCGAATCGGCCTCGGCCTGCCGAGCCGGGAAGAGCTCGCGCCCCGAGAGCTCGCTCCCCCGACCTTCCTCAGCCACTTCCTTCCCGGCTCGCCTGCCAGGAGCGTCCTCGCCCAGAGAGGGGGCGGCCGCGATCTGGGCTGCCGGAGTCGAAAACTCGGCCCGCACGCCGAGTGCGATCTTGACGAGATCCAGCACCTCGTTCCTGAAGTCTTCAAACATCCCCACTGTCGCGAGAGGTGGGTTGGGCGGCGAGTTCTGCCTGTCAGATCCTTGACCTCCCGTCATTGAGCTCGCCGAAGCTTTTCTGCACTGACCACTCTCCACGCTCACCGCACCAAGATGTTGAAACCGGAAACCGGCCTCTTGTGGAGTTCGACCCTTGGGGAAGGGGTGGTCTCGCGCCTACTTCGCACCTGCAAGAAAAACAACGAGGGAGACAAGAAAGGACAGACCCAAGGGCTCGGCAGGGAGGTCCCACCACAAACCCGGAAGATCTCTGAGCGCTTCCCCTCCTTAGCCAAGAGCCGAGCTAAGGTACCCTCAGAGAACACTTGAGAGTGTGAGCAAGGAGGCAATAAAAAAGTGTCCCCTGAAGGTACCCCTTGGGTCTTATTTATAGATTTTCAGAATCTGAACTGCCAATAACCAAAAGGACTGACCTGGAAGTACCAAAAGACCCCTGGATGGGTCTGCCAACAGCCAAACTCCGCTGTTCTGAACAGCTATGCGCAGTCCCGGGCGGTCAGCTCGCCTTCAGTTCTCCCGCAGGAGGCGGGCGCGACCCGGCTCTGGGGCTCGCCTACCCTCACTGGGCGAGTGCGAGCCGATATGGCGAGCCGCCTGCCTTTTGCCGGGCGGATCGGCGGTCAGGTCGCGCTCGGGGTCCGGCTCGCTTGCGGCGGGTCGCCAATCGCGGGTCCGCTCGCTTGCTGCGGGTCGCCTGCCCGGGTCCGGCTCGCTTGCTGCGGGTCGCCAGCTCGCTCGCCTGAGATGGGCAGGAGCGGGCCAGCCCTTTAGTCGTTCGGCCCGTCCTGCCGCTTGGGTGCGAGTCGCGGGGGCAGGCCTGTTCAACCTCCCTGGTGGGACCCGCTCGCCGGACACGGGGTTGTACACATATCTATTGGAGTGTATGAATCTTTGACAACATCGCTTTTGAAAATATATGAAAAAACATGAGTTTCTTTGAAGTAATATGTACTTTGTCGTATTTAAATATGTACTACAAGTCTACACCAATTTTTTGCCTTGCACCAGCATGCACATTATGAAAACTGTTAAACAAGGCATCTTTCTCTTTTAAAATGAATGCTGTGTGCTTCACTGATATGCAATATTGATTTCAAATATATAATATTTTTCTTTGGTTAGTTATCCATCTCTTTATCACAAGGCTTTCTCTATTTTGGCTGTTAGTTTTTTCCTTTAAAATTTTTTGATGTCCTGTTTTCTATGGCTATGTTCATCGTTGAAGATCAAAAGTCTTGATGAAGAAGTGCAAAACATGTTAAGTATTATAAGTAAAATGGGCTGATCTTGTTTAATGTTTCTCTTATATTTCATTAAGTATGCTTAGTTTTACGAAAAGTTCTCTACTTTTTTCTTCTCTTTCTGTTTCTCTCTTCTATTTGTCGGCTTCGAGAACATACATATTTCAAATTTAAATTAATTTATGGATTGAAAGTTCTGGTGGCAAGCATAATGAATAAATGTGATGCTAAGAGCCTAACTTTTGAGACATGATTTTGTACTATGCATTAAACTATATTCTACTCCATGATTGCTAGTTATTTCATGTTGAATGTAATGGGATAAATAAACTTCCTTGTGTCTCTTGATTATGAATGATTTTTTCTAGACTATGAAACCCACAAGAATCTTGTGGAAGTAATTTTTTTGTGAGGAAGTTCATATGATTTGATGTATGTTTAAAATGTTATATTTTGATACATTTGCAGGTGGGATGAAGGTAAAAGCTGACCGGATGAGTCATCTCCATATGCTGCTATGCTTGCAGCACAAGATGTTGCTCAACGATGCAAGGTTTCATAATGAAATATTGTTATTTTTAGAGGCTTAGCTAGGCTTATGTAGTTGTATTGGTGTTAACTCAATTTTTATTATTTTCTAGGAACTTGGCATATCGGCACTGCACATTAAGCTCCGAGCAACTGGTGGGAATAAAACTAAAACTCCTGGTCCCGGTGCTCAATCAGCCCTCCGGGCGCTTGCTCGCTCTGGAATGAAAATTGGGAGAATTGGTAAGCACACACATATTCATAGCTATACTTATATAATATATTAAAAAGAAAAAAACTTAGGGTGATCGTGGTCTTGAAATAGGATCATCAAATGAATCTGATCACTTCAATTTTACTTTCTTTAACCCAACGGGCAAAGTAGTTTTTTTAATATATAAGCGTATCATAAAATTACAAAACAATGTTGCTCGATAGCTTATCGCGCGTGGGGGAATTGTGCAATGGGGGTGATGTCGAGCATGGGGAGTTACATGAGATCTCAAGCGAAGTATGGATTTTGTTGTTGGTATCATATGTTGTGGACGGGGACATTGAGTGGTAATAAAGTACTGTCGCAGGTGCACACTGTTCGCCGGGATGGCATGTAGTGGGGGCACTGCAAAGGCCAAGGTACTGTCACATTGTGGCCGCACGGAGGCCTCCTTGCATGATCACTCGCGTGTGTGTATTGGATCTCGAGGATATATCCTTTGGAGAGATCATTTTATGGTTTTTTTCTACAATTTGATCATTGACTAATTTACTAAAGTTTCACGCATTACTGATAGAATATAAATTTCTTATCCATGCTTTACGTAACATGAAACTGATAAAATGTCGATTCAGTTGCATGCCAATTTATTTATTTTTAGTGTTTTATAATGATCCACATGCCATTTGTGGTTGGTTAATTCCCCATATTGTTTTATTACACACAACATGCATCATACATCATGTATCAAAATTTGTCCACTTCGTTGAATTTTTCATTGAAAAATTTAGAATCACCTGGTATGTGTTAGTACCTCAAAATTGACTACGTGGAATGGAGCTTCTTTACTAGTATTTTATGTTCTTTGCTCTGATCATCGATATTGTCATATTATTTATGTAAGAAACCTCAGGTTGACATACTGAGACATACCACCCAAAGCTGTTAGGTTCGAGATCTTAGGTGGGATCATTTTCCAAGTTGGATCGTACAATCAGATCGAGGATCGTAAGATTGTACGATATTAATAATGTAAGATTTAAAATATGAAAGTAAATTTGGTATCATCCAATTACACACAATCAACACTACTATAAAACTAATCAATTGTTGAATAATTATTTAAAAATTCAAAAGAAAGCAAATAAATTGAACAAAAAAATAGTGTAGTTCTAACTATATGTTCTACATTATTAAATATAAAGTATACATCTTTATAAAACATCAAATAATAGTTTCGTTTGACTTCTGCAAGGTCAATCATAAAATCATATGTAAAATCCTTATTTGGTACATCAATCATATCCTCATCATCAGGTATCACATTTTTCTCATTATCATCACTGCTATTCTCATCATCATCCCATTCACCTTCATTAATACACTTGATAGCATCGAGTTCACTGTGCCTTATAGTGAGATTCTCGACTCCATCTAAAATATAAGAATTTAGTTAAATGAGAGCATGATACATAATGTAGTGAGAAATTTTGCATTATCAAACGATTTAATATCAAACTTACATTCTTTTTTTACTTCAGTATCAGGGTCTTCTATATTCTTTTCAGCACTATCATCACTATAAGTTTCCTGTGTATCTCTATTTTGAAGAATCGCCAAGTTGCCCTTATGAGAAAGAACTGGATCTTCCCTCTCCGCGATCCATTCATCATTAGAAGAGATATCCTCAAAATTTAAAAATTCCTTCAATTGCATCTCTTCTATCTTGTCATTCCATCAACTTCCTATCATACATCACAAAAACTAGTTTATTCATTTTCTTTTGATGTAAGCGATTTCTTTTTTTTGAATACACTTATTAGAAAATAAAAAATTATAAATGTTACATGTGAGGATATTTTAGTGCAATTGATCTCACCATCTCAAATGCACTATAGTTGCGTTCATATCCAGAAGGGCTACATGTAAAACTTATAATCTGAATTGCAAATCTTTTCAATTCTAATCAATTATCTTTGTAGGAATCCTACCAATCAGCTGTAAATTACAATATTTTAAATGTTCAATTTGAAAATAATATGCTTATTGATTAATAATTAAAAATAACATAATCCAAAAATGTTTAACCTGAAGCTCTTTTGCTTCTAGTTGCCTTCTCAGAGTCTAACCCAAATAATCCTTTTGGATGTTTGAAATCATTCATCTGAATATCTATTTTTGTTCTCTCATCTTCATTTGAAATCATTCGTTGGAGACAACTGTTTTTACTTCCGCATCTGCCCTAAATGATAGCTAAAGTGATAATGAGGGTTTAAATATTAAGCCGTGGCATGCAATGACCTATGAAGTTGGCTTGCCCATCTCTCATCAATGATGACCCATATTGGCTCATATCTACAATATAACACATAAAATAACCATTGCATGTTAGCACATGAATCACTATAAGACGGTGGTTTCATTCCCGGGGCATGTTGGCTGATTGCTTTAATCATGTTTTTGAACTCCGGGATGTTTAAGGTTGCGTTTGGCGCGGCTTATCGCAACTTATTTGCTCCGGTAAGATTGGACAAAAATGTCATTGTCATACCAAAATCTTATGCCCAAACGAGTTTCTTTTTTGATAACGGTAGTAACATTTGTCATACTAAACATACAATGACGATTTTGTCCAACCTCACCAGAGCAAATAAGTTGCGATAAGCCGCGCCAAACGCAGTATAAACAATTGAATGGATTTGCACTTGTATAGAAAAATGAGCAATTTGTTGATGTTGGAAAGTGGTGTAAATCTTTTATATACTTCTTGAATCAAAAAATACAAGTATGAATACAAATATATAGAGAGTGGAATCCCTTTTTCATGATGTGAGACTATTACATGATGAAGAAGAAGACCTATAATGGGCCACTAAATGAGCCTTTATAAGATCATTTTCTAACTCCCTCCCCTCAAGCTGGAGCGTACAAGTCGCAGGCACCAAGCTTGGATAAGAACTGATCGTATAACGACCGAGCGAGAGCTTTAGGCTCCGTTTGAGAGGACTTATTTTCACCGGTCAAGCGGTTACGACTGCATGAACCAGGCCTTAATTAAGGTCCGGTTCATGCGATCGTAACCGCTTGACCGGTGAAAATAAGTCCCCTCAAGCAGAGCCTTAGTCAAGATGTGAGCAACTTGTCCAGTAGCGGGAACATGCTCCAATTCTATCTTCTTTGATTGAACTTTTCTCGGATGAAGTGACAGTCAACTTTAATATGTTTTGTTCATTCATGGAATTCAACATTCTTGACAATAGGTATTGCTGCTTGATTGTCACAAAATAAGGTCGCCAAAGATGAGAGTTTGTGTCTCAAATCATTAAGAATTTCAAGCCATGTATCGAGCGGCTATGCGTGAAGAGAGGACTGTTGTTTTGTTGGCTATGTTAGAGGGAAGATGAAAAAAATCCCTATAAGTCTTTAGACCGTCTCTTCTAAATATATGCCTAGGGCATACCAGAATCATGCCTCACGCTTTAGGTGAGGTGCACGCAGGATGCCTCTACCTTGCCCAGGCAAAGTTGCATGCCTATGCTAGGCAGAGATGCCGCATATCACGCAATATGCGCTTCACGCCTAAGGGGCACCTTTAATAATGCCTAAGGCGCACCTTTAATAAAATAGATTTCAAGTTGTGGTTAGTAACGATATCTATGTGACAATCACCGTGAATCTTACCTCCTTGCTCAGATTTCTTACATGATGCTCATTGTTTGATGTACTCCTGAGTGTTATTTTGAAGTCCCCTTGGTGATTTAAAGATCATATTGAGTGCTACTGAGCGTGGAAAGCAAATTATGCAGCACCTTAGAATTTAAGCTTTATTGAAGTCAATTTGTTATTTTTAATTCATCCTTGTGATTATCATACTTCAGATTCAATTTAATGAGTGGTTCATCTAGATGTAGACCGGTGACTATTTATTTATTTGCCTTCTCTTCACTATGTTTATTTTAGGCCTCAATAATATCTTTGCATATTTAGGCTAATTCCAAGTGTTGCAACCTCCTGTTATGCTAATGATTACAATTTTCTCCCCTTAAGATCATTCAATAGTAATCAAAAAATAAAATCTTGCGGAGATATTTTTTTAATTTCATGCCAGTCTTGAATTTCTTTTACCTCACATTTCTATATCATTTTGGAGTTATTCCATTTCAGAATATTATTCAAGTTTTTTTGATAACTCCAAATGGATATCGTTTTGGTTGATGAGATGTGCGAGGGTGCAAACACAAAACTTGAATCTTAACGAGATACTTTAGAAAAGAAGGGCTTTAGATTGAGCAGAGCAAAGACAATATATGGAGTTTAAATTTAGCAGTGCAAGGACGGATGACTTCGTTATTAAGTTGGGTGATCAAGGTATTTCCCGCATTGAGTGCTTTAAATATCTTGGATCGATAGTTCAAAAGAATGGAGGTGTTGATAAAGATGTGATGCATAGAATCCAAGCAGGTTGGTTGACGCGGGAAGGCTCGTCAGGGATCTTAATGTTAACATAAAGTACCATTAAAACTTAAAGACGTTATATCATACTGCAATTAGATTAGCGATGCTCTGTGGTTTTGAATGTTGGGCAGTGAATTGTGTACATGAGTAAAAGATGAGAGTTGTGGAGATGAGAATGCTTAGGAATGATGTATCAAGAATACGACAAGAGTGGCACAAATTGCAGAGAAGATGAGAGAAGCTCGACTAAGGTGGTTTGGACACGTACAAAGGAGACTATTAGAATCACCTGTTAGGTGTGAGAGTTTAGTCACTAGGCATGTTAAACAGGGGTAGACCAATAAAGACTTAGAATTAAACTATAAGGAAAGACATGTACTTAGTCATTAGTGAGATTATGACTAAAGATAAGGGACAATGGCGACAAAGGATTCATATAGCCGACCCTACTATAGTGGGATAAAAGATAGAGTGTTGTTGTAATCTTATTCCTTTGATCAGTGTTCTATCTTGATTGTTGTAAATTTGTAATTATATTATATGCGCTAGCCGTTATAGTAATTGTGGCATTGACCTACCTTAGGTTATAGTGGATGGTGGTTGGCTTTACTTGAAGTTTTGATTAGTTCTCGACACCTAAAGTCATATGTGGAGGTTGTGTTATTGCATTTTAACATGTTTTGAGCCATAAGAAAATTTGAAATTAAGGGGAGATGCAATAACTATTTGATATACCTAGTATGTGCTAAATACAAAACTATGGCATGCAGTATGCTGAAAATGGTATTAAAAAAATATGGAAAATAAAGTTGATATACCAGTTTTTATTCTAAATCTAAAGACAATGCTTAAAAATTATTTTTCACTTGATGCTCTCGTAGTTGCACACTCGTTGCATCCCTCTGCTAGTCTCCTTCTTTGGCGTACTAGTAATCGAAAGCCGAGTTGTGCTATATAAAAAACAAAACAAAAATGGCAAAAACCCTTAAAAATCCTCCATACTAGATGATGTGGAGCAGAGACGAGCACGAACTTTGGTCTCGGTCGGGGCTGATTTGGCGACTTACCATATATGGCGTGCCCGAATCGACGATCAGACTCCGCGGTTGCGTCCAAAATGTCGCCGCGAGTCAAATTCATATATTAGTTTATTATTTTTTGTTCATTATTCATGTATTTTAGCGGCCTCTCCCTTTGATTAATCATATCCGTTGACTGGGATGCCTTAGTGTTTTATTTTATTATAAATAGGAGTCTTGTGGGCTGAATAAAGCATTGCAGAATTTGGAGACTTCTACTCCCGAATTCCAGCGATCACTCCCCGGTGCCGACGCCGTGGAACCCTAATTAACGACTCCTTTGATTAATCATATCCGTTGACTGGGATGCCTTAGTGTTTTATTTTATTATAAATAGGAGTCTTGTGGGCTGAATAAAGCATTGCAGAATTTGGAGACTTCTACTCCCGAATTCCAGCGATCACTCCCCGGTGCCGACGCCGTGGAACCCTAATTAACGACTTCTAGGCGCTCAAACTCCCCCCTAAAGGTACTACCCATCCATAGACTTCTTCTTCCCCCTCTGAAACCCTCATCCACAGCCCATACAAACCCCAAATCCCAACACCCTACCGTTGTCCAGGAAACCCGAACACTGTTCGCCGATCACTGTTCACCGATCACTGTTCACCGAACACGGTTCACGAACAATGGTCGTCGATCATTGTTCACCGAACAACGTTCATAGATTACTGTTCACGCGTTACTGTTCACGCAGACACTGTTCACGTGGGTCACTGCTCACGCCGACCCTCCACTTCTTCCCTCCCGTCGATCCACCCCCCTTTAGCCCTAATTTCTTGGATCAATTAAATAGCAGATCCACCCTTCCCCGGCCCGGATCTACTTGTACGTGGCCAGATCTACCCATTTCTCGTTCGATCTCACCATTTACCGCCGAGGACAGCCACCGCCATCATTTTCACGCCGTCGGTTCCACCTCCGATCGCCGATCTACACATCTGGACCCAAATTCTTCAGTGCCTCGGTTCTGCCCACTACTTTGTGAGTTTCTTGTGATATTGACTAATTTGATTTGACATTTTCATTGGTGAATTAATATATGTGCAGTGATTCTTGCTAGTAGAAATTGTCTTTAATACTCTAATAATTTGCAGGAGGAGACATTCGCCGCGCACTTTGCTTTGGCCCTCCGAGCGGAGGAAACCATTATAAATTGCCAAAATTAATTAACTATTTTCAATTTCAAATATTTGTGTGCACTTAGAATTCTCATTTCTCAAATTTATTTGTCGAGTTATCGACAATTACATTGCATTTAGGTTCAGATTGGCGTGTCACCTTTGCACTACCACCTAGCGTCGTAGGTTTTGTGCACCCGTAGCCTACCCCTACGTCATTTTTAGAGCTTGCGGGTTCCATTTCCTTCAATCTCCTTCCACATTTTCACCATCTTATCGAATTTCTCAACCTCATTCTTCTCCGTGATTTTGACTTTACCCTACGTTTCCCTACATACAAATCTCTTTCTCGGAGCATACAAAATTCAGTCCAGTTTCCTATTGAGGGAAATTTATTTTGTGCTTGGGTGGACGTAATCTCCAGATCTTGTTCTTATTATGGAATTTATTGTTTACTACAATTGTTTATTTGAATGGAACATGCACATCGTTATATTCAGGCTTTGTTTGTTTGAGTGTTTTTTTTTCCATTGTGTTCTTCAAAAACTAAAATGCTATTTTTTAGTCGTTCCTGCCGCATAGAGGGATCTCCGTTCAAAAACACTATTTTATCTTTATCTCTAACTGCTCCTCCGACTGCAACCACCCACCCAAACATGACCTTAGTTTAAATCCTATTGTTGCTGCAGTTTGTTTCAAAATTTACTATCCAGTGTGATGGTGATCGACGACACACGCGTGTCTATTTCCGCAGGAGACGGTGATCGACGACACACGCGTGTCTATTTCCGCAGGGGGCGGTGATCGACGACCCGACTGGGCGATCCGAGTCCGCGGATGCGACCGGGGGGTCGTTCCGAGCAAATTTGATATATTAGTTTTTTATATTTTGATGTATTTAGCCCCCGATCGGGCCGAACATTTATAGCCGTCCGATCAGGAACCCTAGTTTTACTTTAGCGTCCTCTTATTTATATGCTTGTGGGAGACCGGTTCAAGGGATCGAAGTTGCCCGTGCTGCAAACCTTCGGTCTTCTTCTTCGGTGGATTCCGAAGAACGGTGCCTCAACCGTCCGCGCCAGCTCCGCCACCCTCGTCCAGCTCCGCCACCCTCGTCCAGCTCCGCCACCCTCGTCCAGATCCCCCACCCTCGTCCAGCTCCGCCACCCTCGTCCAGATCTGCCACCCTCGTCCAGATCCTCCGTCCCCGTCCCGGTCTAGCTTCCCCTCTTCCATCTCTTACAGCCCTGCGCCGTCCCGCCCAGGTCCGCCCCGCCTCCTCCAGATCCACCGTCCCCGTCCAGGTCTAGCCTCTCCCTCCCCCCGCTTGTAGCCCTCGCCGTCCCGCCCAGATCCACCCCGCCTCCATCCAGAGTCGTCCCTCTCCTTCCCCGTTTTCCCTCCCCAAGCCCCCATAGCCCACACCCGGCCCAAACCTAGATCCACCTCCAAGGATCCTGTCTCCCGCGTTCCCAATAGCCCTAATCCACCCACCCCTTACCACCCGCAGCCTTTCGAGGATCCACTAGCACATCTGAAACATCCCGCCCACGGTACTTCATCCCCAAGCCGAGCCGCCGCATGCACGAGCTAATCACGGTATATGACATTTTTATTTCTCTTATTTGGATGCTAGGTTTTGAACTATTGCTGTAGTTTGGTTGTGGAATCATTATATGCTATTGTATTGATATGTTGTTTGATTTGTTGGATCTCTACCAGCACGCTTGATCGAATCGCGCCTCGCTCGTTGACATGTTATAAAAGGCTCTTACGTTAATAGTTGCTCAAAACTGTGGATGTCGTGTTCTTAGCCTTTTTTTGTTGAAATTTTATCACTTGCTTGTTGATCTACTTGGGTTGCTCTCATGTTTGCACGCACACGGTCCATTGATCTCATACTCCTTAGTTCACATTTTAGAGTCCTTTAATTTTAGCCGGTCTACCACTGCATCATTTGGTATCAGAGGGAGGTTCGAGTCACATTTGCATGCTCCGTAGTGGTAGGTTGTTTCGAGCCCCGATGTCTGAACAAATCGTCACTGATGATCGGGCCACCAGTTCGAATTCGGACATGGCGGCCCCCGAGTTCCAGCGCTTAATTCTCGAGCAGTTCGCCACCCTTAAAAATTAGATTGCTAGGGTCAACATTAGAGTCGATCAGTTAGGAGCCCTTAGAGGTCCAGCCCTAACACCCTGTTATGAGGAACCCCTGGAAGACCCACGGGACGCCCCGCCTCCACCTGATCGGCGAGGTAGAGAGCCCCCACGTCGGGACCCCGCTGCACGGAGACGGACCCCTGAGCCGGTACATGATTACCGTCGCGACCCCGCCCCGAGGGGTAACCCTCGGCCACCCTACGAGCCACGCCTACCACCGGCCCGATATGGGCGTGGCCCACTCGCACGAAACGAGTACGACTCTGACGATCCACGTGATGAGTATGTGGCACCTCGCCGATAGCGCACCCCGGTTGAGGACAACCTCATCCGGCGCCTCTGAATTGATGCACCCTCCTTCGATGGTCACCTGGACCCAAAGGCCTTTTGTGACTGGATCCTAGACATGGACCACTTCTTTGATTGGTATGAGATGAATGACGAACGGCGAGTTCGGTTTGCTAAAATGAAGCTTCTGGGCCAAGCCAAGATGTTCTGGATTAGTGTGAAGAGGTCGCTCGAGAGGGATGGATATTATCCCGTTACCCGATGGGATGAGATGAAACAACGATTGAGGGACAACCAGACAAGTACCTCCCCGCATCATATCGCGATCAACTCCTCGACCAACTCTACGCGTTGCGACAGGGGTCACTTTCCGTTGCCGAGTATATGATACGATTTGATGAGTTAGTTGTGAGAAGCGACATTTTGGAGGAGCCTATTGCCACCGCTTCCCGATTTAGAGCGGGATTTCGAGCTGAGATACAAAGAGAGCTTATACCACACCGCATAGAGACGGTCGAGCAGGTGTTCCAACTCACACTCGAGTATGAGAACTACCTGCGCCTCACAGGATCGAGGCAGACCACTCGTCGCTTAGACGCCTCAACCCTCGTCCCCTCAGATGCGAAGGGCAAGGCTATCACCCCGACCGCCCCCGGACCCGGACCCGGACAATGTTATCGGCGCTCGGGCAGGGGTAACATTGCTGCACAGTGTCCTACGAGGAACCTTCTGATGGCGGGTGACGATGAGGCGGGTGTTGAAGTTGACGATGCTATAGTGGAAGAAATTACCGCGGGGGTCGAGGACGGTTGAGACAGCGACGCAGAGAGATCGTTAGAGTTGGGAGTCATCCGCCGACTCCTCCACACACCCCGTATTGAGGAAGATTGGCGACATACCTTGATATTCTACACTTATTTTCAGAGTGCGAGCGGCCCTTGCAAGCTCGCCATAGATAGCGGTAGTTGTGTGAACATCATAGCGAAGAAGGGTTTAGAGAGGATGCAGCTTTCCGCCGAGCCCCACCCGCATCCTTACCGAAGTCCACCGGGTGGACAAGTCGGCCATTCAGGTCACGCAGAGATGTCTTGTGTCGGTCCGCCTAGCGTCCATTGAAGACAAGGTTTGGTGCGACGTCATCCCGATGGACGTCGCACATGTTTCCTGGGCCGCCCCTGGCTCTACGATAGTGACGCCATGTGTTATGGCCGCTCCAACACGTGTGTATTCTTTGACAAGGGACGAAAGATCACCCTCACTGTCACCCAGCCCAGGGATCCCACCAAGGGCTAAGTCGAGTCATCTATTAGTGCGGGATCGACTAGACCAGTGCACGTTCTGAGGAGGGGCGATTTTCTTCGTGAGAGTTTAGACTCGGGTGTCTTGTTTGTGGTGGCCTCCGCCTTGACCTCTGGCAACACCACAATTGTGGAGAGTGTGGACCCAAACATTCGACACCTGCTAGCCGAATATATGGACATCATGCCAGAGGAGCTCCCCGATGAGCTCCCCCCCCTATAAGGGATATCCAACATGCAATTGATTTAGTCCCGGGGGCATCTTTGCCCAACCTGCCCCACTATCGCCTAAATCCGACAGAGCATGCCTAATTGAAGCGACAAATTGACGGTCTTCTTAGGAAGAACTTTATTCGGGAGAGTTTGAGCCCGTGTGCCGTTCCAGCCTTCCTTACCCCTAAGTAGGACATGAGTTGGCGCATGTGTATCGATAGTCGGGCCATCAATAAGATAGCAATGAAATATCGTTTTCCGATTGCCCGCCTCGACGACCTCCTAGATGTGATGGCTGGTGCACAAATATTTTCGAGGATCAACCTGCGGAGTGGATACCATCAGATTAGGGTACGAGAGGGTGACGAGTGGAAGACGACCTTCAAGACGAAGGATGGTCTGTATGAATGGTTGGTTATGTTGTTCGGACTGTCGAACGCACCGAGCACGTTCATGAGGGTGATGACGCAGATCCTACGACTGGACATGGGCAAGTTCCCGGTGGTCTGTTTTGACGACATACTGATCTTTAGCCAGGACCGCACGGAGCACCTGGACCACATTCGAATGGTATTTGATCTCCTTCGGAAGGAGCATTTGTACATCAATCTGAAGAAGTGCTCCTTCCTGACATCCTCGATACAGTTCCTAGGATACATCGTCTCACAGTCCGGCATCTCCGTTGACCACGAAAAGGTCAAGTCTATTCGCGAGTGGCCCGTCCTGACCAATATCCATGAGGCTCGGAGCTTCCACGGCCTCGCTACCTTTTACCAGAGGTTTGTTCGGGGGTGTAGTTCGATCATGGCCCCTATTACAAGCTGCCTCCGCAAGGGAGATTTTGCCTGGACTGCAGCAGCTACCAGAGCCTTTGAGAGCATCAAGTAAAGGCTAGCGACTGCCCCCGTATTGTGCCTTCCGGATTTTTCCAAGGCTTTCGAGGTGGCTTGTGACGCGTCCAGGGTAGGCATTGGGGGAGTACTGAGTCAGGAGGGTCATCCAGTTGCTTATTTTAGTGAGAAACTGAATGACGCCCGACAGAAATACTCCAATTATGATCGGGAATTCTACGCTGTCGTACAGGCGCTCCGATATTGGCATCACTATCTCCAACACAAGGAGTTTGTCCTGTACTCTGACCATCAAGCCCTGCGATACCTGGATTCACAAAAGAAGTTAGGACACCGACACGCGAAGTGGGTGGAGTTCATGCAGGAGTACCACTACGTTCTCAAACACCGCGTTGGTGTTGAGAACAAGCCGGCCGATGCGTTGAGTCGCTGAGTAACCATCCTCCATACCATGGACGCGTGAGTTGAGGGATTTGAGCTTGTTTGCCAGGACTACCTCGAGTGCCTTGATTTTCGCGGTATCTTCTCTGCCCTATCTAAGGACCCACCCGAGCCCCGCGAGGGTTTTATCATTTCTGAGGGCTACCTGTTTTTTGGGTCTCGCCTTTGTATACCCCAGACTTCTCTTCGGGATTTTCTCATCTGGGAGCTTCACGCGGGCGGAGCCGCGGGGTACTTTGTGCAGGATAAGACGATTGCGTTAGTTGAGGACCGCTTCTTTTGTCCTGGCCTGAAGAGGGACGTCACGTGGGTCGTCCTACGTTGCCGAATCTGCCAGACAGCTAAGGGAACTCGACAGCCCACAGGCCTATACACTCCGTTGCCTATTCCTCACCGGCCATGGGCAGACATCAGTCTAGACTTTGTACTTGGACTCCCCCGCACTCCGCGGAAGTTCAACTCGATCTTCGTTGTCGTGGACCGCTTCTCGAAGATGACCCACTTCATTCCTTGCCATAGGACGTACGACGCCCCCCACGTGACAGCCCTGTTCTTCAAGGAAGTATTCAAGTATCATGGGCTGCCCACTTCTATTGTCTCCGATCGTGACGTTCACTTCACGAGTTGTGTTTGAAAGACATTGTGGAAGAAGACCGACACGACACTGAAGTTCTCCACCGCCTACCACACACAGACGGATGGACAGACTGAAGTTGTCAACCGAAGCCTTGCGACCATGTTGCGTTGTCTAGTTCGGGATAGTCCGACCACCTGGGATTCGGTCCTGCCTATTGCGGAGTTTGCATTCAATAGTTCGGTCAATAGGACCACTGGTCTGAGTCCATTCCATGTTATATTAGGTTATGAGCCTAGGAAACCCATGGACCTAGTGGACGTCCCGTTAGGAGCCCGACCTAGTGAGTCCGCCGTGTCGTTCATCCAACATATACACACACTACATGAGACAGTCCGAAGGAAGATTGCGACCAGTAATGAAAACTACAAGGCTCAGGCCGATCTGCACAGGAGAGAGCAAACATTTGACGTCGGGGAGCAAATTATGACACGCCTTCGTCCTGAGAGGTCCCCCCAGGGGGCTGCGAAAAAGTTAAGTGCTCGTCGAATGGGCCCCTGCACTGTCACTCGGCAGATTAGTACGAACGCGTATGAAGTTGACATACCACCAGCAATGGGGATTCACTGGGTGTTCAATGTAGAGGATCTGACCCCATACTATGAGGAGCGAGTGTACACGGATCCGTTATCTCCACCGGTCCTTGAGCCCCAACCTGACCCTCACCCCTCCAGTGCACCTACGCCCACCTCGCCCAGGTAGTTGCGGACGATGGAGCACCGCTCGGGGGATCCCCCTCTACAGCCGACAGTTCCTGTGGCACCTCGTTCTTGACGGAGATACATCGCTACG
Organism: Platanthera guangdongensis; assembly: GCA_039583875.1. Lineage (NCBI taxonomy): Eukaryota > Viridiplantae > Streptophyta > Magnoliopsida > Asparagales > Orchidaceae > Platanthera > Platanthera guangdongensis. The sequence goes on from CM077148.1 coordinate 182,858,514, forward strand.
ACAGTCGCCTACTGGTGATACACTACAGATCGTTGGCCATGACTTCACGACGATGGGCGGATTGACGGTCCTGCGGTACTTGATCCATTGGTCTGCCCGCCCGACTTCCGACGACTCTTGGATTGCTGTTGAGGAGCTCGAGAGACTCGCCCCGGACTTGCGCCGAGAGTACGATCATCTTCACTCACTGGAGATGAGTGCTTTCAAGTCAGGGGGAGTTGATGGCGATCGACGACACGCGCATGTCTATTCCCGCAGGAGGCGGTGATCGACGACCCGACTGGGCGATCCGAGTCCGCGGATGCGCCCGAGGGGTCATTCCGAGCAACATCTATAGCCGTCCGATCGGGAACCCTAGTTTTACTTTAGCCTCCTCTTATTTATATGCTTGTGGGTGACCGGTTCAAGGGATCGAAGTTGCCCGTGCTGCAACCCTTCGGTCTTCTTCTTCGGTGGATTCCGAAGAACGATGCCTCCACAGTCCGCGCCAGTTCCGCCACCCTCGTCCAGATCCGCCACCCTCGTCCAGCTCCGCCACCCTCGTCCAGATCCGCCACCCTCGTCCATATCCGCCGTCCCCTTCCCGGTCTAGCTTCCCCTCTTCCATCTCTTACAGCCCTGCGCCGTCCCGCCCAGGTCCGACCCGCCTCCTCCAGATCCCCCAGGTCCGCCCCACCGTCCCCGTCCAGGTCTAGCCTCTCCCTCCGCCCTCTTGCAGCCCTCGCCGTCCCGCCCAGATCCGCCCCGCCTCCATCCAGAGCCGCCCCTCTCCTCCGTTTTCCCTCCCCAAGCCCCCACAACCCACACCCGGCCCAAACCTAGATCCACCTCCAAAGATCCCGTCCCCCTCGTTCCCAATAGCCTTAATCCACCCACCCCTTACCACCCGCAGCCCTCCGAGGATCAACCAGCACATCTGAAACATCCGCCCACGGTACTTCATCCCCAAGCCGAGCCGCCGCATGCACGAGCTAATCACGGTATATGACATTTTTATTTCTCTTATTTGGATGCTAGGTTTTGAACTATTGCTGTAGTTTGGTTGTGGAATCATTATATGCTATTGTATTGATATGTTGTTTGACTTGTTGGATCTCTACCGGCATGCTTGATCGAATCACGCCTTTCTCGTTGGCAAGTTATAAAAGGCTCTTACGTTAATAGTTGCTCAAAACTGTGGATGTCGTGTTCTTAGCCTTTTTTTGTTGAAATTTTATCACTGGCTTGTTGATCTACTTGGATTGCTCTCATATTTGCACGTGCACGGTCCATTGATCTCATACTCCTTAGTTCGCATTTTAGAGTCCTTTAATTTTAGCCGGTCTACCACTGCGTCACAGTGTCTTCTCTTAATCTCTAATAGCATTTTAAGTTACTTTGCATCCCATTAATCCCATAAGAGTACAACTGTGAGTCCAACATCAGAAGACTTCCTATGAAACAAGAAATATAGCGGTAATGGCAAGTATGGTTGTGAAATTGACTGGTAGATTATAAGCTGAATATCACACAAATGCCATTTATTTAATTATTTGGTATGCTATCATTGTATTGCTATGTAAAGGCTTATTCCATGCAATGTTGCCCTTGAATACGCTATTTTGTTATCTCCACTGATTATATGTTTCTAGAAAATCGGTTCACCATTTCTCTTTAATTGAGCTTCAAACTGTGTCAACTTCATTAGCACCAAGCCCGGGACTATATTGAGATAGCTGTAGTTTAATTAGAAATGTGTGTGCACGTAAATTTTTTCATGTATTTATATTTGGACTGATGTTTACATGCATGAAGGATTTTTCATGTATAAATGTATACATGTGCGAGTGCATATATGTAAGACTAGTGAGTAGTGATTTGTCTTATAAAATTGACAATAGACTGTAATCATATTATGTAATCATATTATTTTTAACTCTAACAATGTCAAAAAGCCATGTCATGCGCATGTATCGAGAACAAATAGTCATCTCGAGGTCTCTCATTGCATGACTTCGACCAGATAACAAATTGTTTAGTGGAAAGCCTCCCCAATTTGAAAATTGGATTCGGGCTGCCACGCAGCCTTTGGAAGTTGGGAGCTGCATGAAGAAGCCCGTGGCTTCTTCCACCACAGTCTTTGTCAACTACAAATTTCAGAAATCATCATTTTCATTTACATGTAAACTTTTGCCAGTATGTATTTATTTCAGTTTGTGCTAAATTAATGAGCGCATGATCATTGCATTATATGCTTATAAACATTGTTTTATCTTCATTTCCCTCATGCTACTTGAGCTGATGTGTTTCTGTTCTCTCTCTTTTGTAGAGGACGTGACCCCCATTCCCACCGACAGTACCCGCCGGAAGGGCGGCAGAAGAGGAAGAAGACTATAGATTCTTGTTATTCTTTGAGGCTCATCGGAGGGCACCAGGAATGAAGGCACTCTAGGTTTTTGTTCTTCTCTGTTGATTAAAAGTTTATCCCAAGTACTTATTCCCGCATTTTGTGAGATTGTTATGCAATTCCTATGATCATAAATGAGCACTGTGGATTATTGTTTTATCATGTCTTTGTTCCCAATTGATTCAGAAGGCTTTGTTGTCGTTGAAGTTTTACTTTTAGGGTACTGCTGGTTCAGCACATGCTTTATATTGAGAGGCCTGGAGCAGGTTGTGCCCAGTAAAAGCTAGTGATTGGTTCAAACAATTGTTAGAATTCGATCTTGTCTGTCAAAATCCACTAAGTTTTATCTTCCTCGGATATGGAGGATTAAGCTGCCGAGTGCAGTCTTACATTGGAATCTATTTGTCTAATTGAAAATAGATTGGTTTTAAGCAAATGACAAGTTAGGGAGCAGAGAATACTTTTGTAGGGAGATCTGGAACAGATGGTGCGCATAATGCTGTCCAATTATTTCCAGTTCTTGGCCGTCAATCTTTTTTGTTTAACTCCTCTATAGAGGGTTTAATGTTTTGTTTGGGAAGGTGGGAATGGTGGAAAAAGTTCAATCCTCACTGCTGCTGTTTTAAAAATATTTGATTTTCTCATGGCTGGAAAAGTACCTATGTCAAAGAGTTGTTTTCATGTCGTTTTGGGAAGAATTGTGCTCTCCCACTTTCAAAAAAACTAAAAAGAGCTTTCTATGTTTTCATGTTTCTCTTCTTGTAGCTTTACATATTCATTCTCCCAATACCGCTGTCTTTCAGCTCTAATTCCACCACTAGTTCTCATCATTGTTTCCTGTCGTGCCGCCACAGTCGTCCCAAAAAGTCCATAAGTTGCATAATGAGGCATCAGTAGAACCTCAGTGTCCAATCCAAATATCAATTGTTTTTAGGGTGAAGGAAAAGAAGAAGGTTTGTTAGCTAGTCTAGCTTGAGAAGAAAGCAGGGGAGCATAGTGAAGTTTCTTTGAGAATCAAAGAAAGAAAAAGAGGATAGTGACTATTCACATGAGTGTCTTTCCGCCCTAACGAGTCAATTTTTTATCAATTGGGAAAGCACTTGGGATCCATTTTCTTGTCTCTCGTTTATCAATTGGGAAAGCACTCGGGATCCATTTTCTTGTCTCTCGTTGATCCCTACTAGAATAAACAGCTTCGATCTACAACCAATCCTTTTCCATCACTTGTTCTCCCACTGCAAGGTTGTTTAATCCCACCCATTTTACCAAGCATTCTATCCGCTGGATAAAGGCCAAGGAACTTTTGTCCTAGGTAGGAACATACTTGAGTGCTATTGTAAATCAATTCCTTCTTTAACCCGAGGATGGTAGGGAGCCGCAACTAAGGGGGAAGTGATGTTGGGCGAGATACAATTTTCTATCGTTTTATTCTTGCGCCCACATGTACTTTCTGTAATCAACGTGGGACTAAATTATGCTATGGATACCTCCAGAGAGGGACTTACAATGTGTTAAAGTGTGCAAGGTTTGCTCAAATTCATTCAATGGTATGGAATGAATGTGAGTCATAATGGTTATACCTACTTTCTTGGAAATGTTTGGTTGTTTTTGATGAAGTTATTTATTTTGTTTACCGGATTATACAATATTAATTTTTTTTAAAAGAATTAGTTGTGAGGATCTTCTTTAAGAATATTTCTTTAAATAAAACAGGCCGAGATTCAATGACGCCTTTTGATCAGCATAACATACTGAGTAACATAAACCACAAAAATCTCTATTAACAAATCATATGTATCATTTTTTGATCGATCCCTATGTTTGCCTCGTTGATCCTGTTGGCGAACTTGCTTGCCTCCAAGAGCACGACAACGCTAGTTTCCCTCGTGATTAGTGGCAGATTCAAAAAATTGATAACAATGGTGTACAAAATTTTTAAATGAAATAACACAAATATTTAATATATATTTTTAAATTGAATGTGCATTTTTTCAGAAATTTTTTGAAATACTACTAGTGTGGATCGAACATTAAATAGTGAACATGATACTCTTAGATGAACTCTGAAATAAAAAAAATGTGAAATAATTTGTTAAACATAATAGATCAAATGATGCAAGAAAATTTCTTAAACGAAAACTGAAAATTATAAATGACATTGAAAGATGTGGTGATTTAGAATATATCAAACCACACGATCAATGACTTAGATTGCGTTCGATGCACTCAGCACATGTGTGTTGACTGCATGATATTTTTTTCATATGCCCTCCCCTCATATTAGGAATGCGTCACTTCTAGAAATTTTAACAAGTGGTCACACATTAATTTCTTCCAACACAAATTTTTTTGAACACTTACATCTTATCTGAGCTGTTTCTTCCTATCTGACCATTATTTTTGACGTATAAGTAGTCAAAATTCATTGCCCAACGAGAATAATCCAAATCCACTAATCATTTTGAAAAATAATAGGGGGGGGGGGGCAGTGTTCCTGGTCCCATCCCCTTCCCTCTGGATCCGTCCCTGCGACCGTGATTTTACCATGTGTTTGCTCTCGTCCGTTGCTATACCACAGGCCTGTTGAGGCCTAGTTGTGTCCACTTTCACGTGGTCATGGGCATCTCTCAGTACAGTAATCCTGAGTATCAAATGTTTTATACAAACATTTGACATCATCAAAGAAAACAAAACCCGAAAGTCCTAATTTAGTGTTCTTTATCTATCAAAATGCAGTAAAAATGTGGTTCTTTTGAATTACACTAAAAAAATATATAGGAGATCAATCTTACAAATATTTTCTAAGATATATTAGAACACTCAGAGAGAAAGTATTAGAACACTCGAAGAACACTTCAGATTTTATTGTTTAGAGATATTGATACAGACTGAGATATCTAAACTATTACAATGAACCCTTATTTATAGCTGTCCCGTAGGGGGATAACTTACAAACCAAGTTATTCCTTTTCCTTCCTTACAAACCAAGTTATTCCTTTCTTGACTTCTACGGTACACTGGAATAACCTTTTCTTGACTTATACGACACGCCAGAATAACTTTATATTATATTATATCTTATCTTAAGTGATAAGATTCTTTTGAGAAGATTCTTTCATCCTTTCCACCCGGGGAAAAAGGTGATGGCTCTACAAGATGTTTACTGCTGTTAGTGCGAGCGGTTGGTGGAGCCTGGAATCTTGATGGTCTGGAACCTTCAAACCAGTGGTTGCAGTGTTGGATTTCTTCAATATACTGGAGAGGAAGGATCAAGGGATTGCGCTGTTGAAACCGATTCCTCGATCTCCTGTGGAGTTCGCCCTTGGGGAAGGGGTGGTCTCGCACCTACTTCGCTCCTGCAAGCAAAACAACAAAGAAGACAAGGTGACACAGACCCAAGGACTCGGCGGGGGAGGTCCCACCACAAACCCGGAAGATCTCAGAGCGCTTCCCCTCCTTAGCCAGAAGCCGAGCTAAGGTACCCTTAGAAAGCACTTGAAGATTGGAGCAGGAGAGCACAGGGGAGGACCTGCTTTCTGGGATACTCCTTGGGTCATATTTATAGTTTTTAAAATCTGGACTGCCAATAACCAAAAGAACTGACCTGAAATTACCGGAAAACCCTTGGTTGGGTCTGCCAACAGCCAAACTCCGCAGTTTTGAAGAACTATGGGCAGACCAGCGGGGGCATAACAGTAAAAAGTACCTCATACGTCCAGGCGAACTGGGGAGCTTTGACCACCTCGGCATGTTCTGCTCGCCTGCTTCTGCCGAGCTCCACTGCGAGGACGCGAGTTGTGGCTCGCTTGGCGAATGCCGAGCTCGGGGTCGCCGATCGTTGATCTCTGGTCGACGGATGCTGAGCTCGAGCTCGCCTATTGTACTCAGCCCGATCTGCCTAGACCCTGGTGACCTTGCTCGCCGGACACGGGATTGTACACAATCCCCGCTCTTTTTGAGCTTGTCAAAACTCGGAAAGAAACATCCAACCCCAAGTGTGCAGCGAGCGCGGGTTGGCGAGTTGGAGGGAATCTTCGGGTGGGGGCCACCCGCGGCTATATATATGTGCTCCTGCCCACCTGCCTGACTCTTGCCATTCCCTTTGCTACCCTGTCAAGATGCCTCTTCCTAAGGAGATCCAAGAGCGCGTAGACCGAGCCCGTCAGGCCTCCGCAGCTCGCGTTGCCGCCCTGACGGCGGTCCCCGCGAAAGCTCTGCAAATCGACTCTGCCGAGCCCAGCTCCAAGAGGTCGAAGCCATTTCCTGAGGCGGCTGAGCCCATTTTCAACGACCTGAGGGCCACCCTGGCTCGCGAGACCGGCTCTTCCACCCGAACTATTCTTGAGAAGGATAGAGAGGTTGTCGTAGTTGGCGACGACCTGGATGGTCAACCAGATGGCGAGGGCGTCGCGCCGCGAGAGCCCACACCGCGAGGCGAGACCACGCTCGCCAACTCGCGATTCACGGCACCAGACAGCCATCCCCGGGACCCGCCTCTTCTCTTTGGGATCCTGCCTGTGAGCTCGCAGAGGCCGAATTCGCCAGTGGGCTCCCCCCTCCTCGCCAAACTGACGTGGCCGCGGGGGCTGGTCTGGGGACCATTCCCACCCCGGGATTCGAGCTCATCTCGCCGGGGGCTCGCGGCCCAGGTCGCGGGAAGGATTTGAGGTTCATCCCTCCCCACACCTCCCTTGAGCTGCCGAGCTCGTCTGGTCAGTCTTGCTTGACTCCTTGTTTCATGAGTTTTTTCTGCCTCTTTTTGCTAACACCTGTCTTCGCAGCCCTTCCCAGTCAATCGGCCGCCGAGGAATCCTCGCGGGCAGCCCACTATTCTCCCCTCCCCTCCCCGAGCTCGCTGGACTCTTACCTGGGTCCTGAGGTTGATCAAGGCGAGTTGACGAGGAGGGAGGTCAAGCTCCTCAAAAAGCTGGTGTGCGGGCTGCGCGAGGTGCAGGGGGTCAACGAGACGCTGCAGCGCGACTACGCGCGTCTTGCTGACGAGGTGCACCGTGGCCAAGCTGGTGAGCTGATGTCCCCCTCCCGGCTCCTGGACGAGATAGATGACGGTCTCTCGGTTACGCAGAGGAATTCCGGAAGGATCCGCGAGCTGCTCCGCGCGCGGCAGCCTAGGGCGCGGGGGTCGCGAGGCCGGGGTAGGTAAGTGAGCGGCTCCATTGCCGAGCCGACCGGTACTCGCATCCCGATGCCCTCCCTGCTTGCGCGCCCCGCCTTTTAATTCCTGAAACTTTATTTCTGTAATAAATAGCTTTTAGAATATTCTTGATCATGCTACTCAAATAAAATGCTGCAATGCTTGGCTTAGCCTTGGCTGGGATGCGCCGGAAGCCGGCGAGCTGGGGTGACGAGCTGGGGTGGCGAGCTGGGGCAGCGAGCTGCTCTGATTGGACAGCCTGCCCCAGATTTCTTTTCCTATAAATAGCCCCCCCTCACCTACCCCCGTACTGTGCCTTTATTGCTTTGCTTCCCTCTCTCTGTGCCTCTTTCTCTCCCTGCTCGCGCTCTACACGTTCCTCCGCGATCATGGGCAAGACCAACCCAGATGCCGACGGCCGCTCCAAGTGCGCGCTGTACTTCACAGACTACTGCTTCTTCGATGGGCACACCAACGAGGAGGAGCTCGCAGAATTCAAGGCCGCGTATGTGCCGCCAGGTTTCGAGGCGCGCAGGCCGGGGGAGAGGGAAGCTATCAACACATTCTACGAGGACGAGCTTGCTTTCCCCATCTCGCATTTCGAGGTGGGGTTGCGCCTTCCCCTCTGGCCGGAGATCCGCCAAATCTTGAAATACTACGGTGCGGTACCCACCCAGCTGAACTCCAACGCCGTCGCGATGATGGTGGCGTTCGCGAGTTACCTCCGGCGGGAGAGGATCGAGTTCAACCTGACGGTGTTCAGGAAGCTCTTCTCCTACAAGGCGACGCCGGACGGGGTCGCCTACTTCGGCGGTTCGCTGATCAAAGTTCGCGAGATCGCGAACAAGCACCATACCTGGATGACCAAGATCCCCTTCATCAAGGGCGATCTCGGCAACATCCCCTACTCGCCTCAGCAGAAGGGCGAGGAGGTGTACCGCCCGCCGGCCGTGTCCGGCAACGACGCCGAGCTCCACAAGTACTTCCTCCATAAGGACTTCGAGGTCGCCTTCATGCGAAGGGGCCTCGATGCGCTCCCTCCTGTTCTGCCCGGCGAAGGTATGCTTCTCTCCTCATTTTGCCGAGTTCGCCTGACCACCGGGCTCGCCCATCATTGCTGAATTCCTAATCTTTTCAAAGTATTTTTCTGCAGGGGAGCGAATAATCCCCGTGAACCCGCCGTTCGCGGATCCGACGCTCCATACCGACCCTCTTGCTCGCGAGAGGGCGGCGGCGGCGGCCTGCCGAGATGAGGCGGCCCTCTCGCAACCCTCTTCCAGCAAGAGGCGACCTGAGGACGCGGGATCGAACCCGCCACTCCGCCAGCGACAACTAAAGAAGATGCGGAGGGCCCTGCTGGCTCCGCGGGGGCAACATCAACAAAAGCCCATCCCCAAATATATCAGCTCGTCGGAGACCCCTCCCGACGCGTCGCCGGAGAGCCCGCTGAAGGAGACAACCAGCAAGGGCCGGAAAGGTGGCGAGAGCCCTTCTTTCACGGCGCGATCTCCCCTCCTCCGTCGGTGAAGAGGGCCGCCCGCGAGCGCGCGCCGCCGAAGCAACACCCCCTCTTCAACTTCGGCGCGCGGTGGAAGGACTCGGCGGGCGAGCCCATGCTGCAGTGGGACGAGCTCGCTCATCGAGTCTCCGTCTCCACTCTGCACCCCTCCTGGCACGACCGCGAGCCTGCCACCGGTCACGCCTACGCCCTCGGCTTCGGCCTATATGGCCGGGAGGACGCCGAGGCCTACAAAAAGATGACCCTCCGGCAGCTCGGCCATGAGGGCCTGCAGTCCCACCTGCGGACCATGGAGCTGCATCACATGCTGGCACGCCGCAGCTTCGCCCTCAGCCACCAACTCGAAAAGGCTGAGCAGGCTCGCGACATCGCCAAGGATAAGGTCACCGACCAGGCGAGGCAGCTCAGCATAGCGGAGGGTCTACTCGCCCAAGCCGCCGCCGGGCTGGTAAGTGTCAAACGCTGCTCTTCTCTTTTACTTAGAATATTCTGTACTGCTGCTGAATGGACTCTTTACCAGGATGCCAAGGCCGCTGGGGATCTTCAGGCTCGCAACACCGAGCTAGGGGAAGAGGTCAGCCAGCTGCGCGCACTCCTGGCCGTGGATGCCAAGGCTGCAGGGGAGCTCCAGGCTCGCAACGCAGAGCAGGGGGGGGGAGATCGGCCAGCTGCGCGCACGCCTCGCCGAGCTGGAGGGCGCAAACACGAAGCTGAAGGGGTAGAATCAGCACCTCCTCAGCGAGGTCCGTCGCCAGGCGGAGATCTTCTTCCCGCCTCACGACATCGACCCCACCCTCCCCTACAAGAGCCCGCGGATCTTTGGCGAGGCCGACCTTGTCGAGAGATTGCGGATCAACTCCATCCAAGCAACCGAGTGCACCCTCCAGATGATGAAGGATTCTGGGGTGCTGGTGGAGGGGTGCGAGGGGATCTCGGCTCGGGACCTGATGCCGAGCCTGTTCCCGGCAACGCCTCCCACCGAGAAGGAAGACAGCCTGGACGCGATGTTCGGGAAAAGCTTCCAGGATCCTTCGGGCGACGGCGAGGACCAGTTCGGCGGAGGGGGCGAGGCCTGAGGGTAGCCTGTACTTTTTCTTTTCTCCTTTTTTGTTCACTCGCCGAGGCGAGCCCCCTGTAATTACTTTTTGTAAACAATTAATGAAAGTTTTTGATCATACCCGTGCCACTTCCTTTTCTTTTCTTTCTTTACTTTGTTTGTTGTGCTCTGAATATATGCGAGTGCTTTCCTACGCGACCTCGCCGAGACAGGTTCCGCGAGTAGAGTAGTTATGAGAGCGCGCCCGCGAGTGGATGCATTTTGAGTGTTCGCCGAGCCCCAAGCGATTCGGGGGCGAGTTGCTCTCTGCCCTTGTCACGCCACCATAACTCGCACGCGAGCCATCCAGGTTGAGCCCGGAAAAGAAGAGAAAATTTTCCAAGTCTAATGGGCAAAGGGGCGAGGTGCTCGGCCTGGCTCGCTTTCCTTTGGCGAGGCCCGGGTTCGCGATCTACTCGCCAATGCCGAGCCGGGAATGACGAGTCCGAATTCACCCATGCAGAATCCTCTTGTTGGTGCCGAACTGGGTTCGCCGAGCCCGAGCTCGCCTCGACAGGACCCCTTTCCCCTTGCTTCCTGGCACTTTGAGACTTCTTGATCTTCATCTGGCGATTTCGGGGCCGACACCATCGAGTGACTTCCGGCCCTGTCAGCTAGATGAGAGCCTGACAGCGGGATCTGCTCGAGGCCAAGGATGACACCGAGTGACTTTCGGCCCTGCCAGCTAGGTGAGAGCCTCGCAGCAGGATCTTCTCGGGGTCCATACACGTTCCATCGAGTGACATCCGACCCTGTCAGCTAGGTGAGAGCCTGACAGCGGGATCTGCTCGAGGCCAAGGATGACACCGAGTGACTTCCGGCCCTGCCAGCTAGGTGAGAGCCTGACAGCGGGATCTTCTCGGGGTCCGAACACATTCCATCGAGTGACATCCGGCCCCGTCAGCTAGGTGAGAGCCTGACAGCGGGATCTGCTCGAGGTCAAGGATGACACCGAGTGATTTCCGGCCCTGCCGGCTAGGTGAGAGCCTGACAACGGGATCTGCTCGGGGTCCAAACACATTCCATCGAGTGACATCCGGCCCTGTCAGCTAGGTGAGAGCCTGACAGCGGGATCTGCTCGAGGCCAAGGATGACACCGAGTGACTTCCGGCCCTGCCAGCTAGGTGAGAGCCTGGCAGCGGGATCTTCTCGGGGTCCAAACACATTCCATCGAGTGACATCCGGCCCTGTCAGCTAGGTGAGAGCCTGGCAGCGGGATCTGCTCGAGGCCAAGGATGACACCGAGTGACTTCCGGCCCTGCCAACTAGGTGAGAGTCTGGCAACGGGATCTTCTCGGGGTCCAAACACATTCCATCGAGTGACATCCGGCCCTGTCAGCTAGGTGAGAGCCTGACAGCGGGATCTGCTCGAGGCCAAGGATGACATCGAGTGACTTCCGGCCCTGCCAGTTAGGTGAGAGCCTGGCAGCGGGATCTTCTCGGGGTCCAAACACATTCCATTCCTCTATGCAGGCTAGCTATGATAATACTAGAGAGTTAAAGAAATTTATTATAATCAAAGTATCGCTTACATGCTTCAGGGGAAAAATCGTTTTAGGTCGTCACCACTCCAGGTGAGACTCAGGGTCTCGCCCTCTACATTTTGGAGTCGATAGCCTCCTGACTTCAAGGCTTCCTTTACAATGAATGGTCCCTCCCAGCTGGGATTGAGCTTCCCTACGGATGCCGACCTCCCTGCTGCATCCACCTTCTTCAGCACTAAGTCCCCTTGCACGAACTGTTTGACCCTGACATGCTTGTCAAAGTACTTGACCATTCTTCTTTTCACCTCCTCCTGTCGGATAGCGGAAAGGTCCCTCACCTCTTCCACTATGTCAAGGGAGAGCCTCAGCTCCTCCTCATTCTCCGCTTGCCATTCCTTACGACCTTCTTTGGCCGCAACGACTCGCGGTGTTTGGACTTCAAATTCCACGGGGAGCACTGCCTCGCACCCATGGGAGAGTTTGAAGGGGGTCTCTCCCGTAGCCGTGTTGGGGGTTGTCCTTAGGGCCCAAAGAACCGCGGGAAGCTGCTCCACCCACCTCCCCTTCAAATTCTCCACCTTCTTCTTGAGGAGGTTGACGATGATCTTATTTGCGGCCTCCACCTGCCCGTTGCTCCTAGGGTGATTGACCGAGACGAATCTGAGGGCGATTCCAAGCTGTTCGCAAAAGCTGGTGAATTCGGCGCTGGCGAACTGGGGCCTGTTGTCCGTGACAATGGCCTGGGGCAGCCCATGGCGACAGATGATCTCCCCCAAACAAAGTTCCTGATTACCTGGGAGGTTACCTTGGCCAGCGCCTTCACCTCCATCCACTTGGAGAAGTAGTCAATCATCACTAGGAGGAACCTTCTCTGACCGCTGGCTTGGGGGAATGGTCCAACCAAATCCATTCCCCAGATTGCGAAGGGCCAGGGGGCCGTGATACTTCTGAGTCGCTGGGCCGGCTGTAGCTGAAGAGGGGCAAACAGCTGGCACTTATGACATCTTCTTGCGAATTCTGCGGCGTCTCGGCCCAGGGTGGGCCAGAAATACCCTTTCCTGACTATCCTTCCTTCCAGGGTCCGACTCCCGGAGTGACTCCCACATTCCCCGGAGTGGACTTCCTCCAAGATCCTTCGTACTTCGCCCTCGGTCACGCAGCGAGCCAGCATCCCTGAGAGGGTCTTCCTGTATAGCTGTCCGTCCTGGAGGAGGTAATATGCTGACTTGTGCCTTAGTTTCTTCTTATCTACCCCCTCCAGATACTCTCCCGTGGAGAGGAAAACCACAACTGGATCCATCCATGAAGCTTGTTGATCGATTTGCATGAGCTCTCCCTCTTCGATGGAGGGGCGGAACATGTCGGTGACGGTACCCCCCGCCTGGGGACCATGCTTTGCTAGTTGGTCGGCTTGTTCATTTTCTTCCCTGGGCACGTGTCGGATGGAGAAGGTCTGGAAAGTGCCTATGACCCCCTTGACTTTGGCCAGGTACGATCTCAGGGTGGGCTCCCTTGCCTCGAACTCCCCGTTGATCTGGGAAGCCACCACCATGGAGTCAGTAAGGACCTCCACATCCAACACCCTCAGCTCCCTGGCCAGGCGCATCCCTGCTATCACGGCCTCGTACTCGGCCTGGTTGTTCGTAATGGGGAAGTGCACCACCACCGTCTGCTCAATTCGAGTTCCCTGGGGGCTTTCTAGGATCACCCCCACTCCAAGGGAATGCCTCCCTGTGGCACCATCCACCCTCACCTTCCAAGGAGTCGGGCGGGTGAGTTCTTCCTCCGCCACTTCAACTATGTAGTCGGCCAAGAAGTTGGCCATCGCTTGAGCTTTGATCGAGAGCCGCGGAACGAAGGAGACATCGAACTCGCTCAGTTCCACCGACCACTTAGCCAGCCTGCCTGAATGCTCCACCCCCTCAAAGATGTTGCGGAGAGGATGGTCGGTCACCACTCGAATTGAGTGTGCCTGGAAGTAAGGTCGCAGCCTCCTGGCCGGGATGATCAGGGCAAAAGCTAGCTTCTCCAAAATCGGATACCGGAGCTCGGCCTTCCTCAGGACCCATCTCACGTAATAAATAGGGAGCTGTCTCTTCCCTTCTTCGCGAACTAAGACGGAGCTCAAGGCCTCCGCCCCGACCCCGAGATATAAGAACATGTCCTCCCCCTCCTTCGGCCCTTGTAGCAGCGGAGCCTGTGTCAACTGCACCTTGAGGGCCTGGAACGCCTCCTCGCACTCCTTGGTCCATTCAAACCTCTGACCACACCTCAACGTTTTGAAGAAGGGGGAGCACTTCTCCCCCGCCCGAGAAAGGAAACGGCTCAGCCCTGCTAGCTTCCCCGTCAGCCGTTGGACTTCCTTAGCATTCCACGGGGACCCCAGCTCCAAGATAGCCCTGACCTTATCTGCATTCGGCTCGACCCCCGCGGGGGTGAGGAGGTGCCCCAAGAACTTTCCCCTGCTAGCCCCAAAGACACATTTTAGGGGATTCAATCACATTTGTATTTGCGCATGGTGGCAAAGGTCTCCTCCAGGTCCCGGAGGTGGGAGTCCACATCCCGACTTTTGATCATGAGGTCATCTACATACACCTCCAAATTCCTCCCCCTCTGCTCCTTGAAAACCCTATCCATCATTTTCTGGTAGGTTGCCCCGGCGTTCTTCTGCCCGAAGGGCATCATCTTGTAGCAGTAACATCCATCCCCTGTGATGAACGAGACATCCTTGATGTCTGGGGGGTGCATCCTGATTTGATGATATCATGAAAAAGCATCTAAAAAACTCATTACAGAAAAACCGACGGCTGAGCAACCAGCGCGTCGATCCGAGGCAAAGGATAACAGTCCTTAGGACAAGCTTTATTGAGTAAGGAAAAATCGATACACATTATCCATCAGCCGTCTCCTTTTTTAACCATAACCACGTTGGAGACCCAACCGGGGTACTGAATCTCAGACACGAAGCCGGCCTTGAGGAGTTTCGCCACCTCCTCCCTGATGGGCTCCGCCAGCTTGTCCGCAGTGGACCTCTTCTTCTGCTGAACGGGGCGTGTTCCCGGGTCCAGGTTGAGGCGGTGGCAAGCCACATCCGCGTCAACCCCCGACATCTCCGCGACGTTCCAAGCGAAGATGTCCACGTTCTTCTGGATGCACTCCAGCATCCTGCCTTGGCCCTCCGGGGTCAGCCCCCCGCTGACGCGGATCTTCTCCATCCTGCCTCCCCGGGTGAGCACCTCCAGCTCCACTACTTCCTCTGCTGCCTCCAGCCTGGATTGCTCCCCCCATCCGTCGACATCCCCTTCCTCCGGAACGGGGACCTCTACCTCCATCTCTTCTCCCACGGCCCTCACTTCGGCCACCTCCTCCAGATCTCCTCCTGCCGTCTCCTCCTCTGCGCAGTTCTTCATTTCCAGCTCCTCTCCTCCTGCTTCCTGTTTGGCCTCCTCCATCCTTCGCCCCATCTCCTCGGCTCCCTCCTGCCAGGAGATGGTGTTCACCGCAGTGACATAACACTCCCGCGCCACCTTTGGGTCCCCCCTGACCCTGACCTGGACCCCCTCAGCGTTGAACTTCAAGCACTGATGGAAAGATGAGGGAACACAGCGGAAGGCGCTGATAAGGGGCCTCCCGAAGATGACGCTGTAGCTGCTGGGGGCGTCCACAATGACGAACTTGCAGTTTCGGGACTGCCCCCCAAGGTGACATGGAGGCCAACTCCTCCCTCTACTTCCTTCTTTTCTCCTGAAAACCCGAACAAGGGCCCGTCTGAGGCCAGCACCTCTTAGCCTCCACTTCATCGCGTCAAACCCTTTTTGAAGACGACGTTGACGGAGCTCCCGTTGTCCACGAGGATCCGAGAGACAGTGAAATTCTCGATGGCTGCCCTGATGACCAGCGCATCGCAGAATGGGTCCTCGTGGTCGGCAATCGCTCCTGGAGAAGTGATCCTCTCCTCCGGGGGTGGGGTTT